>QXEO01000452.1:656332-1312665 GCA_007115705.1 Dactylis glomerata
TTGTTTGTCTGTGATGGGGCGGTAGATCCTAAGACCATCCCGTCGTTGAGATAGATCAACCGTGGCAAGACAAGCTCCTCGCCTGCCGTAGAGCCCCGCCCGACGCCGTCGTCTATAGCCATTGATGGGATACAGGTATGTTCTTCTTCCTTAGTCATCTATACTTCATTCCATGTTTTACATTGCAACATCCATGACCTTCGGATGACACAACGTAGGCTCAATTGGAGGCTGAGAAGGCACAGAGGGAACAGGCCCAAGCCCTACTTGCTCATCAGCAGCAGATGATGATGCAGCAGCAGCAGATGATGATGTGGATGAACCAGAGGCTCAGTGCCCACGATGCCCACTTAGCGGTGAGTTCTCGCTCATACAACGTTAGATGAATCATAATTCCATACACCTTACCTGCGCATGCTTGATTTGCAGGCCTCTCTACCGGCTGGCACCACTCTTCCTACATTTGATCCACCTCCCTTCGACTTCAACACATGGGTAAGTTCTCACTTGTATTATGTGCCAATCTCAAAATACCACATGTCTAGTGCATATTGACTTAGGCTCACAATTTTCTATCTTGTAGCTACATGCCTCGGGTGGATCCAACAACGCGGAGGTCGGTGGGTCATCGGGTCAGAATGAAAATGACATGATGACGCCTCCTATGGGAGGACTGGCTAGCTTCAACAACCCGCACGTCGTCCGCCGGCTTTGACTCCCGGTTAGATCTCAAATTCTACTTAGTTGTCAAATTTCTACACTTAGCGCAATCTTCCCTTAGTTGTCATATTTCTACACTTAGTGCTATCTTCTCTTAGTTGCCGTGTTGGTTTAGTGACTTGTAGTTTCAATGTCCATTTAGTGACTTGTAGTTGTCATGTCCATTCTTACATATTACTTGTCAAAAATACTTGCTAATGGTAGAGATTTGGTCACTTTGAGTTGCTATGTCCATTTAGTAACTTGTAGTTTCCATGTCCACTTAGTGACTTTAGTTGCCATTTCTATTCTTACATATTACTTGTCAAAAATACTTGCTAAGGGTAGAGATACAACACTTATAATTTCCATGTGCATTGTTGCAAACACTTGTAGTTGCTATGTCCATTTAGTAACTTGTAGTTTCCATGTGCATTGTTACAACACTTGTCAAAAGTACTTCATATGTATACTATGTCATATGACTTGTGAATCTCATGTTTTTGCTTTCAAACTTGTAGGATGTGCATGAAAGATGAACTCGTTGATCTTCCGGCATTGGGTTGCCATGTGTTGTTGTATTATGAACATGTGAACTTGTTATGCACCTATTGTGATCTATTATGCATGTATTTGTGATCTATTATGCATGTATTTGCGATCTATTATGCTAAATTTGTGATATATTGTGTATTTATTTGTTGTATGATGCAAATATGTTTTTGTGATGCCACTGCTGTTGGCTTTGATGCATATATATTGTTATTGTATTTTATGTGCAGGAATTCCTGTAAATACAATCAAAAAAGAGAAAAAACTGGGACTTTGCCGTGTGCTTGCACACGGCAAAGAAACCAAATGTCCTCTGCCGTGTGTTTGCGCACGGCAAAGGAGACACGCGTCGGCAGACTGTGATGCTGGGATGGGAATCTGGCAATCTGGATTGAGTCTTTGCCGTGTGTTGACACACGGCATAGACGACCGCACGGCATAATGCAAGACTGCTGGCCCACGGCAAAGTATCTACCCACGGCAAACTGGGCACGGGACATCTGTAGATATAGGGCACACGGCGAAAGCAGGCGCACGGCAAAAATCTCCAGGCCCACGGCAAAGTATCTACCCACGGCACACTGCGCATGGGTCATCTGTAGATAGAGGGCTCACGGCAAACGACGGCGCACGGCGAAGGAAGAAAGAGCTCACGGCAAAGATTGTTCGCACGGCAGACTGCGGCTGGGGCCAAAGCTGGTTTCCGTTTGCCACCCGGGAGCCGTTTATTGCTTTACTTCGCCGTGAGTCGGCTGCGAGCACACGGCGAACACTTCGCCGTGCGGTTTAGGGTTTGCTCACGGCATAGAGGATTCGCCGTGGCCTACGTCGCCGTGTGGTGTTCGCCGTGGGCTAACGCACGGCAACAGTTTTGCCGTGCGTTTGCACGGTTTCGCCGTGCGCCGCAGGCACACGGCATAGCAGGGTTTTCCGGTAGTGTGTAAACCTGGCAACTTTTTGAATCTGGCAGTTTATGGATCAGTTTTG
This sequence comes from Dactylis glomerata, assembly GCA_007115705.1. Classification (NCBI taxonomy): domain Eukaryota; kingdom Viridiplantae; phylum Streptophyta; class Magnoliopsida; order Poales; family Poaceae; genus Dactylis; species Dactylis glomerata. The sequence goes on from QXEO01000452.1 coordinate 658,571, forward strand.
AATCTGGCAGTGTATGCTTGCATTTTTTAATCAGTTTTTGAATCAGTTTTGAATCTTGCAGGATATGGCAAAAAATGACACAAAATAACAGAATGCTTGCATGGTTCCTTTCATCTGGGAACAATTGTTTGAGTTAATTCACTCTGCCAAAGATTGGCACAAAATGACAGCAACATATACTACGCAAAATGACATGTTTTTTGTTCTAATATACACAAAATGACAGCAGCAGCTTCATAACTCCTGGAGCGCCTTGTCTTGACTGAAACTCATCTTGAACTTGTTCATCTTGCAATCGTTTACTATTTCTCCCAGTTCCCCTTGCTCCCTTTGCTCCTCTTGCTCCTCAGGTTTCACATAATAGCCACCATGGTGAACTTGGACACTGAATTTAGTCGACTCCAATCCTACAACAACCAGAACAGTACTCAATTAGCATTGACAGTCCAAAATTCTAGGAAAATATATTAACAGTGTCTATGCACAATTCGATAGAAATTTGACAACAAACGATTGACGCAAATTCAATGAACATTAACAGCAGCGGATCACTACTCTATTAACAACAGGGTACTGCACAACAATTTTAACCAAGATTCTATTCGGTTAACACACATGTTGTAGCCAAGAACGGAGGTGCTAGCAAAAAATTCAGAGACGGCTCCTCGCCTCCTCCTTATTGCGCGAGCAGCGGTGCTAGCCAAGAACAGATGTCGCCTCCTCCATCTACCGCGAGCAGCAGCGCCACCCTACAGCAACGGCAGCTCCACCATATCTGGCCGGCGGCGATGCTAACCCTAGCAATTTGGGGAGAATACTAACCGTGCATCGGCGCATCCTGCCAATCCAGCCTGAGTCGAGGAAGATTAGCCGGCTTCGTCTTCACGGCGTGCGGCATTGTCGACGAGCTCGTCAGGCCAGCAGTTCCGCCGGCGGCGGTCGCCTCCTCCATCTCCAGAACACGGAAGTTCCGTGACCGGTTAGATCGACAGGGCACCAGGGGGCTAACTGCAAAAACACAACACCTGTTGATGTGCATTGACCGCACGTGACATGCACGTGTCCGATTTTTTGAAAAACCAGGCGGCAGACCGTTTTGTGACCTCCGGTGCACCCGTTTCGCAACTAGCGTGATCGGTTAGTCTGTTTTGTAAATAGTGTGACTTAACTGCACATGCTAGACAAGTTCGGTGACCGTGGGTGCTATTTACTCAATTGGGCGCTAGCGCAGTGGTAGGATCACTTTCTTGTGATCGAGGCCAGCCGGTGGTAGGGTCACTTTCTTGTGATCGAGACCAGCCGGGTTCGACTCCCATGGAGTGTGAATATCTTGTGCACGCTTGAAGTCAATTGCAGTGATCAAAGCATAAAGGAGTTTACATCATGTGCGAGTGGAGCGAGCAGCTGAGGTCTTTACCTATAACAAGGTTGGCAGCGTAGGCCGCTGGTGTAACTCTTGATTGTGCTGCCTTGATGCGAACTATTCAACTTACAAAAACTCTATTTATCGAAGTTTCATTGATAGGATGGGCTTCAAATGGGAAATCCCACTTTTGCTTAAAGCATGTGCTTATTGATACAGCCTCGGCGACGTGTTTCGGAAGACTCTGCCAGCGATCTTTATCGGGTGCATGATACCTGGAGGTTGCTGGATCAGATGTAATTTGATTATAAGTATTCTTGTTTTTCTGACCGTTCGGATTTAAAGGGAGTGTTGCGAAGCTTCACTATTTGTTGCCATCACGGGACCTCTCTTTCAAGCTTTATGGTAAAGTCAGAGGTAGAGAATGACATGGTGGCCGAGGTATGAGGACTAGTAATAGTGGATCGAGTCTTTGATAGAATTTGTTGGGTGGTTTTTGACTTGTAGAGTGGCATCGGTAAGTGGTGTGTGACAGTGGCCTTGTTGAAGCATTGTTTCTGAGAGCACGGACTTTCTTAAGGGTCAAAACCCATGATTTATGATCAAAGCGATTATGGCGCTTGTGTATCGTTTTCTTTTTAAAGACTTTGCTTTTTAAGAATTTGAACTTTAGGAATTGTCTTGGTGAAAATTGTACGGTAGCTACAAAAAATAGATCATTGTAGTGGAATTTTTTAAAATTTAGTGTTGTGTATATCTGTAATATCTTTAGAATAATGCATTGTTGCAGAGAATGAGATATTGTCACTATATATACCGCCCCTATATATACTCTTTATTATCGAAAAAAAGACAGAAGACTAGAAAAACAGCATAGAACAACCGAACTCATCAGTCGCTTCAGTATCCACGAAAGGAGCTGCAGTCCCGGGATCCCTGCCTCCTCGCACCAGGCTGCCCCTTGCCTCTCCTAAGCGGCAGCACGACGGCGGTGGCCGGAGCAGAAGCCGCGCGCGTGGCCATCTCGCCAAGAGCCGACCCCGCGGCGCCACAGGCACGGGTTCGCCGTCGAAAGCAATCGGCCGTGCATACAATTCCGTTGCGAGGACGTGGCCGCTGGAATTTCTGGAGGCGAGGTGAAAGCACGCCACGGGTTTTTTACGTGGCTAGTCACAGGGAGAACGAGAATATGCTCAGAATCGGGGTCATGTTTGTATTTCTTTCCCCGAGAAGCTTTATTTACATGGCGTACAAGCTACACAGCAGTGGAGTAGTAAGATTTTTGCACTTTTTTGGCTTTTTTTCTCTGCTATAATCCTAAGCTTGCTAACACGAAAGAACGAATGAACCAGAGCTAACTAATCAAGTAGTAAAACCTAGCAGAGCAGCTGTAAGATCGTGGAGCGAGTGGGTTCTGAATCTTCGAGATAAACCCACTTCCCTTGTTGCTGCTGCAAGGTCACACGGAGATACGTTCAGGCGAAGGAGGTGCGCTTGGTTCGCTGCGGATGCACGGAGAGCTTGGACAGGAGGAAGACGCCGGCGGAGGAGGCGAGCACGGCCCCGGCGAAGCAGGCCATGTCGAGGCCGGTGACGAGCGGCACGCTCTTGAACTTCTCCAGGACGCCGGCCTGGAGCAGGAGCAGGATGGCGTGGCCGAACCTCGACTTGGCCTGCACGATGGACTGCAGCCTCGCCCCTTCCTTGAGCTTCTGGTAGATGGGTTTTTCAATGTTCTGGGAGCCGTAGAACATGCCGTACATCCCCATGCCGAACGTGAGGAGAGCGGTGCCGATCAGGAACATGTCTGAACAAGAAGAGGAAAATCAGTGTGCTCCCAAGTTAGTGACGATCAAAGTCATCTCTGAAGCGAAGAAGTCACAGATGCTCAGTAGAGCACGTACCTAGTGCTTCGATGAGCAGCTTGATGATCTCAGCTTGGTCTACCACCTGTGACATGGCACGGAACTGCAAGATGAAAGACTCCACGACAACGCCACAGCCCTACAAGAAAAGGTTTATTCAGTCTTGGATGTCTTGACTTGGAAGTTGGAACAATGCTTGCGCTATGAATGGTTGCGTTGGATGGAGGACTTTAGCTGAAGAATTAGGCTGTAGACTGAACTACCTCGAGAAAGCATGGGACCGAACCGACGAGAGACCCGGCGACGCCGATGAGCGTGAACGACTGGCATCTGACGACGCCCTGGTGGATGACGGCCTCGACGACCTTGGCCCAGCACCGCCGCGTGAGCGCCAGCCACGTTGCCCCGAACTGCCTGAGCACCAGTCTCCTGGCGACCTCGTACGCCAGGGGCAGCACGAGCCCTATGCCGTTCTGCTCTCCCGGGAAGCTTATTACACCGCGCGGCTTCTCCTGCGTAGCCGTGCCGGCGGTGGCCGCTCCCAGGGTGATCAGGGCCGCCCTCTGCTCGGCGGCGCGGCTCATCTTGTGCCTCGCGGCCATCTCCCAGAGGAACGGGAACTTGAGAGACGGGATGCGGCACGGCCGGCCGGTGCCGTGGGCGGAGGCCGGAGATGATGACGACGACGGAAGACGGCTGTCAGGGTGGAAGGCCTTGGCGGTGGTCGCTCTCAGAAGCCTGCCGCTGCTCGCCATTGCTGAACTCGGTGATGAGCAGTCAGTCAGCACTTGTTCTGTGTGTATTGACCGTTGCCCGCCTGCTGCAGAGGACCCGTGGAATGAGAACGTATAAATACTCGGACGGGAGGCGTGAGGAAGGTGAAGGCAGGAATGACAACATGTGTAGCAAGTAGCAAGCGGGGAAGGTACCAAGAATGGACGGGCGCGGACGGAGGTGAGCCGCGCCGGTGCGGGGGGCGTGTGGAAGGGCGGACGATTCCAATTTCCAACACCGTTTCCTGTGGCTGGAGAGAGTTTGTCACGGTGCTGAACCGCACCAACGGTGAATAGGCGTCTCCGTGGTTCCTTTGACGTGTTAGCACACGCGCACTTTTTCCGTGATATTTGGCGCCACAACATACAAAACTCTGAAGCCTTCTTAGGCCACGCTAGTGGTCATTTGGAGGGAGAAATGACAGGAGCGAAGAGTCGTTGCATACTTGCGTTGCACCAACTACTCGTGCCAGTACTAGTTTGAGAGAGCAACGTCAGGTGGAGAAAGGAGAAAATGCTGCCTGAACCTGCAGCTTCGTGTGCAAACTTCTCCCGGTGGTCATCAGGAACTAGACGGGGCAGACAACAGATCCAACGATTTTTCGTCGCGCGCCAACGGTAGCTCGTCCGTCTATGAACAGCTACTGTAGATAGGCCCTTCTTACTTTTCTCAAGATAGCCGAAAATACATACTCCCTCCAACCCATAATACTCTTCACTAATATGGATGTATCTAGACACATTTTAGTGATAGATGCATCCGTATTAGCGAAGAGTATTATGGATCGGAGGGAGTACGAAACTATAAACCTATAACTATCAATGAAGGTTGTCTCATAATTTTAATTTGAACCATAATAGCAAGGCTACTTGCACATGCGCAATTATTGAAATAGTCATTTAATATCAGCAAGATTATCAACACTCGTATGTTAGAGAATAACAACCGAACAGCCCCATCAATATCACTAGGGATTCGAGAGTAAGAATCACCATTATCGTAGACATAGCAGTCGGGACAAATTTTGCGAAGATAACACTCCTTGCAGCAACCATAACAAAATCTTCAAAATCAATTTGGCGAAACCAGATTTGAAGTCCCATATCTAGAGAATTGTAATCTTTCAACACCATTGACGCTAGGAAATAGATCTCGTCGTCAAACGAAATGCCGAAGATCACTTATTGGAGACAATGCCATCATCGATGCGGAGCGAAAAAAGACGTCTACCAATACCTTAAATAATATATTGAATAAGACTACGAATGTGGATTTTTATAGCTCGAGCTACATTTAACTCGTTTAAAAAAATGAAATGCTAATTTAAAGTTTCAAAAATTATGTAAAAAATTCTAGATGTAGCAATATTGTGTTTATCAACATGCAAAGTTTTAGTTCCAAATACCTTATATTCTAGGCTCCATAAAAATAATAAAATCTGACAGATTTTGAGGGTTTGAAAGTATGCAAGGTTCACTATTACATATGTCAGATTTTTTTATTTTTGCACAGCCCATATTACAAGGTATTTCGAGTTGAAATTTTGCACGTTTATAGATCTTAATATTTTCCATATCTAGATTTAATCTCAGAATATTTTGAAATTTTAAAATATTCTTTTCAAATTTTTTTAAAAAATAAGCTACATGTAGCTTGAGCTATATTTGTAGTTTCCGATAAGACAACTTATTAAAAATTTAACGTATAGATTGAGTTTCCCATTCATCACCAGTCGAGGCCGGTCAAAGGAGGAGACCTACGAAGGAGGCAAAGGTGGAGGTGTTTAGGGTTTTTCTACGAGGCGAAGGCTCTTCTGTTTCTCAACAAGAGGATCGCTCTCTTCTGATATTACCATCTTTAAACGGCTTTTAGTTGGCATTTATGCGTGTTTTTAAGGATTGCATTTTACAGTACTCCCTCCGTCCCGCTGTATAAGTCTTGCACGTATCTCTAGATTGCTATTTTAACTAATATAATATAAAATATATACTACAAAATATATATCATTAGAAACTTCAGATAATAGTATAATTTTTATGTTGTACTCCCTCCGACCCATATTACACTTCTCTGATATGGATATATCTAGTTAAATTTTGTGTCTAGATACATTTATTTTAGAGAAGAGTAATATGGATCGGAGGAAGTAAAATTTATATTACATTTGTTAAAATGACGGCTTAAAAGTACGCGCAGAATCTATATACCAGGATAGAGGGAGTACCCGATATAGAGTTGCTCTTAGCTTAGCCGCTCGCTCGTGTAACGCAGCAGACAGCAGTAGGTACGGCGAGAGCGACATGGCGCCAGACGGGGATACGAGGTGGACGCGCGAGCCGCTCGCCGCCGGCCGGACGCGTGTGCGGCCGTGCCGCGTTTCCTTGCGCCTCCGGCTTCGTCCGCGCTCGCACGCACGTGACGCGAAACACTCGGGCCGCTCCCGATCGTTGGCTGCCTCCCCCGATCATTCGCCGCCGCCTGAGTGCCTGACGACGTCTTCGATTTCTCCCAGGACGGGACACACTTGCGCGCTGAAAGGTACAGGGTGTAGACTTTGAACTTTTCAAGCTTCCAGCGTTTTGGGAAAGCGTGTGCTGGTACGCACATTTGTCAATCCCCCGGTGTGGGGAGCTGCGTTTGGGCGTCGGTACGTCGGGTGCTTTTGTTCGTCGAGGTTTGTCTTTGTTCTAGAACTTGCTACAAGCTGGAGCATATGGGAACTGCTACGGAGCAGGTATCCCAGACTAGTCACGGCTCACGATCGAGAGCTTGTGTATGCAGTATGTTATGCAGGCTTTACACTTGTCATTCTTGCAATTTGCCAGTGAGATGTGTGTGGCACATCAATTATGGACACAGGTGTGCGCCAGCCTTGAGTATTTCCACGCGCTCAAATTTAAACTGCTTGTCCAAACTTAAGATATGGTGGAAAAAAGCCTTTCAATCCCGGTTTGTAAAGGCCATTAGTCCTGGTTGTAGCAACCGGGACTAACAAAGCGGGACTAAAGGCTCCAGCCTTTAGTCCCGGTTGCTTACGAACCGGGACCAATGGGCCTCCACGTGGCCTGGGGCATGTGCTGCGGCTGGAGGACCTTTGGTCCCGGTTCGTAACACGGACCGGGACTAAAGGTCCATTCGGAATAAAATTTTATTTTCTGTTTCGGAATTTCTGTTTTTTCTTTATTTTTTGTATTTTCTTTATTTCTTTATTTCTCTATTATCTAATCATCTCTATTTTCATATCAAATTAGATACTTATGGCTCTCACTCCATATCTCATATCAAATTACAAGTACTTGTGGTCCTCACTTCCCGGTCGGTCACCCATCCTCACACTGCTCCACCCTTAGCACGCTTAACTTCTCTATTCCTTCCCTACTAGCTTTCAAGACTGCGCTCACGACTTCTTGATAATGGTATGCTACCAATTCTATTAACCTATACACTTTGGTAATATATAATATTACTTTTTAAATTCCAAATAAATTCACAAAATAAGAAATAATGATTAAGTATAATAAGCACCAATGAATTTTAAATAATCTTTATGTATAATTTAATTATTAATTTTTAATAATTAAAATATTCAAAAAAGCCAAAATACTTGAAAAATCACAAATTCGAAAATTAATAGACTTTGTTAACCGAAACGAAGGGAGTACATTTTTCCAAACATACTCATCCAACATGGCTCAAAGGGAGTATATATTTTTCCAAACATAATCATCCACCTAATTATTAAGGTTAAGACGATCAACATGGCTATTGTAGCCTTTTAGCTTCCAGAATCTCCTAGCAATCTCAAAGCCTAGGCGAGCGTCTAAAGCGGCATATAACATTTGGTTGAAGCTGAATGAAACTTTTTTCCAACCAAATATTAGTTCATCATCTTCTTCTTCTCCCTTCTTCTTGTACTTCTTCTTGTCCTTCTTCTTCTTCTTGTCCTTCTTCTTCTTGTCCCTCTTCTTGTTCTCAAGATGTGTCCCAATAGTAGCATTGGCCAAATCATAGAGACTCGACGTTAGCTTGCTGGTGGGGTTTGGGACAATATTTTGAAGATCGTACGCAGACGGAATAACAATTCCGTATGACCTTAGCATGCACAGATCATTGTTGATAACCGCACCACAAAATTTGATGGTGGTGTCCTTCAAGAAGTCATTGAGTAGTTGCGGCACGCCATTGGCCTTACAAATCTGAAGATCAATATCTCGGATGCCACCGAGAGTTGAAGGACGGCGGCACGCTGAGGGACCTCGTGAGTGGTGAACTCACAATCCAAGCCCACGCACTTGATCAGTGCGGCGTCGAGGAACCGTCGCTTGACGGCGTGGATCCACTTCTCGACCCTCGAAGCACGGAGAGTCTCCGTGATGGCGAAGTTCATCTCTTCGATGACGACGTAGTAGAGCCGAGATCTTGGAAAAAATTGCTCCTCCATTGAGAGGGAGAGAGAGCTCTCGAGGGCGTCGGCGGTGGTGATATGCGTGGAAGATGTTTGGGGAAGAAGAAGATGAGAATGGTGTGCTTAAGATGATCAATATGAGTGCTATATATAGTAGAGAGAGGGAGATGAGAGGACGTCGGCAATGTGTGAATGCAGTCGAGTTCCAAAGCGCGTCGCCGGTGGTTCCCGAGAGCATGCACGATGATCTCCGAAGTGACGCTCGTTAATGATCGATCTCCGAAGCGTCGTCGTATAACTGGCGCGGGAGAGGGCGGTTCGTTTGAACGGGCCATTGGTCCCGGCTCGTGGCACGAACCGGGACTAAAGGGTGCCCTTTAGTCCCGGTTTGAGCCACGAGCCGGGACTAAAGGCCCAAAGACATTAGTCCCGGTTGGTGGCTAAAACCGGGACCGAAGGGACCATTTGAACCGGGACTAATGCCCCCTGGCCCACATTTTCAAATGAACCGGGACTGATGGACCCTTTAGCCGCGGATCGAATAGGTTGGGGACTAATCGGGGCGAATGGAAGCCCTTTTTTCCACTAGTGATAGTATCACGTAGCTCAAACAATTTGGAATGGAGGATTTTACGAAGGAAAAAGTTTTACTTTTTCATTAATTTAGAAGACAGGTGCCTAGTTAATTAACAAACAATCGGGTAAAATACATACAACGAGGCCACGCCCACCCACTCCACGATGCGCCCGACACGACCAAGTGCAAACCTAAAAAGACCACTCTGTGAAGATCAGGCGGCCATTCACCACACTGGAGAGAAACACCGTGACCGCTATAGGAGGAGCAGATTTGTGACGCTCGAACGTAAAAGAAAAAGTCAACCCTCCGAGGAGCCCTCAACACACACAAAATTTATGTAACTTTGTCAAATCGTATTAGAGAGGCTTCTCCTAGTCTCCTATTTGAAAACTAGAAACGAAATATGACTTTGTCAAACCGTGTTATACACCTGATGTAGCAGTACGTATAGTATTGCGTAGTTTATAGTTGTAGAAAAGCGTGTTGTTAACAGTCTCCCTCTTCGCAACGCGCTGTTGGCCGCATTCCTCTCTGAATCCCTTGCTTGCTCATTTCATGTGTACGAATAACTAATTGTTATTAGCGAGAGAGGAGAAACTAACTAGATCAGCAAGAAACTCAACCAACCTGAGTGTGTGAGACCATCGGGTTAACATAATATGTTTGCCTTTAAATGTGAAGGATGCTTCGAGTTGAGCCTTACATGCGTGTCCAACTTCGTCAAGGGATAGTCCAAACAAATTTTGGACCCTAGATAAGTTAAATAAATACTAATTTATACCAAAATTATATACTTTTCTATTAACTTACTTTTATTATGCTACAATCTAAGTGAGTCTGTCATTCTCATTACATAGGGAGAACAATCAACAAATATGAAATGTTACTAGTATTATTGTTAGCATTATTTTATTAGAATATACATTTAAAATACACATAATGTGTGCTAGAATGTATTCTCTATCAAAACAATGTTATGTTTCAACTTTGTTGATATTGGCTAAAAATTAATAAAATCTTACGCTTCCTTATTTCTTGCATTTGGTTTTATGCTAAATATCTTAATTATTGTCGCGGATGTATGAAATAATACATTCTAATAAATATCTTAATATCAGAATTTCGAGTGTACAAGTTATAAAAACTTCTAGAGTATAAAGTGAACGGTTAGCTTGACTCTAGAGTAAAAAGTGAACTATTAGGCTTACTGTATTTTGCTTTTCTGATGTCACATGTGTGTTAAAAGTTATGGTGCGTTCATTAATAGCCTAATTTATCCTTGAGCCTTTCATGTTACCATAGGACATTAAGTTTACTATGGCAAAATTGGAATTGAGGAGTAGGAGGAACGAAAATAAAATATCATATATTTACTCGGGAAATGCTCATTTGATGTTTTGGTCGGAACAAGTACAATCATTGAGACTTGAAGGACAATCTCTCTAGAATGATGATATAATGTCATTTGCTAACACTAATTGATGCCCGTATAACTGGCTAGGCTATGAAATGATAAAATTACTTGCCGAGTTAAACCAATATAGAGGAGTGCAAACATATTGTAGTTGGGACTATTGGAATGATTTTTTCGTACAACTACTTGCGATTCATTTACTGTATACTACTATTGATACAAGCGTTTTGGGTTGGGGGGGGGGGAGTGCACTTTTGATCTCATGTGTATATGCTCTCTTTATTCAGAAAATGAATTTAAAATGTTAAAAAAATTGGAAAAAATATGCACATGTATATCTCCATATTCAACATGGTCACGCAAAGTTTCGTGAAAAACGAATATTCTTTGTGCCCTATAAAAAAAGACATAAATATGCATCGCGAAAAGGCCTATTTTAGTTCCAAATTTTGTCATTTCTACATAGACCATATAAAATGTCGGTTTTTGTTGAAACAACTTTGTAGGCACGTAGAACATAGACATCTATACAAAACATTTTTGTTTTGATTTTTTTTTTTTGATATTTTCAATTTATATAGAAAATGCATTTCAAATAAAGGGTGCATATACACCTGAGAGCAAAAAAGCCTCTCCCCGTTTTGGGCTTACAATATACCTTGGTCCTAAAAAAATCTAAAGAACATAGGTATACTAGCATAAAATTACTGACTTAATTGGCCTGGCCCCGCCCCACGATGCCCCCGTGCGGGCACGCCGTTTGCCCGGCCTATCGGTTGGGCTGGCTTCAAAATTGAGAGTGCAAACTTACAAAGTAGATAGAGGTGAAGTGAGGGTTGGCCACTGTCTTGGGCAAGAAGAGAGGGAAGAACTATGTTTTGGTTTGTCTCAGACCAAATTTAGTCGTTTGGGAACTAGCATTCGGACATCTTGTTACTCTATTTTAAGATCTGGTTTTACCTAAAAATATAACTAATTGAGTCGAATGGCATTAAAAGAAAATGCCTTGGTGAGCCTCTAAGCGATAGCGCACATGCAGGAGCGGCAATTCCTATTTCCGTTAGGGCACGTACAATGGGGTGATGTCAGCCTTCCCTTAGAGGTGCCATGTAGGATTTTTGCTTAGTTGGAGGCGAGAGAAATAAGAAAGGGAAGGTTATCTTCCCTTAGCTAAGGGATGATCCCTTAGAAAATAAGAGAAGACGATTTCATGCATTGTACCATTTGCCTTCCCTTAGCCAATTAATTTCTTACTAAAAATAGTTATTTCACATTAATTGTTAGAGATGACAATAAGAGATAATGCATTGTATAAGGCATATTTGGTGCTTTCTCTAGATGATGTGGAGGGCTAAGAGAAGGCATGTCTTCTCTACCATTGTACATGCCCTTAGCATGCGCTATTACTAGTGCACACTAACGGCGTGACCGTCTTGAGCCACGTGCACGGCCCATTACGGGGCGGCAGCAGACAATCGTTTTGGTTTTTCGCTTGCTTTTGGTTTTATTGCGCCAGTTTTTGTGTGGTCTTTCAGGTCAGGGCGGTTTACCCTGGTTTTCAGTGGGTTATCCTAGTTTTGAATTTTTTTTTTCAGATTTTGTTCAAACTTAAAATATGTTCACTTTAAACAAATCTCATTTTTGAATTTTTGTTCAATTGTAAATTTTTCAAATTCAAAACTTCTTGATGTTTTGACTTTGGTCAAATTAGAATTTTGTTCATTTTATAAAAAAATCAAAAATACATATTTTAGAATTTAAAAATTGTCCACTTTAGAAAAAACCAAAGAGAAAAAAGGAGCAATACATATTTCGGAAGCGACTCCATGAGCACTGCGTGCGCGCCCATGCGAGCGGAGAGTAGGATCTCCTTGGGGCTCCTGTTCTTAGCTTCAATGCGGGAGTCAAGGTCGCTTCGCCCGCAGGAGTGTCTTGTTGGGCCAAGCCACGGAGGGTCTTCTTCTATTTTTTTTTATTTTTCAAAATTTGAACGATGTAAAAGTTTGAAATTTGTTCATAGTCAAATTCGAATTTTGAATGAATTTTGAATTTGAACAAATTTGGACTATGAATCAATTTTGATTTTCAACAAATTTCAATTTTAAGAAAATTTGGAATATGAAGATATATTGAATTCAAACAAAGATGAAAAATGTTCAAAGTTGAAAACCATTCAGATTTGAATTTTTTTTATATTGAAAATGCTTGAAAAGTGGAAAGAAATGGAAACAGAACATAAAAGCAAAGAATAAAGGCAGCAGAAAACCAAAAACCAAAGGAAACTGCGGGACCAAAGAAACCCAGAAAAATCAAGATTTGTTCTCCAAAAGGCAAAAAAAAACGTGAGCTAGGCCAGACCCATGAGACGAAACGCTCAGGCGAGGCCTATTAGGACGCATCCATTGGTGGAGTATAGGATTTTGCGATTTGCGAAGCTCCCCGCAGGGGGGATATTTTGTTTGCGGTCGCCGAGTTCCTTGGCACAGGCTCACAGGTGCCTTTGTTGCTTGTAATAGACGCGATTTGAAAAGTTGGGTAGGTAATTCCTCAGAGGGCCCATTCTGGACGAAATGAAGGCAAACCAAATATTGGCGTGACTTCTCCCGTTTTGGGCCCATTGTGGTCCCGCATGTCAGTATTTCTCCGTTATGGGGCGAGTGAGTGGGTCCTGTGATACGTCTCAAACGTATCTATAATTTTTGATGCTCCATGCTTGTTTTTACACCATTTGCCTATTGTTTCGTTACACTTAGTGGCACTTTTATACATTTTCCGGAACTAACCTATTAACGAAGTGCCGCAGTGTCAGTTTCCTGTTTTCTGCTGTTTTTGTGTTTCAGAAGTGATACACAGGAAATATTTTCGGAATTGGACGAAACAAGTTCCTGAAGTCATATTTTACCCGGAAGCTTCCAGAGATCCGAAGAAGTGTCGGAGGGGGGCGGCGCGGCCTGGCCCCTGGCCGCGCCACCCCTGTGTGAGAGCCCCTGGCTCCACCTCTGACATCGCCCCTTCGCCTATAAGTACCCCCCGACGAGAAAAACCTAAAGGCCCGATCAGTTTTCCAGAATACATCGCGATCCGCCGCCGCCGTCGACCCGAAGATCGGGAGGGTCCAGAAGCTCTTCCCGGCACCCTGCCGGAGAGGGGAATCGCCACCGGAGGTCTTCTTCATCGCCATGCTTGCCTCCGGAGCGATGAGTGAGTAGTCTACCTTGGACTATGGGTCCATAGCAGTAGCTAGATGGTTGTCTTCTCCACCATGTGCTTCATGTTTAGATCTCCACCTTGGAGCGATGAGTGAGATCACCGTTATGTAATACTATGATGTTGGTTTGTTGGGATCCAATGAATATTGGTGTTTATGATTAAGTTGCTGTACTGAATTATATCTTTTGTTATCTCTATGTTGTTTATGATCTTGCATGCTCTCCGTTGTTAGTAGCTATCTTGGCCGAGTAGTTGCTAGTGACTCCAAGAGGGGGTATTTATGCTCGATAGTGGGTTCATGTCTCTATTTCACCTGGGGAAGTGACAGAAACCTCTAAGGTGGTAGATGTGCTGTTGCTACTAGGGAGAAAACAACATTCATATGCTCAAGGGCATATGCTTTGTTTACATTACACACTTTGCTTAATGCAATTATCTGTTGTTCGCAACTTAATACTTCTAGGGTGTTCGGATGATATCCCCGGGAGTGGATTATTAGTCATAGATGCAGTTGGATGGCGGTCTATGTATTTTGTTGTAATGCCCAGAGTAAATCTCATAGTGATCTTCTTGACATATCACGTTATCTTTATTCTATCAATTGCCCAACTGTAATTTGTTTACCCAGCATGTTATTTTATCTATGGAGAGACACCACTAGTGAACTGTGGACCCCGGTCCTATTTTAATCATATTGCAATCACCTGTTTACTTTTCCCGCACTGTTTACTTTACTCGCATATTATTACTGTTTTCCACTCGATACACTCATAACCTTTGTTTCAAGCAAACCGGTGAGATTGACAACCTCATCGCAAGTTGGGGACAAAGTATTTGTTTGTGTGTGTGCAGGTTCCACAACACCTTCAGTCGTCATCGTCTCCCTTCTCCTGTTCGATAAACCTTGGTTTCTTAACTGAGGGAAAACTTGCCGCTACACTCATCATACCTTCCTCTTGGGGTTCCCAACGGGCTGGTCATTCACCACGCATCAAGCTAATTTTCTGGCGCCGTTGCCGGGGAACGAAGAAGAATAATCTCCCTCGTCAACTGGTCGCCATCACTAATTTTCTGGCGCCGTTGCCGGGGAGGAAGAGAAGACTTCTGCGAGGGGAGTTCTTCGCACACACATTCTTTACTTTGTTATTTGTTTTGCTTTACTTTATTTATTTTACCTGCATTGCTTTTTATATCAAAAACCCAAAAAAATTAGAATCCTTGGTAGTTGTTATTTCTTTACTTTAGTTTATCATGTTGTTCCCTGAGTTCGTTCTGGAGGACCTCTCTGTAGGGAGTGGTTCAATTATTGGCAAAAGTAACATTGAGGAGTTCTTTAATCACATTAGTATGCATAAGGAAGTTGAGGAAAAGTCTTTGGTTGAGTTAGCTCCTAGTTATGAAGTTGCTTCTGCTCATTTAGTTCACATGTTAGAAGCTAGGTTTGCTAGTCTTAATTCTTCTATGCAATACATGTTCCTTAAGCTTCATGAAATTGAGGATCCCGAAAAGAAGGCTTTTATCTTGGAAACTTTGCGCCTAGAATTTAAGAATGTCGTTGTTGAAGCTAGGAAGGTCCTTAAACGTTTTAATAAACTCGGTTCACCTATAAAGGTTATTGATACTAATGACGGGGCCGAGATACCTATACCTTGCAAGCTTTTGGGATTGAATGATGCTTTCGAAAACAATTTTGCCTGGATTTGTCCTGAAAATCTTTTTGATGAGAATAGTGTACCAAAGCATGATCACCAAGGGTCTTCAAAAACTTATGTGGATGAAATACAATGCCTTATTGACAAGACCTCTTCTGTTGATCTTAATGCTTCTTCTGAAGGTACTTGATTCGCAATTTTCTGCGCCTAGCTCAAAGGCGTTAAAGAAAAGCACTCTTGGGAGATAACCCAATGTTTACTTTTCAGTACTTTTTCTTTTATTTGAGTCTTGGAAGTCATTACTACTGTAATGACCGCTCCTTTTCTTGTTTATTTCGTTTTTGTGCCAAGAGAAGCCTCTAATTTGAGTGAGGTAAAGATTTGGGGATGTTGCTGTCCTGAAACTGTTTTCGGTGCTGCACCGTAAAAATTCGTGAAAATTCTCTGTATATCTTTTGGACCTGCGATTTCTTGTGCATATGCCCCAGGTTATATCCAAACTTTTCTTAGTTGAACACTTTTTGATTTGAGCAACAGAAAATCCCTTAAAAATTCGTCCTTTGTCAGCTGTTCAGTTTTGACAGATTTCTGCCAATATTTGTTTTTGTCACTTTATCGCTTTCTTTTGAGTTCTTTTTTATCATGGAACTCTTGTGGAAGTTGCTACAGTAGTATATACTTTATATGTGGTGGTTTTGGGTTGAAACCTGAAGCTAAAAGAGGTTGAATATATTTTATGCTTACACTAATGTTGCTAATAGAATTGTGTTTAGTTTTGTATGAAGGAAGTTTTCAAGTGTAGGGATTGGAGAATGATGAGATGAGTTGAAGAATGGACAAAAGCTCAAGCTTGGGAATGCCCATGCATCACCCCAAGAAATATCCAAGAAGTACAAGCGTCAAAGCTTGGGGATGCCCCCGAGGCACCCCTTCTTCATCGGCAAAAATCAGGTCACCTTTCAAGACACTATATTTTTATTGCTTCATGCACTATGTGTTTTTCTTGGAGCGTCAGTTGTTTTAGTTTTATTAGTTTGTTTGTTTGCTGCAATAAATGGTTGGACCCCAACAAATTTCCTTTGGAGGAGATGTACTCGTTTTCATTTGCAAAGAACGCTCTAGTTTTCACTCTTATTAAAATCGAGCGCTCTACTTTTTCTGCTACTGCTTTTGGTTTTCGTTTTCGCCTTGATTTGCGTTCAGATCTTGTCATATCTTTTCATCAAGGTGTATTTTTGCCTCTGATCTTTATTGGTTTTCATAAAAAGAGGTGTTTATAAAAATTTCAAATGGTGTTGGAAAAGAGAAAAAGCTTTGTGCAAAATAGTGGTACAAGAAGGAGCTTGTGTAGACTGCGGCTTAGGCTTTTTCATGTCATGCTTGATGTCTTTTTGATAGTATGCTTAGTGGTTTTGCTGTAGCATGACTTGTCTCAAATAACTGAGATTGCTTAATGAGCCTTTGAAAAAATCATGCGTTGTTTTTATTGTATGGAAGCATTATTTTGGTTTTCTCCTTGATGCTTTATTTGGGTTGACTTGGCGCATGCTCACACATGTTAGACTCTTACAAAGTCGCCATTAGCCTTCATGATCATTTAGTTTTTGACTTTTGATGCCATCCTATGCTTCTTTTAATGTCGCTTTGTCGCTTTGCATGATTATGGCCATTATTGCTCTCTTAGTTGGTCGCTCCCAGTCTTTTGCTAGCCCTCGCCTTGTACTGAGTATGAGCTCTACTCGTGCATCCAACTCCTAAAAGCCAAGTTTGCCATTGTGTCCACTATAAATTCCTATGCATGGTATTTGTAAGCCATTCCAAAGTAAAATTTTCATGTGCTACCTTTCAAAAACCTTCAAAATACTTCTCGTTTTGTGACACTGTTTTCAGCTCATGGGGACGTAGTGGTCGGATTTGCTATCTTCCATATTGCTTATTCCAAAAAGAAAAAAAAGAAAAAAAAAGAAAAAAAGGCACTCCTACAAAGAATGTGAATGTTGGTGGGCAACCGATGGAATCGGTTAGCCATGGTATGTGAAAGGAAAAGGTGGGGAGGAGTGCCAAGTTTTATAAAAAGAGCACAAGAGTGCCAATCTCTCTCTCAAAAACTTCCTTTATTTTTGTATGGAAGATAGTAAGAACCCCATTGCCAGTCGTTGACAAAGACAACCACCTCTCAAAATCAAGTTTTATCTCTCTGTTTTACAAATGAAAAGCTCTAGCACATGTTTAAATCACTGCTTCCCTCTGCGAAGGGCCTTTCTTTTACTTTTATGTTGAGTCACCACCTTCTTTCTTTATGCACCATTAAGAGAGCATAGTTGTCATTCTTAGTGTGATATGCATTGTCCCAAAGTTCATTGATTGACTCATATTGTTGGTTTCACTTGTTCTTAAATTATTTGTATCTAGTCGCCCTCTTAAACTTTGAGGTGTCCTATGCATTTATGTTTTGCTCTCTTTGAAGGACAAGCTGAAAACCATTTGTATGTTTTTCCTTATGATTTGAACACACGTTTGACTTTCATTGTTTCATTTTCATGATCTTTTGTTTGTGTTCATTTACATGTTTACAACATGGTTGCTAAGTTTCTTATTGTCATGATTATATCTTTCATGCCCATGTTTTAAGTCCTATTGATCCCAGCTCACCAATGCTTGCATATATGATCAAGATTGTGTAGGTGCAGGTCACCTCAAAAATTATTCTTTGTTATCACTTACCTACTCGAGGACGAGCAGGAGTTAAGCTTGGGGATGCTTGATACGTCTCAAACGTATCTATAATTTTTGATGCTCCATGCTTGTTTTTACACCATTTGCCTATTGTTTCGTTACACTTAGTGGCACTTTTATACATTTTCCGGAACTAACCTATTAACGAAGTGCCGCAGTGCCAGTTTCCTGTTTTCTGCTGTTTTTGTGTTTCAGAAGTGATACACAGGAAATATTTTCGGAATTGGACGAAACAAGTTCCTGAAGTCATATTTTACCCGGAAGCTTCCAGAGATCCAAAGAAGTGTCGGAGGGGGGCCACCAGGGCCCCACACAAGGAGGCGGCGCGGCCTGGCCCCTGGCCGCGCCACCCCTGTGTGAGAGCCCCTGGCTCCACCTCTGACATCGCCTCTTCGCCTATAAGTACCCCCCAACGAGAAAACCCTAAAGGCCCGATCAGTTTTCCAGAATACATCGCGATCCGCCGCCGCCGTCGACCCGAAGATCGGGAGGGTCCAGAAGCTCTTCCCGGCACCCTGCCGGAGAGGGGAATCGCCACCGGAGGTCTTCTTCATCGCCATGCTTGCCTCCGGAGCGATGAGTGAGTAGTCTACCTTGGACTATGGGTCCATAGCAGTAGCTAGATGGTTGTCTTCTCCACCATGTGCTTCATGTTTAGATCTCATGAGCTGCCCTACATGATTGAGATCACCGTTATGTAATACTATGATGTTGGTTTGTTGGGATCCGATGAATATTGGTGTTTATGATTAAGTTGCTGTACTGAATTATATCTTTGGTTATCTCTATGTTGTTTATGATCTTGCATGCTCTCCGTTGTTAGTAGCTATCTTGGCCGAGTAGTTGCTAGTGACTCCAAGAGGGGGTATTTATGCTCGATAGTGGGTTCATGTCTCTATTTCACCTGGGGGAGTGACAGAAACCTCTAAGGTGGTAGATGTGATGTTGCTACTAGGGAGAAAACAACATTCATATGCTCAAGGGCATATGCTTTGTTTACATTACACACTTTGCTTAATGCAATTATCTGTTGTTCGCAACTTAATACTTCTAGGGTGTTCGGATGATATCCCCGGGAGTGGATTATTAGTCATAGATGCAGTTGGATGGCGGTCTATGTATTTTGTTGTAATGCCCAGAGTAAATCTCATAGTGATCTTCTTGACATATCACGTTATCTTTATTCTATCAATTGCCCAACTGTAATTTGTTTACCCAGCATGTTATTTTATCTATGGAGAGACACCACTAGTGAACTGTGGACCCCGGTCCTATTTTAATCATATTGCAATCACCTGTTTAATTTTCCCGCACTATTTACTTTACTCGCATATTATTACTGTTTTCCACTCGATACACTCATAACCTTTGTTTCAAGCAAACCGGTGAGATTGACAACCTCATCGCAAGTTGGGGACAAAGTATTTGTTTGTGTGTGTGCAGGTTCCACAACACCTTCAGTCGTCATCGTCTCCCTTCTCCTGTTCGATAAACCTTGGTTTCTTAACTGAGGGAAAACTTGCCGCTACACTCATCATACCTTCCTCTTGGGGTTCCCAACGGGCTGGTCATCACCACGCACAAGGACTTACTGCTCCCACGTCAACTACACGCCACAGCTCTTTTCTGGCGTCATCATCACACGAGTAGCATCCTGCTTGTCAGGTGTCTCCGTTATGTTGTCTCGTTAGTTGACAGTATGTCAACTCCACCTGCAACTCTCAGTACAAACAAATCCCCTTTCTTGTCCTTCCAACCCTAGACCCCCCCTAGTTCGTAGTCTCCGGCGGCGGCGCATGTCTACCAGTAGGAAACGAGAGGCACCATCGCCGCCAGGAGCGGCGATTGCTTGAGCTGCAAGACAGGAAAGCGGCCAGATATCTTGCAACAAGCCAGCAGCGGGGAGCAGCGAGAAGCGGAAAGCTTGCCCGACGGCGGTGGCGCCGCCGACCAAGCGAAGAGCCGGCCCGGCGGTGGCGCCGCCGACCAAGAGCAATCGGAGCGGTAGCCCTCCGGCGTCGCTGGCGCGGCACCGCCTTGGAGGAAAAGACCAAATCCCAAAGATGAACGGAATTGGGCCTTCTACTGTGACTGTGAGCGCCAGAAAGCAGAGGTGAATATTTCAGATCCCTCTCTTACATCCCGATAGCACTAAGATGTTTTATGGAATGGCAGGAGTAACTGTCCGTCAGTATCTGAACAATTGTATAGAAGAAACTGACTTATTTTTGTCATATGTTTTCCGAAATTGTGGTATTATTTTGTATGCAAGTAATCCTCAATCTCTATCAAACCAACCAACATGCAAACCCAGTTTTTTTATCTTATGGAAGTCATCTCAAATAATGTTCAGATCTGAAGGCTCCAATTTATCCAAAAGCAGAAAACATACTTTTTGTCTTATGTTTTCCCAAATTGTGGTATGATTAGAGAGAAGCAACTAATTTGTATCTTTTGTTTCCCAATATTTTTGAGACAGCGATGATTCAGAGAACACATACAAAATAAATATCCGAGTGCATGAGTACATTGCTAGATTAGATTATGGCTTGGAGAGGTGTGTGGCTTCGCAGTCTGTGCAAATGAATGTGAATTGTAGTGAGATTGTGTCTGTTTCGCAGCTTGTTGCCATTCTTCACGCTAGGATTCCTTGGGGATCCAAACAGAAGGCTAAGTTTGTGTGGATGAACATGAATCAGGTGTACGAACAACTTGAGCACTCCCATCAGCTGTTGCAGATTTGGGAGAAGTATAAGGATACTCGTCATTTGGATCTCTTTGTTATGGTTGATGATGTTGATGCACCAGAAGCACAGTTAGGTGTCAAAGGTGTTGATCCAGATGGTGGTGCTCCCAGTGGTATGGATGCTTGTAAACTAGCAGCTATTGACCATTCACAAATGTATCTAATTGCTTTGCAAGTGGATCCTTACACTGCAGTACTAGATGATGGCCAAGAATTTGCTGTGCAGAACGATCATATGGAAATAATGGTAGATCCCAAGACAGTTACTGTTGACCAGATTCTTGAGCGGCTAAAGCAGAGATGTCCTTGGGGCCCTAATCAGCAGGCACGTTTACGTTGGTGGCACTTTAAGAAGAAGGATTTCATCGACATTGTTAAAGATGACGATCTCATGCAGGTTTTCCGAAGGAAGAAATTGAGTAAGAAGGTATTTTTTGTTGTTGCAATTTCAGAAATGGTTGGAGATGATGAGACTGTTGTAGACCTGTCATCTTGAAGTTTTGATCTTCCCGCTTCATAGGTGCTGGTATGTTACAGTGAGAAGTGCAACCCAATTCTGGTCACTATTTGATTCATCTCCTTCATTCTGCATCACTCTGTAAATGTTTGTGAGTGTGCTGTAGCTGCTCCATGCAATAAGCTGTTGTATCTTAGAAAATGTTGTATCTCATATTGTCTGCCTCAAACTTTTTCTGAAAACTAGTGTCAGTTTGTAATTTTATTATAGAACTATGTTGCGAGAATGTAATAAATTCATTTCTGGGATATTGAGATGTTGTAATAAAATGACTGCTGAAATAATAAGCGTTGTTTACATCACTTGTTGTATTACTCCCTCCGTTCGCAAATATAAGATGTCTAGATACATTAGCTTCATAAAGCTAAGACATCTTATATTTCTAAACGGAGGGAGTATATTACAAACAAATCATGTCGTGTATCCACATGCCTTGTACTGTGTAGATTCACATTTGTAAAATACATTTCAAATTTTGAAGAGTAAAACTATGCTTAATTGAAATATTAAAAACTAAAAATCAAATATTATAAAAAATACCAACTAGTAGGGGACAGTCATTGTTCTGCATAATTTATCTGATTTATCCAAAATCAATTGCCAACTTATGTGTTGTTTTCCTTTTGAAAGCATATAAATTTTTTATTTCCACTGAGGCATGGGTAGTAGGAGGCATGGGTAGTAGTTGTACTCCATGACGCTGTACAGGGGGCAATACAGGGGTATGATTAGATTTTTAAACGGAGCTCTACAGCGATGGCACGGAGGTGGTGGCCTGCGGGGTGCCGAGATGAGATCGACGTCCACAAAGAACTGCATGAGGCGAGACCAGATGCATTAGATAGATATGAACTAGATGCGTTAAACCATGCAAAGAAGAGAAGAAATGGTCGAGGACATCGACGACGACCTCAACACTTTGACTGACGGTGTCGGACACGAACGCGAGCAATGTAGAGAAAACTAGTGTCTCTCCTTTCTGGCGTGTATAGATAGGTGCTAGGGGAGTGTGGTGGCGAAATTCGTGATAGTTTATCATTTTACCGTGAAAAGTAATGCCTAAAAGAAATGGAAATCAACTGCTGAGGGCACACGTCAATTGCTGAGGGCACGAAAATAGAAATCCCGAGGCATGGGTAGTAGGAGGCATGGGTAGTAGGCAGAAAAGAGATATTTATGTTCAAACTGACCGTTGAGTCACTACCTCGCACGCCGGCTCTACCACCTCTCTCTTCTTCCTCTAGTTCTACCCCCCTCTCTCCTTCCTTCACCATGCCGTCTTGTAATGATGGCGACGATACAAGCTACGGCAGCGGCAGAGACAGCGGCAGCCTTCTCTCCGATTTTGACTATTGCCGGACCAATGTGAGTTCCTTTTATTCGACGTGTTGGTTTATGGGGTTAGGAATTTAGGTTTAGGTTTTGTTTTAGGTGGCACAGACCATCTACGACCCAGATTGGGATGGTTTGGCAATCGAGAGGGAGGCACCATGTGACCATGGGTTGAAACTAAGGAAATTTGTTGCCTTCGAAGGCACTAACACAGGGAAAAGGTTTATAGGATGCGCAAAGGAGGTTTGGATTATTTATATTGCAAAATGAATGTTTGAATACCGTTGTTCTCTCTTTATTTCATAGTTTCTTATATTTGTTATACTATGCTGCTGATCATTAGGATGGTCCGAAGTGTGGAATAGTGGAGTGGATTGATCCGGAGTGGCCTGACGCACTGAAGAAAAGTTTGGTCAAGTTATGGGAGTTGTATAAATCAGAAAGTATTGGGAGAATTAGTGATGCTTGTGCTGCTGCTGATGAATGTTACAAGGTATCACAGGATAAGAAGGAGCTCAAAGAAATAAACAACAATATGGCCGAAGAACTCCAGAAAACAATGACCGATAGGCAGGTGGGATCCATTTCGAAAAATCTTCTAGATATTCAGATCTTTCTGAAGCTCAAGGCAGAAAAGCAGAGGGACCAGCTGAAGGAGGAGAAAAAAAGGCTGGAGAACTGCATTGCAGATCTCTTGAAGCAAGCAGCAGTTAATAAGGACAAGTTAGATAGATTGAAACAAATTTTAGATGAATAAGTTATGTCTATGTAATTCAGCATTTCAAGTTATCTATAAGCAATAGCGTACCTACAACAATTGCTTCCATATAACAGAGAGAGCATTAAGCCAACATCATAGTTCAGTTAACATTTCACTACTAGTTCAGATAACATAAGATTCTGGCTAGTTAACACAAAGTTCAGACATACAGGACGATGAAACATTGCGCGCAGACTACATCGTATCTCCTCTTACTTGGAGGCAATCTGATCCTGCTGGAGGCGCTCCGACTCATTGATCTTGGCTTTCAGCATGATATTCTCCTTCTTAACAGCCTCGAGCAGACCGGCTGCTTTGCGAGTGCTCTCGGTCATCAGCTTCAAGAGATCTCTGGACTTGTCTCTGGCCTCATAGGCTACCACGGTCCTCTCGCTCTGCTTGATCTGCTCTTTGAGGCCCTTGGTGATTTGCACACGAAGGTCGCTGCACGTGGCATTTAGCTTCCGATTTTCCATCTCCAGCGTCCTGATGGTCAACCCATCCTTGTCCAGCAACATTTTCATCTGCTCCTGCGTCTTCACAAGGTAGTCCATATGCCCCGATAGCAAGTTTTTCGCAGCCGTAAGCTTGTCAACCTCATGCGCCAAAGTTCGTGATTTCTCCTTCTCCTGATCCAAATGTGAGCCTAGGCTAGCACAGTGCAGCTCGAGGGAATGTTTCTCGGCCAGTTGGCTCTGTATCTTGACATTCAGTGCGGCCACATCTGCCTCGATCTTCTCCTTCGCTTCCTGCACCGTAGTTTAGGGCAGGCAATAAAAGAGATCAATGCTAATACTGCCTCTTTTCACAAATATATAGTTATTTTTAGTTTTTCAAAGTAAACTAGATACGGTTAACAATGAGTGAATCTATACACTGAATCTATACAGATCTACATGCGTAGCACCTAGCCGCATTGCGAAAGGCAGGTTATGAACAATGGTAAACGGGCTTGATCAGCAAGTACACTAGATGGCATGCGATTACCTTGCTTAGGCGGGGAACGGGCTTGATCAGGAAGTCCATTGACGGGTCCATGGTCTTCATGGGCAGCTTCTTATCCGTCGATTTTGGGGGCCTACAAAATGATATAGGTTACGAAGTTGGAAAGAACAAACAAACGGAAGATCAAGGCGTCGTTAACCCTAAACCCACCCGGGGGAGACAACGTCCACCTCGTCCGTTGGTGCGCAGAAAGAGAGGACGGCTTCGGCCTGACTGATTAGGCTGCTTGCATGGAGATCTGCCTGCCTGCGGGTTAACTCCTTCCTCTCCGCCGCCCTAGTCTTGACCCCATCGGTCTTCAACGCCGGTCGGGTCCGCTTCTTGGGAGGCATGGCTTCGTCGTAGAATGGAGGGAGGGGCAAGGAAGGCAGGAGGAAGCAGAGGAAGTGGGTTTCTGCAGAATAGTGCTACACGGTCAAGGACCAGCTTCAGCTGACCAGCGTGTCCTTGCCTCCTGGGCACCATCTCAAGCAATCTCGGCCGTCCGTTTGAATCTAAGCGTAGCCCTTGGTACCTTGTCGACGAAGGGTCACCGTAGGTACGAACGAATAGGATGCAGTAGCCCCTTGCTTTTTCACTGCGCACTGCCACGATGGGACTGGGCATTGAACTCGATGGGACTCTGCATTGGGTCGAAGCTAGCGGCGACACGACGCGCACGCCCAGCCGTACATGTACATCTATCTCCTCGCCCGGCGTGCAACCATGCCCGTGATTTTTGTAGAAGAAGAGGTAGAAGAAGAAGGATAGCTGATTGACTGTCTCTAGGCCAGGAACCGCCACTTAATCAAGCCATTTTGTGTCACTGATTAGTAGGGCCAACCACACGTGGGGCCTACTTTCAGTGACCCAAAGTCAGAAAGTTAGGGTGTGGAAGTTAGACGATCCACGGCGTGTTTTTTAAATATAGTTTTTTTGAAAGGCCCACACACCTGTTTTGACACCTCCGGCCACTGGAAAAATGGAAAATGCAGCGTTATTCTATTTATCAGGTATTTTTCCTAGGTGGTGCATCACTCACCATGACTCCATGCAGTGTTTTTCCATTTTTTTGATTTTTTCTGAATTCCCCAGGCCCCCCTCCGAGATCTAGGTCAGACTAGGCGGTGCCATCGATGTCTTCCAGGTGGGGTGGGAACCATGTATTGGTCTTGGTTCTAGGGTCCCACACCCCCAGGGGACCTCCCTGTATTTTTCCCCAATTTTCCTGGTGTGCATTTCTTGTAGCCCAGTGCAAAATTGGATTAAAAAGGATTTAGGGCAAAAAAAATCATTATATGGTAGCAGGCCCAGATAATTCCTAGCCTCCTGGATGTGGCACCCCTGGAAGGTCCCCCACCCATGAAAAATATAGTGGTGATGTTGTGCACACTGCACTTGGTGGCCCCTTCACAAAAAAGCACCTGTTTTGACCCCTCCGGGCACCCGGAAAATGGGAAATGCATTTTTTTTGTGGAAAATGGAATAACACTAGTTGCAAAAGTGGTTGGGAATGCAAAGATGCACATCCCCACCAAAAATGGGACCATGGTTCCAAAGTTTGCTGTGGAACTTGCACAAACCATGGTCATCTGCCAAGGAAGACCAAGAGAACTCCTGCCTGGAAGCACCTCTCTGTGAGAGAGTCCACATGTGAACCCTTGGGATGGCATGTTTGGTATTTTTCCTAGGTGGTGCATCACTCACCATGACTCCATGCAGTGTTTTTCCATTTTTTTGATTTTTTCTGAATTCCCCAGGCCCCCCTCCGAGATCTAGGTCAGACTCGGCGGTGCCATCGATGTCTGCCAGGTGGGGTGGGAACCATGTATTGGTCTTGGTTCTAGGGTCCCACACCCCCAGCGGACCTCCCTGTATTTTTCCCCAATTTTCCTGGTGTGCATTTCTTGTAGCCCCAGTGCAAAATTGGATTAAAAAGGATTTAGGGCAAAAAAAATCATTATATGGCAGCAGGCCCAGATAATTCCTAGCCTCCTGGATGTGGCACCCCTGGAAGGTCCCCCACCCATGAAAAATAGAGTGGTGATGTTTTGCACAGTGCACTTGGTGGCCCCTTCACAAAAAAGCACCTGTTTCGACCCCTCCGGGCACCCGGAAAATGGGAAATGCATTTTTTATGTGGAAAATGGAATAACACTAGTTGCAAAAGTGGTTGGGAATGCAAAGATGCACATCTCCACCAAAAAAGGGACCATGGTTCCAAAGTTTGCTGTGGAACTTGCACAAACCATGGTCATCTGCCAAGGAAGACCAAGAGAACTCCTGCCTGGAAGCACCTCTCTGTGAGAGAGTCCACATGTGAACCCTTGGGATGGCATGTTTGGTATTTTTCCTAGGTGGTGCATCACTCACCATGCCTCCATGCAGTGTTTTTCCTTTTTTTTTGATTTTTTCTGAATTCCCCAGGCCTCCCTCTGAGATCTAGGTCAGACTCGGCGGTGCCATCGATGTCTGCCAGGTGGGGTGGGAACCATGTTTTGGTCTTGGTTCTAGGGTCCCACACCCCCAGGGGACCTCCCTGTATTTTTCCCCAATTTTCCTGGTGTGCATTTCTTGTAGCCCCAGTGCAAAATTGGATTAAAAAGGATTTAGGGCAAAAAAATTCATTATATGGCAGCAGGCCCAGATAATTTCTAGCCTCCTGGATGTGGCACCCCTGGAAGGTCCCCCACCCATGAAAAATAGAGTGGTGATGTTGTGCACACTGCACTTGGTGGCCCCTTCACAAAAAAGCACCTGTTTCGACCCCTCCGGGCACCCGGAAAATGGGAAATGCATTTTTTATGTGGAAAATGGAATAACACTAGTTGCAAAAGTGGTTGGGAATGCAAATATGCACATCTCCACCAAAAATGGGACCATGGTTCCAAAGTTTGCTGTGGAACTTGCACAAACCATGGTCATCTGCCAAGGAAGACCAAGAGAACTCCTGCCTGGAAGCACCTCTCTGTGAGAGAGTCCACATGTGAACCCTTGGGATGGCATGTTTGGTATTTTTCCTAGGTGGTGCATCACTCACCATGACTCCATGCAGTGTTTTTCCATTTTTTTGATTTTTTCTGAATTCCCCAGGCCCCCCTCCGAGATCTAGGTCAGACTCGGCGGTGCCATCGATGTCTGCCAGGTGGGGTGGGAACCATGTTTTGGTCTTGGTTCTAGGGTCCCACACCCCCAGGGGACCTCCCTGTATTTTTCCCCAATTTTCCTGGTGTGCATTTCTTGTAGCCCCAGTGCAAAATTGGATTAAAAAGGATTTAGGGCAAAAAAAATTCATTATATGGCAGCAGGCCCAGATAATTCCTAGCCTCCTGGATGTGGCACCCCTGGAAGGTCCCCCACCCATGAAAAATAGAGTGGTGATGTTGTGCACACTGCACTTGGTGGCCCCTTCACAAAAAAGCACCTGTTTCGACCCCTCCGGGCACCCGGAAAATGGGAAATGCATTTTTTATGTGGAAAATGGAATAACACTAGTTGCAAAAGTGGTTGGGAATGCAAAGATGCACATCTCCACCAAAAATGGGACCATGGTTCCAAAGTTTGCTGTGGAACTTGCACAAACCATGGTCATCTGCCAAGGAAGACCAAGAGAACTCCTGCCTGGAAGCACCTCTCTGTGAGAGAGTCCACATGTGAACCCTTGGGATGGCATGTTTGGTATTTTTCCTAGGTGGTGCATCACTCACCATGACTCCATGCAGTGTTTTTCCATTTTTTTGATTTTTTCTGAATTCCCCAGGCCCCCCTCCGAGATCTAGGTCAGACTCGGCGGTGCCATCGATGTCTGCCAGGTGGGGTGGGAACCATGGTTCTAGGGTCCCACACCCCCAGGGGACCTCCCTGTATTTTTCCCCAATTTTCCTGGTGTGCATTTCTTGTAGCCCCAGTGCAAAATTGGATTAAAAAGGATTTAGGGCAAAAAATAATTCATTATATGGCAGCAGGCCCAGATAATTCCTAGCCTCCTGGATGTGGCACCCCTGGAAGGTCCCCCACCCATGAAAAATAGAGTGGTGATGTTGTGCACACTGCACTTGGTGGCCCCTTCACAAAAAAGCACCTGTTTCGACCCCTCCGGGCACCCGGAAAATGGGAAATGCATTTTTTATGTGGAAAATGGAATAACACTAGTTGCAAAAGTGGTTGGGAATGCAAAGATGCACATCTCCACCAAAAATGGGACCATGGTTCCAAAGTTTGCTGTGGAACTTGCACAAACCATGGTCATCTGCCAAGGAAGACCAAGAGAACTCCTGCCTGGAAGCACCTCTCTGTGAGAGAGTCCACATGTGAACCCTTGGGATGGCATGTTTGGTATTTTTCCTAGGTGGTGCATCACTCACCATGACTCCATGCAGTGTTTTTCCATTTTTTTGATTTTTTCTGAATTCCCCAGGCCCCCCTCCGAGATCTAGGTCAGACTCGGCGGTGCCATCGATGTCTGCCAGGTGGGGTGGGAACCATGTTTTGGTCTTGGTTCTAGGGTCCCACACCCCCAGGGGACCTCCCTGTATTTTTCCCCAATTTTCCTGGTGTGCATTTCTTGTAGCCCCAGTGCAAAATTGGATTAAAAAGGATTTAGGGCAAAAAAAATTCATTATATGGCAGCAGGCCCAGATAATTCCTAGCCTCCTGGATGTGGCACCCCTGGAAGGTCCCCCACCCATGAAAAATAGAGTGGTGATGTTGTGCACACTGCACTTGGTGGCCCCTTCACAAAAAAGCACCTGTTTCGACCCCTCCGGGCACCCGGAAAATGGGAAATGCATTTTTTATGTGGAAAATGGAATAACACTAGTTGCAAAAGTGGTTGGGAATGCAAAGATGCACATCTCCACCAAAAATGGGACCATGGTTCCAAAGTTTGCTGTGGAACTTGCACAAACCATGGTCATCTGCCAAGGAAGACCAAGAGAACTCCTGCCTGGAAGCACCTCTCTGTGAGAGAGTCCACATGTGAACCCTTGGGATGGCATGTTTGGTATTTTTCCTAGGTGGTGCATCACTCACCATGACTCCATGCAGTGTTTTTCCATTTTTTTTGATTTTTTCTGAATTCCCCAGGCCCCCCTCCGAGATCTAGGTCAGACTCGGCGGTGCCATCGATGTCTGCCAGGTGGGGTGGGAACCATGTTTTGGTCTTGGTTCTAGGGTCCCACACCCCCAGGGGACCTCCCTGTATTTTTCCCCAATTTTCCTGGTGTGCATTTCTTGTAGCCCCAGTGCAAAATTGGATTAAAAAGGATTTAGGGCAAAAAAAATTCATTATATGGCAGCAGGCCCAGATAATTCCTAGCCTCCTGGATGTGGCACCCCTGGAAGGTCCCCCACCCATGAAAAATAGAGTGGTGATGTTGTGCACACTGCACTTGGTGGCCCCTTCACAAAAAAGCACCTGTTTCGACCCCTCCGGGCACCCGGAAAATGGGAAATGCATTTTTTATGTGGAAAATGGAATAACACTAGTTGCAAAAGTGGTTGGGAATGCAAAGATGCACATCTCCACCAAAAATGGGACCATGGTTCCAAAGTTTGCTGTGGAACTTGCACAAACCATGGTCATCTGCCAAGGAAGACCAAGAGAACTCCTGCCTGGAAGCACCTCTCTGTGAGAGAGTCCACATGTGAACCCTTGGGATGGCATGTTTGGTATTTTTCCTAGGTGGTGCATCACTCACCATGACTCCATGCAGTTTTTTTTCCATTTTTTTGATTTTTTCTGAATTCCCCAGGCCCCCCTCCGAGATCTAGGTCAGACTCGGCGGTGCCATCGATGTCTGCCAGGTGGGGTGGGAACCATGTTTTGGTCTTGGTTCTAGGGTCCCACACCCCCAGGGGACCTCCCTGTATTTTTCCCCAATTTTCCTGGTGTGCATTTCTTGTAGCCCCAGTGCAAAATTGGATTAAAAAGGATTTAGGGCAAAAATAATTCATTATATGGCAGCAGGCCCAGATAATTCCTAGCCTCCTGGATGTGGCACCCCTGGAAGGTCCCCCACCCATGAAAAATAGAGTGGTGATGTTCTGCACACTGCACTTGGTGGCCCCTTCACAAAAAAGCACCTGTTTCGACCCCTCCGGGCACCCGGAAAATGGGAAATGCATTTTTTATGTGGAAAATGGAATAACACTAGTTGCAAAAGTGGTTGGGAATGCAAAGATGCACATCTCCACCAAAAATGGGACCATGGTTCCAAAGTTTGCTGTGGAACTTGCACAAACCATGGTCATCTGCCAAGGAAGACCAAGAGAACTCCTGCCTGGAAGCACCTCTCTGTGAGAGAGTCCACATGTGAACCCTTGGGATGGCATGTTTGGTATTTTTCCTAGGTGGTGCATCACTCACCATGACTCCATGCAGTGTTTTTCCATTTTTTTGATTTTTTCTGAATTCCCCAGGCCCCCCTCCGAGATCTAGGTCAGACTCGGCGGTGCCATCGATGTCTGCCAGGTGGGGTGGGAACCATGTTTTGGTCTTGGTTCTAGGGTCCCACACCCCCAGGGGACCTCCCTGTATTTTTCCCCAATTTTCCTGGTGTGCATTTCTTGTAGCCCCAGTGCAAAATTGGATTAAAAAGGATTTAGGGCAAAAAAATTCATTATATGGCAGCAGTAGTTGGTGGTTTATGGAGTTTCCTTCATTTATTCATTTGTTTACCCATGGAAGGGAACTCCTCGATCTACAGAACTAGTCGCCAGAGTAGTGTGAGCGATGATGATGCTACTGAGATCTCTTGAGCACGCCTTGTCAGACTGCGGTGTGTCTCGTCAATTTACTTGCCTTTCAAATCTCGATGCCCTGTCAATTCTCATCCCGCTGCTACGCACAATTTGCACTGGCCACGAATCCTAACCCTAATGACATGTGGCCCCACTAAGGCCTGGAACACTATTGACAAGTGGGGCCCAAGACACACGTCGGACCAAACCTTACCCAGACAAGTGGGTCCCCACACGCTTCGGATGCTAAACCTGGACTAGTTTGTCTCACTCGTTTGTCTCATGGAGCAGGTGACCTCGATGAGAAGCATTTCAATGGTAGGAGTAAGATTTTGTTCTCTATTCCTTCCGCGAGTCAGACGAGACCGGACCCCTTGCACGCTGTCTCCTTTTTCAGACTGTCGCTCTGCTGCCCGTAGTCAAACAACGAGGGGCCCAAGAACCAGACTCTTTAATTGCTGCCTGTAGGTTAACGTATGTACATCCTTACCCACGATACCAGCCTCTCACTTACAAGTGGGCCGCCGTACCGGGGCCCGCGGTGACACGTCGGTCTAGCGCTCTCTCAGAAACGAAACGAAGCGACTGGTTCAATTTCCAAAGCGCTAGACTGGCATTTACCGCGGCGTGCCTGCAAAACAATTGCTACCCCAACTTCCTCTTCTCTGACGAAGCGACGTGGGTGGTTCAACTTTCAAAGCACCCCCGAAGCGCTACACTGCATTTACTTACGCGGCGTGCCAGCGACACGTCGCGCACTATTTATCCCACAATCTCGCGGCCTGGAAAACAATTGGATCCCAAAACAATTGCTTCCCCAATTTACTCTTTTCTCATAAACGAAGCGACGGGGGTCCCACATGTCATGCACGACTACACGCTTCCATACCCACGCGTCCACGAGAGGAAACCAAACCGCCAGCATCTATATAACACATCGGTCTCATCGTCTCTCCGGCCACTTCTTCCCCAATCTGCCGAAAAACCCCAATCCGCTCCACCACCGCACCACCAATCTCATTCCTTAGTGCATCTGCAAGATGAAGCGCGCTCACGAAGACGAGCCGCAGTCTAGTGCGGTCGGAGGCTCTGGCGATGCACCCGCGGTCGTCGCCGCGGTGGCGGGCGAGTCTTCTTCGGGAGCACCAGCCGCTCCTCGGCGCGCCGTCGACGAAGTGGAGATGGAGGACCCCGTGGCTGTGGCGGCAGATCTGCAGAACCAGCATGCAGGCCAAGTCATCGTCGTGCCGGACGATGACTACTACGCCGGCGCCGGCTACGACCTTGACTCCATCGAGTACTTGTTTGAAGAAGGCCGCAAAGAAGCAGTACCGTTCAAGGAGGAGGCCTCCGACGACAGCACCGAGGTTCTGAGCTGTTCTGATCGATCCCCTCTATTCGTCGTACTATTCATATTGTTATTGCTCATATGATATCTATCAGTTAGTAGTTATCAGATTACATTCTGAATGTCATAATGTAGTCCCCTCTGTTCGTCGTACTGTTCACATTGTGATCTGACTCTAATTTGATTGTAGAGACTATGATAACAAGATTTTTATTTGGGAAAAAATGATTGATCTGATGCATGGAATTTATAATTAACATTTTCCTAATTTGCTTCGCTTATTAATGTGATAATTCCATAGTGTGTCCTCGATTCATCAAATATTGGTCACACAACATTACTAGCCTCTGATAGTACTATCACCGCAACAATTTAGAATCATTTTGGCAGCATTGTTATTTTTTTACAGCTTATTTCCTTTGATCTTTGTTGTGCTCCTGTTGTTCTCACTTCTTATGTATTTCAAAATTCACAGGACGACTCTGACGACGTGGGCCACGACAAGGACGACAGGGACCGCAAGAGCCGCTATGTTCTTAAGCGGCTCAAGAGTGGGCAGATCCCTTTCCGGACCAGGTACGGGGAGCTAACTTGTCCATTCTGCGGCAAGGTCGTCAGCAAGAACTTAGAGAGCTTGATCCAGCACGCGAATGGCGTTGCCGTAGGCAGCAAGCAGAAGCACAAGGGCCACACCATGGCGAAGCATGCCGCCTATGGCAGATTCCTTGAAAAGTTCGTCAAGACTGGCCTCATCCCGGTTATCGGTCCTGCTGTTGGCCCTCATGTTCTGTTTCCAAAATATTAGTTTAAGTATGTGTTGTCCCCCTGGAGAGTAAAACTGTGTGATGTTTGAAGACTATGTTTTTATTATGTATGGTGGAATCTGGGCAATCATACCCAGATGTTTAAGACTATGTTAATGTATGTGGACTTTGCTGTTGCATTACTGGTGCCCATGTTATCTGAATTCTCATGTTGGTGCACACTGCATGTGTTTACTAAATTAGATGGTTTGATTCTCGTGTTGGTGCACGTGTGACCTTCTGTATGGTGCAAACAATTTTACCGATTATTCCCACTGACCCCATGGATCAACACCATGTCGTCAAGATATAGCTCCTGTACTGTTAGAATAATTATTGTTTTAAAATTTTATTTACTTATCTAAAATTCTACTGTTTGAGGTCTAATTTTAATGCTTTTTCGTGAAAACTCCCCTATGATTATGTATTTTCTGTTTTTTAAGAATAAGTCTTGTGTTCTATTCTGCCACGCTCGTGGACCCACTCGTCATCGACACAGCTGTTGCAACGAGTCAGCCGCCGCCGCCGCCATCTGGTTAGCTGCCGCATGGCAACGTGGCCTCCTCGCCCACCCTGCCATGCCCCTGACTTTATTTCACTGACATGTGGGTCCCACACCTGGCAGGGCCCACCTGTCAGCCACTGAACTGCAGAGCTGGGCACGTAATAAGGGGATCCCCTTCCCTCGAGACGGGATCCTCTAACTTAGCCTACCCTAACTTTGGGTCACTGACAAGTGGGACCCACCACGTCTGGACCCACCTGTCAGTGACACAAAGTCAGGAAAAGTCAGGATTGCAAAGTCAGAGGATCCGGCTCCCCTTCCCTCTTGCCTTGCCTCCACTCCCCTGGCCCCACTGTTACCATCATTTCTCCCAAATCCTCTCGCGAGCGCTGCAGAAAACCGTCCCCTAGCAGCTCCGGCGACGAAATCCCCTGCGCGGCGCCGTAATCCTGTCCCCGGAGAAGACCGTCCTCTCTCCTCCGCTGCAAGTAGGCTGGTAAGTGCCGCTCTATTCCTAGTCCACTCGTCTCGTCTCCCGCGCCCAGTAATGGCGGGGCAGCGAGCCGTCGCGTCGCAGCTGGCGTCGGCAGGAAATGAATGCCATGTCGCGCGCTTCCCGCCCCTTCTCCTTCGTTTTCCCGCCCCGTTCCCGGCTATAAATACCTCGTCGCCTCGACGGTAGGTTCACATCCTCCAACCGACGGTAGAAAATGCCTCGCCGTCTCTCGACAACCTACGCCATGCTCCCTCGAGGTGGTTCCGGCGCGCCACCAGCACCGCCGCCGCCGCCGCCACCGCCGCCGCAGGACCCAGCTCCGCCGCAGGGCGAGGAGGAGGAGGTCTCCGACGACGAGGAGTTCCTCGCCGAGCTGCCGACGGACGCGGAGGCGGAGGAGGCCGCCGCGGAACAGAGAGCGATCGTAGCATCGTTCGAGACGCAGCGCCGCGACCGGGCGGCGCAGGAGCTCATGGCCGCCGAGAGGAGGGCGGCAGCGGCAAGGCTGGCGGAGGACCATACTGCCGCCCTGCGCCGACGCCCACCGCCGCAACATCGAAGCGGCGAGGGCTGCGATGGCGGAGGATGAGAGACGCCTCTTCCGGGCGGATGTGGCCGTAGGGCTCGCGAAGGTGGCGGCGGAGCGCCAGCGCCGCGAGCATCAGTACCCTCTCCCCTCCTTCAACGCATCGGCGCAGCGAGCGCAGGAGCGCCGCACCTTCATCTCATCCCTCGAGGAGGCCGAGCGCGACCGCAGCCAGCGCGCGGAGGAGGAGAACCGTCGCCGCCGCGGGATGGTTTCCGGCCGCCTGTCCGATGACGGAGCTGGGCCGTCCAACGATTCACCGCCAGCACCATCGGCCGCATCGGTGAACTACGCCGCCGGCGAGGACTCCGACGAAGACCACCTCTTTTAGTCTATTTCATATTTTGCCGTATTTTGTAAAAACCATCTAAATTTCAATGAAATTCATGTAGTATGCTGAATTATGTCGAGTTTAAATTTTGGGATGGGCGGCACGGCTGGGGAACCTCTGTACGCACTCTATTGGGTAGTTGTCGCTGGATATGGTAGTACATTTCACTTCATACTGGATATGGAATGACGTACTGTCATTGCAAATTGTAGTAGCACATACTGCTAATTATAGCATAGTTTATTATTCCAAAGAAATAGATGCCTGCACTAAATATGTGCCCATTTCTTTCAGAAAAGCTTGCAAGTCTCCAGATGGACCCAACGATTGACCATATCGCCACTAAGGTGCAGGTTATACAAATTTCTATTTCTGCAATTGTGTTTTTAGGTGCTACACAACATTGTAATAAGCATAATCTCTATTTTTAGGCTGATGCATGTACTAGCCGGAAGAACCGTTCTGTCGATTATTTCAAGCTATTTAAAATCAAGTATTCTTATGCTATCAACAAATGTAAGAAAGCCACAACCAATAGGGATTACCCCCTCCCTTCATATCAAGGTACTGATCTAGATTGTGAGACTATCTCATCTTCCAAGACACCTAAATCCAAGGCACGTAGACTCACATCGGGCCCACTCTCATCCTATCGTGGCCCTGCTCAGACTATCTTCATTCGCAGAGGTGTGAATCTGTCTAACATGGGTCTGATGATCTTTTAATACATTCTTATGGAGATAAAGATCACTAAGTAGTGCATTTCTTTCTAGGTCCCAAGATAACTGGTGACTTGGAATTCGACAAGCACTGTGTGTTTGCAAGCAATATCAATCTCACTGGTCGCCAGATTGCCGATCTCAATGCAATGGTTGGTAAACTGAGGCCAATAGTTCCATACTATATCTGTGAGATGAAGAAGTCACATGTCCTTCGTGGGAAGGCAAAAATGGTAATCTGCATGACTCTTTTAATCTTCTCATGCACATGAATCTGTGTTCAAAAACTGACTGTATTCTTGTACTCCAGTACTTTTCAGCAAAGTACAGCAATGCCCACCTCGCCCGCTATCTTCCATGCACCATTCCAACATATTGCAGTGAGCAAGATGGTTTCTATAATGTAAGCTTCACCCATCAGGGCAACGGTGTTGCCCAGATGACAGCAAACTGGCCTAAGGTTCTCCAAAAAGCGTCGATAGAAGAAGGGAATGTGTGCATCTTCACCTTCTTGAATGTGGGGCAGGAGGCTATGTCTGTTCATGTTGAAAAAATGTAGCCTATATATGTTGCGCAGTTGCTATCAGTTAGTTAATTATGTTATTATATTATTGTGTCACCTGGTAGTCTAAACCATATGCCAATATGTTGCGCAGGATATGATTACTTGCATTCTTCTCTGCATGCTTATACTTTATTTACTAAAACCATCTTGTTATGATGAAGTGCCTTAACTCGTACATGATTTTGTGAATTGAATTGTTTGTATTAACTGATTGCAACGTGTTGTGCTTTCTGTGATGCACTGATGGTCAATATGTCTATAAATTAAGCTTAGTTGTATACAAACGGAAACAAAATTGTCTGGTCCAGCGGCTAGACGGACTAGATAGATGGCATCCAAAATCTAGATAAGAGAATGCATAGCGTAATAGCATATAGAATAACATGTCATAGAAGTTTTACAACTCAAGCCTTAATGTATAGCATAAACCAGCCGATCAGAATTAGTACTAAACCCTTAATATCTGGCATACAAGTTGAGTTGGTGCAGATGCATACACCACCAGATTAGTAGTTTAAGTTATCACTTAACTGGCTTACCTATCGGCACATTACTCATCAGATGGATAAACAGTACTTCCTCATCTGGTTCAAGCTCGAACACAGCCATGTCATCAACGGACATGCGTGAGGTGGTCACAAGCGTGCTCCAGTTAGTTGTAATCTGGGCACGACCATCGTTGCCCATCCGAAGCTTGACGTAATGCACATCCTGCTCAGTTTCACCTTCAGGTGCATACGGGTCATTGGCGCAGGCTGGCACCATAATATCTCCTGCTTCCAGGTACTGCTTGAGATAGAGCTGGCTGTACGGCTTCGAAAATACCTGATATGATAGTATAGATACTAGGGTGTCATGCAGTTGAGCAAACACGTTAGTATTCACTGTGCACAATGAAATCTTACCATCTTTGACTTCCCTTTAGCTGTCAGAGACTTCTTGACAGAGCAGACATACAAAGGGATCACCGGATTAACACTATCAAGCCTCCGTGAGAGCAATTTGAGAAGTCCTATCCTTACATAAGACATTGGTACATCATTTCCATAAACGATTTTATTTAGCTCCCAAGGTGCTAGGTCAAGAGCCCCCCCTTTTATACCCCCAACGATGGGACCTACATGAATTATTTCATGAATGAGATATATGTCCTATCTCTCAAATTCTATAACCAGACATGTATAAGTTATTACCTTCATCTATCAGCGCCGGTCCTAGATGGGTGTGGTACTGGTAAGTCCTGGGACTGTGCCCAATCACACAGTTCTCATCGTCGGAGGGACAGTCGTAGCATGCTTCATGACGTTGCATTGTAACCTGTAATTGTGTGAGGGACAGTTCATTATCATTTTAAAACACGAACATGACAATATAACCAATAGCATTACATAGCTTCCAATAGCAATTTCCACTATGATTCGAGCACCACAGCCTTCCTTCCTTCCACGAGCCGGGACCAATGACCCGTTCAAATGAACCGCCCACTTCGCGCCAGTTATCGATCGACGACGCTTCGGATTTCGATCGACATTCCGAGCGATGACGCTTCGTAGTCGCGCGCTGTGATCGGGAACCGGCGCCGGCGACCTTGAAACTCGCCAGCATTCACATCAACGCCGGCGTGCTCCTCTCATCTTCCCTCTTTCACTATATAAAGCACTCATATTTGATCATCTTCTTCCCCCAAAACATGTCCCTAGCCTCTTCTTCCCCAAAACCTCTCCCACACATCACCACATACCGCCGGCGCCCGCGAGCTCTCTCTCCCTCGACGACAATGGAGGAGCAACTTTGTCCCCGGACTCGGATCTACTACGTGGTCATCGAAGAGATGAACTTCACCATCACGGAGACTCTCCGTGCTTCGAGGGTGGAGAAGTGGATCCGCTTGGTCAAGCGCCGGTTCCTCGACGACGCACCGGTCAAGTGTGTGGGCTTGGACTGTGAGTTCACCACTCACGCGCGCCCTCAACGTGCCGCCGTCCTTCAACTCTCGGTGGCGTCCAAGATATTGGTCTTTCAAATTTGCAAGGCCAATGGCGTGCCGCAACTACTCAAGGACTTCTTGAAGGACACCACCATCAAGTTTTGTGGTGCGGCTATCAACAACGATCTGCGCAAGCTAAGGCCATACAGAATTGTTATTCCGTCCGCGTATGATCTTCAACAAGTTGTCCCAAACCCCACTAGCAAGCTAACGCCGAGTCTCTATGATTTGGCCAATGCTACTATTGGGACACATCTTGAGAAGAAGAAGAGGGACAACGACAAGAAGAAGAAGGACAAGAAGAAGAAGGAGAAGAAGTACAAGAAGAAGGGAGAAGAAGAAGAAGAAGAAGAAGAAGATGATGATGAAGAAGATGAACTAATTTTTGGTTGGGAAAAAGTTCCATTGAGCTTCAACCAACTAAAATATGCCGCTTTAGACGCTCGCCTAGGATTTGAGATAGCTAGGAGATTCTGGAAGCTAAAGGGCTACAATAGCCATGTTGATCGTCTTAACCTTAATAATTAGGTGGATGATTATGTATGGAAAAATGTTGGATGAGCTTGCTTGGAAAATGTACTCCAATTTTTCGATTTTATTTGTATTTCTTTTGCTCACTTTTGAAATCTAGGTCAAACTCACGGTGCCGTGAGCCCTAAACCCCATAACCCATCACATCTATTTACTTCTTATAAATAATCAATTACTCCCTTTGTTTCAAAATATAAGATGTTTTAGCTTTCTGAAGCAAATGTATTTAGACATACTTTAGTGTATAGGTTCACTCGAATACACACTAAAAAAGTGTCTACATACATTTGCTTCACAAAGCTAAAACAACTTATATTTTGAAACGGAGGGAGTATAAATCACCAAAAAGCATGATGTAGCTTGCAATGTTTGATATAGAAATAACCAATAGCATGGCTAAGCTTTCAATTATAATATGTATACTAGAACATGATTTTAAACCCAATAGCTTTACATAGCTTTCAATAGCAATTAAAAAGCTCCACCACGGTGCCGTAATATGTCCTAACTATGTATGATCATTGGAAACTGACCTCCATTTCAAAAGCATGTGGAAAAACTTGGTGAAACTCACGGTGCCGTAAGCTCCCAAAAGCATGCCAAATTTGTGAAGAGTGTGCCTATGAATCCTTGGCATGCCCTGTTTTCTATTTTTCCAAGATACTACATCACATACCATGACTCCATGCGCTGGTTTTCCAATTATTTGATTTTATTTTTATTTCCTTTGCTCAACTTTGAATTCTAGGTCAAACTCACGGTGCCGTCACCCCATAACCCATCACATCTATATTCTTCGTCTAAATAACAAATTAAAAATCACCAAAAAACATGATGTGGAATGCAATATTTGATATAGAAATCACCAAGAGCATGACATAGCTTTCAATTATCATTTAAAATTCATCTCAACAAGAAGATGTCAATATATCCAGTAGCATTGCATAGCTTCCAACAGTGGAGCAATGTTGTGTCCGAGATACAACACAATTTAAACTGGAGCAATGTTGCTATTTTTTCAAGATACTACATCACATACCATGACTCCCCTCTAAAAGCTCCACCAAGAGCATGTCCTAGATTTCCCCTTTTAGCATAATGGAGCAATGTTGTGTCCGAGGTACAACACAATTTAAACTGGAATAAGATCACCCATTCAATCATTTTAAACATTTTGGCAACAAACCGAACCGAACAAAGACTAAAATACAATAGCAACCATATGGTTCTGATTATAGAACAATCAAGCAGGCTCAGTGACCATATGAACCACTCCTTTTGCGAAATATCGATTACGAAATTACTGAACTATCATTACAGAAGTAGAAATATTTTGTGAACATTCCCCTTGAACTAGTGCCGCCCCTTGAACTAGTACTAGATCGGAGCATTGGGCAGGAAAACCCTACACTTACCTTGAGAAGGGATTCCTGCGTGCAGGACGCCGTGGGGGTCGAACACCACCACCCGGCCGGCGTTGGTTCGAGCAGTCGCTGTGGGCGGGGCGGCCAACCCCCAGCAGCCGCTGGTTTGGGAGGAAGGAGACTGGAAATGTGATTTAGGGTTGAGGTCGCCAGGGGTAGAGGTATCTAGTACTTTACCCATAAAGCAATCCCAGTCTAACTGACAGTGGACCCAGAAAAATGAAGTAAAAGCCCAAGTAGATCAACATGGACAACTGTTATTTTTTTTGGGCACGGGGCAGATTAAGGCTGCTACGCGTCTTCCTCCCCTGTCTCACTCCCCACTTCACAGTCCCAACCCTAAAGCTCGCCGTAGCTCATGGCACCGCCGCCGCCGACGCTCCAATATCAAGCCCCCATCTGGCAGGCAATGACTTGCCTTGTCAAAGCCGGTGTGCAGGTGCCAATAGCGGCTGTCATGGACTTCCCCAAGTTGGCGTTGTCGGCGGGGGCATTGCAGGCGGGGAGGAGGGCTTCCCTAAGGTCTAGATGCTCACTGGCTCTGTCCGAGGTAAGGGCTATGAAGCTGAAGTGGGGTAAGCTGGGGAAGCGTCGTCGTCGGCCATTCACCGCCTTCCCGGCGTCGAAGACCAACAAGAACTTGCGGCGGGCGAGGAAGCGGTCCATATCGAGTTCTACGATATGGCGTGCTTATGCGCCGCCGGCGAACCACAACTACACTGATCTATCATTGCGACTACGATTCACCAGGAAATACGACACCTATCAAGATCTGCCGTACTACTCGTTTGAAGAATGCCTCGCGGCGGCGCTGCTGGTCAGGTTCAACCAGACGCTTTTCCGCCAGAAGAGCGGAAAGCCCTCCTCCCCCAAGGGCGAGCGCAGCCGCCCGAGGAAGGGGAAGCCACGACGTGCATGCTGAATGGAGAAAAGCAGCAGGAGTTAGGCGGGAAGGGAAATCGTTCAGTTCTGGATGATTTAGCAATGAACTTTAGCCCTTCGCAGCATTTTGGTATGCCAACTTCCAAGAAGGCTGCTCTCCCCTAGTTTCTTCAGTTAAGTATAGTTAGTGTTACACTAACTCTGAAGAATAGCTTTTGTATAGACAAGGCTAAAGCCGCCTTTTGTGTTACTAACTAGCTTCTGTAAGTTTGAAGCAACCAAATATTATGAACTTTCAGATTTTGTGTTTCTCCTGTAAATTTCAGATCTGAAATCTACATTTATTGTTCTTCATTTTTGAGATTCGCATTTACAGAGATGAATTCGGTGAAAATTAACATAACAAGAAACAAGATGTTCATGAGGTTCCGCCACCAAGTCCACAGGAACGGCCACCGCCGCCGTCGCCATTAGAGACAGCTAGCTGATCTCCTCTGAGATTGTCGCGCTTCCATTGGTGCCGCGCTTCCATAGGTGCCGCGCTTCCATTAGAGACATTAGAGGGAGCGATTCTAGATCTCCTATCTGGGGAGCTCAGATCTATGGGGGAAGGGAGGAGCCGGAACTGCAACCTGGGGAGCCCTTGCCCCTATGTGGGAGATCCTAGCACCAGGGTGGTTTCAGCGACGGGGAGCTCGATTCCGGCGAAGCGACGGCGAGCTCGATTCCGGCGTGGCGACGGCGAGGGGTCGACGGCGAGCTGGGCGGGCGGACAGAACAGGGGAGGACGACAGAACAGGGAAGAAGACGGTGGCAACGGAACTCTAACGCTGACAAAGTCTAGTTCTGTTAGAATAACGGGTAAACCTGACAAGGTGGGCTCAGCAAGCGGCAGCGGAACGGGAATTATGAGTTCAAACGTTTTTTCCCCAATTCAAACACTAGGATTCGGGCTCAAACAAATTTCACCAAAAAAAGACCCTCTGAGCAATTTGTTAAGGGCTTTTGGACCCCCAGGGTGATTGCAGCGAACTAAGGCACCTGTGAGCCTGTGGCAAGGAACTTGGTGACCGCAAACTGAATCGCCCCCTGGAAACGTGGCTTCAATCTGGGCCATATTTTTCAGAATATATAGACGAGTATATGGGCTATGTGCTGGAAAAATAGGGGCCCCCAAATTTTGGGGGCCCTGTGCGGTCGCCCAGCTCACACTGGGCCGTCGACGGGCCTGGATACATATGTATTCCCTAATAATGTACTTCCAATTAGTTGGAGAGTCAAAAAATTTAAAGTTTAACCATGATTAAATAAAATAGCACCAACATTTGTGTTGTTAAATTAGTATCATTAGATTCACGACGAAATATGTTTTCATCAGATAGCTATTTGGTTTCACAAATATTGTTATATTTTTATATAAACTTGGTCAAATTTGAAGCAGTTTGATTTACCAAAAAAGTTGAAAGTACACTCTTTATGGATAGAAGAAGTATATACACACTAAAACATGTCTAGATATGTATATTTAGATGAAAATAATATTGTATATTTAGATGAAAATAATATTACTATATTATAATAGAGAATATTATTAATTAGAAGGCATAATTAGTGTTGACAGAGTCCTAGCTATATACGCTATAGCTGGCTCGATCTCTTTTCCCTTTATCCTTTTTTTATGGACTCTATTCGCTTGGGTTCTTCACGTCATAACGTCATGAGTATAGGAAGGCTGGATCCGTTTGTTGGTCCCACTACTAGGAAAACAGCTATAGGTAGCACTGCTACCCGTAGCGCATTGAATATGAGGTGCGCTGTGGGTATTTACCCGTAGCGCACCTGTGCACATGCGCTACGGGTATATGACTTACCCGCAGCGCACCATATATTTAGTGCGCTACGGGTAATTAATTGTAGGCCTGGAGAGGGTGTTCTCCCCCAACTTACCTGTAGCGCATGTGTCTAACATGCGCTGCGGGTAGTAAAACTACCCGTAGCGCATGCAGACCCGTGCGCTACGGGTAATAAAACTACCCGTAGCGCATGCAGGCCCGTGCGCTACGGGTAAGTTGGGCGGGAACAAAATTCAAATTTTTAAATCGGTGGGAAAATTTTCAAATTTTGGAAGGTTACCCGTAGCGCACCATGTAGCCATGCGCTACGGGTAACAAAATTTACCAGTAGCGCATGGCTACATGGTGCGCTACGGGTAACCTTCCAGAAACTTTTCACACCACCCCCCCCCCCCCTCGGGAATGCCTTTTTAGTCTTGTAAAAAATAAAAGAAAATGAAAAAAGGTTTGAAAAAAATTCAAAAATTCAGATTTAGTTATGTTATGTGAACTAGTAAGTAGGAAAAATAAAAAATATGAATTTTGATGTTTTTTTTAAAAAAACTTTATGTCTCGCTAAAATGGGCATAACTTTTGCATACGAAGTCGGATTAAAAAGTTTTTTATATGAAAAAGTATCTACACGAAAAGTTACATCCGAATTCAACCACCTACGGTCGTTTTGACAATTTTTAGAATCTCAAAATTCGAAAGGGAAAAAGGACTTTTTTGACGTTCTAGTTTTTGGTGCGAAAATAATTACGAAATTCGATGCACTTACCCGTAGCGCATGGGTGAAGTGGTGCGCTACGGGTAAGTGAGAATCTATACCACACATCCGATGGCTCACAACGTTTTCAAAGAAACACACATCCGTGGCATCTTTAATGGAGGCTTGTGATTGGCCGGGAGAATGTCACGCGGATCTCTCTCTCTTTGTCCTTATCTCATCTCTTCTCTCTCTCCTTCCTTCTTCTCTCACCCACCTCATATCTCCTCCCTTCCTCTCTCTCTCTCACACACACATACATGAGCATGAGAAGCTCCTCTCCGGCGAGCTCCTCCTCTCCGGCGAGCTTCTCTGCGCCGAGCTCCCGGCCAAGCTCCTCCTCTCCGGCGAGCTTCTCTCCATGGAGCTCCCGGCCATGCTCCTCCTCTCCGGCGAGCTCCCGGCCAAGCTCCTCCTCTCCGGCAAGCTCCTCTCCAACGAACTCCTCTCCGGCGAGCTCCTCTCCAATGACCTCCTCTCCGGCGAGCTACTCTCCAACGACCTCCTCTCCGGCGAGTTCCTCTCCAACGACCACCTCTCCGGCGAGCTTCTCTCCAAAGACCTCCTCTCCGGTGAGCTCCTCACCAACGATGGGCTCTCCGGCGAGCTTCTCTTGAACGACCTCCTCTCTAGCAACCTCCACTCCGGCGAGCTCCTCTCCAATGACCTCTTCTCTAACGACCTCCTCTCTGGCGACCTCTCCGGCGGCCGGCGGCGCCTTTTTTTTGAATTTCGAAAAAACATACCCGTAGCGCATATAGACCAAGTGCGCCACGAGTAAAAAAATATTCAAATTTTTTTGAATTCCAAATAACACCCGTAGCGCACGGACCTGATTACCCGCAGCGCACGTTCTGGTGCGCTACGGGTAAGTAAATTACCCGTAGCGCAC
Organism: Dactylis glomerata; assembly: GCA_007115705.1. NCBI lineage: Eukaryota > Viridiplantae > Streptophyta > Magnoliopsida > Poales > Poaceae > Dactylis > Dactylis glomerata. Next base: position 703,320 of record QXEO01000452.1, read on the forward strand.
CACCCATGCGCTACGGGTAACTAAATACTAGTGGCGTGGTACCCGCAGCACACGGGTCATGCGCTACGGGTAACCAAATTTGGTGCGCTACGGGTAGCCGTTTTTCTAGTAGTGTCCATGGCGTGGCTAGCTAGGTCTCTGCCAATAATTTTTTTATTGTAGCCAATTGTTTAGAGCGTCATGTGTTAGTTTAACATGGCTAATTTGTTTGGATCCTATATGTGTTAGTCTATCTTTTTATATTAAACGCCTCATACGTGATATTGCAGATCTATTTTTTGTACTAACTATAGTTTTACGTAACCTTTGTTATCTTTAAATCCTAGCCATATATTTTAGATCTAACAACTAAAATTAATTTAGATGATGTGGATTAATGTGGTGTCTCTGTTTTACACCTCCGTATTGTGCTTTTAGTATAAATAATAGATAGATAATAGATAAAAAGGGATGTTGCATTGTTATTAAAAGTGATATTGTTGGACACACACCATCGACGGGATGTTGTAATATTGAACTAAATTCTCCATATTGCCTGCAATCCTTAATTTCTGAAGTATTCGACCGCGAGGTAAGCACCACTGTAAGACACTATCAGATTGTACTAAATTAAACAATTTTTTGTAGAAATAATGTTACAATAAGCTACAATGAAACATATAAATACAGAAGACTAATTATCAATTGTCTAAATTATGAGCTGATGCAATGGAGCTAGCTCGTACTAGTACTACTAAAACGTGTGGTACTTACAATAGCTAGCTAAATATTTCCTTTGTCGTCATAGCTAATCTCATCCGTCACCAAAATAGCTAGGTGCATCCATGATGCATGGATTACACACAGGATAGACATACAAAAAGTACTAATGGCCCAAACCATTGAAGTATACGAGCAAGGACAATAATAGAGTCAGTTGTTGGCTATAAGCCTTTGCCATGTCATCTATAGCTAGCTTATAGCTAATATGTACAATAGTTAGCTATAGAAGAGTACTACTTTTTAAATATATGGCCCACTTGACACACTCACAAAGTGCCTAGGAGCACGTGCTGCAGCTGGCTCTTATCCTACCGCCAGTACTTCTTCTCTCTCTTCTTCTCTCTAATCCAACTCAGCATAAATATAGTATTTAAATCCTTATAGCCAGCTGACTGTACCTTATTGTACTTGCTCGTAGTTAACAGAAGGCGAAGTAAGTAATACCAAAGCTAATCGACCCCTGTCTCTAAAAGTGACATGCATGCATAGTAGCAGGCTACATGGATTATCGCAGCTGATTAAATTGGCCAGTTGATAGAAAGGATCGTAAGTATAGCTGGGCATGGGAAGCCCGGCCCGACTGGCCCGGCCCGAAAATGGCCCGGCCCGTCGGGCCAAAGCATGCTATCGGGCCGGGCCTGGGCAGGAATTTAAGGCCCGATAGGAGTAACGGGCCGGGCTTGGGCAGAGAAAAACACGAAATTAGTGAAGGCCCGGCCCGACGGCCCGGCACTATTTTGCCCCGACGGGCCGGGCTTGGGCAGAAAAATGAGGCCCAACAGCTGGGCCGGGCCGGGCCTAGGTAGCAGATTTTGGAGCCGGGCTTTTTGCTGGCCCGGCCCGACCCGACCCGGCCTGACACCATGCCCAGGTATAATCGTAAGCATGCATGGCAGGGTCACAGGGTATGCCGAGATCCGCCACTGCTTACCTGACATGATTCTGACTAGGCCTTGTGACCAGCTTCGCGCGCGCGGGGCACAGGATCTTCACCTTCAGAACAGATATATATGGCGTGTTCCACTCGGGGGGTCCAGGGGAAGAATACAGCTATATACGGCAGATTCGGAAATGATGGTCCCATTGAATACGCCGCAGGTGGTGATCACTAGGTGCTCTGGACGGACACGATTTAAAGCCCCAGGCCGCTCGGCCACCAAAGCGATTTTTCGCACTTACCAGCTGCTCCTAGTACTCGTGTGATTGATCGTTTCTGCTGGGTAGTATTATTCTTCTATGTAGATGCTGAGTGGATGGAGTTGCATGCCCTGTATTTATAGACAATGCTAAGCAAGAACTTGGCAATATTTCAAAGCTCATGTGCGTGGAAGCCTCTCACGCCAATTGTTGAGTGTAGCCCTATTGTCAACAATTTTGACCGAGAAAAGCCAACTCAAGTTTATCCGTGCGTGGAGATATGATTTTCAATGAGCTTCACTATTTCCAACAAATAAGCCAGCTCATTCAAAAGTCAATATTGTGGGACGCGTATACGTAATATCCTAAAGGCATCTACGGCCATCTTGAAGGATTCAATGACGTCACGAGACTTATCAACATTTGAATTCGAGTACCCTTTGCTCCTTTGTACCCAGCGTATAGCTCCATGTCGCTTTCTACACGCAATTAAATATGCCGTCTAACATTTGTATTCGAGCAGGTCATATGACACTTGCTCCTTGGTACCCACCGCATAGCTCCATGTTGCTTTGTACAGTCAATTAAATATGTGATACTCTTGTTTCAAAAGAAAGAAAAATATGATACTCCTTCCTTCCGAGAAAGAAAAATATGATACTCCTTCCTTCCGATCGAAAATAAGTATTAGTGTTTTTGTATTAATTTGATATAAAGTTTATACTAAAGTAATCAACACTTATTTTCAATCGAAGAGAATATAAATTTATTAAAATAAAATATATTGGCCAGGAGTGTTAGAGCTGCCACACACATCTCCTCTTCTTCTCCCTATACTCTCATGAACACACTACACCAAGACACGCACGAATACACCCATGAATCAAGGAAGAACAAAAGCTTTGCCGTGAGACTCTCTTGGCACCCAAGTGCTACATCTTTTCTCTCTTTCTCATTAAATTCAGCTGATTTACATTTACATGGGCTTAAATAGCCAATGTCATATGGCTAAACACACACCCACTAGCTAACCCATCGCTACAAGAGGAACCCCCCTTTAGCAACGCATTGATGCATTGCTGAATGTTCATTTAAGCGTTGGTGACGACTATACCAACGGATTTAGTATCCATTGCTGTAGGTGGCGTTGCAAGGTTCTACAACAACGTATATACATGCGTTGGTAACAGATGTGAATATGCGTTGTAAGATCGCAACACATATTGTTAGAGCATAACAACACTTCAGATGTGTTGCTGGTTAATGGATTGTTCAATGGATGCAACAGATAGTTGCATAGATATATCATCAATAATTGCTGACATTTTGTACACTAGAATCTTATATTGTCAATGCGGATAGTGGGTCAATGCAGATCATGCAAAGCGCAATATAGCAAATGGAAATACATCATATATTAAATTGACTATGTTGCATTACAGAGGACATGATCCAAGGAACATATGTTTGTTCTAAAGATCAACCATGAAAATTACACGCTAAACCATAGTATGGTAGCAGCAGCATTCTCCAACTTGTTGTCAACACAACCAAGACTGATCAATTTATCTTGGCAGTATACATCTATGAATAGCCTTCAAAAGTACTTTGTTTTGCTGATGCTTCACTCTTCTGGACATAGTCGCATAAGAGAAGAGATGTATAAGTTATGCGTGATGTATGTCTTCCCTGCATAAGATTCAGACATGTCCTCTTGTTCCTCTGATCCTATTTATCAATCTTCCTGGTGCTGCATGGAGAAGAGCTTACACAAGAGTGTAGATGTGCAATCAGAATTACATGAAGCAGCTTGGTACATTTGATGTATACCTTCTTACGAAATAAAACCCGCTACGCTATATTCCAATGAATAACATTATAAAATGAACATAATAGTAAGAAAAAAGAGAGTAGAATCTTGCCAAGTATTTTTTGTCCTGATCCGTCTTGCTAAGCAAACATAAAGTTGTAGTTCACCGTAAATACAAATACTTCAGTACTGAAAAGTACCTGAACTTATAAAAAATAATGCATACGAAAGAAATTTACCCGCATACTTCCGCACCCTGGCAAGTGTGAGATGTCTAGGCAATGATATAAAGCGTTTTAACCTTCTGTACACGCATACTATATATTTCTTGGAATTGCATAGCAAAAAATCTTGAAGATTCACCTGTAGTTTACAGGTTATAGGAATTAACAAACAGCAATTTGTAAATATCAAAAGCAGTGAGTATAGCTGTGTGTCAAGATTATAGGCCAAACTAAATTATTAGCGAATAATGAGAGGTTAAGAAACTTAAATATTAGTACCTCCTGGACAACATAATGTTCTACAAAAGGAATAAAAAATACGCAGTTGCCCTGTTTAAACAGCAAATCATCTGATCTGATAAGACCCTGAATATGCATAGTGTTGACATCCAGAATGATTGTTGTTAATATTCATGTGAGACAAAATGATTATTTCTGCTCCAGAGTTAGGTACTCTCAAGCATAATATATAACGAGAGAATGACAAGAAAGCTTCATGTGTATATTCTGCACAACTAAACCGGAGGACCACTGAAACATGCATAACTAAATTAGAGGATCATGTTTCATAAAAAAGTATCACAGGCCAAAACATAAGCACTTACTAACATCATGTACGAATTTCATACATGTGCGCCAGTCACACACCTAGTTAATCCACCTATAACTCTATAAGTACGAGCACCAAAGTGGCGATGGGAATAAAAAAGCTGCCACGTTATCAAATTACGCGAACGGAATATGCAGCAGATCTGATCCAGAACAGAGACCTGTTTGAGGGAGATGAAGTCAGGTGAGCGGTGAGGGTTGGCACCCATGATAGCCGACCTGGGAGGAAGTACACGCAGTTCATAAGGCATCAATGGAGGGCAGCGCATCATCAAAGCACCTCGTACCTATCGGAAGGGAACAACAGATCAGGCAAACGGAGGATCTGAGAATAAATTGTGAGGCATAAGAAGCAGATCGGAACCCCAAGAGAGCTGAAGAGTATGGCCCAGCGTCCGTCGACGGCGTCGCTGTGGTACGCACGAGGACGAAGCAAATCCAGACGGATCTGGAGGACGGTGGCGGCTGCGGCGTTGTTCCATCTGTATTTTAAGCTGGAAGTTACCCTTTATTTTTAGTGGGGGAAAAGGGTTGAGATTGACGGCACTATTTGCGGAAGGGGATGAGGGGCAGTTACAAATCACGTACGAGATGTGGGGAGTGGAATCGGGGAACGCATAGTCCTACCGTTGCAAGATATCCGTTGCCATATGACTATAGTTGGTGTAGTACATATTCCTAAGCCAAATGGCCACACGACCTGGTGCATGCAGCTACATGCAAGGATCTACAAGGTATGCACCTCCTCTTTGACTAACAAGATCACCACTAGAGCTAATCTTCCACTGGCAGACATGAGATTATCCTCTTACCTATCATTTGCATCCACTTATCTTTCTAACTAATCCAGACCATTAGCTTGTGTAGGCACCTGGTCGCATCACCACGTGTATATATACTACTGTGGCTTTTCAGCTGGACAACTCGATTACACGAACAACTCAAAACAAGCAAACACGATAAACTGCTAACTAACAAGATTTATCCCAACAAGGAGATGATGAGCTTTAGATACAAGAAAATGTTTTAAACCTTTGCGGGGACATCTTCAGTCCTTGAATGAAACATCAGACATCTGTTTTGCAACTATCTGATTGACAGTGGAGAGTGGAGTTTGATACTTTGTGTCCATTTGATGGTAACCTATAATCTAACACAAATCCAATTAAACAACTAGGAACTATTAATTGACCCAACTTAGGTTTGACCATGCTTTTGGAAAATCTAATGATTGACATTTCCATGCAAGAACTATCAATGTGCAAGCGATAAGAAATCTTTACTTACTAATACTAGTTTAATGCTCGTGTGTTACCACAGGTCCGAGATGTTTTATCTGTCGTATAAGTGAACATAATACACATAAAAATTCAGTAGAAAATGGTAATACCTAGTTTCCAAAAATAATAATATTCTTATTTTTAAAAATTAAATATATAAAAAGCTACAGTTACAAATCAACAACCCAAATAACTATCTCTCGTAAGCTCATGACCATGTCTTATTTTCTCTGCCAAAAGGTAGTTAAAAAAACCTTATTAATCCTTAACATAGACAACCTTCATGTCAACCACATGGTCCTTGGGCTCTCACAAATCACGAACCTGGTCATGAATTTCCTCGAGCATCCCCCCAAGTTGAGGGTCATGTATACCTATGCATTTCTTCATCGAAATCCATTTCCTCATCAGAGTTTCTTCATTCCGACTGCTAAATCAATAGCTCGAAGTTCCTTTCCATCCTTGATATCACAAACAGAAAATATGTCAGCATTCCAATAACTATATATCTTCTGTAGCATAAATTTGCATTCCTGTTGTCTTGCGTGCTGTATCATTTTGTAATGGAAATACCTTTGCATGACAGCTTATTTAACGCTTATGTCTCCTTGCCTTTCTGTCAATGATGCTTGTCATCTCTTCCTTTTTGTCAAAAAGTTGGTCACCATCTTTGACCTTGGCATCCATGGCGGGAACATCAGCCTTTGGTGTCACTTGTGAACATGAAGACAGTGCTTTCCTTATGCGTGTACGCCATTTCAAGACATGATTTTGTTGTGTCTAGACTAGATCATCTCGGTTATGAACTCTGTCTATGCATCAATTGACTTGAGATCTGAGAGAGAGAAGGAGATCAGAGAGAGAAGAGTGTCACCTGCTCCTTGGCTCGAAGAGCCCGAACCGGATGCCATTGGGATGGCGACGGTGGTGAGTGGCAGTGACGGTGGTGTGCTTCCCGTCGGCCTATGCTAACCCTAGATCGGTAGGGTATGTTGGTGAGGGGCGGCTACGCACGATCAACCTCGTGAGGCGTGCTGGCCGGCCCCCTCACCCTTTATATAGCGCGGCGACAGGGGCCCACCAACCAGAAAACGGTTGGACGCCCCCGATCAGGGCGCGAGAGAGGGAGGAGATCGAGTCGTTGGACTCGGTCTCTGTGAGATCAATCTAACATTCTCCCCCTTGATCTCAACTTTACTTTTAACTTTATACTTTACTCTTTACTCATTTCATCACGGATCAGTACATAGAGCATGTTTCATCGTCACAGCTCATTTGCCGATAGAATCAGACAGCCACTATACACTTCTCTGTTTTGAAACAAATTATGTTACTTTCGGGCCTCTTATGATCCAGGAATCATAGGCTTGCCATTAAACCCATGCCGGCTAAGTGTTCCTTGAACACATTGGGTGGTAAGCCTTTCGTTAGAGGATCCGCAAGCATATCCTTTGTCCTTATATGCTCGAGTCTTATAGTTTGATCCTGGATTTTGTCTTTCACAACATAATACTTTACTTCTATTGGTCTGGTAGCTTTACTCGACTTGTTGTTGTGAGCATAAAATACTGCAGGCTGGTTGTCACAGTACATCTTTATTGGTTTGTCAATACAATCCACTACTTTCAAGTCGGGTATAAATTTCTTTAGCCATAACACCTGATTCGTGGCCTCAAAACATGCTATAAATTCGGCATACATCGTGGATGATGCAACTATTGTCTGTTTGCAGCTTCTCCACGAAATAGCCCCTCCTGCGAGAGTGAACACATATCCAGTTGTGGACTTTCTTTCATCTTTGTCTCCCGCATAATCTGCATCTGAATACCCTTTTATCTCTAGGGAATCAGATCTTCTGTAAGTTAGCATGAGGTCTTTTGTGCCTTGCACATAACGCAATACTTTCTTTACCATCTTCCAGTGCTCTATGCCTAGATTTGACTGATATCTACTGAGTACCCCGGTGATAAAAGCTAAGTCAGGGCGAGTGCACACTTGTGCATACTGTAAGCTTTCAACAGCCGAAGCGTATGGTACTGCTTTCATTTGATCAATCTCATATTGGTTCTTGGGGCATTGATATTCCCCAAAACTGTCACCCTTGACTATCGGAGCAGGTGTGGCATTACTCTTATGCATATTATACTTTATTAGAACTTTCTCTAAATATGCCTTCTGTGATAGTCCTAACACTCCATTCTTTCTATCTCGGTGAATTTCTATGCCCAAAACATATGAAGCTTCACCAAGATCTTTCATATCAAAGTTTGAGGACAAAAACTTCTTTGTTTCTCGTAGAAGACTAACATCACTGCTAGCAAGCAGGATATCATCCACATACAAGATTAGGAAAATATATTTCCCACTTTTAAACTTTGCATAAACGCAGTTGTCCTCGATGTTTTCTTTAAATCCAAATCTTTTGATGGTATCATTAAACTTTAGATACCACTGTCTAGAGGCTTGCTTTAATCCATAAATGGATTTCTTTAGAGGGCATCCCATGTGTTCCTTCCCCTCCATGAAAAAACCCTTGGGTTGTTTCATGTACACTTTTTCTTCTAAATCTCCATTTAGAAATGTCGTCTTTACATCCATTTGATGCAACTCTAAATCAAAATGTGCAACTAGTGCCATGATGATTCTGAAGGAATCCTTACATGAGACCGGAGAAAATGTCTCATTGTAATCTACCCCTTCTCTTTGTGTAAATCCTTTTGCCACTAGACGCGCTTTATACTTTTCTATGTTCCTGTTAGAGTCATACTTTGTTTTGTAGACCCATTTACAGCCTACTGTTTTGGCTCCTTTGGGAATTTCCTCTAAGTCCCAAACATTGTTGGAACTCATCAACCTCATTTCATCTTCCATGGCCTCTAGCCACTTCGATGAGTTGGGGCCTCCCATAGCTTCTTCATATGAAGTGGGATCACCTTCCATATGAACTGTTTCTGTGTTATAAACTTTATAGTCAGTAGAAATAGCTGATTTCTTGACTCTTTTGGACCTTCTAAGGGCCTCATTCTCTGGCTCATTATGTACCTCAACTTCTGGTACATCTATTAGAGGTGGCTGTTGCAGCTCCCTTTCATGGTCAACGAAGGGTTCAGTCGGCTCCTGACGGACAGGTTCCGAAACTTCACTCCTTGTTGTCATGGGTGGAGTTACAACAGGTGCTTGCACCGCAACCTCAGGGATTGTTCGTGCAGGCACAACAGGTAGTGAGAAAAATGGCTCCTGAATCATCGGATTAGGTGCATGCACCCTCTTCTCCTCAAGATCAATTTTCCGAGCTACCATGCTCCCCCTCATCAGTTCGTCCTCCAAGAAGACTGCATGTCTCGTTTCTACAAACTTTGTGTATTTGTCTGAACAGTAGAAACGATAACCTTTTGATCTGTCAGGATAGCCAATGAAGTGGCAAGTTACTGTTTTGGGGTCTAACTTTGCAATATTTGGATTAAATACTTTTGCCTCAGCTGGGCTCCCCCAGACCCTCAAGTGGCGCAGGGAGGGAACTCTCCATGTCCACAACTCGTATGGTGTTTTGGGCACCGACTTGCTTGGTACTCTGTTGAGAATGTGAATGGCGGTTTTAAGCGCCTCCATCCATAATCCCAATGGGAGGGTGGAATAACTCATCATACTGCGCACCATATCCATAAGGGTACGGTTGCGCCTTTCAGCTACTCCATTTTGCTGAGGTTCGCCCGGCATAGAATACTGGGCGACTATTCCATTTTCCTGTAAGAACCTTGCAAAAGGTCCAGGTACTTGACCATATGGAGTGTGCCGACCGTAGTACTCCCCACCACGATCGGACCAGACTATCTTAATTCTTTTATCATGTTGATTTTCAACTTCTGCTTTGAATATTTTAAATTTATCCAATGCTTCAGATCTTTCTTTAATTGGATAAATATAACCATATCGGGAGTAATCATCTGTGAATGTTATGAAAGAGTCATAGCCATCCACACTTTTCACAGAAAATGGTCCACAAATATCAGTGTGGATTATTTCTAGTGTTGCTGTACTTCGGTTTGCACCCTTTTTGATTTGCTTTACATACTTTCCTTTTATGCAATCTATGCATTGTTCTATATCGGAGAACTCTAACGGAGGAAGAATATCATTTTTAACGAGGTTTTCGATTCTTCCCCTCGAAATATGGCCTAATCGACAGTGCCATAACTTTGATGAGTCATGAGTTCTCTTTCTTTTCTTTTGTTCTTTGTTCGACAAGGAAGTTTGTTCATTCACATTACACACAGGATGCACTTTTTCACGTAAGGATAACAAATAAAGCTCGTTGTGAAGTAAAGCAACACCCACACAAGCATCTTTAAACCATATGGCACACTCGCCGTGTGCAAAATAACACTCATAACTGTCTTTATCCAAACGTGATACACTTATTAAGTTTCTGTGAAGTGAAGGAACAAATAAAACATCTCTAAGCAGAATCGAAAAACCATCAGCTAACTCTAAGGAGATGTCGCCAACAGCTTCCACGTCTGCTTGAACTCCATTCGCAACTTCAATGCATCTTTCGTTTCTTTTCATAGTCCTTGTCGAATGGAATCCCTGTAAAGAATTTGCAACATGAACAGTTGCACCTGAGTCAATCCACCAAGTAGATTTTGAAAACTGTGAATACAGGGATTCATTAACAAAAGAAATTGTATCTATACCTTTCCTTGCCATTATGGACTTGAGCCATTCTGGACAGTCTTTCTTGAAGTGCCCAGTCTTCTTGCAGTGGAGACACTGGTCTTTATCCACTGGGAGAGTGGGCTGATGATACTATTGGGGACCTTTGCCATATGGCTTGGAGGGAGAACCTTGATTGCTGTTCTGGAAGTTCTGGTAGTTCCTTTTCCTGTTGTCCTTGATATAGTTGATGGAACCACCATTTGAGGCTTTAAGCCTATCTTCCTCTTGTACACACATGGCAATCATCTTTTCTATGTCCCATTTATCAGGGGACATGTTGTAGTTGATAACAAAGTTATCAAACTCTTTGGGCAATGATGCCATGACAAGGTGAACTAGCACAGCAGGCTTTAGTTCCAGATCAGCATCCATGGGCTTCAGTTTAGAAGCCATGTTGCTCATCCTCAAGATGTGCTCCCTGATGCCATGTGCACCTCTTGTGTACTTTTCTGTGACCAGCTGTTTGAGCAGCTGGGTAGCATACACCTTTGAAGAGCCAGTGAACTGGCTCTTTATCTTTTCTAGAAACTCCCCAACGGAAGTGCACTCTGCGATTGAGCCCGCAATGGCGTTATCAATCGTATTCTTTATAAAGGCCATGCACTTTTTGTTTGCATTGACCCACTTTTGGTTCTCTAGCACATATGCCAGCTCCACTAGAGCAAAGTCCTTTTTCTTTTTGTCCCATGCAGCATCATCATCATTTGCATCTCTGACTGGCTCTGTCGGCTTGACCGGCTGTGGAGTGTCCACAACCTAGTCGACCTCAGCGCAGACAAAAGCCAGATCAACTTTCTTCCTCCACTCAGTGTAGTTGTCACCCCTGAGCGTCGGAACATCTTTGAGGCAACTCATCAGACTGTAGCCTCCTGAAATTCACAAAGATGTGAGATAATAAAACAATTGCATGCATTAATCCAACGTTGGTATAAATCAACACACACAACTGTTTGTGCAATTAAAACTATATCACCGTTGGGCAAAAATAGAGATAAGTGCACCTTTTAACATGTAATAAATAAATCATGTTCATGGTATTAACAACGTTGGTTATATAATAACAGAAACATAATCACTTTTAAATCCACTTTATCACATCTTTCAAAAATTTCAATTACCACTTTATTGCATTTAAGCAATTTATTTTAACTATTTGCAGCGGAAACATGAATAAAAATTCATTAACTTTAATCTTTTCAGAAAAGTTTCTGTAACTTTTGCAATCTCTAAACAAATTTTTCGTTGGAATAATTTGAATAGAGGAAACTATTTGAAATTTGCTCAAAAAACTGAACAAAACAATTAAATCTGTAATCTTTAAAAGAAATTTCAGAGAAAAAACTGTTACTGTCACAGCTGACGGCCCAAAGCCTGTCAGCGCGCTGTGCGGCTGTTATTTGGCGCCGCTTATTACGCAGCCCAGTTGAATGACCGGCCCACGGCCCATGTCCCCAGCCGACGCACAGCTCTGGCCGTCGGATTAGATCCGACGGTTGAGCGGGCTGATCGGGCGGGACAAAAACGTCCCGCACAGCCGGGTCGAACCCTAGCCGTCACTCGCTCCCGTACTCTCTCTCGTGGCGGCCAGAGAACATGCGCTCCTGACCGGAGCTCCGCCGGCGACGGCGAGCAGCCACCGCGGATGCTCCATTGGAGCTCTTCCCTACCCCCCCTTCCTATTCCTTTCTCTTCTCACCGACGCAAGGTCATCGAGCTGTTGGCCGGTGGCCATCTGTGGAGTCCTGCACCGGCGACGCCCCACGGCAGGCGGCGGGATGGCGGCGACTGTTCCCCACCTCTTCCACTCCTTCATGGCACCGACGCAGAGAAGCCGGAGCTCCCGATGGCGCCAGTACAGAGAAGGACGGCGGTGGGTGGAGCGCCCTTTGCCCCCGAAGGGTCCTTTCCTTTCGGCGGTGGCGAAGGCGTGAGCCCCCACCGCCCGTATTCTTCGTCTCGATGCCTCGGCTTGCCGATGCGCATCGAGATCGAGAGGAACTGGTGCGGCCCTGCGGCGGCACTGCTTTGCCGGCGAGCAACGAGGCCCTCTCCGGTGAGATTTCTATCCCCTGTACTCTGTTCTTTGGATTTCTTTTGGGGATTACGGGATGGCTGTGAGGGTGGGGATTGCTTTTACCGAAAGGATCTAGACCCTAGATGTTGCTCTGATACCATTGTTGTGTCTAGACTAGATCATCTCGGTTATGAACTCTGTCTATGCATCAATTGACTTGAGATCTGAGAGAGAGAGAAGGAGATCAGAGAGAGAAGATTGTCACCTGCTCCTTGGCTCGAAGAGCCCGAACCGGATGCCATTGGGATGGCGACGGTGGTGAGTGGCAGTGACGGTGGTGTGCTTCCCGTCAGCCTACGCTAACCCTAGATCGGTAGGGTATGTTGGTGAGGGGCGGCTACGCACGATCAACCTCGTGAGGCGTGCTGGCCGGCCCCCTCACCCTTTATATAGCGCGGCGACAGGGGCCCACCAACCAGAAAACGGTTGGACGCCCCCGATCAGGGCGCGAGAGAGGGAGGAGATCGAGTCGTTGGACTCGGTCTCTGTGAGATCAATCTAACAGATTTAAGCTAGTATTTTTTATCCAGCACATATAAATTATGACATAGGTGTCTTATCTCAACAGTAGTAAGCTCATGATTCTTGATAGGCAGAGATGGATCATCAAATGAAATCTCCATGAAAGAACCAGCTAACTCCAGTGGCATCTCGGCTTCAGTCGACCATATAAACTCTGAAGCTGGACATGGTCTCCAGTACGGTATGCTTCCCGGCCTGCCTACAAATCCCTCTTGATTCTGTCTCCATAAGATAACGCACTACGTCCTCCTCTCTAGGCTTGTTCTCCAGACTCATAGTGAGCAAGTGGTTCAGATCAAAAAGCTCTGGTTGAATCCTTGCAGGGGCTTTATACTCTAGACAGACGAAATAAATTTCAGCAATCCGACTTGCTGCAGGTTTAGCCAGCTGAACCTTCTCAAAGAGCTGGTTGAGGCAGAACATGGTAGCATCCTGATGTTGGGACCTGATGAACTTGGTGACGAAGGTGCGGCCCCAAGGTCTGACGCCGACGACGAAGGACCCGGGGGTGGCGCTGCGCACGGCGATCTGAACCCAACCTCCCGGCGCGGCCCCAAGGTCGAGCACAGCGCGTGCCGTCAGGAGGAAGCTGAAGAGCCTGTCGAGATGGAGCAGCTTGATGGCCACGGGACTCCGGTAACCTTGCTCCTTGGCGAGGCGCCACAACTTGTCCTTCCGAAGCTTCCTCTTCCTCGTCGCCTTAGGCATGGCTGAGCCGGCGCCGCCGCTGCTGCTAGGGTATGTAACGCCCCTAAGTCCGTCCCAGCTAGAGGAAGGGATTCGATCGGGAGAGGAATTGGTTTTAGCCGTCTAGGGATTCAGACGGAGGCACTATTTTTTGACAATCGATATACATATTTATAGTAGCAAATAAAGAATACTAGAGTTTCAACATCAATATACTTCACTAAAAAGCAACCGAACAACGTGGCCGGAAACTGTTAGTACAAAACACCATTGTTGATGATGTAACAATCATGATAAATATTACAAGGACAATCCATCTCATAGAAAACATAAGAAAAGTTCAAAATTGATATGATGAAGTAAGATCTTGCAGACCATACTTAGAGAAAGTTTATTTTCCAATAGAGAGCGTTTTTTCTAAGGCCTGCCTCAGCTATACCTTCTATCCACACTGTACAAGCAGCAAGCAAAGTTTTAGGATCTGCGCTGGTCACAGAACTTGTACAGTAGTTCTAATTAGAGGAGGGGTCCTGCCAGAGGTTGTCTTTTTCTGCCTAACATATTCATTTGGTGGCAGAGATGGTGTAGCCACGTGAACCAAAAACTGAGTAAATAAATTTTGTTTTGAGAGAGAATGAAGAGGAGAGATGGGAACTCGGTGCATGAGAGAAAGAGAGCAGTGCGACAACTTTTGGATTTTGTGCACAGGAGAGACAAATCGGTAGCAGAAAAAAGTCAAACCTCAGCACATAATGACCTGACATAGAGCAGCAACCCAGGTGAATCCCTAGAAAAGTTAACGGTGGAGATAGGCGAGTGTAGCTGATAGCGCGCTCGGCCGCATCTTTTCCTTTCCAATACCATCATGATGCTGAAAAAAGATCTCACCATCAAACGAAAGCCGAAGATGTCAACTCCATTAACACTAGAGGCTAAAAAGAAGACGACTACCAAAAAATCAAACTAATATATCGAAAAGACCAATCTCGCCAAAAACGGGTTATTTTGGTTACTATCGAAAAAAGTTTCTACCGGGCGAGATTTACTAGTATTTATATAGTGAGCTCAAATTTAAAAATATTTGATAAATTTTAGGCAAATTTATTTATTAGTTTAAAAAAATCTCGACCAGTATTCTCCCCGATATTTCGGGCAACCCGATTTTTTAGTTAGCATTGGCATTTTTTCCAAAATGAATAAATAATGCAGCCCAATTAGTTCAGTGGACAGGAAACACCGGCTTTGTGCGAAAATCCTATACGCTGCCCGTTACGGCGTGGGAGGATCGTGCCGCGCACCCCTCGCCACACTGGGCCGGCCCATTTGGTGGCCTTCTTACTTTTTTATTACTTTTTTCATCTTTTTAGTTTTCTTTTTTCTTTCCTGTTTTTCTTTTTCCGTTTGCTCTATTGGTTTCCTGTTTCTATTTTGAAAAAAAGGTTCAAATTTTGATAATTTATTTCATGATTTCAAGATATATTCACTTTTTTAGAAAAATCATAATTTTCAAAAAATGTAGACCCCTTTTTGAAAAATTGTTCATGAATTTGATTTTTGGTTCAAGAATTTCAAAAAAATGGTTCATGATTTTTCCAAAAAAAATTAGATTTTTAAATAATTGATCATGATTTTTTTGAAAATTGGTTCATTATTATTGAAAATATGCATGATTTTTTAAAAAATGTTCATGAATTTCGAAATTTGCTCATGATTTTTAAAAGATTGTTCATGAATCTCAAAAATTGGTTCATCATTTTTTGGAATTTTTTTAGTTATTTTGAAAATAAATATTTTATATAGTAGAATGTTTAGAGTTTAAATTTAAAAAAACTGAATTTCTGAACATTTTTAAAAGCTCGTAGGAGCTCCACCCTGTCACAAAGCTTCCCGATCTCTCGACGAACCTTCCCGATCCAAAAATTAATAGACCCATTATGATGAATTACTAATGGTGCATCGCACATAATTTTTATTTTAGAACCGTGTGAGACAGCCTCCTACATTTCACACCTTTTTAAGGGAAACCATGTGCAATTTCATTTAGAAAAAAGGATGTGTGATGTTATGGTTGAAAAATAAAAGGATATGTGGTGTTAGAATTGCATACAGTTTTCCAAATGGTATGCGATGGGGGACATAAATGGCCTAATCTGTACTAGTGAAGGCACATGAGCAATCTCCAACATATAGGTGGATATGAAGTGATATGCCTGTTATGATGCACCACGCGGATAGGTAATAAAAGTTTTGTTTGTATACTAGTAATAATATATATCAAGATATTCTTAGACTTGAAACACTCTACAACCCTATAGCAAGATATTTATCTATACTAATAAAGACAAACACACCATGGTAGATATGTGTGGAAGAGTACTCCATGAAGAAACATAACTATTCTTCATCTTTTTTGGTTAGATTCAGAGGGAAATCAGGTTCAACTATGAAATTTCATAAACTCTCGCAAGATATATATAACTTTTAAAAACTAACTTAATTTTCATAGTACATGAGTGTTTTTGCATCTTGATGTTAAAGTTGTATAACAAATATAATGTCGGATAATATACATGGTTGATTATGCTAGTTAATTTCAAAAGAGACACATTGTTTTGTAAGGGTTTATCAATTAAAAACGACATATATCTGTAATAACGAGGTAAAAATGTTTGGTATATATGGGCAAGGAGCATTTAATCTTACTCTCCCTGTGAACTCCTAACCATTTTCCCTTGGGTAATTGCTCTTGCATGTTGCAATGGAGATCCACAAGCCACACTATGTCAGCAAACTCATTTGTCTTCTGAAAGTCTTACAGAAGAGTATTTATCAAGCTGAATGTATCGGCATGGAACGGTTTTAAGATTTTCTGAGAGAAGGGATAAAAGGCCCACGGAAGTTCAACTGAATAGATTTAACACAATTCTATGTATATGTGTTGGCTGAACTTGATGTATATGAACTCGTCAAACTTTTCGCGGGTACTAACACACTCACCACGACCAGAACACTCACAGAGGAACTCACAATCACAAAGAAACAAGATTTTTTGAGGCACGTCACGATAAGATGCACTTATATATTTTATTTTCATTTTTTGGGATACTTTACAACTATTGGAGCTTCTTATTTATAGAAATAGCCAACGTTTGGTACCCATGTGTAATTGGACTTTATTTTTCTGACAATAAATAGTATGATATATTTATAGTAGGTAATAGTGCATGGAATTCATGAAACAAAACATTTGCCTTGTTAATCAATTTGAAGTCATGTAGTAAAATGTATGTGTTTGTATGATTTTTTAATAATTTTTGCATAATTTTCTTTGGCCGAGTGTCCACAAAACTGTGTACAAGCTGCTGTGTGGCTTGCCGCAGGTACATGGTAAAGATACATGAGTTTTCTCCAACAATTACAAAATAGTCTAAAAGGAACGAGAAAATCTTTTGAGGTTTTCAAACTCTTCCTTTGTCCAAAACATAATTTATACTTTTCCATAGGCATCCAAAAATAACGACACAGATGCCAAAGCACATACCGGTAAATATCAACGAGAGTTCTCCCACAAAATTTGAACCGCAATATTAAGGCTATGAGCACGCATGCAACTAATAAAGTAATCGACCAACATCAACAAGACTACAAGAGTATCAACATTAATATTTCATGAAAAATCAATCGAACAGCATGGTCAACATCGTTGGGAAGCAAAGAATATGGAACACCATTGTCGAGGATGAGCAGTTAGGACAAATATTATGAGAATAATCCTTCTCATGGCAACCATGAGAAAAGTCCAAAATTGATATGGCGATGATCTGAAGGACCATACTTAGAGAAAGTTAATCTTCCAACATCATCATTGACGCTAAAAAAGATACCTCGTCGTCAAAAGAAGGGCCGAAGATCATTAATTCCAAATGATGTCAACTCCATTAACGTCGCGGCCAAAAAGAAGAAGACTACCACAACCTCAACTAATCTAATTGAAAGCACTAATTTTATTTAAAAATCCACTCATAGGTCAAGTTTCCCACCCCTGCCGATGTCGAGGAGGCTAGCCAGAGGACAGGAAACCTAATATGGTGTAGGAAAAGCTAGAGGTGGCGTCTAAGGTTTTTAAGAGAGTGAATCGGCGGCTACGGCCTTGAGGCAACATCATCCGGACATCTATATGCATTTACGCTTGTGCACTATGAAGTTTATGTTAATACTGAAAATTTATTTCACCATGATTTTAAAATCTCTAGCTAAATGAAAGTTCCCCCTCCATATCTAAGCAAAGCAAATGAAGACGGGACGAATCACTTCTCTCCATGAATTACTCCTTGAAAATTATCTATCGTGGTGTGTTTGGAGTTAGGCTAAATGTAGCCTTTTTTTCTAAAAATTCAAAGAAGAATAGTTTGTGTGTAACTTTTGGTTCCTGTCTGGTATTTCTGAACTCGCTATAGGCGATGGTGTAAGATTTGAAAGTGAGTACTATTTTGAGTTGAGTTTTTTCAGATTTATAGAATACGCCATTGAAAATATCTCGAATATTTTCCCTAATTTTTACTAAACTTCAAATTGTTATTTTTGAATTTTAAAAAAAAACCAGCGTCGAGGTGGCGGCGGTGGATCCAAGCGTCGAGGAGGCGGTGGCGGATCCCGGCGGCGGATCCCGACGTAGGCCGGTCGGCGGCGGAGGCCGGCGTCGAGGCGCAGGCCGGCGGCGGCAGTGTTCTAGGAGAGAGGCGAGTGAGAGGAGAGAGGGGCAGGTGAGAGAGACGGGTTTGGGGGGAAATGAGGCCGCGGGTCTGAGACCCCTACGCGCGATGTGCGGGTGCACGGAGGTAGGGGTCGTTTCTCGGATGAGTCCAGCCCTGCCGAGTTGAGAAGCTCGAATCTCTGGAACAGGGCCGAGAGGTATTTTCCGGATGAACTGGGCACTGCCCGCTCCGCCGAGCTGGACTAGCAAACACTGAAATTTGCAAATATCTCACACGCCCTCGCGCCGGCTCAACTACATGGAGGCCCATACAACCTCGCATCTGTACTTCTGTAGATCCTGGCCCGATACAACCGAGGAGAGAACGCTCCGTTACGTCCCGGCTAACGGCGGCGATAAATAGGAAAGCCCAGCCTCGAAGCAACTCCCATCAATCCCAGATACCTCCCCGTCGTACGCCTGTCAGCGAAGCAGTGGAGGACGCCGGAGCAGAGCAGAGCCCGATGGCGGCACCGCGCCCGCAGCAGCTGCTGCTCCTGCTCCTCGTCTCGCTCCTCGCCGCCTCCGCGCCCCGCCACGCCGACGCCTGGGGCAAGGAGGGCCACATCATGACCTGCAAGATCGCCGAGGTACGCTGCTCTCTGCTCCCCCCAGCACAATTCAGCTGGATCGAGCTGGATGGCAGCTCCCTGAGATTGGTAGGGAGGACGAATGTGCGTGCGGGGTGCTGAATTGTGCGTTTCGTTGCCGTCCCTGCAGAAGTACCTGTCGGAGGACGCCAAGGCGGCGGTGCAGGACCTGCTGCCGGCGCGGGCGGAAGGGGAGCTGTCGACCATGTGCCCGTGGGCGGACGAGGTGCGCTTCCGCTACCACTGGGCCAGCCCGCTCCACTACGCCAACACCCCCAACGTCTGCAACTACAAGACCTCTCGTCAGTTCCTCCTCCTTTTTTGCCTTTCCAAGTTCAATTATGGTTTTCCGTAGAAGCTGAAGTTTTGATTACGCGCCATTAACATCGCAAGTCAAACCACCGCGAAAATGCTGTTAAATTCTTGGCCCCGCGTAAATACGGGCTACAAAAATATACATGTGTGACAGTTTTGCTTTTCAGCAATTGGTTAGAATTGTGCACACTTTCAGTCGTATCTAAATATTGCCAAACTGCACTTTTTGGTACTGTGTAATCTATTACAGAGCAGAGCGATAGCGAATCCCGGCCATATGCGGTCGTATCAACAAAAAAATCCGAAACTCTAAATGTAGCTCAGACTAAAGACAGCCCAGTTTTTAAAAGCTAGAAAATTTTGTTTTGGAGCTTTATAAAATCTGGAAATAAACAATAAAGAACATGTAGATGCCTAATTCACATGTATAATTTTTCATCGAAATAACTTTTCAGCTCTGATCTACAAAATATGACAAATCTGAAAAGCAAAATTGAGTTTTTGTTTGCTTACTTAGAGCCACTTGTTATGATTTGTGTATAGGCCAAATACAACGTACTATTTTACAAAAATACAGGTTTGCATATATCATCTTTATGTATCTGTACACGAAAAACTGAATAATCTTCTAAAATATCAATTTTGATCTGTTGAAAGCAACGAGCTCTATGGAGCTCGGTCTCGAAAACGCCACACTCCAAAAAAAAATGTACTACTAAGTAGAAAGTGAGCCCACTTGCCACTCTCGAAGGAATGCACATTTTCCCCTTCCATCTGTAGCAATCAGGAGGAGTTTGGCATCTAAAACTGTGTCTCTGTAATGGTGTTCCTTTTCCCTACGAAATGCTCTACCATCTATGATGCAGGTCTCTGCCCCGCAAAAGAATCTACGGTTTATTGCGATCCAGTATCAGTAGTTGCTTGTGAGTGAGGACTTGGAGGTTGAGTAAAGCTAAACAACTCTGATGAGTTTGGTCGCTTGCTTCACGCATCTCCCGCACGGTGATGCCATTCATTCCCCTCGTTGCGCAACTCACTCTGACTATGCATCCATGTTATTTTGAGCCAATCGCTTTCATCATAAAGAGTTTGCAAATTTTCAGTAACTGATATGCAAAAACCTCTCTGCATTACACGGTGAATATAAATTGCACGAGGCAAGCGAGGTCGATAGCGATAGCATGTTATCTGTTGCTAGATCAGATCAAAGCACTTGCTATCTTGTGCAGACGTTCCCGTTTGGCTCAGACACATGCATGTGTCCACTTGTATTGCTAGAGCTTAGTTATGGATTATGTTATATTCTATTTATTTATTTTTTAGAAAAAAATTTATTATATTTTAGGATGTTATCCCAACCGATTGATGCTCAGACACATCGCCCACATGATCA
Organism: Dactylis glomerata; assembly: GCA_007115705.1. Lineage (NCBI taxonomy): Eukaryota > Viridiplantae > Streptophyta > Magnoliopsida > Poales > Poaceae > Dactylis > Dactylis glomerata. The sequence goes on from QXEO01000452.1 coordinate 724,192, forward strand.
CGTTCGTGCGATTCCTCCACGGTCTTGTCTCTCTGCCAACCAATGACACCGGATCAGATGGGATCGATGCAATTTGCTCTCATAAATTACACGACGACGACTTTGATTAATTCCCACGAGGGCTAGCGTGATCGATATATGTTATTTGTTGCTGGATCTGTGGATCAGAACAGAGTATCTTCTGCGCACGTTCTCTCTCATGGTCTGTCAGTATGTGACGACAGACAACAATCACATGTGTTGTGTCCACACGGTATTGTGTTAAGAGTTCAATTATTTCCGAATTATGACATGTTATATTCCTAGCTGAAAACTATAAGAAAAATGACACGATACTGCGCATGTATATATAGTTTTTATACAAGGAAGGGAGGACCTGTGACCTGTCGATGCACACAAAACCTTCAACTCTTCTAAGATAGATAGATGAATACATCGACTTACGGCCTTACGCAAAAGAAAATTTATGTCAAATGTTATGAATTGCCAAAAATGTGTTTTGCAAATATCCAATGGTGTTGGCCATCAATCATCAGCTCATGCGTGCAGCTAACTAACCGCGTATCTTTCAGGGGACTGCCACAACCCTAAGCTCGTGCAAGGGATGTGCGTCGTCGGAGCCATCAACAACTACACGGCCCAGCTCCTCACCTACGGAGATTCACCAAAGAGTTCATGTAAGTGCATCATGCTAGGATGTCATGGTCTTCACCCACTAGTACCACTGACACTGATGCAATCGATCTGAACATTGGTCATCTGTACTTGCAACCCAGATAACCTGACGGAGAGCCTGATGTTCCTGGCCCACTTTGTCGGCGACGTTCACCAGCCGCTGCACGTCAGCTTCGAGAAAGACGAGGGCGGGAACAGCATCAACGTCCGCTGGTACAAGAGGAAGGCCAACCTGCACCATGTATGTGCTGCTCTCTTCTGTTCCACAAAACATTCTTTGTCTGAATTCAGACTTGCGTTCAGAATTGAAGTTCTGTAAATGTTATGTTTATCTAGGTGTGGGATGTCAGCATCATCGACACGGTGATGAAGAACCTGTACAACAAGGACCTGGACACCATGGTGGAAGCCCTCAACACGAATCTCACAGTAAGTAGTACTACTAGTAGACTTGGCTTATTCCTCTGCATGTTTTTTCATTCAGTTCGAAGTATGCTGGCTTTCCGCCTGCTAATGCTTGTGAACTGTAGAATGGATGGTCTGACGATATTAGCCAATGGGAAAATTGCGAGAACAAGAAGGCAACCTGCGCAACTGAGTAGGATTCATATCAAAACAATTCAGTTTTACAACGTGTTCTTGTGCAACTAACTGATCGCAAAATTTTGACATGATATCAAATCTCTCGTGCAGCTATGCAGTTGAGAGCATAGGATTCGCATGCGACTATGCCTATGCGGATGTAGAGGAGGGCATTACTCTAGGAGGTACGTTGTCTATGTTCCCAGTAGTACCAAGAAAACTACAGCATATATAGTGCACTTGGATTAAAGTACAATACTAATTGTTCACTATTATGGAATCTGGAATGCAGATGATTATTACTTCACCCGGTACCCGATTGTGGAGAAGAGATTGGCACAGGGAGGCATCAGATTGGCGCTCATACTCAACCGTATATTTGACAAGAAAAACGTAAACACTATACCATTATATGCACAGTAAGCTATAATTACCAGACATACACCAAAAGGCTGAAAATTATTAGGGCAGCCGCTGCTACCATGTTTGATCAATTGTAACTTCAGTAAGTTCGCACATTCTGTAATAAGGATCACATATCTTAGCATAGTATTCAGACATGCAATTGTTGTAAAGTTGTAATACAACTCATCTATTTGCTTGAACAGTATCCAAATCCAGCCATGTAATTCAAAGAAATGTCTTATTTTGTGTCATCTTCTTCACTATTGTATGTTTGATTGGGAGTTAATGCTTGTCTGAGATCATATTCATAGATGGATTGTATATATATCTTTGTAACAGACTCAGACGGTACAACATCAGCTGTTCTAGCCGTCCAGGAATCCCTGATATAAGTAAATTAAGTTGATGGAGCCATTCCAACAAACAGGCTGATAATAATCAATCTGGAACAAAGGGCGCATTAATCAATTCTATTTATATATCTTTTTTAGGGGGAATTCTAATCATATATCTGGACTGAATCACACATAATATATCCACCATCTAAGAGCCTACACGGTTGATCGCTCAATGCAACCAAGCAACCAACCCGCAAGTACCTTAGTCAAATGTCACTTCAATAAGTTTGAAGCGATGTTTTATTTTGTCTCATCTTCATCTTTTTATGTCTGGGAGTGCTGAGATCATATATAAATTAATTCTATATTTCTTCATAAGAGACTCTACCTAAAGTGTCTAGGACCCCTAATGATAAGTGCATTCAGTCGCTCGGCCCATTCGAATAAAATGGGTGGACATAATGAGTCTGACACCTATATGGAACAAAACCGTGCATCAAAATAAATTTTATTCATATCTGAATCACACACAATATATCCACCATCTAAACAACAAGATCCTACACACAATCATCAATTGTCAATGCGAGCGACCCACCGAACCTGCCAATACCTTAGTCAGGGCGTGAGCCGCGATCCCGACAGGGCAGAAGAGCAGGCACAGCGAGATGGAATGTCTGGTCTCAATGTTGTTCTTGATGCCATCATGGTAGACCTGTCTGCATCAACAGTCAAAAACACGGACATCAAGACTTCTTTTTCCTGAGGCGTATGGGCACTCATCTGTGTGCAAGTGAGGGTGAAGAAAAATGGCTAACCTAGCGGCGAAGAGGTCGACTGCTAGTAGGTGGATCCAGGCGGAGGCGACGGTCATCTCACTCGCAAACATCCTCACGATGCCTGGCAACTGCAGGAATCATTTTGTGTAAGCACATGAAAAGAACATTCAGACAATGCATAATGTAAATTCGACTCGGCATTGCTGTTGTTGAATTTGGTGGTGGCTGGCTGACCTCCGGTAGCCAGTACTTGCTGGCGAACATGGCACGGATGGTGTCGGGGGTCCAGGAGAGGTAGAGCAGGTAGGCGTAGAGGAGGCCGAGAGCCACGTAGGGGGCGGTGCTCTCCACAGTTCGCTTAGTCTGCGGCGGCAACAACAACAAGATATAAGTGTCTGGTGATGCTCCGGCCACCGTGTGTGGGGAAGAAGGGGTGTGCTTAATTAGTGCTTACGATGTCGGCATTGGGGGCGGCGATCATGAGCGTGTAGAAGGGCAGGACGGCGACGGTGCCCACGGTGAAGGCGGTGCTGGCAATCTGGGGCGTCGTCAACCCTGTTGGAAGCGAGAAAAATCAGTCCATGGCGTTGGAGAACACCCTCGCCCAGCTACTAGAATTGGGAAATCCTGTTGAAGGAAAATGGCGTGAGTGCGTGTGTGCATACATGCCCGAGGCCGGAGCAGAGGCGCCCTGCCGCGGGGACGAGGGGCCGCGGCCAGCTCCGGCCGGAGAGGGCGCAGCGGTGCGCCCCAAGAGCACGCGGTTCCTTGGCCGGCGGCAAGGGCGACAGAGCGTATTCCCGCCGGCGCCGGCGTCCGTCTAAGCGCCAGCAGCAGCGGGAGACCAGCAACCTGCAGGAGGAGGAGCAGCAAAGCAAGAAATCAGCAGAATTCGAGGGAAGGCACAGCGATGCTACTCCTAGGGAAGCTGGCTTACCCGCGAGCTGGTGGAGAGGGCGAGAGCAGAGGGTGAGGCCGCCATTTCTTGCCGAGAAGCGAGAGGTCTGGTCGTGTACGGTACGGGGAGGGGATTGAGCTGCCATTCCCCCCACCTCCTCTATGTACTAGTAGCTGAACGAGCAGGCAAGGCGCCGAGCTGTGATGTGGCTAGCAGCTCAGCTGATTGAGCAAGTGACCACTCCACTGCCTTGCCTTACCATCTTGGGCAGTAGTCGGTGGCGTTGGGGCCCGCCGGAGTCGGAGGTTGGCCGGGGCGGTGGCCACCCTCCGGTCTACGGGACCGACCACGTCCAGGTTCATAATCCATCATTGTACACATACAAAAAAGTTCATAATTTGTCACCTCACCTCACCTCTACCGGCAGCTGTAGCCACGTGCCCATGTGAGTAGCCGACTCGGACTTGCTGGCGGCGATCCCCTCCCACCGATGCGTCTCCGTCCGTCGGCGCGCCGCCTCCGCCTCGACACGTGGTTCCTCCATACTCATCAGTCACCCGCACGGCTCTGCAATCCATCAGTAACCTCAACAAAAGAGCAAGAACACATCAAGTGAAAATATAACCATGGGTTAGTCTAAAAACAAACAAATATCACCATGGAGAACACAACATCACACATCACAACATGATAGCAATAACACCACCAACAACAGGGATATAGTTTAAACAAATCTGGATTTAAAACGCAAAACTGTCTCAACAGATCCATCACAAGGTGCTAATCAACCACAGGCCGAGCCATTTGGCAAAACCTTCTCCTCCTCTCCCTTCTCACGGATCAGTCTACCGATAATTAACTTAAAAACTCTGCAATGTCGCTGCCATCTCCCTCCCAAGAAGACGTCTCCCTGGGAGGAAGATGCTAAAAGAACGGGTAACAACAACTCCAACTAGTATATATTTTTGTCTAGAACCTATCATCCTCTCTTATTATTTCCTCTCCCCTTTTCACTGCCTGTATAAATAGAGCCGGAGGATATGTTCAGAACGACCCCATGTACTCCGACGCCATCGCCTGGAGCTTCTGCGACACCATCGTCAGTTGCTCCGGGACCATGGCCAGGTGCTCCGGCACCATCGCCAGGTGCTCCTGGACCATAGCCAGGTCAGCAGGGAGGTCCAGGTTGGGGGAGAGCACGAAGCCAGCAGCGGCGGCCAGAGTAATGACCAGCAGGCTGCCCTTCAGGCAGGTGGCGCCGCGAGACAGCCTCCCGATGATCACCTTGCAGTACTTGTCTGCCTCCTTGATGGAGGCCTTCTTTTCAGCATCAGTTGCTTCTTCCAAAGCAGACTCATTCTGCAATACCAGTCAATATGCAAGTTAGGACATGCAGATAAATTTGGGGATATGCTGATAATTCTAGTCTATGCTATTTCTGATAAAGTTATTTCATTATTTGTCAATAGCACTGTCTCTGATCAATAAGTAAATTGGCTTAAAATTAGAAGTGGCAATAACATTATTGCTGATAAATAAGTATCTGGCTCAAAAGTGTAAACAACACTATCTCTGACAAAAAGAAGTACATTGCCTTACGAGTGTCAACAACATTGAATTAAAGATGTATATCTCATTTACACATCACAAGAGCTAGAACAACTTTGTAAATAACATATCCTAGTGGCACAACTTTGCAAATAAACTAAACGAAAATGGAGGATACGTCTTAACAGTAAAAAAACTAGAGTTGGCAAAATAATTTGTGCAAATAGCTCACCTTAGCCTTTAGGCTCTTCAGAGTTGCTTTTAGAGCTTCAGAGTTGAGGTTGGGAGAGAGGGTCTTCCAATCAGCACTTATTTTGCTCAGCACCGCAACACTGGCTCCAATGTTCTCTGGGTGAAGTTTGTCCTGAAAACAGATATTAAACGTCAGTCATCACCAATTTGTGTACCGCACTACAAAGACAAACAAGCAAAAGATTACTTACCCACTGCTTGTACGACTCTGGACTCTGCATCAGGCACCAAATGAATACATCAGCAGCCTCCCTTGTGAGCTCTGCATTCTCTGGAGCAAAATACACCAGTAAGCTAACTGGAACTTGCACAAGAAATTTAACTGCTTCGTATTGCAGAAAAATATATAGAATGAACAAATGTCAACTTACTTTCTTGCATTGCTTTCACAGCCAGTGGCAAAAGCTGCTGTGAGGCTTGCTTCACCGTTTTAGAGCCAGGAGGACCAGCAAGAGCCAGTTCCTTTATTAACGGGTAAGCTGCTTCAAACCTCTCTGTAGCCTAAAGAGTTACATGGACCAATTAGAACATTGTCTCGTATTGAACATGCCGTAGACAAGACATGAGAATAACATACCTTGATCCGTGCATTAGGCACGGGAAATGCACCTCTCATGAAAAGATCAAATGTAGCAGCAGGAACCAGGCGCTCCCCCTTTCTAACTGCACCATTCAATAAGATACCCCGAGCTTTGGAAGCATTGGGAGTAGTCAAAAACCTGCACATGAAATGCCATTAAACATTCTGAAATGTAGGAACTAAGATATAATCAGAAAATGTTTTACAACAGAAAACATAGCAACAGTGCTATACATATTTACAGTCAATTATACCTTTCTAGCAATTGCAAAACAAGATCTCTTGACTGAGGATTCACACTTGACTTTCCACATATTGTGGGAAATAGGGAATGAGACCAGCAAAACATTCCCGAGGCCAGGTCACCTTGAGATGCCTGTGACACAACACAAAAAATTAATTTGTATGAGGAAATATGGAATACACAAAATAGAGGCTTGAAAGTGATTATCATCATTCATAGTGAGCAAGGACAAGATAAATAAGTAAATACCTGATTAATAACCCAGGCGATGATGGGAAGCTTTTCCTGTGCAAGATATTTACTGTTCCCCACAATTTTGGGGGAGATGTTTATTAGTACATCTGGCTTCCTTCTTAAAGTCAAGGCAAGCACAACGAATATTGCAACCTGACAAGATGAATATTCGGTTAAAATTTCAAGTCAAACCATCAAATTGAACAAATAATCACAAGTTTAATAATCAAAAGGCAGTACTGGATATCCAGAAACGAAAGCAACATTTTGGATTTCTACTGTGGAGGGGGTGCTGTACTATTATGTATTTTCTCTTGTGCTAATTAAATGGGAACTGGAACTAAAGTAATTAAACAATGTGCTGACAGACTTTATTTACAGTTTGTGTTCTTTCCACTTCCCAGATAGCCCAGATGTTGTGTATGCTCTAACAGCTGTCAGGGTGCATGCCAGTTAGGAAATCAGCTAGGGTGGTGTGAACGCTTACTGGTGTGACCTCACTGATTTTGGATTTCTACCGTGGAGGGGGCGCTGTACCTTTTTGTCTTGACTCTTGTGCTAATTAAATGGGAATTGAAACTAATCAATAAACAATGTGCTAACAGCACAACAGTTCGTGTTCTTTCCACTTTCCAGATAACCAAAAGTTGTATGCTCTAACAGCTATCAGCAGATATGAAATCAGCTAGGGTGGTGTGAACGTTTACTGGTGTGACCTCACTCATTTTGGATTTCTACTGTGGAGGGGGCGCTGTATCTTTTTTTTCTCTTGTGCTAATTAAATGGGAACGGAACCACAATATGGAGGTCACACAAACGGTGCCTATTGCAAAATGCCGTGCCAAAGCACAATATTTCCTCTTTGTTTGGTTGTTTTTGTGGACAACAATTTTTGTTTGTGCTACTGGCTATGATACAATATTACAACAACATTCGCAAAAGTATTATTTGTGTTCCCAATCATGAATCAACCATACTTTATATGATAACTTATGATATGATCCATAATGGGATGAAAGTTACCTGGGCTTTTGGAGTTTGCTGAACAACCTTCTTCGAGCCCTTAACTCCTCCAGGTTGACCTGATAATTCAGACATGATGCTATCTATACACCACACAACAAATTCTCCCAAGGCATCAGGAGATCTCTGACTGATCCAATCACTGGCAGTCTTGCAAACGGGCTCAGGAACATGGTTCAAGGGTACCTGTTACATACATTAACCAATTAGGCCCATCATAGAAAAGACCCAGAAGTGTAAAGCAAGGTCATCCTCAATCAAAAATGTACTGATTGATATATAAGATGAAATTCAATCATATTGATAAAGCTGAAACAGCAATATGGACAAGCGTCAACATACTAAACAGTTAACTCATCCCAATCCATCTTACAGTTTACCTCCCCAACCTGGTTCAGAAACTAATAAAAAGAAACCACCCTATCAAGTTACACTTTTCTCGCTATACTTTGCTCTAGAGCCATTTGGTGCTATTATAAATCGGTTCCTTTTAGTGATGTGGTTTGAGTATGTAAACCTTCACAGCTGAAATATCTGAGTGCATATCTTAAAAAGTGAGTGAAGATAGCAATAATTAAATTACCTTATCCAGTTATAGATAGGGTATGCACCGCCAACATATGCAAACTTACCAAACTGTCGAAATAACTAGCATTGCCAATACACTGTACTACAGTCACTATTGACATGATGTGAAAAACATGCCTTCTAACTTCTACGACACACCGCAATCGGCATATAATAATCTGATGACCTTAAATCGGGAATTCAGATAATACTTGACAGGCAACAAAGGTAGCACAACAGCTTCGTAAAGCACTAATGACAGTGCTTGAATGTTGTTGAGCACAATAATACTAAACAGTTCAAAAATACCATAAGCACAACCAACAACACAAAGTTAATATCACAGTGGTGCGAAATCTTGATAATAATAGTGGCCACAGAAGTAGTGATGCGGAAACATATGCGATGTGGTTTGAATACGTATACCTTTACAGCAACTTCAAATATGTGGGTGCAGATAGCAGTAATTAAATTATGTTGTCCATTTAGTTTATGAGGACCAACATATGCAAATTTCCGAACCATCGGAAACCAGCATTATCAACAAACACAGTATACTACAGTCATTATTGACATGATGTAAAAACTTGCCTTATAACTTTGATGAAAACACCAGTTATCTAATAATCTAATGATCATAAATAACTTTCCTCAATAGATTGTATGATTAATAATACTTGACAGAACATAACCATTCGTAAACCACTAGACAGTGCTTAAATTCTAGTGTTGGCACACTAATACTGAACAGTTCAAAAACTACCATAACCGCTACGCAAAACACCACTACCGACAAAACATTAATTAGTAATTAGTATCAGCATGGTGCGAAATCTTAATAATAGTGGACACAAAAGCAGCTCAACTGTTTCACAGACCACTGCAGATGATGTTTCAATTCAAATCAGTGTCATACTAATACTAAAATGTTACTCCCTCCGACCCATATTACTCTTCGCTAATACGGATGTATCTACCACTAAAATATGTCTAGATACATCTACATTAGCGAAGAATATTATGGGTCGGAGGGAGTAACAAAAAATAGCTCAACTGTCACACGAACCAGTACAGAGAACGTGTGGATTACTCTCAAATTGGCGTGAAACCTTAAATAATCTGATGTATTAGTTCACTATAGTCATCGTTGATGTGATGTAAAACCCCACCCTATAACTTCTAAGATAACATGATAGTCATATAATAATCTCATGCCCTTAAATAAATTTCCTCAATAGTTAGGAGTTCAGATTATTAAGAATACTTGACAGCCAACTAAAGACAGTGCTTCAATAAGTAACACCGTTGGCTTAATAATACTGAACAGTTCAGAAAACTACCATAACCGCTACATGAAACGCCACTACCAACAACACATTAATTATTATAAACATTGGCGCGAAATGTTAATAATAGTGGACACAAAAGCAGTGTATAATCGTTTTACAGACCACTGTGATGATGCTTCAATTCAGACTACTGTGGTGTAATAATACTAAACAGCACAACGCTTACTCGGACCACTACAGAGGGTGCATGGATTGGTATCAACATCAAAATCTTAACAATAGCGTAACTATTTCACAGAACACTGCAAATGACGCTTCGACTCAAACCAGGGTGGCGTAATAATACTAAGCAGTAAACAAAAATAGCACAACCGTTAATTGAACAACTATGAAGGATGCATGAATTAGTATTAAAAAATGGCGTGAAACCTTAAAACTTCATAACCATGCAAATTAAGAAAATTGTATTTCATGTGTAATTTAAATGCAAACCATAGAATTGCATAACCATCCTATATCAAGCATAATTCTATTTCACACGTAATTCAAATGGAACACCTCTTACATGCATATAAAGAGTTTAAGAGCATATAGTGAACCAATAGCTCACCTCGACCATCTTGGACATCGGTGATTCCTTGAACAGCTTTGCCCATGGGAACTGGGCTGCGCTCACGTTTGCAAATGCCCGGCCAAAGTAGTCAGCAAACCGCATGAGCTGGATATTCTCCTGGGTCTCGTACGAGGCCTGCAACACAAAACAAACAATCGGAATCAAAGAAAAGACCACAAAAGAGCTGCAACCTTTACAGCATCATATCCATGTCCTAGCAGCACAGTAGTACTGATGAACCTTTCTGAGATCCCATCTTACATCATATGATCCCAACTTTCTAGCGAGCCCAGATATTCGTACTATAAATAACAGAATTATCTGTCTACTCAATACGAAACTAGTTAAAACAGAACGTTCTACGGGAATTAGAACAGAGCCCGCGAGATCCAGCTCTAAACCCCGGCCAGATCCGACCCTTAGCAAGGAGACAAAACCATGATCCATACCAGGCCTCGCGAGATCTGGCCTCTGGAGAACGCATTTATTCACGGACGGGGAGAGGGGGCGAAGGTAGGGGATGTTACTTACCGAGACGTCGATGAGGTGCGCGGCGAGGTTCTCGGCGTCGATGAGTGCGGCCGCGTCGGCGACCGTGACCTTTGGCTTCTTCACCTTGGGCTTCTTCGGCTTCTTGACCTCCTCGGGCTGCGGGCGGGCGGCCTCGTCGGAGTCGGAGCCGTCGTCGGAGTAGTCAGCCCACGCGGCGATCGACCCGTCGGCCTCGGCCGCGGCGTCCCTAGCGGCCTGGATCGCACGGTGGCGCTCCTGGGAGCGCTTGTCTACGCCCTCGAAGACGTTGGGCTTGACCAGATCGGGCGCGGCGGAGGTCGGAGCGGCCGATGGGGCGGCGTGCTTGCGGTTGCGCTTCGGATAGACGACCTTCTGCCAGCCGTGGGACGGGTCGGTGGGGGCGGCGGAGGAGGAGGAGGCGGCGAAGGCGTCCATGGATGCGGAGGAGGAGCCGGCGGCGAAGGCGACGTCGTCCATTGCCATGGCGGAGGGCGAGCGGGGCAGGGGCAAGTCGTTCTGCTGCGAGTTGTGTTTGGTTTGAGACAGAGGCGAGCGTTGAGGTGGAAAACCGAGGAGAGGACGGAGGATTTTATTCTGAGCCGGGGCAGAGGCGAGGCGTGCGATTTCTTCTGGAAATCTTTCGTGACGTGCACCGTCAGGCTGTCAGACGCTGCTATCTGATCGTGGATTTGGACGTGATCTTGGTGAAAATTCTAACATTGATTATGAGCTTTTTGTATTTTTTGGAGCTTTTCTAATGCCTTTTATTTCTGTTATTAACTTTGATATCGTATGGATATGCAGCCTTTTATTTCTGGCTATTAACTTTTGATCTAATGGATATATGCTGACATGAATGTGTGAGTGCGTCACCAGGTTGTTTGGAGATATGCAGGCTGGCAGGGGGTTGGATTCATCTGTAAGAAAAAGTTGGTAGGGTCACACTCTTGTGAGTAAAGGACGTCAGGATGAGACATTTTCTGTTTACCACCTTTTTAGTTTGTTTGATGTCTAGGTTTTTTGCGTGGCGACTCGAAGTCGGATATTAGACCCGAAAAAACCGAAGCATGCAATGAACTAACTTTCGTGATCGATGTTCATGTGAGTGGCGGTATGCGGGGCGCGGGAGAGGGCATGGAGAGAGTGGCAGGAACGGAGGAGCGAGTCTTGTTTTCAGCCAGATGGTTGCTAGGTCATATTTTAGTGTGTGCGCGAACATTATGTCTTTAAAATCAAGGTCATTATTTTCCACGTGTGGATAAAAATGTGAGGTACCGTAGGTTTTCGATGGGTGGTGTGACTTGTGAGTGAGGTGGAAAGTCGACCTTTAATATCCAATCTTAAACGTATCCTTTACTTTTAGTTATACTACCTTCCAACTGTGTTATTAACTTTATATGTCGTGGAGTCGCGACCGTTAAGTTTGCTACAAGTGAATCCAACAGAAAATGGTATCCGTTATTAACTTCATGATGTTGTCCGCGGGCATGTGTCACGGAGTCATAACCGTTAAGTTTGATACAAGTGAATCAAATAGAAAATGGTAACAGATTTCACTCATCCGGTGATGTGGCCGTCAAGTTTGCTACACGTGAATCTAATAGGATATTTTATTTGTTTTCACTCCTCTCAGCACGGTGACACGAGCGTTACATTTGCTATGGGTGAATCCGACAAACAATAGTAAGGGGTTTCACTTCTCCAACGATGGCATTGTTATTATTCCTAAGGGCAACTGGTTAATACTCACTAATTAGAAAAGCTTCGGTGAGAAGTCTCTAGGTTCACGTGAACCAGATCATTGTGAACTATCTAATTAGTATGCCGACTTTATGATGCTCTAGATTTGCATACGTCACAAGCCTTTGAGCACTATGTTTTGTCACGGGTGAAACCGACTAAAAAAAGTAGTGGCATCGTTGTTCTTCATGAGGCCAACTAGTTGTTACTCATTAACTAAAATGACTTTAGCGAGAAGTTGTTGGGTGCAGTGGAAGTTGGTGCTTGTAAAATATCAGTATCTTAGATACTTTATGATGCTCCAGATATGTATATCTCGTAAACTCGTGAACGTTAAGTTTCTTATGGGTAAAATCAACAAAAAATAGTAAAAAAAATCACATCTCAAGCACGGTGGCATCATTATTATTCATGAGGACAACTAGTTATTACTCATGAACCAAACCAACCGCAGTGAGAAGTCGATGGGTGCATATGAACTTGATGCATGCTTGCATTGGGGACTTTATAATGCTTTGAATGCATAAGTCACAAACTTGTGAGTGTTAAGCTTGGTATGCGTGAATCTACAACATAAGTAGTAATTGGTTTCACTTCTCTCCGAGTACGGTGACATCGAGATATACTATATATTCATAATAAGTGCGGATATTATTTAACTAAAACAACTTTAGTGAGAGGTTATTGGGTGCATGTAAACCCCGATGTCCATGATACTTCAGGGATAGTCCATATATATATATGCATCAGTCACAAACTTTGTGACCATTAAGCTATATTGCTATGGGTGAAACAGACAATAATGTACAATCTTAAAGGTATCGTTTACTTTTAGTTATACTACCTTCCAACTACGTTATTAACTTTACGATGTTGTGGGCATGCATGTGTCGCGGAGTCGTGAGCGTTAAGTTTGCTACAAGTGAATCCAACATAAAATGGTAACTAGTTTCACTTATCCGGTAGCGTGACCGTCAAGTTTGCTACACGTGAATCGGATAGGATATATATTAATTGGTTTCACTTCTCCGAGCATGATGACTTGATTGTTACATTGATATGGGTGAATCCGACAAAAATAGTAACGGGTTTCACTTCTCCAACAGTGGCACTGTTATTATTCCTAATGGCAACTGGTTAATACTCACTAATTAAAAAAGATACAGTGAGAAGTCTCTAGGTTCACGTGAATCATATCATTATGAATTGTCTAATTAGTTCACCGACTTTATGATGCTCCAAATCTGCATACGTCACAAACCTTTGAGCGTTAAGTTTCACATCTCCGTGCATGGTGACGTGAGCGTTACGTTTGCTATGGGTGAATCCAACAAAAAATAGTAAGGGGTTTCACTTCTTCAATAGTGGCATTGTTATTATTCCTAATGGCAACTAGTTAATACTCACTAATTAGAAAAGCTTCGGTGAGAAGTCTCTAGGTCCATGTGAATCATATCATTGTGAATTGTCTAATTAGTTCGTCGACTTTATGATGCTCCGGATATGTATATGTCACAAACCTTTGAGCGTTACGTTTTACGATGCGTGAAACCGACTAGAAGAAAGTAATTCGCCACTTCTCTAGACAGTGGCATCGTTGATTCTTCACGAGGTGAACCAGTTGTTACTCATTACTAAAATGACTTCAACGAGAAGTCGTTGGGTGCACCAGAAGTCGGTGCTTGTAAAATATTAATATTTTAGATACTTTATGATGCTCCAGATATGTATACATGTAAACTCGTGAATGTTGAGTTTCTTATGGGTGAAACCGACAAAAATAGTAATTCGTTTCACATCTCAGGCACAGTGGCATCACTACAATTCATGAGGGAAACTAGTTGTTACTCCTAGACAAACCAACCGTAGTGAGAAGTCAATGGGTGCATATGAACTGATGCCCTCCCTAATTGGAGTGGGTGCTCGCAAGGTCAAATTTGAAAATTTGATTCTTTCATTAAGACGGGGATAGGGTAAAGAGTGGAATTGATTTACATCTCAGAGTTGAGATGTATTGGTTGATTCATCTGCTAAAAAACTCAGATCGAGACCTGACCCCTAAAGTAGAAAATTATAATGCTCTAAATATGCATAAGTCACAAGCTTGTTAGTGTTAAACTTGGTATGCGTGAAATCTACATCATAAGTAGTAATTTGTTTCACTTCTCTCCGAGCACGGCGACATCGAGTTATACTATTTATTGATAGGTGTGGATATTACTTAACTAAAATAACTTTAGTGAGAGCCTGAGAGGTCATTGGGTGCATATAAACCCCAATGTACGTGATACTTCAGGGACTTTATGATTCCCTATATATGCATCAATCAGAAATTTGTGAGCATTAAGCTAGTTTTATATGGGTGAAACGGACAGCGTTATTATGCACGATGGTAGCTAGTTACGATTCATTAACAATATTGCTTCGGTGGCTGAACGGATCGTATGGGCACCTAGAGGGGGGGTGAATAGGTGCTACTCAAATTTTAGTTCTTTTTCAATTTAGGCTTGACACAAAGGTAAATTCTCTAGATATGCAACTAAGGTGAATTTACCTATATGTCAACTAGCAAGCTACACAAGATACAATATATAAAGGCAATAAAGGATAGAGGTAACCGAGAGTGGAGCACGCGGAGACACGGATGTAATTCCCGTAGTTCCTTCCTTTTTAGGGGAAGTACGTCTACGTTGGAGGGGTGTGGTTGCCACAAAGGCCTAACCAATGCCACAAAGGCTCACCCTATACTCCGGTGCAAGCTTCCGCCACAAAGGCCTAGCTCACTTTCCACTAAGGGATTCCTCAAGGCGGAATCGGCATTTACAATCTTGGGGCACGCATCCACAACCGAATTGGAGGCTCCCAAGCACAACACAATGCTGTGAAACAACAAGTAGCAATATATCAAATACACAAACAAGGTCTTGGGACACAAGGGAACCCAAGACACAAAGGGCCCTCTAGCAAATGAGAGGGGAAATCAAATCGCTTCGGTGAGGATGTAGAGGATGGTCTTCTCCTTCGATTCTCCAAAGATCAAGAGCTTTGGTGGGGTGAGGGAGGAGATCTACTTGCTTTGGTGAGCTCAACAATGGTGGTGTTCTTGAATCTTGGCTGGCTACCCGTTGGAGAAGAAGAGGGGGGTATATATACCCCCCCAAAATATCTGACCGTTGGCAGCCAGAAAGTCCGGCTATAGCCGGAGTTAAGTCCGGCTAAAGCCGGCCACACCGGCTAAAGCCGGCCTCAGACCGGCTATAGCCGGCCTGAAAAATCCGGCCTAGCCGGAAATAGCCAGACAAAAAGCCGGTTGAGTCCAGAGGCGCAGGACCCCTCTCAAAAACGTGCAGTCCGGCTATAGCCGGTCTGGGGACCGGCTAAAGCCGGCCTGACTGGTCCAACTTTATCTGAAACTTCTCCAGGAGCTTATTTCCACCATTTCCTCAATAATTTCCTTTGGATAATGATACTTATCAAATATAACATATAAAACCCAATATCTTGTGCAAGAATATTATAAAATCCTGCAAAGCATAATCACACATTAATAGATAATGTATTGGTAACAAACGCCAAAATCAATTAGGCGGGAAATGCTCTTTCAATCTCCCCCTTTTTGGTGTTTGATGACAATACACAATTTTGCATGTTTCAAATGATATAAAATATAGACGGAGCTCCCCCTTGCTATGTGCCTTATTTTAAATTTTTATTTGAATACAAAGGCACATCAACAATAAGAACTCCCCCTAGATTTTATAATGTGATCCATATATGCACAAGATATATATCATAATTTCAACAAACATATCACATGACAAGATATAGCATATAGGATTAATAACGATAAACATAAGGTCTACTACACAAGATAATAGCACATAGTTCAACACATAGTAGATAACGAAGTTCAAACATGGGACACAAGCAAGCAAGATATAAAAGCTTGTGACCCAACCGAATCCAAATGGAAAGCCAAATCCAAATGGAAACACATGCAAATGGGACTTTCTCCCCCTTTGGCATCAAGACGCCAAAAAGGGAGATCACAACAAGAGATCACTCATCCACATCGTCAAAGTCCTCATCATCCTCATCATCTTCTTGATCATCGTCTTCTTCCTCTTCATCATCATCAACATCTTCTTCTTCCTCATCCTCATCAATGGCTTCCTTGCCCTTGGAGGTGACTTCGGCTAACTCCTTCCAATCAAAGGTTGAGCCCTCATTCCACTTGCCAAATGAAAAAGTGTCCTCGGATTGATCTTGCTCTTGGGACTCTTCTTCATGGCTAGCTCCCTTGCCCTTCTCCACAGCCCTCAAACGAGTATCCAACTCTCTTTGCTTCTTGGAGATGTGCTTGCGGTCCACATAGTCCTTGTACTGAGTGTGACGCACATCATTGTTCATGCAAAACAAAGCTCTTTGCCACCACTTGAGCTTCTTCATCGCTTGAGCCATTCCACCACTTGGTGGATCCGCATTCTTCCTCCTAGAGCCGGTAGCATAGATGTTGCCACCCATCACATCACTTGAAGAGGGATAAGCACTTGAGGTGCTAGACACCAAGTGAGCGGTCTTCTTGTAGAGCTTGTTGGGCTTGTGCACTTCCAACTCTTGATCAAGCAAATCTTCTTCAATCTCAAAGTCTCCTTCAATGCCTCTGTCAATGATAAGCCTCATGATGAACGGAGCATAAGGAGGGATCTTCCGATCAAGCATAGCAATCTTCATCTCCATAAAGATGAAGTACATCACATCGAGCTCCATCCCTTGACAATCTCTTCCGGCCTCGAAGACAAGACGGGCATGGTGGAGCAAATGCACAAGACCACCTCTGATAGAATCATTGTTGCCCCCACTTGGAGCAATGTTGGCACGGAACATCCGGAGCAAAATATCATAGAGGGGAAGGAGATTTGCAGTCTCTCCTGCTTTGCCCCCTGGACCATACAAGCACTGAATCTTCCCTTTGTTGTACTCCGTGGTATCAAGATGCAAACGGGCACCCCTAGGTCGATGAATACCATCGAACCTATAGCCCAAAAGCTTCCCAAACCGAGACATGGTCGAGTACTTCCTCACTTCACCTGTCATCCAAGTGAAACCGACCTCATCCTGAGTATCAAACTCTAATGTGGCAAAGAACTGCTGAATCAGATGAGGGTTGTAGTCTTGCTTGAAGACCATCAGCTTGTGCAACCCAAGCTTCTCGGTGACCCAAAGAGCATCTTCAAAGTACTCATCTCTGGACAACGATGCAATATTGGTGACCTTCATGGGGCACACCTTTGTGCTCATGGACGCATATATCTGCTCAAAAATCCGCTGATGCTCTGACCGGTAGAATGAAGCACTGTCAATGTCCCTAGGCATTGAGTAGAATTTCTGCTCACGGAACTCCCGGTACTCTTGCTTGGACAGCTTCTTGAGGTCACTGACATTGGCAAACAGAGATTTCTTCTTACGTTCTTCCAATCTCTTCCTCTTCAGAGCAGCTGCCACACGAGCATCTTGATGCTCTTGACGGCGAGCAAGTGAGGGATCAACATACCGAGACCTCTTGGGTCGAGAACCACCTGCATACAGCACATATGAAGCGAGCATATAGGATAAGCATGCATGCCAGAGGATCAAAGAACAATAGCATAAAAGGAAAAAACAGGACTGTAATTGGTGATCTACACCGGCTATTTCCGGCCTTAGGCCGGCTTTAGCCGGTCAGGCCGGCTATAGCCGGTCTGACACCGGCAAAAGCCGGACCAGATGAACAAGCTGCGAAATCACAGGAGTAGGCCACCAAAACAAGTCTAGTACTTTCAATTTATGCAATGTAGGAAGGAAATCATGACCAAACAATCTCAGATGAACAACAAGGCCCCATTGAATCATCTAACCCTAACCCTAGAGAAACCTAGGGAGAGAGAGAGAAGAGAGAGAGAGGGAAGGTACCCTGGTCCATGAGAGAGAGGCGCCGGAGAGGAGTAGCCGGCCGGAGAAGGAGCTCCGGCGACCGGGGCGACAAAGAGCGGCGGCGGCGGCTAGGGAGGGGAGCTCGAGCGAGTGGAGGATAGGCGTGGGGGTAACTGAGGAAACCCTCACCCCCACGGCCTAATGAGTTGGGCCTGAAAACTCCCAGGCCGGCTATAGCCGGGGTGACCGGCTAAAGCCGGACACCGGCTATTTCCGGTACCAGACCGGCTAAAGCCGGTCTAGATGACCCAAAACAGATGTTTTTGATTTCTGGAAGTTCTGGGCATGCACAAGAGGATGATTTGGCTTTAGATAAGTGGGCTTAGGACAGAAAACACGCATGGAGTGGTTCTCGGCACTTGGCATTGCAAAACACAAGAAAACTTTGAAAAACCAATGCTAGTGCCTTCCCATTTCACGGAAAGAGATAATGACAAGAAAACTCAATGAAAGCTCAAATAAGATTTGCAAGGAATTAACTCTTCGAAAAGAAGAGGTCGGTGGCCGAGGCCACCATGTATGAGTGTCATGGCATTGGACCGCGAAGATATATCTTGGGTCCATAACCAATACTCGTCATTGAAGCTCATATATCACAAAAATGATAGAAAGAGAACAATTTTATCACTATTGGCATTATGGGGGGAGGGATAGCCCAATTAATTAGGACCGCACTCCCCCTATCTCCATGCCCACGCCTAAACCAAACAAGCATTGAAAATAGGTGTATTTGCAAGATCCTCAAGCCACACTCCTTGAATCAATGATATTTAGCTCATTCCTCAAATATCCAAATCTTGCTTCATCAAGGGGCTTCGTGAAAATGTCGGCAAGTTGATCCTTTGTGCTTACATATGCAAGCTCAATATCACCACGGGCAACATGATCCCTAATAAAATGATTCCGGATCTCAATATGCTTGGTTCTTGAATGTTGCACCGGATTATAGGCTATCTTGATAGCACTCTCATTGTCACATAAAAGAGGCACTTTGTCACAATTGACACCATATTCCTTTAAAGTTTGCCTCATCCATAATAATTGAGTGCATCCACTTGCGGCGGCAATATATTCGGCTTCGGCGGTGGAGAGAGATATACAATTTTGCTTCTTAGAAGACCAACACACCAAAGACCTACCAAGAAATTGGCACGCTCCGGAGGTTGATTTCCTATCATCCTTGTCACCGGCCCAATCCGAATCCGTGAAGCCACAAAGAGAGAAATCCGAGCCTTTGGGATACCAAAGCCCATAAGTTGGGGTATGAACCAAATATCGAAAGATTCTCTTAACCGCCATAAGGTGGCTTTCTTTAGGAGCGGCTTGATACCTTGCACACACACCTACACTCAACACAATATCGGGTCTAGATGCGCAAAGGTAAAGCAAAGAACCGATCATAGAACGGTATACCTTTTGATCCACATCTTTACCATTGGGATCAAGCTCAAGATGACATTTTGTGGCCATTGGTGTGGCGGCCCCATTTAGTTCCTTCATCTTGAACCTCTTGAGCATGTCTTGGACATATTTAGCTTGATAAATAAAAGTCCCTTCTTTCAATTGCTTGATTTCAAAACCAAGAAAGAACTTCATTTCGCCCATCATAGACATCTCGAACCTATCGGTCATAAGCTTTGAAAATTCATCATTAAAAGCTTTGTTAGTAGAGCCAAAGATAATATCATCAACATATAGTTGGCATACGAAAAGCTCCCCATTGACCCTCTTAGTAAAAAGAGTAGGATCGATTTGCCCAACTTCAAACCCACGGTCTACCAACAACTCCCGAAGGTGCTCATACCACGCACGTGGGGCTTGTTTAAGGCCATAGAGTGCCTTATGGAGTTTGTAGACATGGTTAGGAAATTTGAGATCCTCAAACCCCGGGGGTTGCTTAACATACACTTCCTCTTTCAATGGACCATTAAGAAATGCACTCTTAACATCCATTTGTTGCTACTTAAAATTATGATGAGTGGCATATGCAAGAAGGATACGGATGGACTCAAGACGAGCCACGGGAGCATAGGTCTCTCCAAAGTCAATGCCTTCAACTTGAGAGAAACCTTGAGCAACCAATCTTGCCTTGTTCCTCACAACAATTCCATGCTCATCTTGCTTGTTCTTGAATATCCACTTTGTGCCAATCACATTGCGGCACTCCTTTGGCTTCTCTACTAACACCCATACATTATTGCGCTTGAAGTTATTGAGTTCTTCATGCATAGCATCCAACCAATCCGGATCTTCAAGTGCTTCAAATACTTTCTTGGGTTCAACCATGGAGATATAAGCATGATGAGAGCTAAATTGTGCCAATTGACGCCGGGTTGACACTTTGCTTCTTAAATCTCCAATAACCCTCTCAAGGGTATGACCTTTAAGTTCCAAGTCTCTTTCAACTCTTTTCTTGCGACGGGCTTCGATCTCCTCATTAGACCTTGGAGGAGTCACTTGATCATCTTGATCATTTTGGTCCCCGTCTTGACCATCAAATTGACCTTGATCATTATTATCTTCATGAGTAGGTTGATCTTGGTCTTGTGAAGAATTGGGGGCGGTTGAGATAACCGGAGAGGATGGAGGTGCCCCTTCTTCTTCATGAAGGTCCTTGTCTTGTTCTTCGGTTGGTGCATTAGTTGCTTCCTTGGGAGAGGCTTGTTGAGCTTGTGAAGATGAAGGCTCCACTTGAGTAGAGCATAGTCCTTCCCGGTCGGCCACAAGGTGTCCCTCAATGGGGCGGAAAAATCCCACGCCCATTCTTCCTATGGCTTCTCGAGGTATTTCATCATCTACATCACAAGAAACAACATCTCGCCCCCCTTGGGAGCTATCATTCTCTTCGAATACCACACTACAAGATTCTTCAACACGTCCGGTGGACTTGTTGAAGACTCTATAAGTGTGGGATTCGGCACCATAACCAACAAAAATACCTTCTATTGCTTTTGGATCAAATTTACCTAAACGAACTCCTTTTCTTTTAAAGAAACACTTACACCCGAAAACCCGGTAGTAGGAGATGTTGGGCTTGCTTCCGGTGAGAATTTCATATGGAGTCTTGTTTAGGCCTTTGCGGAGGAAGAGCCGGTTTGATGAATGACAAGCCGTAGAGATAGCTTCGGCCCAAAAGTTGTATGGAGACTTAAACTCCGCCAGCATGGACCTAGCCATATCCATAAGAGTCCGGTTCTTCCTTTCGGCTACACCATTTTGTTGAGGGGTATATGCAGCGGAATATTGATGACGAATCCCCTCATCACTAAGAAATCCATTTAAGGTGTAGTTCTTGAACTCCGAGCCATTGTCACTTCTAATTGCCAAAATAGTTTGCCCATGTTGACGTTCAACTTCCTTGGCAAAGTCGATGACGGTTTGTTGAGTCTCACTCTTATGCTTGAAGAAGTAAACCCATGTATATCTTGAATAGTCATCAACAATCACCAAGCAATATTTCTTCCCACCAAGACTTGCATGAGAGGGAGGACCAAAAAGATCCACATGAAGGAGCTCCAAGATCCTCTTGGAAGAAATGATAGTCTTGCTTGGGTGGAGAGAATCATGCATTTTTCCTAGAACGCAAGCCCTGCAAACACGATCTTTGGCAAAAGAAACATTCTCTCTTAGTCCGAGTATGTGGCCACCCTTGTGAAGGCTTTGCAAAGTTCTCATATTGACATGGGATAAACGGCGATGCCAAAGCCAACCCACATCGGCCTTTCCAAATAAACACATTGCACTTGTAGTGGTTTTCCCCGAAAAGTCCACCACATACAAGTTATTTTCAATGTGTCCAACGAAAGCGACCTTTAGAGACTTGCTCCACAAGAGTACCACAATTTCATTATCAATGAAGACGGCAAAGCCCATCTTACCAAGTGCACGAACTGAAAGTAAATTATAACCAAGGGTCTTAACAAGCATGACGTCCACAAGGGAAATATCCGGTGCGACCACTACCTTGCCAAGACCCAATACCTCGGATTGTGACATGTCTCCATAAGTGACGGTTATATGATTGTCATTTGGTCTCATCTCCGTCATAATCTTCTTGCTTCCGGTCATATGACTTGTGCATCCACTATCAAGCACCCATTTTGAACCACCGGAAGCATAGTCCTACAAGAGATCATTGCTTGGTTTTAGGTCCCCATTTTTCAATGGGTCCTCTTTTGTTAGCAACAAGGGTCTTTGGAACCCAAATAGACCAAGCAATATAACCATCATTTGGACCAACATATTTTGCATAAACATCACCATAATAATCACGAAATAAAACATAGTGAGGGTTAGCAATTCCCGCATGATCATCATGAGTGGCTTTGCCACCCACAATAGGATCCTTCTTTGCTTGAGCGGGCTTGGCCTTCTTTTTCTTGTTGTTCTTCTTCTTCTTCTTTGAGACATAGCCAATCCCCGTTTTATCACCAAATGCCTTTTGCTTACTCAAAAGATCATTTAAGTTTTTCTCACCTATGGGAATGGAGGACTTGGCAAGCTCATCTTTCAACCTAGCATTTTCTTCAATGACATTTGCATGATCACAAGTAGAAGTAGAAGAACTAGGCATATTATTCTTAGTCGATTGAATTTGAAGTTGTTCATGTGACTTGGTAAGAATAGAGTGTTCACTTTTCAAGGCCTTGTGAGCCTTGTCAAGATCTTCCAAATCCTTAACAAGTATATCATGACCAACACCAAATTCAACTTTTTCCTTTTTAAGCATTTTTACTTTAGCACGAGCATGGTCACGCTCTTTGGTGAGTTTGGAAATAACTTCATTATTAGATTCCTCAATGGAATCGAGCTTCTCTTCAAGAGTTGCTCGTTCCTCTTGCTCTTCTTCAAGAGACTCGGTTAGTGAGGCAATATCTTGAGCATATTCTCTTTCAAGCCTCATTTGTTCATCTAGTTTTTCAAGAGTTTTACCATATTGGCTCAATAGACGTTCAAAGTGAATCTTATGAACACCATCTACACTAGACACATAATCATCGAAAGCAACAATTTCTTCCTTTACTCTAAGACTAGCAAGATCATTCAAGGAAGCATCATTTGTCTTAGAGGAAGAGAAGAATGTGGGTGATACCTCGGAAGATTTGGCCATGAGGCACTTGACGTTCTTGACAAGAGAGTCCTCATTGGGGGATTCAAAGAGTGATGTGGAGGAAGTGGAGGTGGTTGCCATTGCGGCCATCTCACTAGTTGTAGTTTCTTCTTCATCACTCTCACTTGCGGAGTACTCTTCTTGAGTCAAGAACACAAACTTTGGTTGTTTCTTCTTTGGCCCACCCTTCTTCACAAATGGCTTCTTGGATGGTGACTTGGTCTTGCTTTTGAAGATGAGCTTTCCACCATGGTCTTCTCTCTTCTCATAAGGACACTCGGCAACAAAATGAAATCTATCATTGCAATTGTAGCATGTCCTCACTCTTTGACCATTGTTGTCATTCCTTTGATAGCCACTTGACTTGCTTCTTCTTTGATTGTCTTCTTTGGCCTTATGTGGATCAACCCAAAAGGTTTTTCCATAAAAGGCCATGTGCTCATTGTACTCAAGCCTTATGTCCTCGGGACACATTTCAAGCCTTGCTTCAATACTTGCTTGAGAAGGAATCTCTTTCTCAACCACACTAGCCTTTAATGCAAGATTGGAGCTTCTTTGCATTCCTATGGCACGAGCACGTGCATCCTCCGCATTTTGTGCGGAAACCTTGTAGGCTTGAATCTCTTGCATCACTTGATTTGAGGTCATCTCATTGAAGTTGTGCTTGCCTTGAACACTCTTCACATCCGCGGGCTCATATGGAGTAAGAGCAAGAATATACTTCATCTTGATCCACTCATCATCAATATGGTGAGCACCGAGGTTCTTGAAGGTGGTAGCGATAGCCTTGAGTCTTCTATACATCTCTTGATGGTCCTCACCATCCAACATGAAGAATCCTTCCGCTTGATTTGAGAAGGCCACATATCTTGTCTTCTTCATGCTCTCATTACCGACAAAGACGTCGGAGAGTCCTTGCCAAGCTTCTTTGGCGGTGGAGAAATGTTGGATGTGAGGCAAGTCCTTGGACCCAACGGCGACTTGAATCATGTGGAGAGCGGTAGCATTGAGTTGGCTATCGACCGTCTCTCTTCTTGTCATGTTGTGTGGATCCACGGCC
Source organism: Dactylis glomerata (assembly GCA_007115705.1). Classification (NCBI taxonomy): domain Eukaryota; kingdom Viridiplantae; phylum Streptophyta; class Magnoliopsida; order Poales; family Poaceae; genus Dactylis; species Dactylis glomerata. The sequence continues at coordinate 748,615 of QXEO01000452.1, forward strand.
TTGAAACCTTCCTCCACGATCCTCCAAAGCTCGATGCAAGAACTGCGCATATGAGAGATCATTTGATATTGCCATTGACCAAAATTTAATGCATCAAGCTTAGGTGGATCTCCTCTATGGTTAATATGAGGATGAGGAACCGGTGGGTCGGGTGAATACCAATGAGGGAATTCACCTTTCCCGTCGCCCTTAGAGGAAGACTTAGCATCGCCATTTTTATCGGCACCCTCCTCTTCTATCCCCACATTCTCCACTTGTGGAGTAGCGGGTTTTTCCGGAAGTGGAGGAGCATTAGGAGTTTTAGCTTGCATGAGTTGCGCTATCATTTCACGCAACTCGTTTATTTGAGATGTCATGGATGTCATGGATGATTCCAAAGATTTGAACTCACCCATGGAAACTTGACCCGAGCCCTCACTCGGAGAGGTGTCCATACTCTTAGGCGGTTAAGCCCGAATAAAGAGCCGAGGCTCTGATACCAATTGAACGGATCGTATGGGCACCTAGAGGGGGGGGGTGAATAGGTGCTACTCAAATTTTAGTTCTTTTTCAATTTAGGCTTGACACAAAGGTAAATTCTCTAGATATGCAACTAAGGTGAATTTACCTATATGTCAACTAGCAAGCTACACAAGATACAATATATAAAGGCAATAAAGGATAGAGGTAACCGAGAGTGGAGCACGCGGAGACACGGATGTAATTCCCGTAGTTCCTTCCTTTTTAGGGGAAGTACGTCTACGTTGGAGGGGTGTGGTTGCCACAAAGGCCTAACCAACGCCACAAAGGCTCACCCTATACTCCGGTGCAAGCTTCCGCCACAAAGGCCTAGCTCACTTTCCACTAAGGGATTCCTCAAGGCGGAATCGGCCTTTACAATCTTGGGGCACGCATCCACAACCGAATTGGAGGCTCCCAAGCACAACACAATGCTGTGAAACAACAAGTAGCAATATATCAAATACACAAACAAGGTCTTGGGACACAAGGGAACCCAAGACACAAAGGGCCCTCTAGCAAATGAGAGGGGAAATCAAATCGCTTTGGTGAGGATGTAGAGGATGGTCTTCTCCTTCGATTCTCCAAAGATCAAGAGCTTTGGTGGGGTGAGGGAGGAGATCTACTTGCTTTGGTGAGCTCAACAATGGTGGTGTTCTTGAATCTTGGCTGGCTACCCGTTGGAGAAGAAGAGGGGGGTATATATACCCCCCAAAATATCTGACCGTTGGCAGCCAGAAAGTCCGGCTATAGCCGGAGTTAAGTCCGGCTAAAGCCGGCCACACCGGCTAAAGCCGGCCTCAGACCGGCTATAGCCGGCCTGAAAAATCCGGCCTAGCTGGAAATAGCCGGACAAAAAGCCGGTTGAGTCCAGAGGCGCAGGACCCCTCTCGAAAACGTGCAGTCCGGCTATAGCCGGTCTGGGGACCGGCTAAAGCCGGCCTGACTGGTCCAACTTTATCTGAAACTTCTCTAGGAGCTTATTTCCACCATTTCCTCAATAATTTCCTTTGGATAATGATACTTATCAAATATAACATATAAAACCCAATATCTTGTGCAAGAATATTATAAAATCCTGCAAAGCATAATCACACATTAATAGATAATGTATTGTTAACAAACGCCAAAATCAATTAGGCGGGAAATGCTCTTTCAGTGGCAAGTGTACATGTGATCTCGATGCTTCTGAACTACCAATTAGTTTAATGATTGTACAATGCTCTAGATATGCATGTAGCAACAAAAACATGATCCCTAAGATTGCTATGAGTGAAACCAAATGAAATTGTATTTTGTGTCACTTTGGGGCATCGTGGCATCGTTTTCACGAGGGCAAGTATTTATTACCTATTCACTTAAATTGCTCTGCTGAGAAGTGGTTGAGTGAACATGAACCTTGATATCTGTGAAAATCCCAATGAGTATAAGGACTCTATGATACTTTGAATATGCCTTCTATGGTTGAATCAGATAAAAATAGTGATATTTTCACTTATTCATAAACAAGAGCATGTGAGATTATTACTATTAACATGGTCAACAAGTTGTTAGTTATTAACTAATATGGTTCAGGTGAGAAGTTGTTAGGTTCGCAAGCCACATAGGAGATGGGTAAAGTGACCGGAAGGAGGAGTAAACTCGAGATTATTTCAGTGACACGTTTAATTGTGTGCATATGTTATGTATTTCAAATCTAGGTAATATTTTCCTTCATGCGGGTGTGGAAAGTTTTAGATACTATATGTGTAAGAAGATGTCACGAGTGAATGCATAGTTGACCTTTTAGTTAAATCTTACACTTACCCTTTTCTTCCATTCTACCATTCAACTACTTTACTGAACTGGTGATGCCTTGGATATGCATACGTCACAAAGTCATGAGCATTAAGTTTAACATGAGACATACCAACAAAAAAGAACTAGTTTCACTTTTCAAAGCACAATGACATCATTATCATTCACGAGGGCAACTAGTTATTACACATAACTATATAAAAAATGTGATGAGAAGTTTTAGGGTGCACGTGAACCCAAAGATTGTAAACTATCTTAGTATTACACGAGAGAATTTATGATGCTTTTGATATGTGTGCGTAGACTCGTGGGTGTTAAGCTTGCAATGGGTGAATCTGACAAGAAGCACTACAATAGTTTCATCTTTTAGGACAATTACAACATAGTTAATCAACAAAGGAACCAACTACTAACATTAGTTGCATATGCGCTATGGTGACATGTCGCGGGATGCACATCCACATGCTTGACCAACTTGCTCGATTGTGAATTCGTGATACATAGAATATTTTGTTGAAATAATGTGCTCTATTATGTTATATAGTAGTAATACATACATGGAAAATACATTTTTCTCTCAGAAGTATCTTATAGATGTTATACGCTTGCTAGAAAACAATAGAAGACTCCCATTTAAATCTTGAACGACTATGTTCAAAAGTTTGTTTTCAAGCTCTAAACTATGGAATCGTCCATATTAAGACATGATTTTTTGAATGTGTTTAACTTCAACCTTGCCTTCGTATTGGACAATGACTTTGTATTTTTTTAATAAACATGATGTGAGTTTATAATGTGCATACAAAATATTATTATTTGTGTTGAGTGTAGAAATACAGGAGATGAATATACCTCTCTTATGTTTTTTTGTACAAAAGATAAATAATCATACCATTGTACTTTTTTTGGTTTTCAATCCATGACATCCCCATATTATTGTTAATCCATGACATCCCCATATTATTGTCAATCCATGACATCCCCATATTCATTATTATTCTCAACACTTTGTCCAAGAATTCAAATGTGTATAAATACCCTAAATAACCTGATTGAGGTTTGTTGGGCAGTTTCAAGTTTTGATGTTCTAGAAATATGTGAAGCAATTTATGTGCATTGAGAAAGTATAAATTAAAATAATGCACCTATATGATCGCCTATGAAAATATTTTATTGCTTCACACTTGCAAAAGTACTCCCTTCACTAGATCCGTCCCTAGCATCGTTATAGCTAATATATGTTTCCCACATGAAACATATGTGAAAATCGAAACATATGGTACACACTAAATATTGAGTCAAAACACATACACATTATTTTTAGATTTATATTTTTTAAAATGTACCACTTCACATTTTCAAATAAAGATGGCCTCCACTAGATCCACTCAGAATATCATTATAGTATATTTGTTCTATTGAAACATATATCTAAAATAAAAAATGCCTACAAAATGGTACATATTTTGTCTATTGCGTTTATCTCAAGTAACATGTAAAAAATAATAAAATATCTAAAATTTATGGTGTGTGCAAATGTTCGAAGCACAGACATGACCTCATATAAATATTTTACTGCTTCAGAAATGCAAAAATGTTGCCTTGTGATTAATTATTATAGATGATACTAGTTGTCTACTAGTACAAAATATGGTACTCATTTAAATGTTGAACCAAAGCACACTAGAAACCCCAAATGAAGCCCGAGCACCATGGATCCCTTTTGGAAATAAATTTTTGAAAATTCAAAAAATCTGAAAAAAAAAATATAGATGTGGACGATGTTGTATTTTACCAACGTGTAAAATCTCAACTCAAAATGCCTTATATTCAGGGCTAGATAAAAATGACAAAATCTTACAGATTTGTGATGTTTGAATTTTACACTGCTACCACTTTAGATGTTTGCATTTTACAAGTTGCTAAAATATTGAAATGCATTATCCTCATCTAGATTTTTTTCAGTATTTTAAAATCTTCGAAATGCAGTTTTTAAATGTTTTGAAAAAAACTCCATACAAACCCTCCATTCGTCCACGCTCCCAAAGCACACCCATATCACATCAGATATACTCGTTCTCGTCATTCATCAATATACACAGGTGGAAGTTGGTGGAATCTGGTTATATGTTGAGTGCATGTGACCACTCTGAATTGTGACGATCGTTCTGTGTCATACAGATAGAGTGAGGTGCGTGCGTCTGTGGGGCCACGACATCTCTGCCCGAATATTTTCCTCGTGTACTCCGCTGCGGCAGCGAGCCAGCGACCGATCCGATGATCATGCTAATCGCCTCTGTAATCACATCATCCGAAAGCCAATATCTAAACAAGATCTTGCAATATCGCAATAGTAATAACCTGCCTCCAATCAAAAGAGTAAAGATCTTCTACTCGTAAATGAGATATTTTGATAAATATCGCAGCAATATATCTCCAATTAAAACAGGAGCGCCATTAACCGCTCGTCGCTATCTTCCATTTAAAATCGCCTCGATTTTATTTCGCTCCTCTTAATTTATCTTGTCAGCATGTAGTAGTAGTACCAAGCAGGAATTAATTGAGCGACGACAGCACAGCGGCGGGTGCCAAAATTTGGACGGCATTAATGGATTAATTTCGGACCATTTTTTCATCTTTGGAAGTTTCTGATGACGAGATATACAGTGATTAATTGCGGGGATTAATTTCGCTCGTCGGCCTCCGTCGACTAGCAGTTGGAGGACGCCGCCATCTTCTTCGTCATGTCCATGCCGTTCGTCGCTTCGACGGCCGCCGCTACCGTGGGCGTCGCCACGGTGTGTGCGTCCCTCGTGGCCCTCGCAGCCACCGGTCCGGCGAACGGCTCTACGCCGGCAGTCCAGCCCCTTGCGCCGCCGACGGCCGCGCCAATGCTAGGGGCTGTCGACGTTGACCCTGCACACGAGCCGCCGTCGCCGTCGTTCTGGTGCCCTGCGCACGGGTGGGTTGTCTGCCCGCTGCACGAGTACGGCAACGACACGGCATCACCTCCGGAGGACGACGGCGAGGGCGCCGTGCTGCAGCCTCCAACGGCCGGCCTGTCGCACACCTCCGTCTTCGAGTTCGGAGGCACGTCCAGAGCTTCCTGCGGACCTGCGGCCGTCGCCCTAACGCTGCCCTGCCTTCGGAGAACATCGTCGTCGCCGTAGGCGATGAAGAGGATGCGGTCGCGCCGCTCCTATCCCTGACCCCTGCGGTTGTTGAAGTCGGAGCCGGCGCGCCGCTCCTGATGTTGTCGTCGGTGGCGCACCCCGCGGGCAATCGCGTGCAGGTGCGTGAGGGCGACGCGCTTGCCTTCGCCTTCGGCTTGCCTATGCCGTCGTGCCACCGAGCCTGCCATCCCCGGCGCCCGGCACTCCTCCACCTGCACCGCGCTCCAGTGCTCGCCGCAGCCTCGTGGCCCTCGGCCTCCAGGTCCCAGCCTGCCGTCGAGAGGCTGCGGGCGCCGCGCCGGCACATGAGCCCGGCCGCGCTGGGGCTAGCCAACGGCACCTCACATAACGCCTGTCTCCCTGGCCGATTCTCCGACGAGGACGACCTTGGTGGCAGAGGCTCCGGCCGACGGTGAACAGCGCCGATGCGGCAGCAGAGTCGCGTGGTGGTGAATGCGTTGACCGCCATGGTCTGAATGGGAATCGATTTGGGGACAATGATATAGCCAAATATTCGCTGGCAGCCGTCCCTTATCTTCTCGTACAGCCTAGAAGCTTGTCCAATTTGGGCTTCTGAATAGCTTAACGCAGCCCATGTGCATGCCATTGGCCATCAGGCCCTTGCTAATTAAAATACGTTTAAGTATTTGGAATAATTAGCTTAACAGTAGATCTAGCAGTTTAATCTCTGCTTAGACTCTGTAAATTACAGCTTTTTAGCTGTTGTATTTTTATTTTCTGTTGAGTACCATGTATTCCAGAATTTATGTCGGATGCAATTTATATTTCCATGTTTCCTACATGTTGAGATTAGTTGCATCTAATATTTGCAATGAGTTTTTCAAATTCTTGCAAATAAAATCAATTCATCGTCTTAATTGAGCCTTCGGCTTAATACAAGCAAGCGAATTGAATATGCAAAATTCTAAGTGACTTCTTCAAGTTGATGTTTGGGATAAAGGTAGTGCATGGATCTACTGCATGCATTGCAGATTATCTTCGCTACCATGATTATTTATCAAGTGATCTCCCATACATTTTAATTAAATTATGACATAAGGTACTAGAAACATGAGTATCTACTGATTTCATTAGATTATACTCTCTAGTACTGAGAGATGGACCCCGAAATTATTTTTGGGGAGTATCTACAATGTGTCATATTTAACAACTTGAAGTCCACGCTAGTGATTTTCAAGCCCACTTCTTGAATATCATTAATTTTGCATTGTTCATTACAACATAACCATGATGGTTTTTGATTTACCACGCATAAATTAATAATCTCTGGTTTACCCATGATGGTAACCGATGGCCGAAAAGAGATTTTGATGCACTCAGACCTCAATGGCCTCAACTACCATCTGGGCCATGGACATCAAGATCACTCTTGCGTCCCATGGATTAGTGCGTGCAATCCAGAATCTGGATGACCCTCTCCAGATTGGAGTCACGCCGCTGCGAGATGAGCAGAAATATTCATCCAGATCTTAGTCTGAGTATTTGGAGGAGGAATCCCCAATCACTTTGTTTCAGGCCCTCAAGCCATGAAACTCGGACGGTGGGAAATGCATCACAAAGCAAAGGTTTAACAAAACTAAGCTTAGTGACAAACATGGATGCTACACGCATCCCACTACCAAGTGCAAGACCCAAAGTATCTGGTTGTTCTCTACCAGCAATCCTAGACGCGCAAAGCACCTCAAGGGAAAAGGTTTGAATCCAACTTTAACCTTCATCCAGATGACACTAATGGAGTTGCTTTGCAAGACGTTCCTCTTGGATCTAGCAACGCTACGACACTCCAGAAGTCATAGGATCCCTATGAGCACGGAGAACATGATAGTAAGTATGCCTTAACTGACATGTTTGGAGACTTTAACTAGTCCCACTATCTCCTTAGTGATCAACTTATTCATGTCCATTGATGTTGTTGTAAATATTGCATCAGCACTTTGATATAAATAAGATTGTATGCGTTCTATATATCTGAGAAAGATTTCAATCCTGAGAATTCTTTAACTCGATATATAGATTTCTATGGGAAACAATCTGATGGATGAGGAACAAGTATTTGAAAAAGTACACTCTCTGTCGTTTGGATTGTACTACACGTGCATCCAACCCGTAGAACATGTTGCATAAAAAGCAATTCCATTGGTCACAACTTCCTCGAGTTCAAATTCCCTCACTAAAATGTGTGTGCACCTCGTGCGCCACTACTGGGAAGCCAATTTTGAGGCCTTCGCACCTCAACATACAAGATGAACCACTTCAGTTCCTTGAACTCATTCAGGGGGACATTTCTGTTCATCCAACCATTGTGTGGACCATATTAGGTATTTTCATGGTATTCATTGACGCATCTATATGATGGTCACACGTGTGCCTTATGTCCACATGAAACCATGCATTTACCATGATAATGAGGGAAGTAATAGGGTTACATGCCCATTATCTTGAAAGTCGAATTTTATCAATTCGCATGGACAAGGTTGTAGAATTCTCTTCATGTGGCTTCATTGACTCGCATGGCCCTGGGGATTGAAGTTCAGCACTCTGTCACATACGTCCATACTCAACATGGTTTGGTCAGATCCATAATTAAGAGGATCAAACTCATTGCAAGACCTTTGTTGATGAATTGCGATTACCAACTTCACGTTGGAGTCATGCAGCTTTACACACTACTCACTGACTAACTGCATATCGCAGCCTCCTTCTCTGCAACTGATACGTGGAAATCCTCCGAGCATTTCCTATCTGCGTAAGTTCGGAAGCGTTTCACGCATACCGATCTCACCACCACAGCGTACATCATTGGGCCCATAGACTGAGGATCTATGTGGGGTACAGATCTCCGTCGATCAGCACGTACCTTGAACCCCTAAATGGGGATACATTCATTGCCCAGTATGCTGATTGCTTATATTAAAGGATGGATTGTTTCCAGGCATTAGGGGGAGATTTCATGTATCACATGGAATGCCAGGAAATCATTAGGGACTCCACGTCCCACCTTATATCCACGTATTCAAGAATTTGGACTACGTCCTGAATCCACATATTTGCAACACATTGCAAATAACCTGCCAGATTTATTTACTAATCTCAAAGGTGTTACAAAATCCTTTAGTCCGGCTAGAAATACGCCCGAAAGAGTGGAGGTACCAATAAAAACCACTCAACTCCCCGTACCTGAAAAGAGGGGGAGTAGTACGGCCTCTAACCAGGATCTAGCTTCCTGCAAGCAACAAAGGAAATCGAGGAGATATCCTCTAAATTAGTAAATCCAAGTCAACCTTGGGTTGATAAACACCTTATGGGTAGTATACACCCAATGGAAGGGAAACCTCCATAACCCCAGTTTCAGCTTGCTCACACTGGCTAGGACATCGGAACACCTGGACTCACGCGTATTGGGAAATCACGAAGAGTCATCATAGGTGCATGAGATTTCCTTCTACAATATCGATTCTAGAAAGCCTACAATTGTCGACAAACATTTCTCTTGTATGATTGCATACATCCTTCAGAGTATTCAGATCCAAAGACCATGGCCATGGCAGAGTGTAAACCACTCGCTCGGACTGAAACAAACAAAGGATGCAATCCAAGCAGAATTAGCCTCGCTCCTCCAATTGAATTCCCTACGGGAATCAATATGTTTTCTTCTAGAGAACAACAAGGTGGTGAGAAAGCAAGGCTTGTAGCATAAGGTCGGGTTTCCGCAGAGATCCGAGACCTACTCTCCAGATAGGATTGGAATCCTCAAAAAATTTCGATAATTATATCATTGGCAGTGCAAAATCGTCTATCTATGCAGTTGATAGATGTAGTGGCTACATTTCATGTGGATCACTAGATTTGGACATGTATGGTTCCTGATGGAATCTCTATCCAAATCGAAATATAAAATGCAACATGCATTGTGTAAAATCAATGAGTCATTACATGGCTTATTGTTGTCGGTATATTTTGGTACAACCGACGTAGTGAGTTCCTTATGCACAAGAATTACTCCTACAATGATGATTACCCATGCGTGTTTGTCATACACAAGGATACTCCTGCAATGACAAAGCACGTGATCATCTAAAAGACGGAATTTGAGATGAAGGATTTGGTTAAACCCAAACATTGCTTGATACTACAAGTCAGGCTACTTCACTCAAGTATTATGGTACACCAAGCTGCCTATATTATAAATATTGGAGAAAGCTAAAATGGACAAGTCATATCCATCTCCCATGCCGGTTGTTCAATCTCTAGACGTAGAGAAAGATTCACTCAAACCGCGGGATGATGTAGAAGGGATGTTGGGACTTGAAGTTCCATATCCTAGTGCCATTGGACCTATCAAAACAACTGGTTGGGAATCAAGAATATCTTTCGATATCTCCAAGGCACCACACATTACTTGACCTATTCTGGTAATTTCAGAGAAATCTGAACTCCAATATCATCAGGATACACTGGTGTTGGCTACTTGAATGATCCTCACAATGTGTACCTACATGGTAGAAGTGTCACTCCATTGATGTCTTCGAAACAGACTTCGGTGACTACACCTACCAATCATTTTGGAATACAAAGCCATGTTACACGTGTAGCTTTACAGAATGATAAACCACATACATGGGTTATATGGTATTGGTTCTCTTGAGTCATCAACCATTATCTACACAGATAATGTTGGTTTGTGTTGCATGGATGCAAATAGGATACATCGAGAGCAATATCATTGAGCATATTGCCTCTAAGTTGTTTTATCTCCATGAGCTCCATAAGAGGCGGAGAATAAATATCTTGCAAGTCAAATCATGCGCTAACCTCGCTGACCTATTCATGAAGTCTCTACCAACTTTCATATTTTAGAAATATTTTCATGGAATTGGTATTCGACGGCTTCAGGATTTGCAAGAATCAGGGGGAGTATCTCTCTGGACTACTCCTATTCAAAGCATCATATTACACTCTTTTTCCCTTTATGAGTTTCCTATCAAGGTTCTCATCAAGGTTTTTAATGAGGTAATATCAACACAAGATCATATGTCATACTTTCTGTTTTCCCCATCGGGGTTTTTAGGAAAGTATACACGACATATATATTTCTCTCTAAACTCTATGAGGTTTTTCCCTTTGACAAGGTTTTTCTCATATGGAGTTAACAATGAGGCAATCATAATGATATGTTGTATCATTTTCTCCTTATTTTCCCATTGGGTTTGAAGGAGTTTTAACAACATATCCAACCATTACATGTTGCATCATTTTCTCCTTATTTCCCGCTGGGTTTAAAGGAGTTTTAGCGACATATCAAACACCACTCCTCATATTTTTCCCACAGGGTTTTTGGAGGAGACTTTATAAAGATGATGAACAAATATGCAGTCAAGCGGTGATTAGGGGGAGTGTTAAGAGTAATTAACCCACATGGTTAATTAGGGGAATCCCCGCATTTCCCACATGTGTGTGCGGTTGCCATTTTGGCAACCGCCTATGGTTGCTCCTCTTGATCCACCCCTCCGCTAACAGTTGTGTCTCTTGGATTGCATCCCTTCCCATTGTATATATACATGAACATCGTCAATAAAGAACACACTTGAATCATTTGTTGTCTCTCTCGTTTGTCTCTCGACTCTACTTTCAACAGGGATCATTAGCAGATAGGGAGGTGACGTCATCGGCGTGTCAGCACTGGCTCCACGTCGCACCTGAATGGCTGACCTACCACGCGCTGCCACGCCACGCAAACCACGTGTGCGGATGCTTGGATCGGGCCACGTCGTTTGACGTGTCCGTTGCGCGGGCCCACGTTGCAATCGGGCCGGCCAATAGGTTGCACGGTCTGATGAAAGAATTGTCCTTTTTGGGCTCTCGGCCGTGCGGGAGCTGATGCGTGGGGGCCTATTTTGTTCGAGGTCTACCCTAAAAAATATAGTGAAGAATCTGGGTATCTGAAAAAATAATTCAAAACATGCTATTTCAAATGTTTTAATTTTTGAAATAATTTACTGACGTGCATGCCACCTTGATACTCACTCATGCACAAGAAAAAATACGACCATGTATGACCTACACAAAAAAGAGGAAGTAGAACTTTGCTTTTTGAACTGAAATATGTCTAGATATATCTATATTAGCGAAGATTATTATGGGTCGGAGGGAGTAGTATTTTTGTTTTATTACTCAAAACGGTTCCAGGGCAACAGAGAAACAAAAAATAGTGTCCCGCTCTACCCCCTTTTTCTTTCCGATATTTCTTTCTTGTTTTTGAAATATAACTACTAAATTAAGCACAACAACGAGATAGTCAGTCACAAACTCCTATGGACACAAAAAATACAATGAAATAATGGAATGAATAATAACATAGGACCAGAATAATGAGAAATGTTGTGTGATTGTCCTACGACTTATCAGCTTGGAGAATCATGTTGCGCGCGGGAGCACTAACATCGGAATCATGTTCATCCCCTTATCTGGCGATTCCCTCCAAGGAAATAAGAACACACGTGGACACAAGTTTTTTACCTAGGTTCAGGTCCGAAGGCTAACAGCCCTATGTCCTGCATATATGCTCTGATTGCTCCTCGGAGTATAAGTATTGGGGTGGTTACACATAGAGAACTCTTGGGGGATTCCTAAGCTATAGTCTGTCTACTAGGGGAGGCGATGGATCACCATTGATGCTTGTCCTCTGAGCTTGATTCTTGAAGGTATCTCGGTTGGCTAGTTTGTGATACGTCCATTTTGTATCACTATTTTATATCATAATTTACTATTATTCATTGATATATTTCATATTTAGAGATGATACTTATGTTATTTTCCTCTATTTTGCATGTTTGATGATTATTGGAGAATTCACTACCGGAGTCAGGATTCTGCTAGAAAAAGGACCTTCAAGATACAATATTTCTGAAGACCAGCAATTCCAGGAAAATACCCAAAAGTTCCTATTTGGTCAGAAGACGAAAGTAGCCAGAAGGAGGGGGGATCACAGATAGACTTCGCCGCTTCTGCGGGGCAGAAAACACACAGAGAGAGAAAGCTCTTCGGCAGGCAGAAATCTGCCGGGGAAATTCCTTCCCGGAGGAGGGAAATCGTCGTCATCGTCACCACCATCGAGCTGGGCTTCATCGGGATCATCATCATCACCACCATCATCACTAGCACCTTCATCACCGTCATCACCATGCCGTCCCACTGTAACATTTTGGGGTGAATCTTGTCTAGTTCATAGGGGAAACTTTCCCGGTGTTGATTACTCTTGTAGTTGATGCTACTGACTGGAACCGTTGAATTAAGGTTTATGTCCAGATTGTTATTTATCATTATTTCACCTCTGATCATGATCCATATGATGTCTTGTGAGTAGTTCGTTTAGTTCTTGAGGATATGGGAGAAGTCAAGATGTTAGTAGTGGAACTATGTTGAGTAATATTTAATGGTTTGATATATATATGTTGTGGTGTGATACGTCTCAAATGTATCTATAATTTTTGATGATCCATGCTTGTTTATGCACCATTTGCTTTGTGTTTTGTTACACTATATGGTGTTTTTATGCGTTTTCCAGAACTAACCTATTGACGAGATGCCACAGTGCCAGTTCCCTGTTTTCTGTTGTTTTGTGTCTCAGAAAAGTTACACAGGAAATATTTTCGGAATTGGACGAAACGAAGCCCGAACCTCCTATTTTTCCCGGACGCGGGATGAAGACCGAAGGAGAGACAGAGGGGGCCAGGGACCAACCACACCAAGGGGTGGCACGTCCCCTGGCCCGCGCCACCACATGGTGTGGGGGCCCTGGTCCACCTCTGACGCCGCCTCTCCGCCTATATAAAGCATACCGACTCCAAAACCCTAGATCAATCGGCGTTTTTCGAGAAAGAGTTCTGCAGCTCCGCCGCCGCCACCAATGAATTTCGGGGGACAGAAGTCTCTATTCCGGCACCCTGCCGGGACGGGGAAGTGCCCCCGGAGCCATCTCCATCGACTCCATCGCCTCCACCGCCATCTCCATCAACTTCACCACCATCTCCATCGACGTTGCTGTCTCTGTAACATCCCAGAACGTAAGACAACTCCGGGGTAGATTAGAAGGGCTTTTGTGCATTGCATCTAAAAGTATGGGATTTTTTCGCACTTTTGTCACTAAAACCTAAGAGTGATCGAATCTCTCTTCGAGGGGGAATGGTGAACTCTCGAAGTGCGAAAGATTTGGACATGATCTCTTTTGATCTATTTGTTGTGAGGAGGTGATGAATTAAATAACTAAAACCCTAGTTATAAGCTTTGAAATTTGAACTAAGACTTGAATCAAGTTTGAATTTGAATGAATGAACTTAGAATTAAAAGGCACATTTAGAAAGGATAAATATTAATAAAGAATGAATAGATAGAAATATAGACATCAATAAAGTTAGAGAAAACTTGAACTTTATTGATCATCAACACATATTACATTGTCTTTACATAATTCAAGAATGAAAGAATATTACAACTTGGAATGAATCAAAGATAATTACAAAAGAAGAAATGAAAGTTTACAAGTTACAAATTCTAAAAAGAAAACTAAATGTCTTCTTTCTTTCTTTCCTTTCTTCTTTTCTTTTCTTGGCACCTGCAACCAAAGGAGAAACAGCAAAATTGCCAAAATAGCAATTACCAAGTGGCATTCAAGAATAACAGGCCACTGTAGATAATCATCAGGAGGTTGAGCTTATCACCAAGCTCTCGGGTAGAAATATCTCAAGGCAGCCGAGATGGGCAAGGCAGCCCACAGCAGCACAGTCACCAGGTGCATGTACTAAGGTGTCAAGCCCCTAGGTAACAAAGACCAGTATAAAAGCATCACAGAGGGGAAATTTGCTCGGCCAAAGATCACAGCCGACCAAGAACACCATCAAAATCAAGACCAACAGCAACACACCAAGAACACCACCACAATCAAGATCACATCACCATCACTGAATCACCACCACACAATCAACCCTGCTCATGTGTTGAGCAACAGGGAAGATTCACACCCCAGCACATCATCAAATCAAACCATCCATCAAAGCCAAAGACCAACATGGTCACATAGTTCAACTAGGAACTAGGTCAAGCAGCTAGGAGGAGCAGGCTAGCCACAAGAAGCAGGAAATCAGAATAATTCCAGAAGAACAAGCTACTCTTCAGTAGCAGGTTATTATTAAACCACAGCACACATGAGTGCTGGGAGAGAACTCACAAGTTATTCTCCCAGGCAGACTGCACAGAGCACAGCCACACAGTGATCAAGCAAAGCTTGATGAAACAAGGGCTTTGGTCATCATTTGGATGTCCAAGAGGCCATGACCTTGAAGACAAGGCCATCCACAGCACCTACTCCCTAACACATAACCTTATCTGGGAATTTCTCCAAGGAAATACTCACAGAAATAAGAGCAAGGCCAGGAGTGGCACATGGGTTGCCTAGCTAACAAGACTAAGGCCTAAACCTAGAAAACCATCAGCTTTGTCAATAGAAATTGATCAAGTTCAGTTAAGCATCTAGGAAAAGTGGACATGTACACTTTTAATCAGTTAAGCCACCAGCAGACCACCACATAGGGTGATCTACTCTCAAGAACACCAGCTTAACAACCACAGTAACTATGAACACCTCAAGGAGGCATCACAGTGAAGCAGTTAGCCAGAAGCTACCACAAGAGCCACAACAATAGGCATGGAAGATTGCATCACAACTAGGAATAACCAAGCTCAACAGAACAAGTTGCATCACTATATCAGCACAACAGAAGCACTGCAAGAAAGTGCAGTGAGACTGTTAACAACACCACTCAATTAACAGCAACATTCAGAGATAACTAACACATAGTTATCCATGCACTTGATAAGATTAATCAAGACCAGCCACTAGCAAGATCATAGCTAAACAAGCAACAGCAGAAACTGAATAATTCAACAGTAAAGGGCTATAACAGCATTCAGTTAACTGAATTAGCAAGCTTCAGTTAACAGAGTTCCAGGAGGGCATGGAGCAAGCTCCAGGGGGCATGGAGCAATCTCCAGGAGGGTACAAAGAAGAACAGAGGGGAGTAGTGGAGGAGAAACACTTACTCGGCGCCCAGGAGATACCACCGTGGCATGGCAAGGCAGTGCCCGCGCGGCCACGATGGCATCAAGCCAGGGGAAGTCGCCAACGACACATCGAATAATCAACTAACTCGCCAAGCACCAGATCTCACCGAGGACAGGGCCAAACAGCTCGAGATCAAGCTCGAGGTCGCCATGGCCAAGATCCAGAGCTTCAGAGGTGAAGGGGATGAGAGCGTCTGGGGGCAATCGATAAGATCTCGCGGACAGGCGGAATCGCCGTCGCTTGATCTATCGATTGGTCACCATCTCAGCGGCGGACTCCGGCGGAGCTCGTCGGAATCGAGCGCGGCGGCGGCGAGGCGATGCAGTCGCCAGAGAGAGCGCGAGGAAGAAGACTGAACGGATCGTATGGGCACCTAGAGGGGGGTGAATAGGTGCTACTCAAATTTTAATTCTTTTTCAATTTAGGCTTGACACAAAAGGTAAATTCTCTAGATATGCAACTAAGGTGAATTTACCTATATGACAACTAGCAAGGTAGGCAAGATACAAGTAGTAAAGGCAATATAGGATAGCGGTAACCGAGAGTGGAGCATACGGAGACACAGATGTAATTCCCGTAGTTCCTTCCTTTTTAGGGGAAGTACGTCTACGTTGGAGGGGTGTGGTTGCCACAAAGGCCTAACCAACACCACAAAGGCTCACCCTATTCTCCGGTGCAAGCTTCCGCCACAAAGGCCTAGCTCACTTTCCACTAAGGGATTCCTCAAGGCGGAATCGGCCTTTACAAAACTTGGGGCACAACTCCACAACTGAATTGGAGGCTCCCAAGCACCACAAAGCAATCAATCAACAAGTATCAAGATATCAATCACACAAATCAAGGTCAAGGGACACAAGGGAACCCAAGACACAAGGGCCCTCAAGCAAATGAGAGGGGAAATCAAATCGCTTCGGTGAGGATGTAGATCAAGGCCTTCTCCTTCAATTCTCCAAAGATCAAGAGCTTTGGTGGGTTGAGGGAGGAGATCTTGCGAATTTGGTGGCTCCAAATGGGGTGTTCTTCTTGCATAGCTCGAGCGGCTTGAGGTGGAAGAAGGGGAGGGGTATTTATAGCCCCTCCCGAAATGTAGCCGTTGCTGACTTGGAGGGGCGGATTATCCGGCCAAAGTATGGCCGGAATATCCGGCTGGCCGGATTATCCGGCCCCCTGGCCGGATTATCCGCCCCCTATATCTGGTTGACACCGACTCTGGTCCTTAGCAGAATTCTGAAGTCGTCGAAGGGGGGGCGGATTATCCGGCCCCCTGGCCGGAATATCCGGCCCCATTACTGGATGACGCCGACCAAAGTCCTTAGCAGTTTTTCGAGCTCTCGCCGGGGGGGGGGGCGGATTATCCGGCCCCTGGCCGGAATATCCGGTCCCATATCTGGTTGACGCCGAGCAAATGACTTAGCCGTTTTTCGACCTCTCGCCGGAGGGGGCGGATTATCCGGCCCCTGGCCGGATTATCCGTCCTGGTAAAATCTGCACAACTTTAACACACACTTAAAATTCCTAATGTTGTTATCTAACACACAAAACCTGAGGGATACAAAGTTTGCACTTTCAATCTCCCCCTTTTTGGTGTTAGATGACAACACTAGGATTTGCAAGAGAGATCGAATATTTCAAACAACAAATATTTGAGCAAGATATAAAGCTCCCCCTAAATGTGTGCATCTACACAATTAAGTTCGAAGGAGGCATACCTTTTCATGGATAACTCAAACAATATGGAATTCCGAATATGATAATGACGAGAAAACCGGACAATAATTCCATAGCCATCTCACCAATAAACCATGAGCTCACAAAAATATAAGTGAACAAACATAATGATCCACATGGCACATATAACATAGTCTCATACACACCGTGGTAGCAAATAAACCACACGAAGTTCAACCACACGAAGTTCAACCACACGAAGTTCAACCACACGAAGTTCCAAACTTAAGACAAGTAAAATAAGAAGAAACACAAGCGCCAAAGGAATGATAAACGCGCAAGCTTGTGTTCCCACCCATGCAAATCCCGTAATACTCCTAATAGAACTACTTCTCCCCCTTTGGCATCAAGACACCAAAAAGGGAGAAGAGCGATGCTACACGCCCTGAGGAATCAATCCTCCCAATCACCGATGTCGTCGGAGTCCTCAGCATCATCATCTCCGCCATCACCATCATCTCCTTCAGCATCTTCATCACCTCCAGCATCTTCATCCTCAAATTCCTCCTCAGCCTCTGGATGAGTATCTCCTGTGGGAGCATCTGGAGCATCAAAGAGATGCTTCTGCATATCAACCCAGTTGAAGCGATCGGTGTTCCAAGCTTCATAGGGCGTAGGAGCAGTAGGAGTGGGATCGGCGGTCTGAGCACCACTGAGACGGTGAAGGATCAGCTGCTGAGTGTCCTGAATGCTCTTCCTCTCAACATAGGCCTGGTAGTTCTCACGGTGGATCTCAACCTTCATGCAGAGAACGTTCCTCTCAAACCAGCTGAGCTTCCTCACTTCCCTGGACATAGCAGATGCAGCAGCCCTCTGATCACGAGTAGAAGCACTCGACCTCGCATCAGCCATGAAGGTGCTAGGATATGCAGCTGCTGGAGCAGTAGTCTTCTTCCTCTTGACATACATCTTCTTGACTAAGTGCTCCACACTATCATCATGGATATCATAATCTCCAAGAACATGCTTGATGAGGAGCATGATGTAGGAGCATATGGCACGGTGTTCCTCTGAACGATAGCATCCTTGATATCATAGAAGATGAAATCCATCACATCAAGAGTAAAATCCTCATCCGGGTCAGTCGAAGTGGCACACTCATGAGCAAGAGAGAGAAGGTCAACAAGCGAGGTCCGAATGGCATCATTGTTACCACCACTAGGAGCAATGTTCTCTCTGAAAATGCGGACAAGCTGATCATAAAGAGGATGTAGGCCATTGATGAAGCCCACAACACCTGTGGAGTCATAGAGGTCATAGAGCTTGTCCTTGTCAGGCTTGGTCCCCGGATTGTGAATACGGCGACCCACTGGAGTGTCTCCATTATACGCATACCCCAAGAGAGAGGCAAACGTAGAGAAGTCCGATGTACACTCATGTTCTCCAGTCATCCACTTCATAGACTTCTGAGCATTGGGCAATATCACAAGAGTAGCATAGAACTGCTTGATGAGACCGGGGTTATAGTTGCACTGAATGCTAGCCAACCCCAACAATCCCAATCTCTCCACCATAGAAACTGCTTCATCAAAATAGGTCTTGCTGCGAAGGAGATCGAAGTCAATAGGATGCATCGGTCGACACGGATTCTTGAAAGGCTCATAGACATCACGGTAAATGCCCCACTGCTCTTCATTCCAGAAACCACGGTCCTCAATATCTTCATCTCTTGGTGTGGCATACCAATTGTTCCGCCGCACAAGAATATACTCGGCCTCTGGCATGCTCTTGTAGTTGATACGTGTCGCTTTGCCTTTGCGACGACGGGCTTGAACCTTGGCAGCCTTTTCTTTCTCAGCTTTCCTAGCAGCTTCCCTCTGACGCTGACGGATTGCAACCTCATCAACTAGGACTCCGCGTTCATCTGGAACAAGCCGACGCTTGCGCTTCGGCATACTCGAACCACCTGTGAAAGAGATATGCAAGGAGAGCATGGGGATAAGCATATGCACATGAGTTACGGAAATGATCAAAAATCATGCAGTATGAACAAACACACTTCACCCAAGGAATCAAATTGACAGCAGCAATATAGAAAAAATGGAGCAGTGAAATCCCAGGCCGGATTATCCGGCCAGGGGGGCGGATAATCCGGCCCCCTCGAAATTTTCTTCTACAACTTGCTGCAGCAACCAATTTGATAGATCGGGGGAAGGAAGTCATACAACATGATTCATGAGAGTCAAGAACAACTAGTGGAGGACTAATCACCAAGCAAAAGACATAGGTAAATTCATACAAGGCCCTAGAGAGGGGAGATGAGCAATACCCAGATCCATTGCGAAAACGGCTTGGTGAAAGCCCTCCCAAGGTGGAGGAGATCAAATTCCGGCAAAATCCGGCCAAGGAGATGGCCGGAGCTCCGGCGAGGGCGACGAGAGGGCAGCGGCAGCGGCTGGGAACCCTAGGACGGGGTGGGGAAAGGAACTGCCCAAGGGCAGCCCGACCCCGCCCTTTATATACCCAGTCGCTACCCGGCCGGATTATCTGGCCAGAGTGACCCGGATAATCCGGCCCCACCGGATATTCCACCCAGGGGGCGGATATTCCGGCCTGGAAGGCCAGAAATTGATCCACTCGAAGTTTTCAAAAACAGAAGTTATTTTTGACGAAAAAGAACTCATGTGCATAGATTAGATGTCTTTAGATAGGATGGTTTAGGTGAGAGAGCAAGCAAGGAGTGGTTCTCGGCACTTGACATTGCAAGAGCAAATCAACGAAAAATCCAATGCAAGTGCCTTCCCATATCAAATTAAAAAAAAACACCAAGAAAGAACACCAAGACTTCACAAAAGATATGCAAGGAATCAACTCTTCGAAATGAAGAGATCGGTGGCCGAAGCCACCATGTTTGAGTGTTATGGCATTGGACCGCGAAGATGTATCTTGGGTCCATAACCACTACTCGTCATTGAAGCTCATATATCACAAAAATGATATTAAGAGAATGATATGATTACTATTGGCATTATGGGGGGAGGGATAGCCCAATTAATTAGGACCGCACTCCCCCTATCTCCATGCCCACACCTAAACCAAACAAGCATTGAAATATAGGTGTATTTGCAAGATGCTCAAGCCACACTCCTTGAATCAATGATATTTAGCTCATTCCTCAAATATCCAAATCTTGCTTCATCAAGAGGCTTCGTGAATATATCGGCAAGTTGATCCTTGGTGCTAACATATGCAATCTCAATATCACCACGGGCAACATGATCTCTAATGAAATGATTCCGGATCTCAATATGCTTGGTTCTTGAATGTTGCACCGGATTATAGGCGATCTTGATAGCACTCTCATTGTCACATAAAAGAGGCACTTTGTCACAATTGACACCGTATTCCTTTAAAGTTTGCCTCATCCATAACAATTGAGTGCATCCACTTGCGGCGGCAATGTATTCGGCTTCGGCGGTGGAGAGAGATATACAATTTTGCTTCTTAGAAGACCAACACACCAAAGACCTACCAAGAAATTGGCAAGCTCCGGAGGTTGATTTCCTATTATCCTTGTCACCGGCCCAATCCGAATCCGTGAAGCCACAAAGAGAGAAATCCGAGCCTTTGGGATACCAAAGCCCATAAGTTGGGGTATGAACCAAATATCGAAAGATTCTCTTAACCGCCATAAGGTGGCTTTATTTAGGAGCGGCTTGATACCTTGCACACACACCTACACTCAACACAATATCGGGTCTAGATGCACAAATGTAAAGCAACGAACCAATCATAGAACGGTATACCTTTTGATCCACGTTTTTACCATTGGGATCTAGATCAAGATGACATTTAGTGGCCATTGGTGTGGCGGCCCCATTTAGTTCCTTCATCTTGAACCTCTTGAGCATGTCTTGGACATATTTGGCTTGATTAATGAAAGTCCCTTCTTTCAATTGCTTGATTTCAAAACCAAGAAAGAACTTCATTTCGCCCATCATAGACATCTCGAACCTATCGGTCATAAGCTTTGAGAATTCATCATTAAAAGCTTTGTTAGTAGAGCCAAAAAAAATATCATCAACATATAGTTGGCATACGAAAAGCTCCCCATTGACCCTCTTAGTAAAAAGAGTGGGGTCGATTTGCCCAACTTCAAACCCACGGTCTAACAACAACTCCCTAAGGTGCTCGTACCACGCACGTGGGGCTTGTTTAAGGCCATAGAGTGCCTTATGGAGTTTGTAGACATGGTTCGGGAAGTTGAGATCCTCAAACCCCGGGGGTTGCTTAACATACACTTCCTCTTTCAATGGACCATTTAGAAAAGCACTTTTAACATCCATTTGTTGCAACTTAAAATTATGATGAGTGGCATATGCAAGAAGGATACGAATGGACTCAAGGCGAGCCATGGGAGCATAAGTCTCTCCAAAGTCAATTCCTTCAACTTGGGAGAAACCTTGAGCCACCAATCTTGCCTTGTTCCTCACAACAATCCCATGCTCATCTTGCTTGTTCTTGAATATCCACTTTGTGCCAATCACATTCCGGCACTCCTTTGGCTTCTCCACTAACACCCAAACATTATTGCGCTTGAAGTTGTTGAGTTCTTCATGCATAGCATCCAACCAATCCAAATCTTCAAGAGCTTCAAATACTTTCTTGGGTTCAACCATGGAGATATAAGCATGATGAGTGCTAAATTGTGCCAATTGACGCCGGGTTGACACTTTGCTCCTTAGATCTCCAATAACCCTCTCAAGGGTATGACCTTTAAGTTCCAAGTCCCTTTCAATTCTCTTCTTGCGACGGGCTTCGATCTCCTCATTAGACCTTGGAGGGATCACTTGATCATCTTGATCATTTTGGTCCCCGTCTTGACCATCAACTTGACCTTGATCATCATTATCTTCATGAGTAGGTTGATCTTGGTCTTGTGAAGAATTGGGGGCGGTTGAGATAACCGGAGAGGATGGTGGTGCCCCTTCTTCTTCATGAAGGTCCTTGTCTTGTTCTTCGGTTGGTGCATTAGTTGCTTCCTTGGGAGAGGCTTGTTGAGCTTGTGAAGATGAAGGCTCCACTTGAGTAGAGCATAGTCCTTCTCGGTCCGCCACAAGGTGTCCCTCAATGGGGTGGAAAAATCCCACGCCCATTCTTCCTATGGCTTCTCGAGGTATTTCATCATCTACATCACAAGAAACAACATCTCGCCCCCCTTGGGAGCCGTCATTCTCTTCGAATACCACACTACAAGATTCTTCAACACGTCCGGTGGACTTGTTGAAGACTCTTTAAGTGTGGGATTCGGCACCATAACCAACAAAAATACCTTCTATTGCTTTCGGATCAAATTTACCTAAACGAACTCCTTTTCTTTGAAAGAAACACTTACACCCGAAAACTCGGAAGTAGGAGATGTTGGGCTTGCTTCCGGTGAGTATTTCATATGGAGTCTTGTTTAGACCTTTGCGGAGGAAGAGCCGGTTTGAAGAGTGACAAGCCGTAGAGATAGCTTCGGCCCAAAAGTTGTATGGAGACTTAAACTCCGCCAACATGGACCTAGCCATATCCATAAGAGTCCGGTTCTTCCTTTCTGCTACACCATTTTGTTGAGGGGTGTATACAGCGGAATATTGATAACGTATCCCCTCATCACTGAGAAACCCATTTAAGGTGTAGTTCTTGAATTCCGAGCCATTGTCACTTCTAATTGCCAAAATAGTTTGCCCATGTTGATGTTCAACTTCCTTGGCAAAGTCGATGACGGTTTGTTGAGTCTCACTCTTATGCTTGAAGAAGTAGACCCAAGTATATCTTGAATAGTCATCAACAATCACCAAACAATATTTCTTCCCACCAAGGCTTGCATGAGAGGGAGGATCAAAAAGATCCACATGAAGGAGCTCCAAGATCCTCTTGGAAGAAATGATAGTCTTGCTTGGGTGGGGAGAATCATGCATTTTTCCTAGAACGTAAGCCCTGCAAACACGATCTTTGGCAAAAGAAATATTCTCTTTTAGTCCGAGTATGTGGCCACCCTTGTGAAGGCTTTGCAAAGTTCTCATATTGACATGGGCTAGTCAGCGATGCCAAAGCCAACCCACATCGGCCTTTCCAAATAAACACATTGCACTTGTAGTGGTTTTCCCCAAGAAGTCCACCACATACAAGTTGTTTTCAATGTGTCCAACGAAAGCGACCTTTAGAGACTTGCTCCACAAGATTACCACAATTTCATTATCAATGAAGACGGCAAAGCCCATCTTACCAAGTGCACGAACTGAAAGTAAATTGTAACCTAGGGTCTCAACAAGCATGACGTCCACAAGGGAAATATCCGGTGCGACCACCACCTTGCCAAGACCCAATACCTCGGATTGTGACATGTCTCCATAAGTGACGGTTATGTTGTTGTCATTAGGCCTCATCTCCGTCATAATCTCCTTGCTTCCGGTCATATGACTTGTGCATCCACTATCAAGCACCCATTTTGATCCACCGGAAGCATAGTCCTACAAGAGATTATTGCTTGGTTTTAGGTCCCCATTTCTCAATGGGTACTCTTTTGTTAGCAACAAGGGTCTTTGGAACCCAAATAGACCAAGCAACATAACCATCATTTGGACCAACATATTTTGCATAAACATCACCATAATAATCACGAAATAAGATATAGTGAGGGTTAGCAATTCCCGCATGATCATCATGAGTGGTTTTGCCACCCACAATAGGATCATTCTTTGCTTGTGCGAGCTTGGCCTTCTTTTTCTTGTTGTTCTTCTTCTTCTTCTTTGAGACAAAGCCAATCCCCGTTTTATCACCAAATGTCTTTTGCTTACTCAAAAGGTCATTCAAGTTTTTCTCACCTATGGGAATGGAGGACTTGGCAAGCTCATCTTTCAACCTAGCATTTTCTTCAATAACATTTGCATGATCACAAGTAGAAGTAGAAGAACTAGGCACATTATTCTTAGTCAATTGAATTTGAAGTTGTTCATGTGACTTGGTAAGAATAGTGTGTTCACTTTTCAAGGCCTTGTGAGCCTTGTCAAGATCTTCTAAATCCTTAACAAGTATATCATGACCAACACCAAATTCAACCTTTTCCTTTTTAAGCATTTTTACTTTAGCACGAGCATGGTCTCGCTCTTTAATGAGTTTGGAAACAACTTCATTATTAGATTCCTCAATGGAATCGAGCTTCTCTTCGAGAGTTGCTCGTTCCTCTTGCTCTTCTTCAAGAGACTCGGTTAGTGAGGCAATATCTTGAGCATATTCCTTTTCAAGCCTCATTTGTTCATCTAGTTTTTCAAGAGTTTTACCATATTGGCTCAATAGATGTTCAAAGTGAAGCTTATGAACGCCATCTACACTAGACACATAATCATCAAAAGCAACAATTTCTTCCTTTACTCTAAGACTAGCAAGATCATTCAAGGGAGCATCATTTGTCTTAGAGGAGGAGAAAGGTGTGGGTGATACCTCGGAAGACTTGGCCATAAGGCACTTGACGTTCTTGACGAGAGAGTCCTCATTGGGGGATTCAAAGAGTGATGTGGGGGAAGTGGAGGTGGTTGCCATTGCGGCCATCTCACTAGTTGTGGTTTCTTCTTCATCACTCTCACTTGCGGAGTACTCTTCTTGAGTCAAGAACACAAACTTTGGTTGTTTCTTCTTTGGTCCACCCTTCTTCACAAATGGCTTCTTTGATGGTGACTTGGTCTTGCTTTTGAGGATGAGCTTTCCACCATGGTCTTCTCTCTTCTCATAAGGGCACTCAGCAACAAAGTGGAATCTATCATTGCAATTGTAGCATGTCCTCACCCTTTGACCATTGTTGTCATTCCTTTGATAGCCACTTGACTTGCTTCTTTTTTGATTGTCTTCTTTAGCCTTGTGTGGATCAACCCAAAAGGTTTTACCATAGAAGGCCATGTGCTCATTGTACTCATGTCTTATGGCCTCGGGACACATCTCTAGTCTTGCTTCAATACTAGCTTGAAGAGGAACCTCTTTCTCAACCACACTTGCTTTTAATGCAAGATTAGAGCTTCTTTGCATTCCTATGGCACGAGCACGAGCATCTTCCGCATTTTGTGCGGAAACCTTGTAGGCTTCAATCTCTTGCATCACTTGATTGGAGGTCATCTCATTGAAGTTGTGCTTTCCTTGAACACTCTTCACATCCGCGGGCTCATATGGGGTGAGAGCAAGAATGTACTTCATCTTGATCCACTCATCATCAATATGGTGAGCACCGAGGTTCTTGAAGGTGGTAGCAATTGCCTTGAGTCTTCTATACATCTCTTGATGATCCTCACCATCCATCATGAAGAATCCCTCTGCTTGATTTGAGAAAGCTATGTATCTTGTTTTCTTCATGCTCTCATTGCCAACAAAGACGTCGGAGAGTCCTTGCCAAGCTTCTTTGGCGGTGGAGAAGTGTTGGATGTGAGGCAAGTCCTTGGACCCAACGGCGACTTGAATCATGTGAAGAGCAATAGCATTGAGTTGACTATCGACCGTCTCTCTTCTTGTCATGTTGTGGGGATCCACGGCCTTGAATCCTTCCTCAATGATCCTCCAAAGCTCGATGCAAGAACTGCGCATATGAGAGATCATTTGATATTGCCATTGACCAAAGTTTAATGCATCAAGCTTAGGTGGATCTCCTCTATTGTTAATATGAGGATGAGGAACCGGCGGGTCGGGTGAATACCAATGAGGGAATTCACCTTTCCCGTCGCCCTTGGTGGAAGACTTAGCATCGCCATTTTTGTCGGCACCCTCCACATCTACCACCACATTCTCCACTTGTGGAGTAGCGGGTTTTTCCAGAGGTGGAGAAGCATTAGCAGTTTTAGCTTGCATGAGTTGCGCTATCATTTCACGCAACTCGCTTATTTGAGATGTCATGGAAGTCATGGATGATTCCAAAGATTTGAACTCACCCATGGAAACTTGACCCGAGCCCTCACTCGGAGAGGTGTCCATACTCTTAGGCGGTTAAGCCCGAATAACGAGCCGAGGCTCTGATACCAATTGAACGGATCGTATGGGCACCTAGAGGGGGGGGGGGTGAATAGGTGCTACTCAAATTTTAATTATTTTTCAATTTAGGCTTGACACAAAAGGTAAATTCTCTAGATATGCAACTAAGGTGAATTTACCTATATGACAACTAGCAAGGTAGGCAAGATACAAGTAGTAAAGGCAATATAGGATAGAGGTAACCGAGAATGGAGCACACGGAGACACGGATGTAATTCCCGTAGTTCCTTCCTTTTTAGGGGAAGTACGTCTACGTTGGAGGGGTGTGGTTGCCACAAAGGCCTAACCAACGCCACAAAGGCCTAGCTCACTTTCCACTAAGAGATTCCTCAAGGCGGAATCGGCCTTTACAAAACTTGGGGCACAACTCCACAACTGAATTGGAGGCTCCCAAGCACCACAAAGCAATCAATCAACAAGTATCAAGATATCAATCACACAAATCAAGGTCAAGGGACACAAGGGAACCCAAGACACAAGGGCCCTCAAGCAAATGAGAGGGGAAATCAAATCGTTTCAGTGAGGATGTAGATCAAGGCCTTCTCCTTCGATTCTCCAAAGATCAAGAGCTTTGGTGGGTTGAGGGAGGAGATCTTGCGAATTTGGTGGCTCCAAATGGGGTGTTCTTCTTGCACAGCTCGAGCGGCTTGAGGTGGAAGAAGGGGAGGGGTATTTATAGCCCCTCCCAAAATGTAGCCGTGGCTGACTTGGAGGGCGGATTATCCGGCCAAAGTATGGCCGGAATATCCGGCCCCCTGGCCGGATTATCCGCCCCCTATATCTGGTTGACGCCGACTCTGGTCCTTAGCAAAATTCTGAAGTCATCGAAGGGGGGGCGGATTATCCGGCCCCCTGGCCGGAATATCCGGCCCCATTACTGGATGACGCTGAACAAAGTCCTTAGCAGTTTTTCGAGCTCTCGCCGGGGGGTGGATTATCCGGCCCCTGGCCGGAATATCCGGCCCCATATCTGGTTGACGCCGAGCAAATGACTTAGCCGTTTTTTGACCTCTCGCCGGAGGGGGCGGATTATCCGGCCCCTGGCCGTATTATCCGGCCTGGTAAAATCTACACAACTTTAACACACACTTAAAATTCCTAATGTTGTTATCTAACACACAAAACCTGAGGGATACAAAGTTTGCACTTTCAAAGACGCGAGCGAGCGAGGGGGGTGTGACCGGTCGGGCTGACCGAGCCACCTGGTCGGGTTCGACCAGGTAGGCTGGCGCCGACAGGTGGGCCAGGTCTGGCAGAGAGAAGGAGAGAGGGAGAGGTTTTTTAATCAGATTTTAAAAACAGAAATTGGAATAAAAATAAAGAGGTTTTTAGAAAACCTTTTAACACCCAATTAAAAGCAGGAAAATAAATTTGATTTTTGCAAAAATAACTTTACATGATTTTTGACCTTTTAGTCACACAAATAGTGATTTTTGTGAATAAGAGAAGATTTATTCATAATTGACTTATGAAGTTTTCCTTTAATGGAAAAACCTCTAGAAATGATTTAAATGAAAAAGTAAAAGGGAAATAACAATTCTGGAAATAAAATCAAGTAAATTCATTCAAGAATTTGTCCTTAGTATTCTTGAATGAATTTCACCTAATATATATACTCTGGCAAATTCATAATTGGGGTATATACACTCTTAATAAATCACCCTATAAAAATAAATAGGTAAGAGAACTTTAAAAGGACCTTTTCTATAGTTGTGAGATATCTAAGAAAAACCTAATTAGAATAGAACTCGTTATCAAAATTGAACTCCATTCCAGAATATTGAAAAATATTCTTGAATGAAGCAATTGATAACATATACTCCTTAAAATCATAAAAGGAGTATATAAATCCTAGGTTAAGAATGAAACACTTCTGGGGGGTATAAAGGGAACACACACACCTTAAAGGCATGCATTATTTGAATCTTTAACCATTGCCCTTATCGGACAATGATGCTGTTTTCCAGAACCCGAGGTCCCGGGTCGCTTCAACAAATCCAAGTGCACTACCTTGCAGTTTGTAGGCAAGTTCACTCTTGCTCATATCTCTTGTTTATCTTTAACAAAGTACTTGCAAATATACCGGTGGTATTATTATGATGATTGCATTTAAAGCAAAGGTTCTGCTTTTCTTGAATGAATATGACTAGTGGTTAGCAACCATGGTGGTTGTCGACCTAGGAAGGTGGGTAGTGGGACCATGGTAAGAGTATGGTGCAGGTCCCACTATAACTGGAATGTTCACCTAGGACTAATAACCAATGTCGCCAGTGATTCTTGTGCCATAAAATACGGTCAACCATAGGGTCTAGAATGGGACGGAAGAGTCACCTGTATCTTTTCCCTCTTGCATATCAATGGGCGCGCCGTTTCGGAGCAGTTGTCTCCCTGCGCGGAGCTTCGGGATGGGTGGAATCCCCTTAATGATTTCACGATTCTGGCGGTCTATGATGGATTGCGGCAACGATGGGGGTAGAGTGCCGAGGCCAGTGTTACCCAAAGCGCGTAACCAAACCGGTGGGGGTAACTCATTGTCAGGAAAGACAACTATGCCGAGGTCGGCAACTACCAAAGTGTAGACCGGCGAGGGTAGCGAACCGAAGTTGGAGCCATAAAAGGGTGGGTATGCAAGGTCGCGGGAAGGAACAGTGATTGGCTCGGATCAACGGCTGGGCCACATACCAAGGAAGTATGGATGAGAAGTACACCCGGTCGTGCAGCAAAGCGTTGATCTCCTATGGGTACAAGTGACCACCTCTGCAGAGTGTACAAAAAGTATCAAGATACTCCCTGTTCCGGGAAGGAGCTACGAACACGGCAGGAAAGGAGCCCATCAAAGCTCTAATCAACCTGTGAAGACTGACAGACATAGCTCTTTGAATAAAATCAATCTTTGAAGAAATGATTATAAAAATTGCATTTGGCCTAAGACTTTCTAGTCTATGGTCATAGCTAGTGAATCAAACACCTCTATGCTATTAAATGAACTTACTAGGTAAAGCTCGTTACTCACCCCACTCCTTTTTAAACCTTGCTTAGACTCGGAGGGCCAGTTTGAAGAAACCGAAGGAAGCCCGGAGAACTACGAGGAGGTCTACTACGAAGAACCGGATCTATCAGGAGGAGTCGAAGGCATCGACTACACCATCTCCTATGGTCCCGACGAAGGACTCGAGGAGGAGGCCGACACCTAGAGTCGTAGGATAGAAACTTTGGTCGCATTGAACACCTATAATAAAGCGACTAGAGTTGGGCATCTGATACGTCCAAAACGTATCTACTTTCCCGAACACTTTTGCTATTGTTTCTCCTCTAATTTGTGTGTATTGAATACAACTAACATGGAATAACACTGTTTTCAGCAGAATTGCTCTGGTGTCTCGTTTTTGTGCAGAAATCCAACTTTCATTAAAAATTCGGGAAAAATCATCAAAAATCCTATTTCACCAGAAGACCCACGGAGCCAGAAGACGAGACGGAGTGGAGGCACGAGGCCTCCACACACACAGGGGGCGCGGCCCAGCCCTGGTCGCGCCCACCTGGGGTGAGGGCGGCTCGGCCGTCTCCTCGACCCCTCCTTCCGCCTACATATACCCCTTTACCTGAAAATATCGGAGAGACGACATTTTTCCAAGATAGACTTCCGCTGCGCTGCCGCCATCAGAAACCGCGATTCGGAACCAGAAACTCCGTTCTGGCACCCTGCCGGGACGGGGATTTGGAGGAGATCTTCATCGCCATCATCACCGACATCACTCCATCGACCATCCATGACTCCCCCATCCATGTGTGAGTAATTCCCCCGCTGTAGGTGAGGGGATGGTAGGGATTGGATGAGATTGTTCATGTAATTTGATATGAGATTGTTAGGGCATAGTGCCTAGTATCTTTATTTAGTGCCTATGACATTGTTGCAACTTGTTGTGCTTAATGCTTGTCACTTTGGGCCCGAGTGCCATGATTTCAGATCTGAATATGTTATTATTTCTATGATGATACTTGTTGTTTATGGTCTTATCTACAAGTTGTATACACATATTATTGTCCGGAACCCGAGGCCCCAAAGTGACAGAAATTGGGATAACCGGAGGGGATGGCTACGATGTGAGGATCACATGTGTTCACCGAGTGTTAATGCTTTGCTCCGGTACTTTATTAAAAAGAGTACCTTAATTACCAGTAGTTTCCCTTGAGGCCCTGCTGCAACAGGCTGGTAGGACAAAAGATGTCGTGCAAGTTTCTCCTTGTGAGCACGTACGACTATATACGGAACACATGCCTATGATTGTTTGTACTAGGATGCTTTATCATTATTTATCTGCAATGCCCATGTCTCATTGATTTCATGAATTATCTTATCCATGCAACTCCCGTACATCCATCCCTATGCCTACAGTATTTGTTCCTACTGTTTACTATCGCTACTATTACCGCTGCTATTTTACTACAGCTGTTACTGTTTCACTACTATCACCACTATAAAACTGTTGCTACTGATAAACTACTGCGAGCAAGACTGTTTCCAGGTGCAGCTGAATTGACAACTCATCTGTTAAGGCTTACATATATTCTTTGGCTCCCCTTGTGTCGAATCAATAAATTTGGGTTCTACTTCCCTCAAAGACTGTTGTGATCCCCTATACGTGTGGGTCATCAAGACTATTTTATGGCGCCGTTGCCGGGGAGCATAGCTTTATTTGTAAGTTCACTTGGTATTCATATTGTTCGCTGCAATCCTTTCATCATGGGTAAACCTCGTGATGGAAAAGTTCCTATATTGCCATCCACTACAAGAAGAGGTACGACTTTGAACACTTCTGTTGCTCTTGATTCACCGTCTGTTATGAGTAAGTTGCTTACACCACCACACGCACACACTACTGCTACTACTTCTGCTGAGTTTGAAAATGCCACTGATAATTTAGATGATGCTTCTACTGTGCTTGATGAGAGTGGTTCATTAGGTTCCTTTTTAGATGCTACTATTGCTAGAGCTAAGTTGGGAAACACCACTGTTACACCTGTTAGTTCACTGATACGTCTCCAACGTATCTATAATTTTTGATGCTCCATGCTTGTTTTTACACCATTTACCTATTGTTTCGTTACACTTCGTGGCACTTTTATGCATTTTCCGGAACTAACCTATTAACGAGTTGCCACAGTGCCAGTTCCCTGTTTTTCTGCTGTTTTTGTGTTTCAGAAGTGATACACAGGAAATATTCACGGAATTGGACGAAACAAGTTCCTGAAGTCTTATTTTACCCGGAAACTTCCAGAGATCCGAAGGAGAGAAGGAGAGGGGCCACCAGGGGCCCACACGCATAGGTGGCGCGGCCAGCCCCTGGCCCGCGCCACCATGGTGTGAGGCCACCTGGCCCCACCTCTGACATCGCCCCTTCGCCTATAAAGACCCCCCGACGGAAAAAAAACCTAAGGACCCGATCAATTTTCCAGAACACATCGCGATCCGCCGCCGCCGTCGACCCGAAGATCGGGAGGGTCCAGAAGCTCTTCCCGGCACCCTGCCGGAGAGGGGAATCGCCACCGGAGGTCTTCTTCATCGCCATGCTTGCCTCCGGAGCGATGAGTGAGTAGTCTACCTTGGACTATGGGTCCATAGCAGTAGCTAGATGGTTGTCTTCTCCACCATGTGCTTCATGTTTAGATCTCATGAGCTGCCCTACATGATTGAGATCACCGTTATGTAATTCTACATGTTTGGTTTGTTGGGATCCGATGAATATTGGTGTTTATGATTAAGTTGTTGTACTGAATATTATCTTTTGTTATCTCTATGTTGTTTATGATCTTGCATGCTCTCCGTTGTTAGTAGCTATCTTGGCCGAGTAGTTGCTAGTGACTCCAAGAGGGGGTATTTATGCTCGATAGTGGGTTCATGCCTCTATTTAACCTGGGGGAGTGACAGAAACCTCTAAGGTTGTAGATGTGCTGTTGCTACTAGGGAGAAAACAACATTCATATGCTCAAGGGCATATGCTTTGTTTACATTACACACTTTGCTTAATGCAATTATCTGTTGTTCGCAACTTAATACTTGTGGAGTTCTCAGATTGATTCGCCACAAGTGGATTATTAGTCATAGATGCAGTTGGATGGCGGTCTATGTATTTTGTTGTAATGCCCAGAGTAAATCTCATAGTGATCTTCTTGACATATCAAGTTTATCTCTATTCTATCAATTGCCCAACTGTAATTTGTTTACCCAGCATGTGTTATTTATCTTATGGAGAGACACCACTAGTGAACTGTGGACCCCGGTCCTATTTCCATCATATTGCTATTACCTGTTTACTTTACTCGCACTGTTTACTTTATTCGCATACTCTACTGTTTTCCACTCGATACGCTCATAACCTTTGTTTCAAGCAAACCGGTGAGATTGACAACCTCATCGCAAGTTGGGAACAAAGTACTTGGTTGTTTGTGTGCAGGTTCCACGTTGCAGCTAGCAAGCAAAGCTTGGACGAGGCGCCATATATAAATTGTCCGAAGCTGTTGGAAACTAGCAAGCATCACCTTCAGTCGTCATTGTCTGCTTTTCTCCTGAACGATAAACCTTGGTTTCTTAACTGAGGGAAAACAAGCTGCTATACTCATCATACCTTCCTCTTGGGGTTCCCAACGGGCTGGTCATTCACCACGCACAAGGACCTCTGATCTTCCACATCAACTTGGAGTATCATTCACCTGAGTCTAGGGAATGTCCTAGTGATGATTTTGATGATGATGCTTATATTGTGCTTAATGATGATTTTATTGCTGAAGCACGTGCTACTCGTAATGTTGCTGAGGTTAAAGAACTTCTTGCAAGATGTACTGTTAGATATAATTTGTCTCCTGATCCTAAGTTTGCTGCCTCTCCCATAAATATTAGAGACAAGGATTATGATTTCTCTTTGGATTTATCTTACATATCTATTGTTGAGAAAACTCCTTTTTGTGGTACTAAAGATGAGAGTGCTATGGAGCACATGAATGAGCTTTCTACTTTAAGTAATTTGTTTTCTGATGATGTTAAGCTCTGCACTTACTTTGTTGCTAAGATTTTTCCGTTCACTTAATGCTTAAGATTTTTCCTGGATCTCTTAATAGTCCTATTGCTTTGGTTAATGCTTTCTTTCAGAAATATTTTCTTGCTAGTGCTCAACATGCTACTGTATAGAAAATCTTTGATTTTGAACAGAAAAAGGAGAGATACTGCTTGAATCTTGGACGAGGTTTTGTTCTTTAATTACAGCTTTACCTAAAGAACCATTGCCTAAAAATGAACTCCTTGATATATTTTACAATGGACTAACTGATGAATCTAAGTCATATTTGGATAGTTGTGCTGGTTGTGTTTTTAGGGAAAGAACTCTGGCTGAAGCTGAAGAATTAATGGCTAAAATAAGCCGGAATCATGATGATTGGACTCTAGTTGAGCCAACACTAGCACCAACACCTGCGCCAGTTCCAGAGCCTACACCGAAGAAGAAAGGGATGATTGAAATAAATGATGAAGTGATGAGGGAAGCCAAGAATCTCTAAAGGAGAAAGGTATTAAAGCCAAAGATGTTAAAAATTTACCTCCTATAGAAGAATTATGTAAGCCAATCCCTCACCCATCTACAATTGAGGTACACTCTCTCCAACGCTTTGATGAAAGAGACATTCCTTATTCCAAACCTCCTGATCAATGCTTAGATGAATTTGATAATTTTATTGTTAAGCAAAATAATTTTAATAGAATGGTGCAGAATCATTTGTTGGAAAATTCTAGAGCTATTAACAAGTTGCAGGATATTGTGGAGAGAACCTCTAATGATGTGAAGATACTTGTTAAACATTTTCAAATGGTTCAAACACAAATTGATCAGCTTACCAAGGTGCAAAAAGACTTGCTAGTTAATGCCGCAAGAGAGAAGCAAGCATGTGAAATACGCACAAGAAGTGGTGCTACTACTCAAGATCCATTATATCCTGAAGGACATCCTAAGAGGGTCGAGCAAGATTCTCAACGTACTTCAAGTGATGATATTCCTTCCAAGAAGAAGAAGAAGAAGAAGAAGAAGAAGCATAAAACAACTACAGAATCATCTAATGCAGGTAAAGATCCTAACAGTGTTTCTATTTCTGATGCTAAAACTGAACCAGGAGATGCTTCCGATAAAGAAGAAGTTGAAGAGGAACCAGAAAAGATTGATAAGAATGCAAAGTACACCAAAGAAGACTTCATTGCCACCAAGCATGGTAATGAGAGAGAACCTTGGGTGCAGAAACCAATGCGTTTTCCTGGTAAGAAACACAAGTCCAAGGAAGAAGAACACTACAACAGGTTTTGTGAATGGATGAGACCTTTATTTTTGCAAATTCCTTTGACTGATGCTATTAGAATGCCTCCTTATGCAAAATATATGAAAGATATTGTTACTAACAAAAGGAAGATTCCTAATGAGGAAATTTCCACTTTACTTGCTAATTATTCTTTTGATGGTAAAGTTCCAGAGAAGCTTGGAGATCCAGGTATACCAACTATTCCTTGCTCCATTAAAAATAACTATGTTAGAACTGCTTTATGTGATTTGGGAGCTGGAGTTAGTGTCATGCCTTTTTCTCTTTATAAGAGACTTGATCTAGAAAAATTAGTATCAACTGATATATCTTTGCAGATGGCTGATAAGTCTACTACTATTCCTATTGGTATATGTGAAAATGTTCCTGTTCAAGTTGCTAACAGTTATTTGATATTAACTGACTTTGTTGTGTTGGAAATGCCTGAAGATGATAATATGTCTATTATTCTTGGGAGACCTTTTCTAAACACTGCAGGGGCTGTTATTAATTGCAATCAAGGAAAAGTAACTTTTAATGTCAATGATAAATAGTATATGGTTTATTTTCCCAAGAAGATTGATAAAAGAATGCTCTAAATTCCGTCAAGAATGTTGAGACCATCAGAGTTGGTCAAATTATTTGTTCAGAGTGAAAGCCCAAGGAAGAATATAAAATTGTTATGATTGGGACTATGCCTATCAAAGTTGAGGTAACATAAGCATTAAGTGAAGTGCAAAGTTTTGCCTCATATAAAGTTAGTTTGGGAACAAGACTTGATCAACCTTGTTAACAAAGTGATTTTATATGAACGAAACTTCGTTTTCACCGCATCTACTCCACCTCGCCTATATTTACTTGTTCAATTTTATTCCTTTAGTTTAGTTACATGATTAAGAGTATCTCAGAGCTGCTGCATACTTGGTTTTGATTTGCTTGAAATCATTTCATCTTCGTTTTTCTGAGTTTTTATCGATATGCCAATTTCTGAAAAATCCTCGAAAATAAAGTTTCTCGAAAAATTCTAGAAAATTCTTTATAAATTTTTATGTCAAAAATGGGGCAGAGAGGCACCTGGGAGACACCAGGAGGGGCTGCAATGCCACCTCCCACACAGGGGGCGTGGCCCAGCCTGGGGCGCGCCCACCTGGTGTGAGAGGGCCCCACCTGGCCTCTCACTTATCTCTTCCTCCCCTGCTCTTTCTCTCTCCCGAAAACAACGACACACCCAGCTCAAACCCGAGTTCTTGCTGTTCTTCACCTCAATTTTTCAATCTCCTTCCTCAACCCATCGTTTCTGCTGAGATCTGGAGCAACTACCGGAGCTGGGATTGATCTCCACTTAGGCCAAAAGCCTAAGCTTGGGGGAGGTACGCCGACGATTCACTCATCTACATATCTTATTTTGTCGGTCCTATGTATATCCATGTTTCGCCTTCTTTATTATTCTTGTTCTTATTTCTACTTTCGAAAACATAAAAAGACCAAAAATATTTCCGTTACTTCTCCTTGTTCGCCTTTTAGTTTGCTACCTTTGGTTTGCTTTACTTGCTATTTTTGGTTTGCTATTTGAAAAATCCAAAAATATTTTGCTTGGTTGCTATTTCCTTTCGTTCTTGTTTCAAAAATCGAAAACCCAAAAATATTTGTTGTTCTTCTTTGGTTTTGTAAAGTTTGTTACAGAGTTTAGTATCTCATTACTCCATTGGAGCTTGGTATTCACTTTATATTATTCAAGCCACACAAGTGAAAAGCAATAATGACGACATATGACAATCCGAGATGTGGTAAGAGGCTGGTATGAACTCTATTTGTTTTCATTTTTGTACATATACTCATCTATGTGGACATGCTTAGTCGGTTCATGTAAGGTATATGTTATCTAATGGATGCTTTGTAGTTCTTGCTTTCATATGATTAGTTCCAATTTACTAATAGTTTGTAGCATGTCATGTAGACGCTTGCATGCATTGTTTTATTCATAATATGGTATATTATTGTGGTATCCTCCTCTGAAAGTTTCATTTGAATCGACTTGGCACATGCTCAAGCATGCATATGACTGAATAAAAGTCAATTAAGCCTCGATGATTTACTTTGCCTCAGAGTTCTTGTATCATTTTTATGCCTATATTAATTTTGTTTTGTCGCAAGCATGATTATGATAGTTATTGCTCTCTCGATTGTTGCTTCCCAGTCTTTTGCTAGCCTTCACTTGTACTGAGTATGAGCTCTACTCCTGCATCCAATTACCAAAAACCAAGTCTACCAAAGAGTCCACTATAAATTCCTATGCATGGTATTTGTAAGCCATTCTAAGTAAATTTTCATGTGCTACCTTTCAAAACTTTCAAATACATCTCGTTTTGTGCCACTGTTTTTAGCTCATGGGGACGTAGTGGTCGGAATTGCTATCTTCCATATTAAATTGAGTACCCCTCGACTAGGCAGCTTCATCTGCTCGTCATTAATTTTGCATGAGAGCTGGTCAGACCATTATAATCTAATTCAAAAAAAGAGGCACTCCTCCAAGGAATGTGAAAGTTGGTGGGCACCCGATGGAATCGGTTAGCCATGGTTTGAGAAAGGAAAAAAGGTGGAGAGGAGTGCCAAAGCTTTATAAAAGAGCACCAATGTGCCAAAATTTCAAAGAACTCGAAACCGCTCTCACTTGTTTATTATGGAAGATAGCAAGTCCCCATTGCCAGTCATTGACATGAAACAATCACCTCTCAAAATAATTTTTTATCTCTGTTTTACAAATGAAAAGCTCTAGCACATGTTAAATCACTGCTTCCCTCTGCGAAGGGCCTTTCTTTTACTTTTATGTTGAGTCATCGTCTTCTAACTTTAAAGCACTTCTTGAGAGCATAGCTGCTATTCTTAGTGTAATGTGCTTGTCCCAGAACACGGTTAATTATGGTATAACTTTGATGCTTGTATCTTTGACATTTCTACTTCTAGTCTTCCCTTGGACTTCAGAGGTGCCTCAGCATTTATGTTTTGCTCCACAAATAAAGGCAAGCTGGATACAACTCTTTCATATCATTTATGCATACTACAATCTTGTAGCTTCTTATGTACATGCTACTTGTTATTAGTGCATTGGCACTCTTTCATAGCTTGCTTGACTATGAGGTGACATTAGTTGCATATTTCTTATTATGAATTGCCTGAGTACTTGATCACATAGTTAGTATATATACATCATATGAAGCAAATGTGTTCGTGAAAGTTTCTTTTATCGCTCTCAGTTGTTAACTGAATTGCTTGAGGACAAGCAAATAGCTAAGCTTGGGGGGAGTTGATACGACCAAAACCTATCTACTTTCCCGAACACTTTTGCTATTGTTTCTCCTCTAATTTGTGTGTTTTGAATACAACTAACACGGACTAACACAGTTTTCAGTAGAATTGCTCTGGTGTCTCGTTTTTGTGCAGAAATCCAACTTTCAGTAAAAATTCGGGAAAAATCATCAAAAATCCTATTTCACCAGAAGACCCACGGAGCCAGAAGACGAGACGGAGTGGAGGCACGAGGCCTCCACACACACAGGGGGGCGGCCCAGCCCTGGCCGTGCCCACCTGGTGTGAGGGCGGCTCGGCCGTCTCCTCGACCCCTCCTTCCGCCTACATATACCCCTTTACCTAAAAATATCGGAGAGACAGCGTTTTTCCCAGATAGACTTCCGCTGCGCCGCCGCCATCAAAAACCGCGATTCGGAACCAGAAACTCCATTCTGGCACCCTGCCGGGACGGGGATTTGGAGGAGATCTTCATTGCCATCATCACCGACATCACTCCATCGACCATCCATGACTCCCCCATCCATGTGTGAGTAATTCCCCCGCTGTAGGTGAGGGGATGGTAGGGATTGGATGAGATTGTTCATGTAATTTGATATGAGATTGTTAGGGCATAGTGCCTAGTATCTTTATTTAGTGCCTATGACATTGTTGCAACTTGTTGTGCTTAATGCTTGTCACTTTGGGCCCGAGTGCCATGATTTCAGATCTGAACATGTTATTATTTCTATGATGATACTTGTTGTTTATGGTCTTATCTACAAGTTGTATACACATATTGTTGTCCGGAACCCGAGGCCCCAAAGTGACAGAAATTGGGATAACCGGAGGGGATGGCTACGATGTGAGGATCACATGTGTTCACCGAGTGTTAATGCTTTGCTTCGGCACTTTATTAAAAGGAGTACCTTAATTACTAGTAGTTTCCCTTGAGGCCCTGCTGCAACATGCTGGTAGGACAAAAGATGTCGTGCGAGTTTCTCCTTATGAGCACATACGACTATATACGGAACACATGCCTATGATTGTTTGTACTAGGATGCTTTATCATTATTTATCTGCAATGCCCATGTCTCATTGATTTCATGAATTATCTTATCCATGCAACGCCCGTACATCCATCCCTATGCCTACAGTATTTGTTCCTACTGTTTACTATCGCTACTATTACCGCTGCTATTTTACTACTACTGTTACTGTTTCACTACTATCACCACTATAAAACTGTTGCTACTGATACACTACTGTGAGCAAGACTGTTTTCAGGTGCAGCTGAATTGACAACTCATCTGTTAAGGCTTACATATATTCTTTGGCTCCCCTTGTGTCGAATCAATAAATTTGGGTTTTACTTCCCTCGAAGACTGTTGCGATCCCCTATACTTGTGGGTCATCAGCATCATGTTTAGTTTACCACTTTCATTTGTAGCTAAAGTTTGTAGTATCAACTTAGAACCATCTAGTGTTTCTCTTTGGACCGAGGAGGAACTGGAGTCCTTTGTAACATTATGGCTTGTAATATTCAGTGCTTGAATAAAGACCGCTATGTTTCTGTTGTACCACTCTGAGGGATGTAATATTTGTGAATTGGTACTTCACAAGTGTTATGTCAACGACTTGTATACTACAACATGCAGTGGTATGCTGGGTCACCACAGTTGGTATCAGAGCAAAAGCTTTGACCTTAGGTTGGACGCCTAGTTAATGGGAACGACCTGTAGGAGTCAAATAGGAATAGTAAAGAGTTCTCTAAAATTGTCATGATGTTATTCACTTGGGGATAACAAGGTCATACTTTTTAGCGTTACAATTCTTTATTGTTACTATTATGATGCATCATGTACTAATTTTTATCTTTTATACTGCCAGGATGGCACGCACAAGGTCGTCAAGCACCGTGCAAGTTAGGGATGTGACTCTGGACGACTATGACAGGAACTTATCCGATATTTTACGAGGCATCTTGCTAGAGTGCGGGTGTGAAACCCGTATTCTAGTCAAGAAGTATGCTTATTATGAGGGAAAAGTCTTTCAGAAGTACAAGGTAGGGATCATGCTTCCTGCCAAATTGGGCATGAGCGTGATCATGCCAGCTGGAGAGGCACGCATAGTTAGTGTAGCTTACAAGATAGCAGTGATGAGAGCCATAACTGATATCCGTGAACACAAAACGGAGAAGTTATTGGGTACTAAGTTCACGCACATTCCACACGACGAGGAAGGAGAAGATCCTTGTCAGGATAGTTACAAGTTTGCGAAGAGACACCCACATGCCGCAGTAGAGCACATGGACAGGTGTAAGCATCAGCTTAGCATGTTCTACCACGTGCACGGAGCACTAGTGGGAGAGATACAGAGTCTAGTGGACGAGATCACTGAGTTGACACCTACTCCATGGTGTACGGAGGAGACTTCTGGACCACCGAGGGCACCCACTCCAGCCTTTTCGACTGGAGATTTTATTAACCTAGATGAGGAAGACGATCCCGAGGAGCGGGAGTTCGAGCCCGAGGCTGAACTGGAGATGCCACCAGCACACGTTGCACACGGCTTGACTGGAGCCGGATATGAGGCAGGTTTGGAGTCATGGGGAATGCCTCATAATGATAGTCTAGTGGGAAACTCCATGGGTTGGCATTTCGGTGAGTATATGGGAACGGTCGGAGATCCAATTCCATGTGATTCGGAGCATGAGGTCACGAGTCAGTTTAGGATTGTTCACCGCACTGGAGACATGGCGGGGAAGCCTATAGAGATAGAGTCGGATGCGGAGGAGGAGTTACCTACTCACCTGGAGCGTGGAGAATGCTCAAGGCCTAAGATGGAAAAGGGTACCACCGATCTAGTTTACCCATCGTTGAGTAGTTATCTGGGGATGACTGACTTCAACTTAGGTACTACACCCGATTATGACTTTTTCCCAGTGGAGTCATCTTATGCCCCTGCTTCAATGAGGAGGACATCAAGAGCTACCGGTTGGACACCGGGGATGTATCGGGAGTGCGACTACCCGTAGAGGACCACCATAGATATGGAGGCGACATGTTTTGTGACATATGTACCATATGTGTAATATGTAGTATTTGCTTTCGCAGTTTGAATAAGTGAGTGTAGTTACTCACAGGATGATAAGTTATGTAACACTATGTTCTTTTTACCCATGTATATACATGGTATATGTTTGGTGTGATTTGGCTATGTTTTATTTGGATTTTTATTGTGTGACTAACACTGTGCATAAAGTTGAGCTCAGAAAGCATGAGCATGGTGTAACTATGAGTTTCGCTTAATGTAACAGGGTTAGGGGATAGAATGGCGACGGTAGTTGGTGAAGAATCGGAACAACAGAGGATGGAGACTGAAGCCAAGGCTAAGGAGGCAGCCGATGCAGCAGCAAGGGAACCATTACCACCACCACCACCATTCCTTACGCAGCAGGATTTTGCTCAGTACATGAGGACTACAGATGAAAGGCAGCGTATGCTTATTGAATGTCAGATAAAGATGGTGCAGGATGTGATGGACCGTAATCGTGAAGTTCGAAATGAAGGAGTGCATGGAGTCTCATTGGCAGATTTCTTAAATACAAGACCACTTCCTTTTGCATCAGCACCGGAGCCAATGGACGCGGAAGACTGGCTATTGGACACCGAGAGGAAGCTCAACACAGTAAGTTGCAATGACAGTGAGAAGCTTAGGTATGCCACACATCTGTTATGTGGACCCACAGCAGCATGGTGGGACAATATTGTGGCTATACATCCTCCAGGAAGGGTATTCACCTGGGAGGAATTCAAGAAGAAGTTCAGGGAATCAAATGTGCCGGAGAGTATCATGGAATTGAAGAGAAGAGAGTTTGAGAATCTTGTACAGAATGACAAGCCTATTATGAAATATGTCAGGGAATTTTCTCTTCTATCTCATTATGCTTCGGAGGACATGAATACCGATGAAAAGCGGAAGAAACAATTTATGAGAGGACTGCACCCAGGTGCAAGGATACAATTGAGGATGTTAAAGGCAACAGATTTTCAAGAGCTTGTCGATGCAGCCATCACCATGGAAGATGATTTCAAGCAAGTCCAAGAAGATAGGAGGAAG
The DNA here is from genome assembly GCA_007115705.1 of Dactylis glomerata. Classification (NCBI taxonomy): domain Eukaryota; kingdom Viridiplantae; phylum Streptophyta; class Magnoliopsida; order Poales; family Poaceae; genus Dactylis; species Dactylis glomerata. The sequence goes on from QXEO01000452.1 coordinate 790,684, forward strand.
AAGGCCAGGATTGAACCCAGAAGGTATCCAGATACCAAGTCAACTCCTAATATCAAGTTCAAACCCAAGTACTGGTCCGAAGGGAATGTTACACCTCGTGGCACTACAAGTGGGAACAATGATATCGTTTGCCGTGGTTGCGGTGAGCGAGGGCATATAGAGAGAAATTGCCATCAACCCAGAATCATTTGTTTTGGGTGCAAGAAGGGTAGACATATGATAAAGGACTGTCCTGAAAGAGGCCAAACTAGAGGTCGAAGTACAGGGGGAGGATCACACTGGGGTGGAGGTTTTGGAGGCGGTGAAAGTAAGAGGCCAACTTATGGGAAGTTGAATTGCACTAATCTCGAGGAAGTGAATTAGTCCGACAAGACCGTGATAGGTACACTTCAGATCCTATCTCATCCTGGCAAAGTACTTTCTGATACTGGTGCTACTACCTCATTCATTTCGCAAGAGTTTGTTGATCTTTATGGAATTCCGTGCAATAAGCTAGAGTACCCCATTACTATTTTATCTGCGGGGGGAAAGATCTTAGTCACTCACCTCAGGCAAGAGCAGGTCATTATGATCCACGATTGAGTTTACCTAGCCGATCTTTTTCTCATCCCTATGAAGGATATGGCTGTAATCCTTGGAATGGATTGGTTAGAGGAGAATGGAGCTCAGATTGATTGCAGAGAGAAAACTGTGTCACTGAGAAGACCAGGAGGAGGAAGGATAGTGTATCAAGGTGACTGACATGCACATATTGAAGTTCAACTACAACTCAACGCTCTAAAATAATCAAGACTTGAAGATATTCCAGTGGTTAATGAATTCCAAGACGTGTTTCCACAGGAACTACCAGGAATGCCACCAGACAGGGAAATTGAGTTTACCATTGACTTAATCCCAGGCACAACACCTATAGCTCAGGCACCATATAAGATGGGACCCAAAGAGTTAGTGGAGTTAAAGGAACAGCTGGATGAGCTAGAGCAAAAAGTCTTCATTCAAGAAAGTATTTCGCCTTGGGGAACACCAGTAATCTTCGTTGATAAGCGGGATGGAGGACGTAGAATGTGCGAAGACTACATAAACCTCAACAATGTCACCATCAAGAACAAATATCCCTTGCCCAGAATACAAGACTTATTTGATCAAGTCAGAGGAGCCGGAGTATTTTCAAAGATAGATCTTCAATCAGGGTACCACCAGATTAAGATCAAGAAGGAGGACGTTCCAAAAACAGCTTTTGTGTCTAGGTACGGACATCATGAGTATTTAGTTGTACCTTTTGGATTGACAAATGCACCAGCGATCTTCATGAACCTCATGAACAAGATCTTTATGCCCTACTTGGACAAATTTGTGATCGTATTCATAGATGATATTTTGATCTACTCAAGGGACAAGGAAGAACATGCCAAGCATTTGAGGATTGCTTTACAGATTCTACGAGAACATCAGTTGTATGCCAAGTTCAGTAAGTGTGAATTCTGGCTAGACCAAGTAGAGTTCCTTGGACATGTAATCAGTAAAGAAGGTATAGCAGTAAATCCAAGCAAGGTAGCATCTGTTTTGGAATGGGAGTCACCGAAGAATGTTAAACAGATTAGAGGGTTTTTGGGAATGGCAGGATACTACCGAAGGTTTATAGAAGGGTTCTCTAAGATTGCAGGACCAATGACCAAGTTACTTCAGAAGAATACACCGTTTGTTTGGTCAGATGAATGTGAGGCAAGTTTTCAAACACTCAAGGAGAAGCTAACCACATCACCTGTGTTAGCCGTACCGAAAACTGACAAAGACTATACCGTATATTGTGATGCATCCAAGAACGGACTTGGATGTGTTTTGATGCAAGATAGAAAGGTGATAGCATAGGGGTCGAGGCAATTACGACTACATGAAGTTAATTATCCAACACACGATCTGGAACTAGCAGCCGTAGTGTTTGCACTAAAAGGATGGAGGCATTTTCTTTATGGAGCTAAGTGTGAACTTTATACAGATCACAAAAGTCTCAAATACTTCTTCACTCAGAAGGAATTGAATATGAGACAACGAAGATGGTTAGAATTTATCAAGGATTATGATTTGACCATCAACTATACACCAGGGAAGGCCAATGTGGTAGCCGACGCTTTAAGCAGAAAGAGTACAGACACTCAACTAGGGGTGGATATCGAGCTAGCTTGACTCAACTTGACTCAACTCGCAAATACTCGTTAATTAACGAGCTAGCTCGACTCAACTCATTAACTAAATGAGCTTTAGACCCCAACTTGGCTCGACTCAATTAAAATTCGAGCTGGCTCAACAAACTCATTAAGCTTGTTAAGAACATGAACAACATTAGCACCGTAGCGTGTATATCCACAATGGACTACAGTCCACAATATAACGTAAACTTTAACATTCAAAACTTGCTTAGAAGTCCACCATCCCTTACATTGAAAGTGACACCATGAAAAATCCACGATAATAAAGACATCAGATAGTTTTTGAGTCATACAAGTAGACATATTACGAGCTAAATGAGTTTAGCGAGTACTCGTAACTCAACTCAATAAACTCGTTTTCTTAATGAGCTAAAAATGCCAGCTTGGCTCAACTCATTAGTGTACGAGTTCGAGCTGAGTTGAGCCGAGTTTTTGAGTACTCATTAAGCTCACGAGTTTCGAGTTTTATTTCCACCCCTACACTCAACCAATGAATCAAGAACTTCCCAAGGAATTACTTATGGATTTGGAAAGGTTAGAGATCCAATGTCTTGAAGTACAATCCCTAGGTAGTTTGTCTACCGAGAAGGTGATGGAAGAACGACATAGTGATCTCAAGTACACGATAATTCGAAGACAAGATGAAGATGCATTTATTGCTGAAGAAATCTGTAGGATTGAGAAAGGTAGACCATCAGAGTTCCGTTTAGGTGATTTCAATTCACTTTGGTTTCATGACCGAATATGTGTGCCGGACATACCGGAAATCAAGGAATTGATACTTAAGGAGGCACACGAAACACCATATTCAATACATCCGGGGAGCACCAAGATGTACATGGATCTTAAGGAATTGTTCTGGTGGAATAATATGAAGCGGGAGATAGCTAAGTTCGTATCCGAATGTCATACCTGTCAAAGAGTGAAGGCAGAACATCAGAGTCATGCTGGACTTATGCAACCTTTGAGTATTCCCGAGTGGAAGTGGGAAGAGATTGGAATGGACTTTATCACAGGATTACCACTGACACCGAAGAAGAAAGACATGATCTGGGTAATAGTCGACCGACTAACTAAAAGTGCACATTTCTTAGCTGTCAATCAGAAAGATTCCGGAGAGAAGTTGATAAATCTGTATGTTTAAGAGATAGTAAGCAAGCATGGAGTACCCAAGACAATAGTATCGGATCGAGGATCCGTATTCACTTCAGCTTTTTGGACGCAACTACATGAAGCTTTAGGATCAAAACTGGACTTTAGCACTGCTTACCACCCACAGACGGGAGGCCAAACTGAAAGGACCAATCAGATTTTAGAGGATATGCTCCGAGCATGTGCTTTAGACTTCGGAGGATCATGGGAAGAACACTTACCACTGGCAGAGTTCTCTTATAACAATAGTTACCAAAGCAGTATCCAAATGGCACCATTTGAAGCACTTTACGGAAGGAAGTGCCGATTGATACGTCCATTTTGCATCACTATTTTGTATCATAATTTACTGTTATTCATTGATATATTTCATATTTAGAGTTGATACTTATGTTATTTCCTTTGTTTTCACATGTTTGATGATCATTGGAGGATTTGCTGCCGGAGTCAGGATTCTGCTGGAAAAAGGACCATCAAGGGACCATATTTTGAAGATCAGGAAAATTCCAGAAAAATACCAGGAAATTATATTTTCCCAGAAGACTCAGGAAGCCAGAAGGAGGAGTCGAGAGGAGCCAGGAGGGGCCCTCACGCCAGGGTGGCGCGGCCTGACCCCTGGCCGCGCCAGCCCTGTGTGAGGCCACCCTGGCCCACTTCTGGTCTCGCCCCTTCGCGTACTTCATCGTCCCCGAAAACCTAAGTCAAGGGGGGGGGGCTCAGAGATAGACACCGCCGCCTCTGCGGGGCGGAAAACACCAGAGAGAGAAAAGCTCTCCGGCAGGCAGAAATCTGCCGGGGAAATTCCTTCCCGGAGAGGGGAGATCGTCGCCATCGTCATCATCATCGCACGGGACTTCGTCGGGATCATCATCATCATCATCTCCATCACCAGCACCTTCATCTCCACCATCACCACGCCATCCCGCTGTAACATCTTGGTTGGATCTTGTTATATTCATAGGGGAAACTTTCCCGATGTTGATTACTCTTGTAGTTGATGCTATTGAGTGGAACCGTTGAATTAAGGTTTATGTTCAGATTGTTATTTACCATTATTTCACCTCTGATCATGATCCATATGATGTCTTGTGAGTAGTTCGTTTAGTTCTTGAGGACATATGGGAGAAGTCAAGATGTTAGTAGTGAATTATTATTGAGAGATATTTAATGGTTTGATATTGTTGTGGTGCTATTTCACTAGTGGTGTCATGTGAACGTCGACTACATGATACTTCACCATTTATGGGCCTAGTGAGATGCATTGTGTATTTGGCTACCAATTGTGGGGTTGCTGGAGTGACAGAAACCTAAACCTCCGTTGGGAAACCATTGCACCAGGGAGCGTAGGATCGCAGAGTTTAAGGCTGTGGTTAGATTTATCTTAATTACTTTCTTGTATTTGCGGATGCTTGCAAGGGGTATAATCACAAGTGTGTATTTATCCTAGTAAGGGTAGTGCGCTAGCACAGGTTCACCCCCATAACACCTATCAAACCAATAAAGACTATTGGCTTTATGAAGCGAAAGCTCTTGACAGAAACTCCTGTGTGTCCTCGAGAACGTTTGGTTATTATAAGTTACACAACTGGCTTGTCCTTTGCTGAAGAAAGGATTGGGCCACTTGCTGCAATTGTTACTACTGTCTTTTATTTACTCGCACTTTATTTACTCGTATTACCAAATACCCCTGAAAACCTGTTTGCTAGTATTTACAGTGAATCCTTGATCAAAACCACTCATCAACACCTTCTGCTCCTCGTTGGGTTCGACACTCTTATTTATCGAAAGTACTATGATACACCCCCTATACTTGTGGGTAATCAAGACTATTTTCTGGCGCCGTTGCCGGGGAGTGTAGCGCTATTGAAGAGTGGAATTGGTAAAGGTAACCGTCACCGTGAGTATTGTTTTTATTTTTATTTTACTCTGCTATGGAGAACTCTCCATTTGGTTTCCTATTTGGAAACACTTCTACTACTACTGCTGCACATGTGGATGAACCACCACCACCACCACCTGCTAAAATTGATCCTTTTAAAATACCTATGAAAGTTGTTGGGCGTATTATGGATAACTGCTATTCAGGAGATGGAACTGTCCATCCTGGTGATCACTTATTATTTATACATGAATTATGCGAGTTGTTCAGATGTGCAGGTATTTCACCAAGCCAGGTCAAGAAGAAATTATTCTCTTTATCATTGAAAGGCAGAGCTGAAGAGTGGTATCGACTACTCCAAGATGGTCCATCTATGGCATGGGAGGATATTGTACCTCTCTTTTATTCCAAGTTTTATCCTCCAAGTGAAATTCATAAAGACCGTAACCGGATATATAATTTTTGGCCTCATGATGGAGAAAGTATTGCCCAAGCGTGGGGGAGATTGAAGTTACTAATGCTCAAATGCCCCATTCATGAGCTCCCCAATAATATTGTTATTGATAATTTTTATGCGCGGCTTACTCTTCCTGATAAGGATTACTTGGATGCTTCTTGCTATGGATCATTTACTCATATGAAAGAAGATGCTAAGTGGAAACTTCTTGACCGTATACAAGAGAATGCTGAAGGTTGGGAAAACGACAAAGGTAGGAAGTCAGGTATAAACTATGATTATGAATGCATTAAATCTTTTATGGGGACCGATGACTTTCATAGTGTTAGCACTGCTTATGGTCTTGATTCACAAATACTTGCTAATTGTCTTAAGGCCTTTGCCTCTTATCTTGATGTTCCAAAGAAAGATTGGAACAAATATCATGCGCCTTATAAAGACTCTATTAGTCATATACCTGCTGCATCTACTGAAGTTTGTACTGTTGATAGCATTGTGCCTGAGCCTTATTTTGAGAAGACACATTTCCCTACTAAGGTAAAGAAGTATTCTACTTTGGTAAGTGTGTCTAATAAAAGTACTAAGAAAGCTGCAGAACCTGATGAGCAAATCACTATTAAGTCTCCTGTAGCTATATTGAAGGATCTTGTTACTAAAGATGTAGGGGATGAATATATTCTTTTTTGTGAAGATGCTTCTAACATTCTCTCACATCCTAAAAAGCATAGGAAAACAAGTGTTCCTGTTATTTCTGTCAGGATTGGAGATCATTGCTATTATGGTTTATGTGATATTGGTGCTAGCGCAAGTGCTATTCCCTTAGAGCTTTACAAAGAAATTATGTATGAGATTGGAGCTTGTGAACTTGAAGATATTGATGTGGTTGTTCAGCTTGCTAACAGAGAGACTGTTTGGCCTCTTGGTATTGTTCGAGATGTGGAAGTTCTTTGCGGTAAGACTAAATACCCCACTGATTTTCTAGTACTTGGTAAGGAGGCTAGTAAAACTTGTCCTATTATTTTTGGTAGACCATTTTTGAACACTTGTGGCGCCGTGATAGATTGTAAGAAGGAGAAATTTTTTACTAAGTTCAATGGAGAGTCTTATGAGTTTAATTTTTCCAAGTTTGCTAAGACTTCTTATGAAAATGACACGCCTAATGAAAATTTTCGAGTTGAACAGCTTGCTTCTATTGCGCTTGCTCGTAATAATGCCTTGCAGCAATTCATGGAAGATCACGAAAGTGATGTTTTCAGCAAGGAAAGAGAAGAGATTGATGACATTCTTCTTCGTCAACCACCATTAATCAAGCATAATCTACCTGTGGAGGATCTTGGTACCACTTTGCCGCCTAAGGAAGATCCTGTGTTCGAATTAAAGCCTTTGCCTGATAATCTTAAATATGCTTATATAGATGATAAGAAAATATATCCTGTTATTATTAGCTCTAAACTTTCAGGAAAGGAAGAAGAAAGATTATTGGAGATATTAAGGAAACACCGAGGAGCTATGGGATATACTCTTGATGATTTAAAAGGGATTTCTCCCACTTTATGTCAGCATGCCATTAATATGAAGAAAGACGCGAAGCCAGTCGTGGAGCATCAACGCCGCCTAATTCCCAAGATGAAGGATGTGGTAAGAAATGAGGTATTGAAGCTCCTTGATGCTGGTATTATTTATCCTATTGCTGATAGTAGATGGGTTAGTCCTGTCCATTGTGTTCCTAAGAAAGGAGGTATGACTGTTGTGCCTAATGAGAATAACGAGCTTATTCCTCAAAGGGTAGTAGTTGGTTATAGGATGTGCATTGATTATAGGAAGGTAAAAAAAGTTACTAAGAAAGATCATTACCCTTTACCGTTTATAGATCAGATGTTAGAAAGGTTGTCTAAGAAGTCTCATTTTTTGTTTCCTTGATGGTTATTCTGGTTTTTCTCAAATTGCTGTTAAAAAGGAAGATCAAGAGAAAACCACTTTTACTTGTCCTTATGGAACTTATGCTTATAGACGTATGCCGTTTGGTTTATGCAATGCTCCTGCTACTTTTCAAAGATGCATGTCTGCTATTTTTCATGGCTTTTGTGAAGAAATTGTGGAGGTCTTCATGGACGATTTCTCCGTCTATGGAACTTCTTTTGATAATTGTTTGCACAACCTTGATAAAGTTTTGCAGAGGTGCGAAGAAACTAACCTTGTTCTTAATTGGGAGAAATGCCACTTTATGGTGAATGAAGGAATTGTCCTTGGACATAAAATTTCTGAAAGAGGTATTGAAGTTGACAGAGCAAAAGTGGAGGCAATTGAGAAAATGCCCTGTCCTAGAGATGTTAAAGGTATTCGTAGTATTCTTGGTCATGCTGGTTTCTATAGGAGGTTTATTAAAGATTTCTCCAAGATTTCAAAGCCTCTTACTAATCTTCTTCAAAAGGATGTACCATTTGTCTTTGATGATGATTGTAAGGAAGCTTTTGAAACTCTTTAGAAGGCTTTAACTACTGCTCTATTGTTCAACCACCTGATTAGAATTTACCTTTTGAAATTATGTGTGATGCTAGTGATTTTGCTGTTGGTGTTGTTCTTGGACAGCGCGTAGATAATAAGTTGAATGTTATTCATTATGCTAGTAAGACTCTTGATGCTGCTTAGAAGAATTATGCTACTACTGAGAAAGAGTTTCTTGCTGTTGTTTTTGCATGTGATAAGTTTAGATCTTACATTGTTGATTCTAAAGTTACTATTAATACTGATCATGCTGCTATTAGATATCTTATGACTAAGAAGGATGCTAAGCCTAGGCTTATTAGATGGGTGTTGCTTTTACAAGAGTTTGATTTGCATATCGTAGATAGGAAAGGTGCTGAAAATCCTGTGGCTGACAACTTGTCTAGATTGGAAAACATTTCTTTTGATCCTATTCCTGTTAATAATTGTTTTCCAAATGAACAGTTGGCTTCAATAAATGTAACTTCGCGAGACCTTCCTTGATATGCTGATTATGCTAACTTTATTGTTTCCAAGTATTTGCCTCCAACTTTTACAGCTCAGCATAGAAGAAAATTCTTTTATGATTTGAGGCATTATTTTTGGGATGACCCACACTTATATAAAGAAGGAGTTGATGGTATTATGAGAAGATGCATACCGGAATATGAGCAACAAGAGATATTAAGAAAATGCCATAGCAGCGCCTATGGAGGGCATCATGCTGGAGATAGAACCGCGCAAAAGGTTCTACAATCAGGTTTTTATTGGCCAACCCTCTTTAAAGATGCGAGAAGGTATGTTTTATCTTGCGATGAATGTCAAAGAGTTGGTAATATTTCTAGACGCAATGAAATGCCTATGAGTTACACTCTTGTTATTGAACCGTTTGATTGTTGGGGATTTGACTTTATGGATCCTTTCCCTCCTTCAAAAGGCTATACCCACATACTTGTTGCTATTGATTACGTTACTAAATGGGTAGAAGCCATACCTACAAAGAGTGCCGATGGTGAGACTTCGTTAAAAATGCTTAAGGATGTTATTTTTCCTAGGTTTGGTGTGCCTAGATATCTTATGACTGACGGAGGTTCTCATTTTATTCATGGTGGTTTTAGAAAAACTCTTGCTAAATATGATGTTAATCATAGAATTGCTTCTGCTTATCATCCCCAAACTAGCGGGCAGGTAGAGCTTTCTAATAGAGAAATCAAGTCTATCTTGCAGAAGACTGTCAATAGATCTAGGAAAAACTGGGCTAGTAAGTTAAACGACGCTTTATGGGCTTATAGAACTGCTTATAAGAACCCCATGGGTATGTCTCCTTATAAGATGGTTTATGGAAAAGCGTGTCACTTGCCCTTAGAATTAGAACACAAAGCTTTTTGGGCAGTGAGAGAGCTTAATAGAGATTTTAAACTAGTCCATAAGAAGAGGTTGTTAGATTTGAGTTCTCTAGATGAGTGGAGAAACGAAGCGTATGAGAATGCCAGGCTTTTTAAAGAGAAAGTCAAGCAATGGCATGATAAGAGGATTCTTAAGAGAGAGTTTCATGTTGGTGAGAAAGTTCTTTTGTATAGGTCTCGTCTCAGATTTTTTGCAGGAAAATTACTCTCTAAATGGGAAGGACCATATGTTATTGTGGAAGTGTACCACTCAGGTGCTATTAAGATTGCTTCATTGAAAGATGACTCTACACAAGTGGTGAATGGGCAAAGACTCAAACATTATATTTCTGGAGATTCTTATAATGAAGATGTTGATGTTACTGAAACAATTTCTCCGGAAGAATTCATCCAAGACAAATTGCAGGTACCTGCAGAGTTCGTTTTAATAGGTAACAGTTCTAGTCAGAGAAGTTTCGCGAAAAGCTCTTCCTTTAATATTTCTGCTTTTTTTACTAAATATGAAAAATCACGAGACGAAAACGAGCAGGAAAAGGAGTCCGTGGGCTTCTCGCACATAGGTGGTGCGGGCCCACCCCTGGCCACGCCACCCAGGTGTGAGAGCACCTCGGAACTTGTTTCCGTCCCGGTTTCCTCCTATGATTTCGTTTTGATGTATAATTTTCACCTATTTAACCCCCCGGAGTCCCCGAGGTCTGTATATCGTTTTCTCGTCGTGTTTTGTTTCGAGCTGTTTCTGTCAGGTGTTGATCTTAAGTTTGGGGGAGCCATGGCCTCTTCAAGCAATGACAAGGAGAAGACACCTCCGGAAGATGACACCAAAGACTTCCGGCTAAAAGAAGAGGTTGAAAGTGAAGACGAGGAGGAAGATCAAAGTTCAAGGCCAAACACCATGATTGCCAGCATAGGGGTGGTGACAGATCATGACAAGTTCAAGAAGAGTGCTCGCATAAGGACCGGAGGGGGTGTGCCGCATCACACCTTAGCTCCACGGACATCTCCGTCAGGCCAAAATCCTTTCCATACTCTAATTCATGAACATCAGTTTCAAAAGGTGCCCAGATCACGATTACCCTCTGGCTGGGATATAGATCGTTCTAACAATGCAGGGATAGAAAGCTCCAAGAGTGAAGAAGGATGGGGAAATAATTCCAAGAGCTGGGATTCTCTTGCTGACAGGTTCATGAACCGTGTTGAGCACAATTCTGAGATGATTTGTAACCTCGAGCACAAGATTGATGATCTGAAAGATTTGATTGAGAAGCTTATTAAAGATTATCCACCGCCACCGCCAAAGGAGTAATTTGTCTTTGGTATAGGCATCCCCTTGGCTTGTTCCAAGCTTGGGGGAGTGCCGCGGTATCACATCATTACCTTTTGCTCATTTACTTTTCAAGTAGAGTCATATCATGAATAGAGAAGTTATCTTATAGAATAGTTTGCAGTTTGGAAGTATCCTCCTTAGTTGGTTATCTATGTATCCCTTGGTGTGAGTTGCAGTAATAAAATATTAATGAGAAGTTTTATCGTTTACTTTTTGCACACTTTATGTTAGTTTGCAATCTCTCTTGTATGACTAGTCTTGTTGATTGGTATTGCTATCACTTTGGGAGCATGAGTAAATTTAGTTGGTTTTGGCAAACCTAGCTTGGTCAGTAGCAACTTTACCTTGAGGTTTGAGTAGAAAAGAATAAAGAAGTGCTTGTAGTTACATCACTTCAGTTTATCCTTCATGTTTGGCTTATAAGCATTGTTATTCCTAAAGTCAAAATCATTGTGCCTTCAAGGGAGTTTGCATGATTGTTCTTATTATATGTATGTTTGTCTGTTTCATGCAACTCTTATGCTTGCTACCCAGCCTTGCTAGCCAAAAACCTGTACTGAGAGGAAATACTTCTCGTGCATCCAAATCCCAAAGCCAAGTCACTTCCAAAGAGTCCACTATAAATTCCTATGCATGGTATTTCAAGCCATTCCAAGTAAATTTTCATGTGCTACCTTTCAAAAACCTTCAAACACTTCTCATTTTGTGCCACTATTTTTAGCTCATGAGGACGTAGTGGATGGGTTTGTTATCTTCCATACTAAATTAAGTACCCCTTGACTAGGCAGCTTCATCTGCTCGTCATTAATTTTGCAAGGGAGCTGGTCAGACCATTATAATCTAATTCTAAAAGGAAAGAAAAGAGCACTCCTCCATGGTATGTGAAAGTTGGTCAGCACCCAATGGAATCGGTTAGCCATGGTTTGAGAAAGGAAAAAGGTGGGGAGGAGTGCAAAGCTATAAAAGAGCACCAATGTGCCAATTAATCAAACATCTCAGAACCGCTCTCACTTGTTTAGTATGGAAGATATCAAGAACTCCGTTGCTAGTCGTTGACAAAAGCAGCCACCTCTCAAAATAACTTTTTACCTCTGTTTTGCAAATGAAAAGCTCTAGCACATGTTTAATCCCTGCTTCCCTCTGCGAAGGGCCTATCTTTTACTTTTATGTTGAGTCAACCTATTCCCCTCTATCTCAAGAAAGCATTTGAGTTGTTATGTTTCACTCATCCATATGTTGATTCGTTTAATCATGTTTACTATCTTCCTTGTTATGTACAATGCTTTTGTCTAAAGGAATATATCTTTGAAAGTTTTCTATGAATGCAAAAGTTTATTTTGTTGAGCATATGGTCTTTGCTATATTAGCTCTATTTTAAAAGGCTCCGTTTAAAAGAAAGAATAGCTTGTTCATCATTCTTTGACCAAGAACTAAGGTTTGCCATTGCCAATTATAGTTTACCTTGTGCATCTTTACATGTGATTCCCGTTTACCTATTGCAAGTCTATATCTTATAAAGGGAAGTTGCTGTCTATTATAATTTGTGCCTTGGTGAATGTGATGCTTCTTGTCCGTATTTTGATTATCGACACTTCACTCCATAAACCTGTGGTCATGTTTACCGAGTTTAGTTTTCGCTTGGGGACAAGCGAGGTCTAAGCTTGGGGGGGGGTTGATACGTCCATTTTGCATCACTATTTTGTATCATAATTTACTGTTATTCATTGATATATTTCATATTTAGAGTTGATACTTATGTTATTTCCTTTGTTTTCACATGTTTGATGATCATTGGAGGATTTGCTGCCGGAGTCAGAATTCTGCTAGAAAAAGGACCATCAAGGGACCATATTTTGAAGATCAGGAAAATTCCAGAAAAATACGAGGAAATTATATTTTCCCAGAAGACTCAGGAAGGCAGAAGGAGGAGTCGAGAGGAGCCAGGAGGGGCCCTCACGCCAGGGTGGCGCGGCTTGACCCCTGGCCGCGCCAGCCCTGTGTGAGGCCACCCTGGCCCACTTCTGGTCTCGCCCCTTCGCGTACTTCATCGTCCCCGAAAACCTAAGTCAAGGGGGGGCTCAGAGATAGACACCGCCGCCTCTGCGGGGCGGAAAACACCAGAGAGAGAAAAGCTCTCTGGCAGGCAGAAATCTGCCGGGGAAATTCCTTCCCGGAGAGGGGAGATCGTCGCCATCGTCATCATCATCGCACGGGACTTCATCGGGATCATCATCATCATCTCCATCACCAGCACCTTCATCTCCACCATCACCACGCCATCCCGCTATAACATCTTGAGTTGGATCTTGTTATATTCATAGGGGAAACTTTCCCGGTGTTGATTACTCTTGTAGTTGATGCTATTGAGTGGAACCGTTGAATTAAGGTTTATGTTCAGATTGTTATTTACCATTATTTCACCTCTGATCATGATCCATATGATGTCTTGTGAGTAGTTTGTTTAGTTCTTGAGGACATGGGAGAAGTCAAGATGTTAGTAGTGAATTATTATTGAGAAATATTTAATGGTTTGATATTGTTGTGGTGCTATTTCACTAGTGGTGTCATGTGAACGTCGACTACATGATACTTCACCATTTATGGGCCTAGTGAGATGCATTGTGTATTTGGCTACCAATTGTGGGGTTGCTGGAGTGACAGAAACCTAAACCTCCGTTGGGAAACCATTGCACCAGGGAGCGTAGGATCTTAGAGTTTAAGGCTGTGGTTAGATTTATCTTAATTACTTTCTTGTATTTGTGGATGCTTGCAAGGGGTATAATCACAAGTGTGTATTTATCCTAGTAAGGGTAGTGCGCTAGCACAGGTTCACCCCCATAACACCTATCAAACCAATAAAGACTATTGGCTTTATGAAGCGAAAGCTCTTGACAGAAACTCCCGTGTGTCCTCGAGAACGTTTGGTTATTATAAGTTACACAACCGGCTTGTCCTTTGCTGAAGAAAGGATTGGGCCACTTGCTGCAATTGTTACTACTATCTTTTATTTACTCGCACTTTATTTACTCGTATTACCAAATACCCCTGAAAACCTGTTTGCTAGTATTTACAGTGAATCCTTGATCAAAACCACTCATCAACACCTTCTGCTCCTCGTTGGGTTCGACACTCTTATTTATCGAAAGTACTACGATACACCCCCTATACTTGTGGGTCATCACCGATCACCTATTTGTTGGTATAAACCAGGAGCTAGTAAGGAGTTTCATCTAGACTACATCAAGGAGAAACAACATGTGATTGATATTATTCGAGACCGATTGAAGATTGCTCAAAGTCGACAGAAAAGCTATGCAGATTCCAAGAGAAGGATATGGGAACCGCAAGTTGGGGACATGGTTTATCTAAGGGTTAGCCCCATGAAGGGAGTACATCGTTTTGGGGTCAAGGGAAAGCTTAGCCCAAGATATACTGGACCGTTCAAGATTCTGAGTCAGAGTTGAGGAGTAGCCTTTGAGTTATAACTGCCAAAGGAACTATCTAAAGTCCATAATGTGTTTCATGCTTCTCAACTTCGCAAGTGTATGAAGACACCGGAAGAAACTATATCCTACAATGAGATTGAATTGCAAGCCGATTTGACTTATGTTGAAGAACCATCAAAGATTCTGGCAGAGAATTGGAAACAACTCCATAATAGAGCCATCAAGTATTGCAAGGTACAATGCAAACATCACCCGGAAAGAGAAGCTACATGGGAAAAGGAAGAGGATTTAAGAACAGCCTATCCAGATTTCTTCAGATACATCTTACCCCAAACTTCGGGATGAAGTTTTTATTAAGGGGGGAAGTCTGTAACATCCCAGAATGTAGGACAACTCCGGGGTAGATTAGAAGGGCTTTTGTGCATTGCATCTGAAAGTATGGGATTTTTTCGCGCTTTTGTCACTAAAACCTAAGAGTGATCGAATCTCTCTTCGAGTGGGAATGGTGAACTCTCGAAGTGCGAAAGATTTGGACATGATCTCTTTTGATCTATTTGTTATGAGGAGGTGATGAATTAAATAACTAAAACCCTAGTTATAAGCTTTGGAATTTGAACTAAGACTTGAATCAAGTTTGAATTAGAATGATTGAACTTAGAATTAAAAGGCACATTTAGAAAGGATAAATATTAATAAAGAATGAATAGATAGAAATATAAACATCAATAAAGTTAGAGAAAACTTGAACTTTATTGATCATCAACACATATTACATTGTCTTTACATAATTCAAGAATGAAAGAATATTACAACTTGGAATGAATCAAAGATAATTACAAAAGAAGAAATGAAACTTTACAAGTTACAAATTCTGAAAAGAAAACTAAATGTCTTCTTTCTTTCTTTCCTTTCTTCTTTTCTTTTCTTGGCACCTGCAACCAAAGGAGAAATAGCAAAATTGCCAAAATAGCAATTACCAAGTGGCATTCAAGAATAACAGGCCACTGTAGATAATCATCAGGAGGTTGAGCTTATCAGCAAGCTCTCGGGTAGAAATATCTCAAGGCAGCCGAGATGGGCAAGGCAGCCCACAGCAGCACAGTCACCAGGTGCATGTACTAAGGTGTCAAGCCCCCAGGTAACAAAGACCAGTATAAAAGCATCACAAAGGGGAAATTTGCTCGGCCAAAGATCACAGCCGACCAAGAACACCATCACAATCAAGACCAACAGCAACACACCAAGAACACCACCACAATCAAGATCACATCACCATCACTGAATCACCACCACACAATCAACCCTACTCATGTGTTGAGCAACAGGGAAGATTCACACCCTAGCACATCATCAAATCAAACCATCCATCAAAGCCAAAGACCAACATGGTCACATAGTTCAACTAGGAACTAGGTCAAGCAGCTAGGAGGAGCAGGCTAGCCACAAGAAGCAAGAAATTAGAATAATTCCAGAAGAACAAGATACTCTTCAGCAGCAGGTTATTATTAAACCATAGCACACATGAGTGCTGGGAGAGAACTCACAAGTTATTCTCCCAGGCAGACTGCACAGAGCACAGCCACACAGTGATCAAGCAAAGCTTGATGAAACAAGGGCTTTGGTCATCATTTGGATGTCCAAGAGGCCATGACCTTGAAGACAAGGCCATCCACAACACCTACTCCCTAACACATAACCTTATCTGGGAATTTCTCCAAGGAAATACTCACAGAAATAAGAGCAAGGCCAGGAGTGGCACATGGGTTTTCTAGCTAACAAGACTAAGGCCTAAACCTAGAAAACCATCAGCTTTGTTAATAGAAATTGATCAAGTTCAGTTAAGCATCTGGGAAAAGTGGATAGGGACACTTTTAATCAGTTAAGCCACCAGCAGACCACCACAGAGGGTGATCTACTCTCAAGAACACCAGCTTAACAACCACAGTAACTATGAACACCTCAAGGAGGTATCACAGTGAAGCAGTTAGCCAGAAGCTACTGCAAGAGCCACAACAACAGGCATGGAATATTGCATCACAGCTAGGAATAACCAAGCTCAACAGAACAAGTTGCATCACTATATCAGCACAACAGAAGCACTGCAAGAAAGTGCAGTGAGACTGTTAACAACACCACTCAATTAACAGCAACATTCAGAGATAACTAACACATAGTTATCCATGCACTTGATAAGATTAATCAAGACCAGCCACTAGCAAGATCATAGCTAAGCAAGCAACAACAAAAACTGAATAATTCAACAGTAAAGGGCTATAACAGCATTCAGTTAACTGAATTAGCAAGCTTCACTATGACTAGAACTAACAGTAACAGCTAAAGCAAATATGATCAAGCTTTAACAGCCAGCTAATTGGACAAGGAATGATCATGGAGCTTAAGAACACACATCATAGCCAGCTTGACATCACAGCACAAGTGCAAGCTTGAGGAGAAACCCCTGTGTAGCAGAGATAGGAGAACATGTCCAGGACAAGCTCCAGGTGAGCTTGGCCAGCACAAGCTTTAGGTGAGCATGGCCAGGACAAGCTCCAGGTGAGCTTGGCCAGCGCAAGCTCCAGGTGGGCATGGCCAGAGCAGAGCAAGCTCCAGGAGGGCATGGAGCAAGCTCCAGGGGGGCATAGAGCAATCTCCGGGAGGGTACAAAGAAGAACAGAGAGGAGTAGTGGAGGAGAAACACTTACTCGATGCCCAGGAGATACCACTGTGGCATGGTGAGGCAGTGCCCGCGCGGCCACGACGACATCAAGCCAGGGGAAGTCGCCAATGACACGTCGACGAATCAACTAACTCGCCAAGCACCAGATCTCGCCGAGGATAGGGCCAAACAGCTCGAGATCAAGCTCGAGGTCGCCATGGCCAAGATCCAGAGCTTCGGAGGTGAAGGGGATGAGAGCGTCCGGGGGGCAATCGACAAGATCTCGCGGATAGGCGGAATAGCCGTCGCTTGATCTATCGCTTGGTCACCATCTCAGCGGCGGACTCCGGCGGAGCTCATCAGAATCGAGCGCGGCGGCGGCGAGGCGATGCAGTCACCAGAGAGAGCGCGAGGAAGAAGACGCGAGCGAGCGAGGGGGGTGCGACCGGTCAGGCTGACCGAGCCACCTGGTCGGGTTCGACCAGGTAGGCTGGCACCGACAGGAGGGCCCGGCCCGATAGGTGGGCCAGGTCTGGCAGAGAGAAGGAGAGAGGGAGAGGTTTTTTAATCAGTTTTTTAAAACAGAAATTGGAATAAAAATAAAGAGGTTTTTAGAAAAACCTTTTAACACCCAATTAAAAGCAGGAAAATAAATTTGATTTTTGCAAAAATAACTTTACACAATTTTTGACCTTTTAGTCACACAAATAGTGATTTTTGTGAATAAGAGAAGATTTATTCATAATTGACTTATGAAGTTTTCCTTTAAAGGAAAAACCTCTAGAAATGATTTAAATGAAAAAGTAAAAGGGAAATAACAATTCTGGAAATAAAATCAAGTAAATTCATTCAAGAATTTGTCCTTAGTATTCTTGAATGAATTTCACCTAATATATATACTCTGGCAAATTCATAATTGGGGTATATACACTCTTAATAAATCACCCTATAAAAATAAATAGGTAAGAGAACTTTAAAAGGACCTTTTCTATAGTTGTGAGATATCTAAGAAAAACCTAATTAGAATAGAACTCATTATCAAAACTGAACTCCATTTCAGAATATTGAAAAATATTCTTGAATGAAGCAATTGATAACATATACTCCTTAAAATCATAAAAGGAGTATATAAATCCTAGGTTAAGAATGAAACACTTCTGGGGGGTATAAAGGGAACACACACACACACACACCTTAAAGGCATGTATTATTTGAATCTTTAACCATTGCCCTTATCGGACAATGATGTTGTTTTCCAGAACCCGAGGTCCCGGGTCACTTCAACAAATCCAAGTGCACTACCTTGCAGTTTGTAGGCAAGTTCACTCTTGCTCATATCTCTTGTTTATCTTTAACAAAGTACTTGCAAATATACCGGTGGTATTATTATGATGATTGCATTTAAAAGCAAAGGTTCTGCTTTTCTTGAATAAATATGACTAGTGTTTAGCAACCATGGTGGTTGTCGACCTAGGAAGGTGGGCAGTGGGACCATGGTAAGAGTATGGTGGAGGTCCCACTGTAACTGGAATGTTCACCTAGGACTAATAACCAATGTCGCCAGTGATTCTTGTGCCGTAAAATACGGTCAACCATAGGGTCTGGAATGGGACGGAAGAGTCACCTGTATCTTTTCCCTCTTGCATATCAATGGACGCGCCATTTTAGAGCAGTTGTCTCCCTGCGCGGAGCTTCAGGATGGGTGGAATCCCCCTAATGATTTCACGATTCTGGCAGTCTATGATGGATTGCGGCAATGATGGGGGTAAAGTGCCGAGGCCGGTGTTACCCAAAGCGCGTAACCAAATTGGTGGGGGTAACTCATTGTCAGGAAGGACAAGTATGCCGAGGTCGGCAACTACCAAAGTGTAGACCGGCGAGGGTAGCGAACTGAAGTTGGAGCCGTAAAAGGGTGGGTATGCAAGGTCGTGGGAAGGAACAGTGATAGGCTTGGATCAACGGCTGGGCCACATACCAAGGAAGTATGGACGGGAAGTACACCCGGTCGTGCAGCAAAGCATTGATCTCCTATGGGTACAAGTGACCACCTCTGCAGAGTGTACAAAAAGTTTCAAGATACTCCTTATTCTGGGAAGGAGCTACGAACACGGCAGGAAAGGAGCCCATCGAAGCTCTAATCAACCTGTGAAGACTGACGGACATAGCTCTTTGAATAAAATCAATCTTTGAAGAAATGATTATAAAAACTGCATTTGGCCTAAGACTTTCTAGTCTATGGTCGTAGCTAGTGCATCAAACACCTCTATGTTATTAAATGAACTTGATGGGTAACGCTTGTTACTCACCCCACTCCTTTTTAACCCTTGCTTAGACTCGGAGGGCCAGTTTGAAGAAACCGAAGGAAGCCCGGAGAACTATGAGGAGGTCTACTATGAAGAACCGGATCTATCAGGAGGAGTCGAAGGCATCGACTACACCATCTCCTATGGTCCCGATGAAGGACTCGAGGAGGAGGCTGGCACCTAGAGTCGTAGGATAGAAACTTTGGTCGCATCGAACACCTAGAATAAAGCGACTAGAGTTGGGCATCATGTTTAGTTTACTACTTTCATTTGTAGCTAAAGTTTGTAGTATCAACTTAGAACCATCTAGTGTTCCTCTTTGGACCGAGGAGGAACTGGAGTCCTTTGTAACATTATGGCTTGTAATATTCAGTGCTTGAATAAAGACCGCTATGTTTCTATTGTACCACTCCGAGGGATGTAATATTTGTGAATTGGTACTTCACGAGTGTTACGTCAACGACTTGTATACTACAACATGCAGTGGTATGCTGGGTCACCACAGTCTCCCATGATGAGGAGGGAGTAGTTCTTCCCCGGGGCCGAGGGCTCTACCGGTAGCTATGTGGTTCACCTCTCTCTCTCATGATGTGATCTATATGTGATCGTGAGCTTTATATCTAGTTGAATTGGTAGATGCTATTCTTCATATATTATGCTACTCCCGTGCTTTATTATTGTAATCTCTGGATACACCTTGTACCATGATGTGGAGGTGACAGTGTGCGCATTATGTGTGTCTCTTTGAGTAGTGTCTTGATGAATTGTTGGTGTTTGTTGGAACCATCTAGTGCGCTCAAGGTGATAGTGTGGAGCAATCTAGTTTGGGGAAATGCAAACTTTGAGGAGTGCTTTGTAGCCCTACACATGATTAGTGTTCGTTATCCATTAGAGAATAGTTTAGAGTAGCATAGTGAAGATAGTTATTTATGTGTTCAATTATGTTATCTTTGTTGAGAGTGTCCACTAGTGAAAGTATGATCCCTAGGCCTTGTTTCCAAGCATTGAAACACCGTTTACATTCAGTTTTGTTGCATGTTTGCTCGCAGCGATATTTATTTCAGATTGCATTTACTACTTATAATCATTCATATTACTTGTATTTCACTATCTCTTCGCCAAACTAGTGCACCTATACATCTGACAAGTGTATTGGGTGTGTTGGGGACATAAGAGACTTCTTGTATCGTAATTGCAGGGTTGCTTGCGAGGGATACCTTTGACCTCCTCCTCCCTGAGTTCGATAAACCTTGGGTGATCCACTTAAGGGAAACTTGTTGCTGTTCTACAAACCTCTGCCCTTGGAGGCCCAACATTATCTACAAGAACAGATGCGTGTGTAGATATCAAGCTCTTTTCTGGCATCATTGCTGGGGACGTAAGGTAAAAGGTACTCACATCCTCGTGTGTGAGTGCTCGAAGTTATTTCCATTAGATTCTGCAATTATATCTTTTTGTTTCTTGTTTTTATTTTCACTAGTTAGGCTTAATGGAAAACAAAGAGTTTTATAGTATTTTCCTGAGTTAGGACGTGAAGTGTTTGAAGAGAAAATTGCAAAAACCTTTGGAGCTTTATTCGCATGCTAATAGCAGTGTTATTTGTATGAATTCTTTGAACACCGTTATTGCCAATGCTATAGAAAAGTCTAAGCTTGGGGAAGCTGGTTTTGATAAGCATGATATTTTTAGTTCCCCAGCTTTAGTGGAGAAAATTCGCTCTGATGATATTTTATCTCCCATATGTGATAATTCTAATGATGTTTGTGATCCTCATCCTTTTAAAATACCTATGAAAATTGTTGAACATGCTATAAACAACTGCTATTTAGGGGATGGAACTGTCCATCCTGGTGATCATTTGCTCTTTATACATGAATTATGCAAGTTGTTCAAGTGTGCAGGTATTTCAACAAGTCAGGTTAAGAGGAAGCTATTCTCTTTATCACTAAAGGGCAGAGCTGCGGAATGGTATAAGACGCTGAAGGATGGCCGATCTATTGGCTGGGAGGAAATTGTACCTCTCTTTTATTCTAAATTCTATTTTTCTAGTGAGATTCATAAAGATAGGAATTATATTTATATTTTTCATCCTCATGATGGAGAAAGCATTGCCCAAGCACGGGGAAGATTGAAGTCACTAATGCTCAAATGTCCCATTCATGATCTTCCCCGTAATATTGTTATTAATAATTTTTATGCAAGGTTTTCAAGATATTACAATGACTATCTAGATGCCTGTTTTGAGGGGTCTTTCACAAGCAAGGAGGTTGACGCCAAGTGGGATCTGCTTGAAACAATTCAAAGCAATACCGAAGATTGGGATTGCGACAAAGGTAAAGAATCAGGTATAAACTATGAGTATGATTGCATTAAGTCTTTTGCTGAAACTGCTGATTTTCAAGAGCTTAGTGCTAAATATGGACTTGATTCTCAAATTACGGTTGGTTTCTATAGAGCCTTTGCTTCACATATTAATGTTCCTAAAGGAAATTGGGATGTGTACCATGAACCTTTTAAAGACACTTGCATGGAAAGTGATATTGATATTGATGATTGCAATAAACATGCTCAAACTTCTGAAAGTACTATTTCTTATAAGCATGTTAATTTTTGTGGAGCACCTAGACCTTGTGAAAATAATCACATCAAAGGAAGAATATTGTATCCATCACAGGAATGAAGAAACCCAAATTTGGGACAAGGCTCTAAATGAGCTTGGTGAAAAGGTTTGTGCCCTCTATCCTTTTATTTGTGAACTTTGCTATAAAGTAGGTCATTTTAATTTTCAATGCTCAGGCCATGATAGTAGCCTTTCTAATCCAATGAGTATTGCAAGTTTGTATTGTCATGACAAGATCACTCCCAATCAGCATGATGAGCTTACTTTATTTTTGGGGTGTGAAGAGTTATCGAGAAAAACTTCTTTGGTAGATATGAGTGCTTTCGATATTAATAGCATCCTGCATGGTTGCCATCTTTATTGTGTCAATGATTGCCTCGCAAATACTTATATACAAAATGTTATAAAGATGATGTTTTGCCAAACTATGACAGGACTAATATGTGTTTTGTTCTTATTAATGAGAAGGAGGAATCCTCCAAAGTTTCTTCTATCGTTTCTGTCAGTAAACCAGGATATGTGGAGAAGCTTTCTTTCAAGCCTCTCCCTCCTAAAGAAGGGAAGAAGAAGAAGAGGAGTAAAAGGAGAGAGGAAATAGTATCTTCCCCTAAGCATGTTGCTCCTATTATAGTTTTTGATGAGTCTGAACTCGATGATGTTCCTATGCCTGGTACCTATAGTAGTGATCATGATTGGGAAAAGCACTCTACTTTTGATATTGAAAATCTTTTTGGTACCAATTCTGAAAATTATGAGGTTAATAATTGTTGTACTGTTAGTGCTATCCATGTTTCTTTCAATGATGATGTGTTTACAACTAAACACACTCCAGAAGATAGCTATTTTATTGAATTTGCTCCTACTATGATTGCTAAGAATTACTATGTTCATGTGGGGAGTATTAATTCTTTTATGCATATGGCTCATGATAAGAATGTTTTATGTGATTGTTATATTGTTAATTCTATTTATGATGCTACTGAAAGTTATTATGAGAGAGGGAAACATGGTTTTATGCATCTCGATAATATTACGTTTCCCCTCTTTTTGTTGGAATTCTTGAAGTTGCACTTATTTTGCCTTCCTATGCTTGTTGCTTTGTGCTTTCATGACTTGTCTCTTTACAAGACACTTTTTCATAGGAAGTGGTTTAGATTTAAATTTGTTTCGTATTTGCTTTTCGATGCTCTCTCTTGCTTCAAGTTCTCTCCGGCGTTTATGTGAGCATCTTCTCAAATTACTGCGCCTAGGTCAAAGGCATTAAAGAAAAGCACTCTTGGGAGATAACCCAATGTTTTCTTTTCAGTACTTTTTCTTTTTTTTGAGTCTTGGAAGTTATTACTACTGTAATGACCTCTCCTTGTCATTTTTATTTCGTTTTTGTGCCAAGAAGAACCTCTAATTGGAGGAAGGTAAGATTTAGGGAAGTTGCTATCCTGAAACAGATTTCTGTGTTGTACCGTAAAAATTCGTGAAAATTCTCAAAATGTCTTTTTGATCTGCAATTTGTTGTGCACATGCCCCAGATTATTTCCAAACTTTCATTAGTTTTGCACTTTTTGATTTGAGCAACAGAAGATCCTTAGAAAAATCGATCTTTACCAGCTGTTCTGTTTTGACAGATTTCTGCCATTTATTTGCATTTGCCTCTTGATCTCTTTCTTTTTGAGTTCTTTTGATCATGGAACTTTTTGAGGAAGTTGATACAGTAGCTTATGTGTTAATTTTTGTTGTAATTTAGTTGAAACTGAACCATAGGTGGATCTACTATCGTGCTTACACTAATGTTGCTAATGGAATTGTGTGAAGTTTTGTATGAAGGAAGTTTTCAAGTGTAGGGAAAGGAGAATGATGAGATGAGATGAAGTAAGGACAAAGGATCAAGCTTGGGGATGCCCATGTCACCCCAAGAAATATCAAAGAGGTACAAGTGTCAAAGCTTGGGGATACCCCGAGGCACCCCTTCTTCATCGGCAAAAATCACGTCACGTTTCAAGACACTATATTTTTATTGCTTCGTATTCTATGCATTTTTCTTGGAGCGTCTTTATTTTTGCTTTCAGTTTTCTTTTGTTTTGTTTGCTGCAATAAATGTTTGGATCAAATCAAATTTCTTTTGGAGAAGACACACTCCGTTTTTCATTGCCAAGAACACTCTAGTTTTCACTCTTATCGTTCAACGAGTGTTCTCTTTTTCTAGTACTGCGTTTAGCTTTCGTTTTTCACCTTGATTTTTGTTCAGATCTTGTTATATCTTTGCATAAAGGTGCATTTAGACCACTGGTCTATGTTGGTTTTTATCAAAAGAGTTGTTTCAAAAAGGTTTGAATGGTGTTGGAAAAGAGAAAAAGTTTCATGCCTATAGTGGTGCAAATGGGAGCTTGTTTACACTGTGGCTTAGACTTTTGCATGTCATGCTTGATGTTATTTTGATAGTATGCTTAGTAGTTTTTGATGTAGCATGACTTGTCTCAAATGACTGAGATTGCTTAATGTGCCTTTGAAAGAATCATGCGTTGTTTTTATTATGTGGGAGCATATTATTGTGGTTTTCTCCTTTGATGCTTTATTTAGGTTGACTTGGCGCATGTTTACAACATGTTTTACTTTACCAAGTCGCCATAAGCCTCTATGATCATTTGGTTTTTGACTTGTGATACCACTTTATGCTTTGGTTAATGATGTTTTGTCGCTATGCATGATTATGGCCGTTATTGCTCTCTTAGTTGGTCGCTCCCAGTCTTTTGCTAGCCTTCATTTTGTACTGAGAGGGAATACTTCTCGTGCATCCAATTCCCAAAACCAAGTATTCGAAAGAGTCCACTATAAATTCCTATGCATGGTATTTGCAAGCCATTCCAAGTAATTTTTTCACGTGCTACCTTTCAAAAAACCTTCAAAATACATCTCATTTTGTGACTCTGTTTTCAGATCATGGGGACGTAGTGGTCGGATTTGCTTTCTTCCATATTGTTTTATTCCAAAAAAGAGAAAAAGGAAAAAGGAAAAAAGGCACTCCTCCATGGTACGTGAAAGTTGGTGGGCACCCGATGAATCGGTTAGCCATGGTTTGTGAAAGGAAAAGTGGGGAGGAGTGCCAAGCTTTATAAAAGAGCACAAAAGTGCCAATCTCTCTCTCAAAAACTTGCTTAGTATGGAAGATAGTAAGAACCCCATTGCCAGTTGTTGACAAGAACAACCACCTCTCAAAATAAACTTTTATCTCTCTGTTTTACAAATGAAAAGCTCTAGCACATGTTTAATCATTGCTTTCCTCTGCGAAGGGCCTTTCTTTTACTTTTATGTTGAGTCTCCACCTTCTACCTTTATGCACCGTCTAAGAGAGCATAGTTGTCATTCTGAGTTTAATGTGCATAGTCCCAAAATTTATTATTGATTGATTCATGATTATGGTTTTGCTTGTTCTTAAATTATTTGTATCTAGTCGTCCTCTTAAACTTGAAGGTGTCCTATGCATTTATGTTTTGCTACTCCATGAAGGACAAGCTGAAAACCACTTTGCTATGTTTTTCCGTATGCTCGAAACACACACTTGACTTTCAATGCATGATTACTCATGGTCTTTTGTTTGTGTTACTTTTCATGTTATAACATGGTTGCTAAGTTTTATTGTCAAGATTATGTCTCTTATGCCCATGTTTTAAGTACTTTGATCTCAACACTCAATGCTTTACATCGTTGATCAAGATTGTGTTGGTTTATGTCACCTCAAAAATTATTGTTTTGTTATCACTTACCTACTCGAGGACGAGCAGGAGTTAAGCTTGGGGATGCTTGATACGTCTCAAACGTATCTATAATTTTTGATGCTCCATGCTTGTTTATGCACCATTTGCTTTGTGTTTTGTTACACTTCGTGGCGTTTTTATGCGTTTTCCGGAACTAACCTATTGACAAGATGCCATAGTGCCAGTTCCCTGTTTTTCTGCTGTTTTTGTGTTTCAGAAAAGTTACACAGGAAATATTCTCGGAATTGGACGAAACGAAGCCCAAACCTCCTATTTTTCCCGGACGCAGGATGAAGACCGAAGGAGAGCCGGAGGGGGGCCAGGGACCAACCACACCAAGGGGTGGTGCGACCCCTTGGCCTGTGCCACCACATGGCGTGGGGGCCCTAGTCCACCTCTGACACCGCCTCTCTGCCTATATAAAGCCTACCGACTCCAAAACCCTAGATCAATCAGCGTTTTTTGAGAAAGAGTTCTGCAGCTCAGCCGCCGCCACCGACGAATTTCGGGGGACAGAAGTCTCTGTTCCGGCACCCTGCCGAGACGGGGAAGTGCCCCCGGAGCCATATCCATCGACTCCATCGCCTCCACCGCCGTCTCCATCGACTTCACCACCATCTCCATCGACGTTGCTGTCTCCCATGATGAGGAGGGAGTAGTTCTTCCCCGGGGCTGAGGACACTACCGGTAGCTATGTGGTTCACCTCTCTCTCCCATGATGTGATCTATATGTGATCGAGAGCTTTGTATCTAGTTGAATTGGTAGATGCTATTCTTCATATATTATGCTACTCCCGTGCTTTATTATTGTAATCTTCGGAGACACCTTATTCCATGATGTGAAGGTGACAGTGTGCACATTATGTGTGTCTCTTTGGCTAGTGCCTCTATGAATTGTTGGTGTTTGTTGGAACCATCTAGTGCGCTCAAGGTGATAGTGTGGAGCAATCTAGTTTGGGGAAATGTGAACTTTGAGGAGTGCTTCGTAGCCCTACACATGATTAGTGTTCGTTATCCATTGGAGAATAGTTTAGAGTACCATAGTGAAGATAGTTATTTATGTGTTCAATTATGTTATCTTTGTTGAGAGTGTCCACTAGTGAAAGTATGATCCACAGGCCTTATTTCCAAGCATTGAAACACCATTTACATTCAGTTTGGTTACATGTTTGCTT
This sequence comes from Dactylis glomerata, assembly GCA_007115705.1. Classification (NCBI taxonomy): domain Eukaryota; kingdom Viridiplantae; phylum Streptophyta; class Magnoliopsida; order Poales; family Poaceae; genus Dactylis; species Dactylis glomerata. Next base: position 817,542 of record QXEO01000452.1, read on the forward strand.
GCATCGATATTTATTTTAGATTGCATTTACTACTTATAATCATTTATATTACTTGTATTTCACTATATCTTCGCTGAACTAGTGCACTTATACATCTGACAAGTGTATTGGGTGTGTTGGGGACACAAGAGACTTCTTGTATCATAATTGCAGGGTTGCTTGAGAGGGATACCTTTGACCTCCTCCTCCCTGAGTTCGATAAACCTTGGGTAATCCACTTAAGGGAAACTTGCTGTTGTTCTACAAACCTCTGTACTTGGAGGCCCTACACTGTCTACAAGAATAGACGCGTGCGTAGACATCATGGTGCTATTCTACTAGTGGTGTCATGTGATACGTCTCCAACGTATCTATAATTTTTTATGCTCCATGCTTGCTTTTACACCATTTGCCTAATGTTTCGTTACACTTCGTGGCACTTTTATGCATTTTCCAGAACTAACCTATTAACAAGTCGCCACAGTGCCAGTTCCTTGTTTTCTGCTGTTTTTGTGTTTCAGAAGTGATACACAGGAAATATTCTCGGAATTGGACGAAACAAGTTCCTGAAGTCTTATTTTGTCCGGGAGCTTCCAGTCATCCGAAGAGAAGAAGGAGAGGGGCCACAGGCCGCCCTCACGCAGGGCTAGCGCGGCCCAGCCCCTGGCCGCGCCGCCCTGGCGTGAGGAGGCCTGGGGCCACCTCTGACATCGCCCCTTCGCCTATAAAGACCCCCCGACGGGAAAAACCTAAGTACCCGATCACTTTTCCAGAACACATCGCGATCCGCTGCCGCCATCGACCCGAAGATCGGGAGGGTCCAAAATCTCTTCCCGGCACCCTGCCGGAGAGGAGAATCACCACCGGAGGTCTTCTTCATCGCCATGCTTGCCTCCGGAGCGATGAGTGAGTAGTCTACCTTGGACTATGGGTCCATAGCAGTAGCTAGATGGTTGTCTTCTCCACCACGTGCTTCATGTTTAGATCTCATGAGCTGCCCTACATGATTGAGATCACCGTTATGTAATTCTACATGTTTGGTTTGTTGGGATCCGATGAATATTGGTGTTATGATTGAGTTGCTGTACTGAATATAATCTTTTGTTATCTCTATGTTGTTTATGATCTTGCATGCTCTCCGTTGTTAGTAGCTATCTTGGCCGAGTAGTTGCTAGTGACTCCAAGAGGGGGTATTTATGCTCGATAGTGGGTTCATGCCTCTATTTAACCTGGGGGAGTGATAGAAACCTTTAAGGTTGTAGATGTGCTGTTGCTACTAGGGAGAAAACAACATTCATATGCTCAAGGGCATATGCTTTGTTTACATTACACACTTTGCTTAATGCAATTATCTGTTGTTCGCAACTTAATACTTGTGGAGTTCTCGGATTGATTTGCCACAAGTGGATTATTAGTCATAGATGCAGTTGGATGGCGGTCTATGTATTTTTTTGTAATGCCCAGAGTAAATCTCATAGTGATCTTCTTGACATATCACGTTTATCTTTATTCTATCAATTGCCCAACTATAATTTGTTTACCCAGCATTTGTTACTTATCTTATGGAGAGACACCACTAGTGAACTGTGGACCCCGGTCCTATTTCCATCATATTGCTCTCACCTGTTTACTTTACTCGCACTGTTTACTTTACTCGCATACTTCTACTGTTTTCCACTCGATACGCTCATAACCTTTGTTTCAAGCAAACCGGTGAGATTGACAACCTCATCGCAAGTTGGGAACATAGTACTTGGTTGTGTTGTGTGCAGGTTCCGCGTTGCTACTGGCCGAAGACGAGTCAACAAGTATCGTTAAACGGCGCCCTTGTTGGAGTGTTACTAAGTCAGTCTGCATCACCTTCAGTCGTTATTGTCCCTTCTCTCCAAGAACGATAAAACCTTGGTTTCTTAACTGAGGGAAAACGAGCTGCTATACTCATCACACCTTCCTCTTGGGGTTCCCAACGGGCTGGTTGTTCACCACGCACAAGGACCATCAACTGCATATTACACATCAGCTTGGCGTTAGCAGCCTCTTTTCAGGCGCCGTTGCCTGGGAGATTGGAAGACTTCTGCAAGGGGAGTTTTTCGCACGAACATCCTTTACTTTGGTATTGTTTTGCTTTACTTTATTTATTTTACTTGCATCGTTTTATATCAAAAACCCAAAAAAATTAGAATCCTTGGTAGTTGTTATTTCTTTACTTTTAGTTCATTATGTTGATCCCTATGTACGTTCTGGAGGACCTCTCAGTAGGTAGTGGTTCAATTATTGGAAAAAGTAACATTGAGAAGTTCTTTAATCACAATAGTATGTATGAGGAAGTTGAGGAAAAATCTTTGGTTGAGCTAGCTCCTAGTATTGAAGTTGCTTCTGCTTATTTGATTCATATGTTAGAAGCTAGGTTTGCTAGTCTTAATCCTTTTATGCAATACATGTTCCTTAAGCTTCACGAAATTGAGGATCCCGAAAAGAAAGCTTTTATCTTGGAAGCTTTGCGCTTATAATTTGAAGATGTCGTTATTGAAGCTAGAAAAGTTCTTAAACGTTTTAATAAACTCGGTTCACCTATAAAGGTTATTAGTACAAACGATGAAGGAGCCGAAATACCTATACCTAGCAAGCTCTTGGGATTATGTGAAGCTTTCGAAAATAATTTTGACTGGATCTGTCCCAAAAATCTTTTTTGTGATTTGAGTGAACCAAGGCGTGATCACAAAGGGTCTTCTAAACCTTATGTGGATGAAATACAATGCCTTATTGATAAGACTTCTGCAGTTGATCTTAATGCTTCATCACTTGATATGACTTGATTCGCAATTTTCTGCGCCTAGCTTAAAGGCGTTAAAGAAAAGCACTCTTGGGAGATAACCCAATGTTTTATTTTCAGTACTTTTTCTTTTATTTGAGTCTTGGAAGTCATTACTACTGTAATGACCGCTCCTTATCTTGTTTATTTCGTTTTTGTGCCAAGAGAAGCCTCTAATTTGAGTGAGGTAAAGATTTGGGGATGTTGCTGTCCTGAAACTGTTTTCGATGCTGCACCGTAAAAATTCGTATAAATTCTCTGTATATCTTTTGGACCTGCGATTTCTTGTGAATATGCCCCAGGTTATATCCAAACTTTCGTTAGTTGAACACTTTTTGATTTGAGCAACAGAAAACCCCTCAAAAATTCGGCCTTTGTCAGCTGTTTTGTTTTGACAGATTTCTGCCAATATTTGTGTTTGCCGCTTTATCGCTTTCTTTTGAGTTCTTTTGATCATGGAACTTTTGGGGAAGTTGATCCAGTAGTATTTTCTATATATGTGGTGGTTTTGAGTTGAAACCTGAAGCAAAAAGAGGTTGATTATATGTTATGCTACACTAATGTTGCTAATAGAATTGTGTTTAGTTTTGTATGAAGGAAGTTTTCAAGTGTAGGGATTGGAGAATGATGAGATGAGTTGAAGAATGGACAAAAGCTCAAGCTTGGGGATGCCCATGCATCACCCCAAGAAATATCCAAGAAGTACAAGCGTCAAAGCTTGGGGATGCCCCCGAGGCACCCCTTCTTCATCGGCAAAAATCAGGTCACCTTTCAAGACGCTATATTTTTATTGCTTCATGCACTATGTGTTTTTCTTGGAGCGTCAGTTGTTTTAGTTTTCTTAGTTAGTTTAGTTTGTTTGCTGCAATAAATTGTTGGACCCCAACAAATTTCTTTTGGAGGAGATGTACTCGTTTTCATTTGCCAAGAACACTCCGTTTTTCATTCTTACAATTTCACCGAGCGTTCTACTTTTTCTGCTACTGCTTTTGGTTTCGTTTTCGCCTTGATATGCGTTCAGACCTTGTCATATCTTTTCATCAAGGTGTATTTTTGCCTCTGATCTTTATTGGTTTTCATCAAAAGAGGTGTCTTTAAAAATTTCAAATGGTGTTGGAAAAAAGAAAAGCTTTATGCAAAAAAGTGGTACAAGAAGGAGCTTGTGTAGACTGCGGCTTAGGCTTTTTCATGTCATGCTTGATGTCTTTTTGATAGTATGCTTAGTGGTTTTGCTGTAGCATGACTTGTCTCAAATAACTGAGATTGCTTAATGAGCCTTTGAAAAAATCATGCGTTGTTTTTATTGTATGGAAGCATTATTTTGGTTTTCTCCTTGATGCTTTATTTGGGTTGACTTGGCGCATGCTCACACATGTTAGACTCTTACAAAGTCGCCAATAGCCTCTATGATCATTTAGTTTTTGACTTTTGATGCCATCTTATGCTTCTTTTAATGTCGCTTTGTCGCTTTGCATGATTATGGCCATTATTGCTCTCTTAGTTGGTCGCTCCCAGTCTTTTGCTAGCCCTCGCCTTGTACTGAGTATGAGCTCTACTCGTGCATCCAACTCCTAAAAGCCAAAGTTTTCCAAAGTGTCCACCATACATACCTACTAGAAATTTGCTATTCCAAGTAAATTTGACTTGCTTTTATTTTCTCTTCAAATTAAACTCTTACCAGTGTTATGCGAAATTCAGTCAGTAAAGCTCTCACGAACCGGAAGGCACACTTTACTTTTTCCTGTTCTTAAAAATTTGACATTGTGGTCTCTTATGTTGAGTTGTTATGCTTGCAAGTTGTAAGTTGGAGACTAGCCCAGCCATGCAGTCATGGGCAAGCTTTCAACATTGCACTTCTTATTTGAGTTGATATCGTGATCTTTTGTTTATGGATGCCCGCGGTGTGAAATAAATTGGGAATCTTGTGGGGATCATGGAGTTTGTATATGTGTTAGGGAAACGTCGGGCCGCTAATCTAAGCCATGCATAATTCATGGTGGAAATTTGCAGCATACCCATGGTGAACATTCGACGACGCATCTCACAATAAAAAGCAAAACAAATGGCAAATAAAAGAGATGTCGAGGTGTTCATTGTCTGCTTGTCCTGTCATTTTGATGTGGGCTTGTTCCATATCATCGGGCACGGAGGTACCCCATTGGCGGTTCTCAATGATATGCATATATTTACAATGACAGGAGCCTTGCTTGGGACTCTAAGTAAAGTAGCATGAGGTTTGGGTACTCGTATTTACGGGACACGTGGTTTTCAACTTATGATTTGTCAAGCATATGCATCATAATTGTTCTCGCATTAACTTTAACCATTCAAGATGCTTATGATGGGGGCAATGAGAGCTCAAAGCCGGTAAGTACCATAATTTTTGAAGGTTATAAAACTTGCAATCACTGCTTCCCTCTGCGAAGGGCCTTTCTTTTACTTTTATGTTGAGTCACCACCTTCTATCTTTATGCACCATTAAGAGAGCATAGTTGTCATTCTTAGTGTAATATGCATTGTCCCAAAGTTCATTGATTGATTCATATTGTTGGTTTCACTTGTTCTCAAATTATTTGTATCTAGTCACCCTCTTAAACTTGAAGGTGTCCTATGCATTTATGTTTTGCTCTCTTTGAAGGACAAGCTGAAAACCATTTGTATGTTTTTCCTTATAATTTGAACACACGTTTGACTTTCATTGTTTCATTTTTATGATCTTTTGTTTGTGTTCATTTTCATGTTTACAACATGGTTGCTAAGTTCTTATTGTCAAGATTATATCTTCATGCCCATGTTTTAAGTTCTTATGATCCTAGCTCACAAATGCTTACATATATGATCAAGATTGTGTAGGTGCATGTCACGTCAAAAATTATTCTTTTGTTATCACTTACCTACTCGAGGACGAGCAGGAGTTAAGCTTGGGGATGCTTGATACGTCTCCAACGTATCTATAATTTTTGATGCTCCATGCTTGTTTTTACACCATTTGCCTAATGTTTCGTTACACTTCGTGGCACTTTTATGCATTTTCCGGAACTAACCTATTAACAAGTCGCCACAGTGCCAGTTCCCTGTTTTCTGCTATTTTTGTGTTTCAGAAGTGATACACAGGAAATATTCTCGGAATTGGACGAAACAAGTTCCTGAAGTCTTATTTTGTCCGGGAGCTTCCAGTCATCCGAAGAGAAGAAGGAGAGGGGCCACAGGCCGCCCTCACGCAGGGCTGGCGCGGCCCAGCCCCTGGCCGCACCGTCCTGGCGTGAGTAGGCCTGGGGCCACCTCTGACATCGCCCCTTCGCCTATAAAGACCCCCCGACGGGAAAAACCTAAGTACCCGATCACTTTTCTAGAACACATCGCGATCCGCCGCCGCCGTCGACCCGAAGATCGGGAGGGTCCAGAAGCTCTTCCCGGCACCCTGCCGGAGAGGGGAATCGCCACCGGAGGTCTTCTTCATCGCCATGCTTGCCTCTGGAGCGATGAGTGAGTAGTCTATCTTGGACTATGGGTCCATAGCAGTAGCTAGATGGCTGTCTTCTCCACCATGTGCTTCATGTTTAGATCTCATGAGCTGCCCTACATGATTGAGATCACCGTTATGTAATTCTACATGTTTGGTTTGTTGGGATCCGATGAATATTGGTGTTATGATTGAGTTGCTGTACTGAATATTATCTTTTGTTATCTCTATGTTGTTTATGATCTTGCATGCTCTCCGTTGTTAGTAGCTATCTTGGCCGAGTAGTTGCTAGTGACTCCAAGAGGGGGTATTTATGCTCGATAGTGGGTTCATGCCTCTATTTAACCTGGGGGAGTGACAGAAACCTCTAAGGTTGTAGATGTGTTGTTGCTACTAGGGAGAAAACAAAATCCATATGCTCAAGGGCATATGCTTTGTTTACATTACACACTTTGCTTAATGCAATTATCTGTTGTTCGCAACTTAATACTTGTGGAGTTCTCGGATTGATTCGCCACAAGTGGATTATTAGTCATAGATGCAGTTGGATAGCGGTCTATGTATTTTGTTGTAATGCCCAGAGTAAATCTCATAGTGATCTTCTTGACATATCACGTTTATCTTTATTCTATCAATTGCCCAACTGTAATTTGTTTACCCAGCATGTGTTATTTATCTTATGGAGAGACACCACTAGTGAACTGTGGACCCCGGTCCTATTTCCATCATATTGCTATCACCTGTTTACTTTACTCGCACTGTTTACTTTACTCGCATACTTCTACTGTTTTCCACTCGATACGCTCATAACCTTTGTTTCAAGCAAACCGGTGAGATTGACAACCTCATCGCAAGTTGGGAACAAAGTACTTGGTTGTGTTGTGTGCAGGTTCCGCGTTGCTACTGGCCGAAGATGAGTCAACAAGTATCGTTAAATGGCGCCCTTGTTGGAGTGTTACTAAGTCAGTCTGCATCACCTTCAGTCGTTATTGTCCCTTCTCTCCAAGAACGATAAAACCTTGGTTTCTTAACTGAGGGAAAACGAGTTGCTATACTCATCACACCTTCCTCTTGGGGTTCCCAACGGGCTGGTTGTTCACCACGCACAAGGACCATCAACTGCATATTCCACGTCAACTTGGCGTTAGCATCATGTGAACGTCAACTACATGATACTTCACCTTTATGGGCCTAGTGGAATGCATTGTGTATTTGGCTACTAATTATGGGGTTGCCGGAGCGGCAGAAACCTAAACCCCCGTTAGGAAACTAGTATACCAGGGAGTGTAGGATCTCAGAGTTTAAGGTTGTGGTTAGATTTATCTTAATTACTTTCTTGTAGTTGCAGATGCTTGCAAGGGGTATAATCACAAGTTTGTATTAGTCCAAGTTGGGGTAGTGCATTAGCATAGGTTCACCCCCATAACACCTATCAAACCAATTAAGATTATTCAGCTGTATGAAGTGAAAGCACTTGACCGAAATTCCCATGTGTCCTCAGGAACATTTGGTCATCATAAGTAACATAACCGGCTTGTCCTTTGCTCTAGAAAGGATTAGGCCGTTCACAGCAATTATTACTATTGTCTTTTATTTACTCATATTTTATTTATCTACATTATCAATTACCTCCAAAAACCCGTTTGCTAGTATTTGCAGTGATACCTTGATCAAAACCGCTTGTCAACACCTTCTGCTCCTCATTGGGTTCGACACTCTTATTTATCGAAAGTACTACGATACACCCCCTATACTTGTGGGTCATCAGTTTTCCTTGGCTAGCTCTCTCCTTCATAATCTTCCGGTCCTCCTTTCTTCTAAACCATGCCCCCTCCTTTTATAGTTTAAGGGGATACCACAAAGGTTTAGGATTTCTTTGCCATCTAGTGCCTCTTTGAGGAAGGCCCATGATCGATCCCAGGGTTGTGCTTTGGTCATGGTCTCCTCCTTTGGTCCCTGCCTGGTTCTTGTGGCTCGTCATTATGCATGTTGTATGACTAAGCAGGCATATAGGCCCTAGTCCCGTGGAGCACGCGGCTACCCACTTTGCCATGCACATATTGACCAAGTCAACCCATGTATCTTTACGGTGGGAGCATGGCGGCACGTTCCCCGAAGTATTTCGAATATTTTTTGTGCCTAGCCAAGGTAATCCTGTGAACGGAACTTCTTTGTGCCCCGATGAAACTTCTGGATTTTGTGCAAAGCCAAGCAATCCTCCGAACAAAACTTCTCTATGCCCCAACATAACTTCGGGCTTGTATTTTTATAGAAGTATTTTGAATATTTTTTGTGTCCAGGACAAGGCAATCCTCTGAGCAAAAGTTCTCTGTGCCCCAATGAAACTTATGTATATTTCATATTTTTATATAAGTATTGTGAATTTTTGTGTGTCCATGCCAAGGCAATCCTCCAAACAAAACTTCTCTATGCCACAACAAAACTTCTAGATTTTTTGTTGGACCAAAATATCGGAATGAAACTATGTCGTAACAAAATTTCTGCATATTTTATCGCATATGTCAAAGCAATCATCGGAAAGAAACTTCTATGTGCCACAACAAAACTTCTAGATTTTTTTATAGAAGTAATTTGAAATTTTTGTGTCTAGGCCAAAGCAATCCTCTGAACGGAACTTCTATGTGAGGGTGCCCTCACGAAACTTTGATTTGGTGCAGGCCAAGCAATCCTCCCAATGAAACTTTTGGACTTTTAGTATTTTCGTCAGACCAAAATATCAGAGCAAACCTTTTGTGTGTAGTAACAAAACTTTTGTATTTTTGAAGATTGTGTAGGCCAAGGCAATCCTCCGAACGGAACTTCTAGATTTTTATTTTTTATAGAAGTATTTTGACTAATTTTGTGTCAAGGCCAAGGCAATCTTTTGAGCGAAACTTCTTGCCCCAAAGAACTTTTGGATATTTTTGTATTTTCTAGAAGTATTTTGAATTTTTGTGTACAGGCCAAGGCAATCATCCGAACGAAATTTATGATGAGAAATCACACATGCATAAATGTGCAAGTGTCAAAAGTGTCCACAAATATGATAAGTGGGTATTTTAAATATTTAACGCCTAAAACATGATCAACAACATATTTTCCTTGTCGACTGTTTTGAGGAAGGTTTCATAGTTCTTAAATCAGTATGTTTAAATGGTATCCTAGTTGGTTAGAAATTATCATGCCATAGTTTATGAAGTTATCACTCGTAACACTAAATGGGGGGGATGAGTAATTGTCATATGATAGTTTTATGTGTGCATCTTCATGAATTATCGCATGGTAACTTCTAACCACAAGTGTGTCTCTTCATAAATTATTGCATTGATAAATTACCCCAGTACCTATCAACCTTTTTTCAAGTTATTAAACATTCATGTATTCTTATTAAATATCATGGATACCAACCCTAGTGATGTTGTAATTATTAGACTCCGTAGTTACATGAGAAAAAAAGGATGAAATTATGATGCTTAGAATGCATACATTAATTGTAATATTTAGATACATATGAATTAGAACATGTTAATAATATTCTATTATAGTGGTAGAGCATTCACTACTTACATGGTAATTGTTGTATTATAACATGGTAATGAAAAAACATATTAACATATTGTTAGGAAAAGATAAGATGAGATCTTGGTATGAAATCCTCATCGAGCTTTGACATGATGAATTAATAGTTTGGGAGTTTTTAGTTCTTCCATTCAGCAGATCATGCCGACAATGCCAACATGAGGTGGAATAATTCTACATATATATACCTCCTCTCTTATATATGGGTTGGGTATTACCCCATTAGAAATGTTCCACGGGAAGTCATAAATTAGATTTTAAGATAGTTTAAACTTCAAACCCTTGAATCAATTACTGAGTATGTTAGTAGCACTCCAAGGGAGATATAATTAGATGCCACCTAGTTTATATCCAGACACACTTGAGTGAAACACAAATTAAAACAGAATTGTTTAACCGTCTCGCCATAATTTGAAAGATGTTTAGGACAATCCACCTAATTTTTTGTAGTGAGATTAACATTGCTTAAACTGATAGCCCAACACAAATACCAAAAGGAAATTCTCACCTTTAACAGGAAGGAATCAATATAAATGAAGGAAAGAGGCGCTCTCGCCCACCTTCTCTCCTTGTTCTCCACCAAGCTTTTGGGCCAGTTGGCCCCCCTCCTCTCCTCTCCGGCGGTGGCTAGTGTTGATACGGGCGAGGGACCCCTCCATGTACAATAGGTCTAGGTCTAGGGGATAGGTGTAGTGTTTGACTGCATAGGTTTTGGAGCAGTTCGCCAAATTTGGCCAGATCATGCGTCTGAGGGGCACCTTTGTATCAATTCAGTGCTTTGGAGGTCGGATATGGGGAGAGGGGTGAGGGGACACACATTCGGATTTTCTTCAATAAAGCCATGGTTCGTGAAGCTCCATATTTGATTGACCATGTTCTTCCTGGTCGCTACGATGGCCAGGGGTGGAGCATGTCGGATGATGCTTATTGGGGAAGATTGATTGGTTGCATGGTGGAGTTTGTGCGCAACAGCTAGGGTTCATTGCTGTGATCTTGGGCATGTAAGACAGAAGCTCCACATCAAGCTTTGTAGTGATTCCTCGAACCAAGATGGTGAAGCTGCTCAGGAGGACAGCGGTCTTGGTCGAATAAAGCTGACCATACCAGAGTACTCGGGATGTTCTGATCCGGAGAAGTACTTGGAGTGGGAGATGCGCGTGAACCAGATATTTGATGGCCACAATTATTCTGAAGAAAAGAAGGTTCGTGTCGCATCCATGGAATTTACTGAATATGCTCTTGTGTGGTGGGATAATAAGAACCGCACAGGAGAGAGACCCGCAACATGGGTTGACATGAAGCGTGTCATGAGGGAGATGTTTGTGCCCGCTTGCTATACTCGACAGCTTCATAGTAAATTGCGTCGTCTTGTGCAAGGTACAAAATCAGTTGATGCATACTACAAAGAGATGCAAACATTGATGATTCGTACAGCAGTACGTGAGTCCCCGGAGGCAACCATGGTTCGTTTCTTTGAGGGGCTAGAAGAAAAGATTCGCGACCGTGTTGATTTGATGCAATATAATTATATACATGAGTTACTTCATCAAGCGGAACGTGCTGAACGTTGGGTCTTGGATAAGCAAGCTGCGGAGATTCATCCGAGTTACAGCCTTGGGAGACGCAGTTCTTCTCATATTGATGATGGTAGTACTAAACCGGCTGCTTCTTACAAGTCGGTGAGCAATGAACAAGGCAAGGTAGCTGCTGCACATAAGGAGGTTTCTCAAGCTGCATCGAGCACGTCTCATCATAGTAATATTATATGCCATAAGTGTGGGGGGCGAGGGCACATAATGCGCATGTGTCCGAATAAAAAACAGATTTTGCTTGTTGATGATGCATATATTTCAGAATCTGAAGATGAGATGCCAGAACTTGAGGATGATACAAATAAAGATGATGGCAAGTCCATAGATTGTTGGCCTCACCTTAATGTAGCAAGTTTGATGACACATAAGGTCCAGCGTGATGACAAGTTAATTGTTGAACCTGGACAGCGGCGTAGCATTTTTCAAACTGCATGTACCATCAAGGGAGAAGTGTGCAAACTGATTATTGATGGTGGAAGTGCAAGCAACATGATTAGTAAGGATGTGGTAGAGTCACTTTCTTTGTCTACATGGGAGCATCCGAAACCATATTATATGCAATGGATCAATGGTGTTGGCAAGTTGAAGGTCACTCATAGAGTGAAAGTTCCTTTTTCAGTGGACGGATATGTTGGTAAAGTGGAGTGTGATGTTCTACCGTTGCATGTTTGTCATCTTTTATTGGGACGTCCATGGCAACACGATGTCAATGCAATTCATCATGGGCGCACAAACAGGTACACCTTTATGCATAAGGGTGAGTTCTATGCTCTTCTTCCCAAAGATGCAAAGGATATACAGTGTACCGTCGAGGTGTTCAAGACGCAGTCTGCAAGGAGTAGGTCGAAACCGAGGACGGTTTCCTTTGAAGGAAGGGAGGATGATGAAGCCAAATCTACTGTGACTAATATTTCCATTAAGGCAGCAAGGTATGTGGTACCAGCTAGACGACACATTATCACTCCCGCCGGCATGGATAGAAAGTTCGATCAAGACACAGTCAACATTTCAGTTTTAAATAGTTCAGCTGAAGTACAAATTGTTCCAAAGGATGAGGTGAAGCCTACCTTCAGAACACCCTGCAAATATTTCTACGTGGGCACAATAAAATTACACGTTTGATTTCAAGTGTTGACTGTACTCTATATTTGGTGCTCACGTGAAGTCCAAGATCGACCAGCACACAACGAGACGTCTAGTTTATTTGTGCCAACATCCTAGTTTTCTTCTCTATTTTATTTTCTTGTGTGGTTTTGCGTAGACTTTGATCGATGGCCAAAAGGCAGCTAGTCCCACCCTAGACCCCAACATTAGGTGAGCGTGATCTGATCTATCTCCGGCGGCGCAAGGTGTTGTTCAACCTCTTGCCCTTTGTGCCTTTGTGGAGGCCCTACGGCTCTGATGCGGTGTGCTCTCATCGTAGCACCCAAAGTGGCCATCTCCCTGGTGGTTTTGTGGTATGTGCTCGAAAGTCCTGGCTATATTTTTGTGGAGAAGGAGATGGAAAAAAGGCCTAGACTGGGTAACGAGTTTTCTATTTTTTGTTCCACGATATTAAATGGAAAAGTTGGGCCATGTTGTAATTTTCTTTTTTTCAAAGGTCTCCATTGTAAACTGTGCTCCACCGACGATGATATGAATGCAACAAGGGGTCCTTTGAGACCCCTCTTTTTGTAATAAAAGAAGAAAGACCATGGCATTTTTTTGGGAAACACAGTACAAAAGAGCGCTTATATACATGCGCATACACTCACGCACACACGCACATCCTATCTTTATGAGAACCTCCGAAATACTAAGCCGACGAGTTGGGTGTTGAGATTGACGAAGTCACCACAGACGCCTCGCTATCAACGAGAACATCGCCTCCACTGAAATAATATTCCGTCGTTATAAAACACACACATGTCAAGCCTAAGGTCTGAACTCTGGTGGGCTAGGGGACAACCACCCTACTAACCACACAACCTCATGTTAGTTCTCTAACATGACATTTGTCAAGTTGGTGCAAATTTGACATGAAAGAATCCATCTCATCTTTTAGTGGCGGACCCTGCCCAAAAACTAGGTGGGGCCTAAATGAGTGCGGGCCTTGATTCTGAGCTGTTTGGAGGTCCAACTAATTAAAATTTAGCCTATATAATGCAAAATGCAACAAATGAGTAAGGGCCTAGGCCCTCACTCAGCATAAGCTGGGTCGGCCTCAGACATCTTTCAATTGAACACGAGCCATGAATGGAGATGATTTCATGCTAGCAATTTAGCGGTCATCAAGGGCGCGTTTGGTAGCCCGCGAAGAGTCAAACTAGGCCCTGGGGAGCCAAGAGGCCATTGATTGGATTCCTGGGCTCCCTCATTTTTGAGGCCCGCACGTGCATCAAAGCAGCCTCCACACAGGCCCTGGGGATACCTCCGAATCGAGCATTTCCACGGGGCCAGGCTCTGGAGGGCGCTGATTGCCTAGTTGACAGTCGGTCCTTGTGCGTGGTGAATGACCAGCCCGTTGGGAACCCCAAGAGGAAGGTATGATGAGTATAGCAGCTGGTTTTCCCTCAGTTAAGAAACCAAGTGACGAGGGTTAACTCAACAAATGTCCTAGATGAAGGACTTAGGATCGGGGAGATAGGGCGTCGGATGAACTCGAAGGTGAAGTTAGTCGAAATAGGTATGTGTCGAAAGCCTACTTGGGTGTTCAACCTGGCTTGCTTTCAATCTGCCCTACACCGTCCCCTCCTGGCCCCTATATATAGGTGGCCAGGTCTCGAGGATCGGGTAGGGTACGATACAGATTACAATATCGACATACGGTAAGAACTCGTATTCGACTATTATTACAATTGGGCCTAGCTTATCGGGCCTCAGGGGTACTCAACTAACGGGCTCTATTAACTATACCCTTGTTAGTAGCCCCTGAGATTCTACCAGAATTGTAGATTCAGGTTGAATCTCTAATCTTCAAATCTTCGACTTGATCAATTCTTCGACTTCTTCATATCTTCAAATCTTCGACTTTGGTCTTTCGACTTATTTTCATGATATTCTTTTGCAAGGGGTTTTGATGAACAAGCCTGACAACTCTGACGGATCAAGAGGTCAGTTAACTGCCGCAACAGATACTTGTCACCTACTTCAAATTCAATCCCCTTGGACTTGAATTCGGGATACCGGTCAAACCCACCTTTTTGCCGCATTTAGGACTTACAAAGAATGAATCCCAGTGATTCTCAGGGTACCCAGTGCGTCCACCAGGATTTTCTTCACGTCGTAGACACGGATACATACCAGCAGAGCGCATCCATGTGCGTATACCAGGCCACACAGGATGGATCCCGGGGTCTTACCTTCGCGATAACTCACGGCATTCGAGTTTCGTTGCGATAACGTAACTCGAGAATCTTATATTTCGCAGCCAAGTTTCTGACTGATAAAACCAAAGAATTTTGGATTTTAAATTGATCTTCTTTGCTCCCGATGGGAGTAATCTCTCTTCAGTTTTATCGACTATGTAGTCGAAGTTTGTATGCTTATCCTTCTGCATCTCTAGTATTGATTATCTTATCCTCTATCGGGTGCGCGCTCAGCGCTCCCGATGGGAGTAGCCCCCGAGGCTATGTTTGGCTACTTGTAGTCAAGCATAGGCTCGAAGTTCAGCTCTTCTTTCTTCTGTTAACGTCTTGCTGTTGGCGAGCCCCCGAGTCCAAGTCGGGGTTTTCATGTCGTGCGACCATAGTCTCCTTTTCTTGTTTTTCTTCTTTGATATTATCGTCTGCTGTGCGCAGAATTTTAACTCATGCTGTAAAATACGTTTACGGGCTTTGCTGTAGCACGGGGGCCCAATAATACGTGCTTATAAATAAAGCACCTTCTGGTAAAGGTAAAAAACCTTAATCAGATTCCTCCTCCGCCGCATCATCTTCTCTCTCCATCTAGGGTTTTCCGAGGTTTTTCCCTTGTTCTCATGGCTGATGCTGAAGGTTCTCGTCTAAACCTTGGCTCCCCGGTGGCGCCGCGAGGTCGGGGTCGCCCTCGTGGAAGTAAGAACAGGAGCAACATCACTTCAGCCGCCGCAGGAACTTCATCGGATGCTCCGGCTAAGCGTCCCGGCCGTCCACCTGGTAGCAAGAACAAGCCTAAGGTGACTGGCGCTGCTCCAGGTCCAATCGCTCCTCCTCCTGCTGCCCCTCCCCGAATCTTCTCCTTCTTCTGCATTGCCATGGCGCAGTGCCGTGAAATTCAGCGCCTGCCGCTGAATTTTACCAAGTTCATGGATGGCCGCGAACTGCGAGAGGCGGTTCTCCGTGAACAGTCTAGCAGTGGCATCCCATACGAGGTGGAGGTGTGGTATGATGGCGACGGCGAGCAGTATTTGAGGGGCGGCTGGCCAGAGTTTGCAGAAGACCACGACATCCACCAAGGCTTCTTCATGGTCTTCGACTTCCATATCGGCACGTCGAAGTTTGACGTGACGATCTATGATGGCACTCAGTGCCAGAAGAAATATGAAGCTGAAGTCCGTTTCCATTAGTATTTGCTTTTTATGTAATTTCTTTTGATAATGTCCTTGCTACCATGTTATCTGTAATGAATATTCGTACTTTGTGTCTATGCTTTCGCTAGTACCAGGAAAACAAATCATTGTTCTGAGGTATACTTTCCATCTATCGGGTTCTTTGCGAACCAATTTATACGAAAAATATCGGGTTCCTTTGTGAACCAAGTTATGCGAATATTTATCGGGTTGTCTGCACAACCTTTCAGTGACAAAATTCTTCCAAGTCGCGATAAGAAATTCCTTTCGTTCGACCTGAGGGCTAAAGCCCCCGAGGCGGAAAAGTAAAAATAGTTGTACAATTTTGTCGAGTTCAACCCAAAGAACCCGACCTGTGGCCTCATGTTCTGGGTTCAGAAGGTTGACTCGAATTTACTGATACCTCTATATTTTATTCTACGCGTAAAAACGTCGTAGCTGCTCTGCATTCCATGGGTTGCTCTCGTCCTTCCCAGTCTTCTTGTCTTGTAGTCGATATGCTCCACCTGGTATTACTTCGGTTACGATGTAAGGTCCCACCCAAGGGGACTCCAATTTGCCGTGGCTGTCTTGCCTTAATCGCAAAACTAGATCTCCCACCACGAAGGATCGTGGACGAACTCGACTACTATGGTAGTTTCGTAGGCTTTGTTGATACTGCGTAGCTCTTTCTAACGCTTTATCTCTTGCTTCATCTAGTGCATCGACGTCATTTTGCAATTCTTCTGTTGACGCTATCTCGTCATATGCTGTCACTCTTGGAGCCTCGTGCGTAACTTCGACTGGAAGCACGGCTTCTGCGCCATGGACCAGGAAGAAAGGAGTTTCTTGAGTTGCTGCATTAGGTGTAGTTCTTAAGCTCCAAAGAACGGAGGGTAATTCTTCTACCCAAGCGCTTTTGGCTTTCTCAAGAGGTGCTAAGAGCCTCTTTTTTATCCCACTACATATCAGACCATTGGCTTTTTCGACTTGCCCGTTTGTCTTCGGGTGCGCCACAGATGCGAATTTGAGCTTGATCCCTAATCCTTCACAGTAACTCTTGAATTCCTTTGAAGTGAAATTTGTCACGTTGTCTGTGATGATGCTGTATGGTACACCAAAACGGAAAACTAATGACTTGATGAAGCTGATTGCTGCTGTAGAATCTTGAGTTGTTACCGGGGCCGCTTCCACCCATTTGGTAAATTTATCGACTGCCACTAGCATGTAGACATGCCCTCCTGGCTAGGATTTGTGCAACTTTCCCACCATGTCGAGGCCCCATTGTGCGAAGGGCCAAGATAATGGTATTGTTTGTAACTCTGCTGCTGGTGCATGCGGTCTAGACGCAAATCTTTGACATACTTCACACTTTCGAACTATATCTTTTGCGTCCTCGATGGCTGTTAGCCAATAGAATCCTGCTCGGAAAGCTTTTGCTGCTATTGCTCTGCTGCTAGCATGATGACCACATACTCCGCCGTGTATGTCTTTTAATATTGTTTGTCCTTCCTGGGGCGTTACACAACGCTGCAAAACGCCAGTAATACTTTTCTTGTATAGTTTCCCCTGCAACACGACAAACGCTTTCGATCTTCGAGTTATCCTCTTG
The DNA here is from genome assembly GCA_007115705.1 of Dactylis glomerata. NCBI lineage: Eukaryota > Viridiplantae > Streptophyta > Magnoliopsida > Poales > Poaceae > Dactylis > Dactylis glomerata. The sequence continues at coordinate 835,086 of QXEO01000452.1, forward strand.
GCCTCCACTGCATCTTCTGGTAATTTCTTATTTATCATGTATGCAAGATATGGCTGCATCCATGTTTCTTCTATCATCATGACTTCCTCTGGCTCTGATGTAGCCCCCGAGCCTGCTGTAGTAGTCGAGCTTTTTCCACTTTTTATTGATCTTTCCACTATTTCCTCCCAAAATACTCCGGACGGCACAGGTAAACACTGTGACCCGATATTTGCTAAATTGTCGGCTTCTTCATTGCTGTTCCTGCTTATGTGCGATACTTCGCATCCATCGAATGTTCCTTCTAGATAATGGTACAAATTTTTGTATGCCATCATGTTGTCATTGACTGTGTCACATCTGTTCATAACCTGTTGGACAACAAGGTTGGAATCTCTAAATATTTTTAGGCGAGTTGCTCCACATGCTTTAGCCATCTTCATGCCGTGCAACAAAGCCTCGTACTCTGCTTCACTGTTAGAAGCCTGTGGAAAGCTCATCCTTAGTACGTACTTCAATTTGTCGCCATGAGGTGATATCAAAACTAATCCTGCGCCTGCGCCTTGGACTCTTTTAGAACCGTCGAAATACATTGTCCAAACACTGGATAAGTCTGGTGGTCCTGTGCTTTGCAGCTCCAGCCATTCTGCCGTAAAATCTGGCAAAACTTGCGACTTGATCGCCTTCCTTTTCTCGTACGTGATGTCCATGGGAGACAACTCGATTCCCCACAAAGAGACACGTCCTGTTGCTGAAGGATTATTCAATATGTTTGATAATGGCGCCTCGTTGACCACTATAATTGGGTGCACCGTGAAGTACTGTCGTAGTTTTCGTGCGGTTGTGAAGACACTGTATGCCAACTTCTGATAGTGCGGGTACCTCTGTTTTGTTGGAGATAACACTTCACTGATGAAATATACCGGCCTCTGGACGCCATGGGCCTTTCCTTCTTCGCTTCTTTCGACTACTAATACTGTACTCACCACCTGATGGGTTGCGGCGATGTACAATAGCAATGGTTCTTTTTCCTTTGGTGCGACCAGCACTGGTGGCGTGGAAAGCACTTTTTTCAACTGTGCGAACCCTGCGTCTGCTTCTTCTGTCCACTCGAATTTATCGTCTGATTTCTTCATAAGTGCATAAAAAGGAAGCGCCTTCTCCCCTAGTCGAGCAACGAAACGACTTAGTGCCGCGACACGTCCTGCAAGTTTCTGTACGTCGTGTAGTTTCGTGGGTTTCCCCATTGTTAAGATTGCTTGGATCTTTTCTGGGTTTGCCTCTATTCCTCGTGCTGCTCAGGTTGTCGAAGGTTTCTGCCAAGTCGCTGATTAAAGATTTCTCTTCTCTTGTTGTGATGACTACATCATCAATGTAGACTTGGATATTGCGTCCTATTTGGCTTCCGAGGCAATTTTGCATCATCCGCTGATAAGTTGCTCCTGCATTTTTTAGGCCGAAAGGCATTACTTGGTAGCAAAACACTCCGTATGGTGTGATGAAGGCCGTTTTTTCTTCATCCTCTTTCTTCAATTTGATCTGATTGTAACCAGAATATGCGTCCAAAAATGAAAGCCTCGCGCACCCCGCTGTGGAATCAATTATCTGATCAATGCGGGGTAGAGGGAAGGGATCCTTTGGACAATGCTTATTGAGAGATGTGTAGTCAACACATACTCTTTGCACATCTGTATTCTTCTTGGGTACTATAACTGGGTTCGATACCCAACTCGAAGTTTTGATTTCTCTGATAAATCCGGCATTTTCTAGCCTGTGCAATTCTGATGCGATCGCCTTCCTTTTAGGTTCATCAAATCGTCTCAATGGTTGCTTGACTGGCTTTGCCTTGGGATCTACATTTAGTGCGGGCTCGACGAGTTCCCTGGGAACCCCTGGCATGTCCGATGGACACCAGGCGAAGATTTCCCAGCGCTCACGGAGGAACTCGACGAGTGCGCCTTCCTATGCGGGATCCAAGTTCACTGCAATTGATGTCGTTTTGTTTGGATCTGTAGGATGAACCTGAATTTTCTTCGAGTCCTGCGTTGTGTCGAAAGCCTGATCTGGCGGGGATCGTCCAACGTCGGGTAGCACATTATGATCCGTTTCTCCTTTTAACCTCTCATATTCTGCTGTCATACCGAAGGTTTGCGCCATCCTGTTGAATTCTCTATCGCATGTGTTGGCTACTTCAAAGCTCCCTTGTACTATAATTGTTCCTTTGGGCCCTGGAATTTTCAATGTAAGATACACGTAGTGTGGCACTGCCATGAATTTTGCAAATGCTGGACGCCCCAGGATTGCATGATATTGCGACGGCCAGTCCATAACTTCGAACTCCAGCTTCTCTCTTCTATAATTTTCACTACTGCCAAAACAGACATCGAGTTCTATCCTTCCCAAAGGGTAGTTTGCAGCTCCTGGTACTATTCCGTGGAAAGAGCAATCTGTTGGCTTCAAACTCGTCAGCGAGATGCACATTGCCTTTAGGGTTCTAGCATATATTAAGTTTATGCCACTCCCTGCATCCATGAACACTCTTCCGATGTCGTACCCTCCTATTTGAGCCTTTAAGACCATAGGCGAGTGGCCTGGCCTGGGAATTTTCCTCGGGTGGTCTGCTCTACTGAACTTGATTGGTTGTTCCGACCACCGTAGGTACTCTGTGGTAGCTGGTGGTGATGATATTGCTAGGTTTACTTGCCTGCATATGCTCTTTTGCTCTTTCTTTGACTTGGGCACCGGTTGAATCATGGCTGATATGTACACTTTTGACTCTAGGTGTCTTGCTGGCCTTTGTATTTGATATCCTTGACTTCTGTGCCTTTCTCCTTGCCTCCTTTCTTGGCTTGCGCCCATGGCGCTTTGCAACCTTAGGAATGTTCTGCAATCCTTCATCTGGTGATTTGAGACCCTTTTCCCGTCGAGATACGCGTAGTGGATTCGACAAGGTCCGCATAGCATATCCTCGGCCGAAGGGCCAGAGTACCTTGATTTTTCTACTCCTTTTGCCTAAAACCTCCTACTTTCATATCCTTCCTCCTCTTCTAGTACGTAACCCGCGGCTACCTGATTTCGCCTTCCATGGTTATCCCTGCTGCGGTGTCGTCTCCTCTGTCTACTTATTCTATCGACTTCTGGCGAACGTCCTCTTTTGTTGTTATACGCGTCCTCTCCATCAGCGAATTTGTTGGCTTGTTCCATTAGCTCGGCTACTGTCGTGGGTCTTGTTCTTCCTATTTCTTCCACAAGATCTGAGCGACGAAGTCCTTCCGAAAAGGCGTCTATTGCTCGTTCGTCGGAGACTTCCTCTGCTGAGTTTTTGATTATACTCCAGCGTTGTATATAAGAACGTAGCGTTTCGCCTTTCCTTTGCATACATGCTTTAACTTCCTCCAGTGATGTTGGGCGCTTGTAGGTGGAACGAAAATTTCTTGTGAATTGACTTTCGAGTTCCCCCCAACTTCCAATGGATTCGTCGGGTAGGGTATTCAACCAGGACCGTGCGGCGCCGGTGAGGTGCAGCTGCAGACTTTGCATTGCAGTCGCCTTTGTTCCCCCTAATATCTGCACTGCCTGCAGATAATCTGATAGCCACAAGGTAGGTTCTTGCGACCCGTCATACTTATTCTGGTCGTGTGGTAATTTGAATCCTTTGGGTACCCGCGTTTTGCGAACCCTACGGGTAAAGCATAACGCACCCATATCTTTATCATCGTCCTCGTAATTCTCTTCCCTCCAAGCATGTCACGATTTATTTACTCGAGCTTGTGCTATTATACTTCTTGCGTCCTCCTTCCTTTTCTGTCGCTTTTTCTCTTCTGATGACTCGCTATACTCGTTATCTGTGAAATTGTATCTGAACTTTTCCTTTTAATTTCCCTTGTAGCTTGTTGACTTCGTCTCTGGATCTTGCTCCCTGATCTTTCCTTCTACTATTCCGAGGCTTCGTATCGCTGCTCGGTGCATATCTTCTCGTGGGTCCCCAGGTTCTGGTCTTGTAGCTAGTAAATACGCTTGTGCTGCTACTAATGCTGCTTCTGGTGTTTTTTGTATGAAGTCATCTTCCTCCTCTTCTAGATGTGGGGTAGGGCTCCTTGAGTACCCTTCTTCTCTGCCGCGTGCTGTCGCCCCTCTGTTGTGTTTTGGGTCTCCGCGCCTTTCTCTGCTGTATTCTGAATCTTCACTATAGTCTTCCCAGTATTCCTCCCTTGATATACTGTTGTTGTCTTGAAAAATCATGTTTCTTTCCTCCCTTAGTTTCTTCCTGTGTTGATACAATGCATACTGATATCCCATTAAAACTTCTCTTCTCGATCCTTCGGGTATTTCTGTACTATTATTAATAGCTGACTTGATCATTCTCCATTCACCGGCCGAAACATGGACTTTCTCCTTTTCCTTTTTGTTGTGATCTTGTATTTTGTCGACTTCCCTATCGGCCTTTTTACTTCCCTCGCTGTTGTTTCCTTCTTCTGCCTAAGTGATAATGACGCATAACTGATGTACTTTGGAGACGCCGCTGCTTCCTGCGGCGAAGTCCTTTGCATTGTTGTGCGTCTGACACGCTTTTTCTTCTGAGTCGAAATTTTCCCGCATTTTGTCGCCTTCTGCGATTGATGCTTTTCCTAAGCTGACCGGCGAGTTTACCTCATTGGAAGAGCCTTCTGATGATTCCAATGTTTCCTCTGCTTCGGGCTTGTTTGCCGACGGATCTGGTTTCGTCGAATCCGAGAGGCGAGACGAACCCGATGGCCCGACGACGATGCTCAAACTTCCAATGGTTAACTCCATCTCTTGAGTTCCGTCGAGTTCTGAACTGCTGTAGGCTAGAAGCGAAAAAGCCGTCGAATTCATGATTCCAACGCCCAGAGTCCCCACGGTCGGCGCCAATTGACGAGGGTTAACTTGACAAATGTCCTAGATGAAGGACTTAGGATCGGGGAGATAGGGTGTCGGATGAACTCGAAGGTGAAGTTAGTCGAAATAGTTATGTGTCGAAAGCCTACTTGGGTGTTCAACCTGGCTTGCTTTCAATCTGCCCTACACCGTCCCCTCCTGGCCCCTATATATAGGTGGCCAGGTCTCGAGGATCGGGTAGGGTACGATATAGATTACAATATCGACATACGGTAAGAACTCGTATTCGACTATTATTACAATTGGGCCTAGCTTATCGGGCCTCAGGGGTACTCAACTAACGGGCTCTATTAACTATACCCTTGTCACCAAGGTTTATCGTTCTTGGAGAGGAGAGACAAACGACTGAAGGTGATGCAGACTGGCTTAATAGCACTCCAACAAGGGCGCCGTTTAACGATACTTGTTGACTCGTCTTCGGCCAGTAGCAACGCGGAACCTGCACACAACACAACCAAGTACTTTGTTCCCAACTTGCGATGAGGTTGTCAATCTCACCGGTTTGCTTGAAACAAAGGTTATGAGTGTATCGAGTGGAAAACAATAGAGTATGCGAGTAAAGTAAACAGTGCGAGTAAAGTAAACATGTGATAGCAATATGATGGAAATAGGACCGGGGTCTACAGTTCACTAGTGGTGTCTCTCCATAAGATAAATAACACATGCTGGGTAAACAAATTACAGTTGAGCAATTGATAGAATAAAGATAAACGTGATATGTCAAGAAGATCACTATGAGATTTACTCTGGGCATTACAACAAAATACATAGACCGCCATCCAACTACATCTATGACTAATAATCCACTTGTGGCGAATCAATCCGAGAACTCCACAAGTATTAAGTTGCGAACAACAGATAATTGCATTAAGCAAAGTGTGTAATGTAAACAAAGCATATGCCCTTGAGCATATGAATGTTGTTTTCTCCCTAATAGCAACAGCACATCTACAACCTTAGAGGTTTCTGTCACTCCCCCAGGTTAAATAGAGGCATGAACCCACTATCGAGCATAAATACCCCCTCTTGGAGTCACTAGCAACTAATCGGCCAAGATAGCTACTAACAACGGAGAGCATGCAAGATCATAAACAACATAGAGATAACAAAAGATAATATTCAGTATAGCAACTCAATCATAACACCAATATTCATCGGATCCCAACAAACCAAACATGTAGAATTACATAACGGTGATCTCAATCATGTAGGGCAGCTCATGAGATCTAAACATGAAGCACATGGTGGAGAAGACAACCATCTAGCTACTGCTATGGACCCATAGTCCAAGGTAGACTACTCACTCATCGCTTCGGAGGCAAGCATGGCGATGAAGAAGACCTCCGGTGGCAATTCCCCTCTCCGGCAGGGTGCTGGGAAGAGCTTCTGGACCCTCCCGATCTTCGGGTCGATGGCGGCGGCGGATCGCGATGTGTTCTAGAAAATTGATCGGATACTTAGGTTTTTCCCATTCGGGGGTCTTTATAGGCGAAGGGGCGATGTCAGAGGTGGGGCCAGGTGCCCTCACACCATGGCGGCGCGGCCCAGGCCCTGGCCGCGCCAGCCTGGTGTGTGGAGCCCCTGTGGCCCCCCTCCTACTCTCCTTCGGATGACTGGAAGCTCCTGGACAAAATAAGACTTCAGGAACTTGTTTCGTCCAATTCCGAGAATATTTCCTGTGTATCACTTCTGAAACACAAAAACAGCAGAAAACAGGGAACTGGCACTGTGGCGACTTGTTAATAGGTTAGTTCCAAAAAACGCATAAAAGTGCCACGAAGTGTAACGAAACATTAGGCAAATGGTGTAAAAACAAGCATGGAGCATAAAAAATTATAGATACGTTGGAGACGTATCAAGCATCCCCAAGCTTAACTCCTACTCGTCCTCGAGTAGGTAAGTGATAACAAAAGAATAATTTTTGAGGTGACATGCACCTACACAATCTTGATCATGTATGTAAGCATTTGTGAGCTGGGATCATAAGAACTTAAAACATGGGCATGAAGATATAATCTTGACAATAAGAACTTAGCAACCATGTTGTAAACATGCAAATGAACACAAACAAAAGATCATGAAAATGAAACAATGAAAGTCAAACGTGTGTTCAAATCATAAGGAAAAACATACAAATGGTTTTCAGCTTGTCCTTCAAAGAGAGCAAAACATAAATGCATAGGACACCTTCAAGTTTAAGAGGGCGACTAGATACAAATAATTTGAGAACAAGTGAAACCAACAATATGAATCAATCAATGAACTTTGGGACAATGCATATCACACTAAGAATGACAACTATGCTCTCTTAATGGTGCATAAAGAAAGAAGGTGGCGACTCAACATAAACGTAGAAGAAAGGCCCTTCGCAAAATGAAGCAGTGATTGCAAGTTTTATAACCTTCAAAAATTATATTACTTACCGGCTTTGAGCTCTCATTGCCCCCATCATAAGCATCTTGAATGGTTAAAGTTAATGCAAGAACAATTATGATGCATATGCTTGACAAATCATAAGTTGAAAACCTCTCGCCCCGTGAATACGAGTACCCAAACCTCATGCTACTTTACTTAGAGTCCCAAGCAAGGCTCTTGTCATTGTAAATATATGCATATCATTGAGAACCGCCAATGGGGTACCTCCGTGCCCGATGACATGGAACAAGCCCACATCAAAATGACAGGACAAGCAGACAATGAATACCTCAACATCTCTTTTATTTGCCATTTGTTTAGCTTTTTATTGTGAGATGCGTCGTCGAATGTTCACCATGGGTATGCTGCAAATTTCCATCATGAATTATGCATGGCTTAGATTAGCGGCCCGGCGTTTCCCTAACACATATACAAACTCCATGATCCCCACAAGATTCCCAATTCATTTCACACCGCGGGCATCCATAAACAAAAGATCACGGTATCAACTCAAATAAGAAGTGCAATGTTGAAAGCTTGCCCATGACTGCATGGCTGGGCTAGTCTCCAACTTACAATTTGCAAGCATAACAACTCAACATAAGAGACCACAATGTCAAATTTTTAAGAACAGGAAAAAGTAAAGTGTGCCTTCCGGTTCGTGAGAGCTTTACTGACCGAATTTCGCATAACACTGGTAAGAGTTTAATTTGAAGAGAAAATAAAAGCAAGTCAAATTTACTTGGAATAGCAAATTGCTAGTAGGTATGTATGGTGGACACTTTGGAAAACTTTGGCTTTTAGGAGTTGGATGCACGAGTAGAGCTCATACTCAGTACAAGGTGAGGGCTAGCAAAAGACTGGGAGCGACCAACTAAGAGAGCAATAATGGCCATAATCATGCAAAGCGACAAAGCGACATTAAAAGAAGCATAAGATGGCATCAAAAGTCAAAAACTAAATGATCATAGAGGCTATTGGCGACTTTGTAAGAGTCTAACATGTGTGAGCATGCGCCAAGTCAACCCAAATAAAGCATCAAGGAGAAAACCAAAATAATGCTTCCATACAATAAAAACAACGCATGATTTTTTCAAAGGCTCATTAAGCAATCTCAGTTATTTGAGACAAGTCATGCTACAGCAAAACCACTAAGCATACTATCAAAAAGACATCAAGCATGACATGAAAAAGCCTAAGCCGCAGTCTACACAAGCTCCTTCTTGTACCACTATTTTGCACAAAGCTTTTTCTCTTTTCCAACACCATTTGAAATTTTTAAAGACACCTCTTTTGATGAAAACCAATAAAGATCAGAGGCAAAAATACACCTTGATGAAAAGATATGACAAGGTCTGAACGCAACTCAAGGTGAAAACGAAAACCAAAAGCAGTAGCAGAAAAAGAAAAACACTCGTTGAACGATAAGAGTGAAAACTGAGTGTTCTTGGCAAATGAAAACGAGTACATCTCCTCCAAAAGAAATTTGTTGGGGTCCAACCATTTATTTCAGAAAACAAAACTAAATTAACTAAGAAAACTAAAACAACTGACGCTCCAAGAAAAACACATAGTGCATGAAGCAATAAAAATATAGTGTTTTGAAAGGTGACCTGATTTTTGCCGATGAAGAAGGGGTGCCTCGGGGGCATCCCTAAGCTTTGACGCTTGTACTTCTTGGATATTTATTGGGGTGATGCATGGGCATCCCCAAGCTTGAGATTTTTTCCATTCTTCAACTCATCTCATCATTCTCCAATCCCTACACTTGAAAACTTGCTTCATATAAAACTAAACACAATTCTATTAGCAACATTAGTGTAGCATAACATATAATCAACCTCTTTTTGCTTCAGGTTTTAACTCAAAACCACCACATATATAGAAAATACTACTGTAGCAACTTCCCCTAAAAGTTCCATGATCAAAAGAACTCAAAAGAAAGCGATAAAGTGGCAAACACAAATATTCACAGAAATCTGTCAAAACAGAACAGCTGACAAAGGACGAATTTTTGAGGGGTTTTCTGTTGCTCAAATCAAAAAGTGTTCAACTAACGAAAGTTTGGATATAACCTGGGGCATATGCACAAGAAATCGCAGGTCCAAAAGATATACAGAGAATTTATACGAATTTTTATGGTGCAGCACTGAAAACAGTTTCAGGACAGCAATATCCCCAAATCTTTACCTCACTCGAATTAGAGGCTTCTCTTGGCACAAAAACGAAATAAACAAGATAAGGAGCGGTAATTACAGTAGTAATGACTTCCAAGACTCAAATAAAAGAAAAAATACTGAAAAGAAACATTGGGTTATCTCCCAAGAGTGCTTTTCTTTAACGCCTTTGAGCTAGGCGCAGAAAATTGTGAATCAAGTAACATCAAGTGATGAAGCATCAAGCTCATAATTTGCTCTAAGAGTAGAGTCAAAAAGTAATTTCTTTCTTTTCCTAGGGAAGTGTTCCATACCTTTCTTTAGTGGAAATTGATATTTGATGGTGCCTTCCCTCATATCAATGATGGCACCTACAGTTCGAAGAAAGGGTCTTCCCAAAATAATAGGACATGAAGCATGGCATTCAACGTCCATAACAAGAAAATCAACGGGAACAAGGTTATTGTTAACCACAATAAGAACATCATTAATCCTTCCCAAAGGTTTCTTCTTAGCAACATCAGCAATAGGAACATCAAAATAACTTTTTTCAAGAGGCGGTAAATCAAGCATGTCATAAATCTTTCTAGGCATGATAGAAATACTAGCACCTAGATCACATAAAGCATGGAAATCAAAACCATTAACATGCATATCAATGATGGGTTCCCAACCATCTTCTAACTTCTTGGGAACAGAGGCTTTTTGCTTCAACTTTTCATCCCTAATTTTTATGAGAGCATTGGTAATATGCTTAGTAAAAGCAATATTTAAAGAACTAGCATTGGGAGTCAAAGCAAGCTTTTGCAAGAACAAAATAACTTCAGATATATTGCAGCCATCAACATCAAAATCATTAAAATAAATAGAGCTATCATCTCCCACACTCCGAAAAATTTCAGCACTCTTTTGAGAAAAACTTTTGGCAGTTTTAGGCTTTTTAACACAAGGAGTGGGAGTTTTCTCTACCCCAATCAAAGTAAGAGGATTGCTAGCATTAGGAGCAACATCATTAGAGGTAGTAATAGTACATACCTTCATCTCTCTAGCCATCTCATCTTCTCTTTCCCACCTGGCATGCAATTTCGCTAACAATCTAATATTTTCATCAATTCCAACTTGAATAGCGTTAGCAGTAGCAAAAACATTGTTTTCTTTCACATCATTAGGCAACACTTTTAATTTCAGAAGTTCAACATCATGAGCAAGGCTATCAACTTTAGAAGCAAGAATATCAATTTTGCCTAACTTTTCCTCAACAGACTTGTTAAAAGCAGTTTGCTTACCGATGAAGTCCTTGAGCATTACCTCAAGCTCGGAGGGCGCGGCCCTAGTGTTGTTGTAGGAATTACCATAAGAATTACCATAACCATTACCATTGGTAGAAGGATACGGCCTATAATTGTTACTAGCAAAATTGTTCCTATAAGCATTGTTGTTAAAATTATTATTTCTAATGAAATTCACATCAACATGCTCTTCTTGAGCAACCAGAGAGGCTAAAGGAACATTATTAGGATCAACATGAGTCCTATCATTAGCAAGCATAGCCATAATGGTATCAATCTTATCATTCAAGGAAGAGGTTTCCTCAACAGAATTTACCTTCTTACCTTGTGGAGCTCTCTCGGTGTGCCATTCGGAATAATTTACCATCATGTTGTCGAGTAGCTTTGTTGCGGCGCCCAAGGTAAGGGACATAAAAGTGCCTCCAGCAGCTGAATCCAAAAGGTTCCTTGAAGAAAAATTCAGTCCTGCATAAAAAGTTTGGACAATCATCCAAGTAGTCAGTCTATGAGTGGGGCAATTCTTTATCATAGATTTCATTCTTTCCCAAGCTTGAGCAACATGTTCATTATCAAACTGAGTAAATTTCATAATATTGCTACGCAGAGATATAATCTTAGCAGGAGGATAGTATCTACCAATAAAGCGTCCTTGCACTTAGCCCATGAATCAATACTCTTCTTAGTCAAAGACAGCAACCAATCTTTAGCTTTTCCTCTCAAAGAAAAAGGAAACAACTTGAGCTTAATAATATCAATTTCAACATCCTTATATTTCTGCATCTCACATAGCTCAACAAAATTGTTGGGATGAGCTGCAGCATCTTCAGTACTAGCACCAGAGAATTGCTCTTTCATAACAAGGTTCAACAAAGCAGGCTTAATCTCATAAAAATTTGCAGCAGGAGCAGGTGGTGCAATAGGAGTGCAGATAAAATCACTATTGTTTGTGCTAGTAAAGTCACACAACTTGGTGTTTTCAGGATTGGCATTTCAGCGAAACGAAAGTAAACAAGTAAAAACAACTACCAAGGATTCTAATTTTTTTGGGTTTTTGATATAAAACAATGCAGGTAAAATAAATAAAGTAAAGCAAAACAATAACAAAGTAAAGGATGTGCATGCGAAAAAACTCCCCTCGCAGAAGTCTTCTACTTCCTCCCCGGCAACAGCGCCAGAAAAATAGCTGATTGCCTAGTTGACAGTCGGTCCTTGTGCGTGGTGAATGACCAGCCCGTTGGGAACCCCAAGAGGAAGGTGTGATGAGTATAGCAGCTGGTTTTCCCTCAGTTAAGAAACCAAGGTTTATCGTTCTTGGAGAGGAGAGACAAACGACTGAAGGTGATGCAGACTGGCTTAATAGCACTCCAACAAGGGCGCCGTTTAACGATACTTGTTGACTCGTCTTCGGCCAGTAGCAACGCGGAACCTGCACACAACACAACCAAGTACTTTGTTCCGAACTTGCGATGAGGTTGTCAATCTCACCGGTTTGCTTGAAACAAAGGTTATGAGTGTATCGAGTGGAAAACAATAGAGTATGCGAGTAAAGTAAATAGTGCGAGTAAAGTAAACAAGTGATAGCAATATGATGGAAATAGGACCGGGGTCCACAGTTCACTAGTGGTGTCTCTCCATAAGATAAATAACACATGCTGGGTAAACAAATTACAGTTGGGCAATTGATAGAATAAAGATAAACGTGATATGTCAAGAAGATCACTATGAGATTTACTCTGGGCATTACAACAAAATACATAGACCGCCATCCAACTGCATCTATGACTAATAATCCACTTGTGGCGAATCAATCCGAGAACTCCACAAGTATTAAGTTGCGAACAACAGATAATTGCATTAAGCAAAGTGTGTAATGTAAACAAAGCATATGCCCTTGAGCATATGAATGTTGTTTTCTCCCTAGTAGCAACATCACATCTACAACCTTAGAGGTTTCTATCACTCCCCCAGGTTAAATAGAGGCATGAACCCACTATCGAGCATAAATACCCCCTCTTGGAGTCACTAGCAACTACTCGGCCAAGATAGCTACTAACAACGGAGAGCATGCAAGATCATGAACAACATAGAGATAACAAAAGATAATATTCAGTATAGCAACTCAATCATAACACCAATATTCATCGGATCCCAACAAACCAAACATGTAGAATTACATAACGGTGATCTCAATCATGTAGGGCAGCTCATGAGATCTAAACATGAAGCATATGGTGGAGAAGACAACCATCTAGCTACTGCTATGGACCCATAGTCCAAGGTAGACTACTCACTCATCGCTCCGGAGGCAAGCATGGCGATGAAGAAGACCTCCGGTGGCGATTCCCCTCTCCGGTAGGGTGCCGGGAAGAGCTTCTGGACCCTCCCGATCTTCGGGTCGACGGCGGCGGCGGATCGCGATGTGTTCTGGAAAATTGATCGGGTACTTAGGTTTTTCCCGTCGGGGGGTCTTTATAGGCGAAGGGGCGATGTTAGAGGTGGGGCCAGGTGCCCTCACACCATGGTGGCGCGGCCTAGGCCCTGGCCGCGCCAGCCTGGTGTGTGGAGCCCCTGTGGCCCCCCTCCTACTCTCCTTCGGATGACTGGAAGCTCCCGGACAAAATAAGACTTCAGGAACTTGTTTCGTCCAATTCCGAGAATATTTCCTGTGTATCACTTCTGAAACACAAAAACAGCAGAAAATAGGGAACTGGCACTGTGGCGACTTGTTAATAGGTTAGTTCCGGAAAATGCATAAAAGTGCCACGAAGTGTAACGAAACATTAGGCAAATGGTGTAAAAATAAGCATGGAGCATCAAAAATTATAGATACGTTGGAGACGTATCAGGCGCAACGCGAGGCTTCGCCTGCACGCCTGGGGAAGGAGCGTGAGACGCCGCGTCGTTTTGTGGCACGCGCCATAAATCCCCTCACTGCCTGATGCGGGCAGGATGACCACCCAGTTGGGAACCCCAAGAGGAAGGTATGATGAGCACAGTAGCAAGTTTTCCCTCAGTAAGAAACTGAGGTTTATCGATCCAGTAGGAAAAAGCCAAACTTGAGAAGGTGATACTTGCTAGCTTCATGACACTCCAGCAAGGGCGCCGTTTACGATTCTTGTTGGTGCGTTTTCAACTAGTAGCAACGCGGAACCTGCACACAACACAACCAAGTACTTTGCTCCCAACTTACGATGAGGTTGTCAATCTCACCGGTTTGCTGTAAACAAAGGTATGAGCGTATCGAGTGGAAAACAGTAGTAGTATGCAAGAAAGTAAACAGTGCGAGTAATAGTAAAATGGTGTAACAATGTAAAGGAAATTGGACCGGGGTCCACAGTTCACTAGTGGTGTCTCTCCATAAAATAAATAACAATATGCCGGGTAAACAAATTATAGTTGGGCAATTGATAGAATAAAGATAACGTGCATATGTCACGAGGATCACTATGAGATTTACTCTGGGCATTACAACAAAATACATAGACCACCATCCAACTGCATCTATGACTAATAATCCACCCACGGGGATATCATCCGAACACCCCACAAGTATTAATTTGCGAACAACAGATAACTGCATTAAGCAAAGTGTGTAATGTAAACAAAACGAATGTCCTTGGACACAAGAATGTTGTTTTCTCCCTAGTGGCAACAACACATCTACAACCTTAGAGGTTTCCGTCACTCCCAAAGATTAAAAAGAGGCATGAACCCAACTATCGAGCATAAATACCCCCTATTGGAGTCACTAGTATCTACTTGGCCAAGATAGCTACTAACAACGGAGAGCATGCAAGATCATAAATAACATAGAGATAACATAAGATAATATTCAACACATCAACTTAACATAACACCAATATTCATCGGATCCCAACAAACACAACATGTAGAATTACACAAAGATGATCTCGATCATGTAAGGCAGCTCACGAGATCTAAACATGAAGCACATGGTGGAGAAGACAACCATCTAGCTACTGCTATGGACCCATAGTCCAAGGTAGACTACTCACTCATCGCTCCGGAGGCAAGTATGGCGATGAAGAAGACTGATACGTCTCAAACGTATCTATAATTTTTGATGCTCCATGCTTGTTCTTACACCATTTGCCTTGTGTTTCGTTACACTTCGTGGCGTTTTTATGCATTTTCCAGAACTAACCTATGAACAAGATGCCACAGTGCCAGTTCCCTGTTTTCTGTTGTTTTTGTGTTTCAGAAAAGTTACACAGGAAATATTCTCGGAATTGGACGAAACAAAAGTCGAACCTCCTATTATTTAACGAAGCTTCGAGAAGACCGAAGAGGAGACGGAGGGGGGCCACGGGCCGGCTACATAGTAGGGCGGCGCGGCCCAGCCCCTGGCCGCGCCCCCTATGTGTGAGACCGCCCTGGTCCACCTCTGACGACGCCCCTTCGCCTATAAGAAGCCTCCCGACAGAAAACCCTAAAACAATCGGCGTTTTTCCCAGAATAGTTCCGCAGCGCCGCCGCCGTCGAAGACAAATTTCGAGGGACAGAAGTCTCTGTTCCGGCACCCTGCCGGGACGGGGAAGTGCCCCCGGAGCCATCTCCATTGGTCTCCATCGCCGTCTCCGCCGTCTCCATCGACCTCACCGTCATCTCCATCGCCGTTGTTGCCTCCGATGATGAGGAGGGAGTAGTTCTGTACCGGGGCTGAGGGCTCTGCCGGTAGCTATGTGGTTCACCTCTCTCTCCCATGATGTGATCTTTATGTGATCGTGAGCTTTGTATCTAGTTGAATTGGTAGATGTTATTATTCAGATATTATGCTACTCCAGTGCTTTATATTTGTAAACTTCGGAGATACCTTGTATCATGGTGTGACGGTGACAGTGTGCACATCATGTGTGTCTTTTTGGTTAATGTCTCTATGAATTGTTGGTGTTTGTTGGAACCATCTAGTGCGTTCACGGTGACAGTGTGGGACAATCTAGTTTGGGGAAATACGGACTTTGAAGAGTGCTTCGTAGCCCTACGCATGACTAGTGTTCGTTTTCCATTGGAGAATTGTTTTGAGTTGCATATTGATGATAGTATCTATTGGTTCAATTATGTTATATTTGTTGAGAGTGTGTCCACTAGAGAAAGTATGATCCCTAGGCCTTATTTTCAAGCATTGCACACCGTTTACATTCAGTTTTGTTATATGTTTGCTCGCAGCGATACTTATTTCATATTACATTTACTACTCATAATCATCACTACTACTTGTATTTCACTATCTCTTCGCTGAACTAGTGCACCTATATATCTGACAAGTGTATTGGGTGTGTTGGGGACACAAGAGACTTTCTATATCATAATTGCAGGGTTGTTTGAGAGGGATAGCTTTGACCTCTTCCTCCCTGAGTTCGATAAACCTTGGGTGATCCACTTAAGGGAAACTTGCTACTGCTCTACAAACCTCTGCACTTGGAGGCCCAACACTGTCTACAAGAACAGACGCATACGTAGACATCAAGCTCTTTTCTGGCGCCGTTGCCGAGGAGGTAAGGTAAAAGGTACTCATATTCTTTGGTTACTAAGTCTTTTAGTTGCTGGTGGGTGCTCGAAGTTATTTCCTTTAGATTCTGCAATTATATCTTTTTATTTCTTGTTTTTATTTTCACTAGTTAGGCTTAATGGAAAACAAAGAGTTCTTTAGTATTTTTCCTACGTTAGGATATGAAGTGTTTGAAGAGAAAATTGAAAAACCTTTGGAGCTTAATTTGCATGCTAATAGTGTTGTTAGTATGAATGCTTTGAACACCGTTATTGCTAATGCTATAGAAAAGTCTAAGCTTGGGGAAGCTGGTTTTGTTAAGCATGATATTTTTAGTTCCCCAGTTTTAGTGGAGAAAATTTGCTCTGATGATATTTTATCTCCCATATGTGATAATTCTTATGATGCTTGTGCTCCTCATCCTTTTAAAATACCTATGAAAATTGTTGAACGTGCTATGAATAACTGCTATTTAGGAGATAGAACTGTCCATTCCGGTGATCATTTGCTCTTTATACATGAATTATGCGAGTTGTTCAAGTGTGCAGGTATTTCAGCGTGCCAAGTTAAGAAGAAGCTATTTTCTTTATCACTGAAGGGCAGAGCTGCGGAATGGTATAAAACACTGAAGGATGGCCGGCCTATTGATTGGGAGGAAATTGTACCTCTCTTTTATTCTAAATTCTATCCTTCTAGTGAGGTTTATAAAGATAGGAATTATATTTATAATTTTCATCCGCATGAGGGAGAAAGCATTGCCCAAGCGTGGGGAAGATTGAAGTCACTAATGCTCAAATGTCCTATTCATGAGCTTCCCCGTAATATTGTTATTAATAATTTTTATGCAAGGCTTTCAGGATATTACAAGGACTACCTAGATGCATGCTTTGATGGCTCTTTCGCAAGCAAGGATGTTGACATCAAGTGGAATCTGCTTGAAACAATTCAAAACAATATTGAAGATTGGGATAGCAACAAAGGTAAAGGATCAGGTATAAATTATGAGTATGATTGCATTAAGTCTTTCGCTGAAACTGCTGATTTTCAAGAGCTTAGTGCTAAATATGGTCTTGATCCTCAAATTATGATTGATTGTTTTAAAGCCTTTACTTCCCATATTAATGTTCCCAAAGGAAATGGGGATGTGTATCATGAACCTTTTAAAGACACTTGCATAGAAAGTGATATTGTTATTGATGATTCCAATAAACATGCTCAAACCTCTGAAAGTCCTATTTCTTATAAGCATGTTATTTTTTGTGGAGTACATAGACCTTGTGAACAGAGTTACAATAAGGAAGATTATTGTATCCACCACGGGAATGAAGAAACCCGAATGTGGCTCAAGGCTCTAGATAAGCTTGGTGAAAAGGTTTGTGAGCTTTATCCTTTTCTTTGTGAACTTTGCGATGACACGGGTCATTTTAATTTTCAATGCTCATGCCCTAATAGTCACCTTTCTAATCGAATGAGTACCGCAAGTTTGTATTGTGATGACAAGATTACTCTCAATCAGCATGATGAGTTTACTTTGTTCTTGGGGTGTGAAGAGATATCTAGAAGACTTCTTTGGTAGATATGAGTGTTTGTGATATTAATAGCACCCTTCGTGGTTGTCATCTCTATCGTGTTAAAGATTGCCTCGCAAATACTTACATACGAAATCTTATAAAACATGATGTTTTGCCAAGCTATGACAGGACTGGTAGATGTTTCCATCTTATTAATAGAGAGGAGAAATCCTCCAAAGTTTCTTCTGTTGTTCCTGTCAGCAAACCAGATTATATGGAGAAAATGACTTTCAAGTCTCTCCCTCCTGAAGGAGAGAGTAAGAAGAGTAAGAAGAAGAAGAAGAAGAAGAAGAAGAAGAGGAGTACAAGGCAAGAGGAAACGATATCTTCCCCTAAGCATGTTGCTCCTATTATAGATTATGATAATTCTGATCTTGATAATGTTTCCATGCCTCTTACCTATGTTAGTGATCATGATTGGGAAAAGCACTCTACTTTTGATATTGAAAATCTTTTTGGTACCAATTCTGAAAATTATAAGGTTAATAATTGTTATACCATTAGTACTATCTATGTTCCTTCTTATGATGATATGTTTGATGAATATGCTTTGCAAAATAGTTGTTCTCTCGCTTATGATGATACTAAAACTCTAGTTTATGATGGTTATGATGATAAGTATAATATTTTCAGTTCACCTACTTTTGAGGAGAAAATTAGTTATGATTACAATATGCCTCCTGTTTTTGATGATTATGGTGATGAGAATAATTATTCTGTTGAATCTGCTCCTACTATGATTGTTCATGTGGGGAGTATTAATTCTTTTATGCATGTGGCTCATGATAGGGATGTTTTATATGATGGTTATATTGTTAATTCTATTCATAATGCTACTAAAAGTTACTATGAGAGAGGGAAACATGGTTTGATGGATCTCAACAATATTGAGTTTCCCCTCTTTATGTTGCAAATATTGAAGTTGCACTTGTTTTATCTATCCATGTTTGCTACTATGTGCCTCGTTGATTTATTTTCTTACAAGATTCCTATGCATAGGAAGTGGTTTAGATTTAAATGTGTTTCACAATTGCTTTTTGATGCTCTCTCTTGCTTCAAGTTCTTATATGGTGCCTTTGCCTTAAGCTCTTTTATGGCGCCTACATGAGCATCTTTTCAAATTACTGTGCCTAGCTCAAAGGCGTTAAAGAAAAACAGTCTTGGGAGACAACCCAATATTTTATTTTCAGTACTTTTTCTTTTATTTGAGTCTTGGAAGTTATTACTACTATAATGACCGCTCCTTATCATTTTTATTTCATTGTTATGCCAAGAAGAACCTCTAATTTGAGGGAGGTAAGATTTGGGGAAGTTGCTGTCCTGAAACAGATTTCTGCGCTGCACCGTAAAAATTCGTGAAAATTCTCAGAATATATTTTTGATCTGAAATTTCTTGAGCATATGCCCCAGGTTATATCCAAACTTTTATTAGTTTCGCACTTTTCGATTTGAGCAACAGAAGGTCCTCTAAAAAATCGACCTTTGACAACTGTTCTGTTTTGACAGATTTCTGCCACTATTTGTGTTTGCCTCTCGATCGCTTTCTTTTTTAGTTCGTTTGATCACGTGTGGGGACCCCAGATTACCCATCTAGAATACCCGATATGCATACAATTCACGATCCCATGATCAGTGTGTCGTGAATCCACATATCCGAGTTGATAACAGAATTACATCATCCATTACAGTACCGAATAATATACTTACAATTGGTCACATGACCAAGTATGATATTGCCACGCAGGGCAAGTCTACAATTAAGTAGCGGATACCAAATAACGTTGATGACCCACATCATGCCTACTACCCTACAGGCAACTGACTGGGAGACGTTCCTAGTTCGCATTGGCGTTATCATAACCACCTTCTCCTTCCGTATTGTCTTCTCCATAGTCTGACCAAGTTAATAGCCAGGGACAAAGCCATGAGTTCTTTTTGAATTGTACTCGCAAACCATCTAAGATAAGGAGTTTGATATGCAATATGGCTGTAGCAAGGAAAGGCTCTAGTCTATTTTCTTTGAAAAACCTTTTTCTCGTGTTGATATAGCATGTCCATAAACATGTTCTACGACATCTCTATATCCTTTACTAAAATCTTGTATAAAACCTTTTTAGTAAAAATCACTAGGAAGGGGAAACCCTTTTTATTTCAAAACCCAGGTCATTCAAACATGACCAATTCCATCCATGAAACTAGGTCAATCACACATGACCATCTCCATTTCCTCGGCAGTACCCTTCAAGTACTCCAAACCTTTCTCATGCCACGGCAGTACCCTCCGAGTACTCCGTCCGACACTTTCCTCCATTTTTCCGAAAACCACTTTTTAAAACATAACCGACATTGGGCAATGTAGTGATCTTTCCAACCGTCCATGACCGAGGACTCGGCTTATTCGAATAGATTTACACTCTGCAGAGGTTGTACACTTCACCCACACCATCCGAATACTCATCGTGTGGGCATCATCCCCGCATAGCATCCTATGCCACGACAAGCACCCAATCAAAGCCTTTCGCTTATCTACCTTAGTACGGGGACCTACCCTATGGAGTATGTACCTCCCCGGCACACCCTGGCAGTCTACCTCCACGTTCGAGCGTAACTCCAGTGCCACGACGGGAGACCCATAGTGTCTTCCGGCGGCGCGGGATATGCCGTGATATGTGTTTCCTCCTTCCTGAGGACAACCCGGATTCTGGGGTACCGTGTACCCTTATATAGTTGTGAGGTGCCCCATACCAAAGCAAATAAACTACGAGCTAAGCCCCGTCCCATACCAGGGTAATGTGGTTGCACGGGTTAATTGTTCCGAACACTACAAAGAAACACCAATGTTTTTCTTATGAAACCAAACTTGTCTCCAACTCCGGGATATTCATCCCCACCTTATTTTCAAAATCTCATTTTGGAATCCATCAATGGAATAGCTTCCTATTCCAAGGTTTTTGAAATCATTTTCAAAGACCCATTTGAGTGTTCCCAACCTAGAGTTTTTTTTTCTCCACTACAAAGTTTTCCAAAGGTCATGATGCTAACCATCATGCCACTAACCCAAGGTATAAGTAGGTGTCGAGAGTGTGTCATCCATGAGGATGATAAAAAATGACTTGTGGAGCCAAGTCGCCAATAATTGCTATCTAGATGTGATAACAATATAAAATCATGCAATTTCATAAAAATTTATAAAACATGCAATAAGTAAAACTAGGATCAGATATGAATCAAGTTTAGATGGCTTGCCTTGGTTGGCCTGTCCCTGGTCTTCTTCTTCCTGGTACTAAAAAACTTCTCCCTCTTCAGTACACTCGGTGGCATTCAAATCTAGCGCCGGTAAATAATAACGATATGAGCATACTAGCATAAATAGGCCACACACTTTACCACAACAAACAATCACACCAACAATTACTAGCAGAAAACACAACTTTATACTGAACCACTCCAGGTGGTCCAACCAAATAACTATCTTCAAAATTGAAAACGGAATTTAGTTAATAACTAAATCCTAATAAGCCCTAAATAATTTGCAGGAAACTAAAGTGGGTAAAATCATGCAACCATCATACCAATATAAAGATAACATTTTTCTAAATCCATAAAAAGTGGATTCACCTAAAAAGAATTTGTATACATTTTTGTATAATTTTTCTAGTGTTAACATTAGCTGAAAGGCAATTTAATTATCAGATATTCTATGTTATTCATAGAAATCCACCAGCTAGATTTTTGGCAACCTACTACTGCACTTATCCCAGGGAAATTGGAACCATGTCAAAACCATTTATTGATTAGGTATAATAATTTAAACAAGCCAATTAACCCTATGTAGCATACTGATTACTATACCAAGCAGGTACATCACAAAGTATACATTCTGGTGCCACATGCAAGCGAACACATCAGGTCATTACTGAAACTTATAATCACGCCATTTGAAACTACAGAGCCACATAATTAAATCTGTCTTTGAATAGGGGCTAGATTCACAAGTTTAATTACTGAACAATCTACAGTTCTTTACTTGCTATGCATGCAGTATCAATGGACAGGTATTTATCTAAGGAGTTCATGAAAATTTGAATCACTCAATTTGAACAACCAGGGAATATTCTGTGGATTTTACAAATTTACTGATTCAAAGATTTTGCTAACAGATTTCCGAAAAAAAAAAGATTGGGCCGAATTCAAAGGCGTGACGCGGCACAATGCTAGGCTGGCTACTAAGCTATGGGCTGACCAGAACATAACAGGTTGATTGCTTTAAAAATCGTGCTCCAGATTTTCTAGACACGTACGATGCCTGGGCTAGCTGAACTCGACGGAGGAAGGGTGGGGGCTCACCGTGGGGATGTCGTGGAGGAGACAACAGTGAAGTGGAGTGGCGGAGGAGCTCGGGTGGGTCACTTTGGCACCTCAGACGAGTCGGCGAAGCTCCCGGTCGCTCTGACGGACGAGGACGAGCGAGGCGTCGGGGCAGGAGGCTGTCGTTGATGAAACTCAACGGAGGGTCTCCGGATGGTCCCTGGGCAAGGATGACGGCCGATTCATGTTAGCAAGATGGACATGAAGTGAGACAGACAGAGAGCTAGAGAGGAGAGGGGCGGAGGAGGTCTCCATCGGGCTGGGACGGACGGAGAGCTAGTCACGAGCTCACGACGGTGCTCTGGCCATGGGCGGAGCAAGAGGGCGTTAGAGGGGCTGGGGCTCAGTGTTCTATTGATTGAGAGAGAGGAGACCGGGGTGTGAGTTAGAGGGTGGGAGGAGGCTTGGGGCGCGATTTAACTAGGGGACGGTCGGGCATTGCCAGACGTGGCGTTCGCTGTCTGGCCGCGGAGCGCGGCGAGAGCGGCCAGCAGGAAGGGGACAAGTAGAGGTGATGGGGCTGCGCTAGAGAGAATATGGGCGCGGGTCTTGGTCGCTGGCGAGAGGATGGGGCAAAGGAGAGTCGGACAGCTCAGAGCTGAGACAACGTTTCAGCGCCCGCTAGGTGCTCGATGAAGAGTCGGCTCACAGAGCACGCCGAGTGAGGTCGCTAGGAAGAGGACAAGGAGGAGGGATTGCTTGGGTTTGACCATGTACGGAGATTAGAGTCTAGTGGCGCGGTTACAGGGGCTAGCTCGCCCTTCTCCAGTTCTCCTTCCTGTCCAAGCTACATTGGTGCACGGGAGTGGGAGAGAAGAGAGAGGGCTGGGAGAGACCTATATCGAGCTACTGAGGCATGGGGTCGAGGTCAGTGGCGCGGTATTGGGTGCTGAGATGATCGTAGTCTCCCTGCCCAAGAATCGGGCGTCCACCAGAGAGACAGAACTACAGAAGAAGGAACAGAGCTGCAGGGTTCTCTACGCCGCATCTCGGGCACATGGGGTCATGGTGGTGACCTGGACGGACCAAGAAAGGGGATTGGGGGTCGAGAGGCGAGTGGAAAAGGAGTGAGAGAGCAGCACCAAATCCTTAGCTAGCAAGTTTTGCTTCGGGTTCCACTCTCTTGCTTCTCCTCCAAATGGATACTGCCAAAATGAACACTGTAGCAAAGCTGGTGGTTGACCGGAGAGAGATAGGAGCAAGTTGTGGTCGATGTAATGGTCAGGTGGAGCTCCAATCGATTTTAAAGGGATTTATCTGGAGGTAAGAATAGGCATTAGCTGATCACGTATGGGTTTGATCTTGTTTCTAAATGTTTTGCAAAACCCAAGTAGGATGATATTATGCCACGTTAAAGGCTTGGGTGAAGATTAGAGGAATATACATGGGAATAAAGATTACTACAAATGAGGACTAAATTTGGCATTTGATCGATTCTTTAATTTGCCAAAGCAAGGATGATATCTATGAAAGAAATCAGAGGGGGGGGGGGGGGGGGGGGGGATGATATGTGGCCGTGCATATGCCATTCCAAACTAGGAATTTAAATGACAAAGTTTGGAGCACCCTAGGTGAGTATGTCCAAATTTATATGGGACTATATTTGAACTATCCTTAGAAATTCTTGGAAAGTCAAGATAATAAATTGAGGTAAAATTTGGTCCGCTTGAATAACCATGTATAGTACATTTTTCTCATGAATTATTGGTGTACCAAAATGCAAGAAATGGCACATGTACCATAATAATGCATTTTGTTAACAAGAGAAAGGAATAAGGAAAATAATTTTCTAGATTTTTTTTGTGGAACCGATTTGATATAACATATCTCTCACACTTATTATGTTTATTTTAGAAAAGTTGTGGAGATAGTTTGATAAAACACAAGAATAGGCTTAGAGATAAATAGAGAAGAGAGGTGGTTTATGGTAGTTGGACAAATGAAGGGAGGTTCTAATTTAGTATGCGAGAGATCATGATCAACTTTGGAGGGTGCTCGAGATAGCAAGAGGCCACTTGCCTTAGATTAGATGAACAAGTAATTATAAGCAAACATTCTCAAGCCAATCATTAGCAACCAATCTAGCATCACTGGAAATAATGGTTGAACAAGTGCGCAGTAAAGATCATGCCATGGTGAAGTTGAAAGGAGTTTCAAACAAGAGAGTAAAGCTTTTGTAAATAATTTTGAAAACTAGTGGAGACATAATTATCTCCTTTATATAGTTTTCACAAAGATTTTTTTAAAACCTTTTAAAAATGTTAATCAAAGTATAGAGTTGTAAAATAGTGGGATCACAACACTATGTCCCTATAGTTTTATAAAATACTTAGTTTTAATAAAGCTCTTGTTTTAAAATAGGTCTTGGCTCCAGTTTTGGGAAATTAAAATGTTTTGAAATAAGGGAGGTGCCAAGACACTTTATTTTGAGAAATAGCTAGAAGCACAAATGATGGTGTGATCACAAGAACACAAGGTTTGTGTTGGTCCACAATCGTATTCATCAAACAACACTCTTATAAACATAATTTGCACAACATTCAAGGAAAGCATACATGAAACATTATTTTATTTGGCTAGTTGCAAAAAAAAAATGTTGGCCCTCATTTTTGCATTACTAGACTCTTGCTTAAATAAGGTTACAAAAATTGGGATGTTACATCATGGATCTTTTGGGGAAGTTGCTACAGTAGTATATGCTTTATATGTGGTGGGTTTGAGTTTGAAACTGAACCAAAAAGGGTTGATTCACTATTATGTTTATGCTAACGTTGCTAATAGAATTGTGTTAAGTTTTGTATGAAGGGAGTTTTCAAGTGTAGGGATTGGAGAATGATGAGATGAGATGAAGAATGGACAAAAGCTCAAGCTTGGGGATGCCCACGCACCCCAAGAAATATCCAAGAGGTACAAGCGTCAAAGCTTGGGGATGCCCCCGAGGCACCCCTTCTTCATCGGCAAAAATCAGGTCACCTTTCAACACACTATATTTTTATTGCTTCATGCACTATACATTTTTATTGGAGCGTCAGTTGTTTTGCTTTTAGTTTTTCTTTTTTGCTTTGCTTGCTGCAATAAATGGTTGGATCACATCATGTTGGTTTGGAGGGAGACATACTTCGTTTTTCATTGCCAAAAACACTCTAGTTTTCACTCTTATTGTTCAACGAGTGTTCTCTTTTTCTGCTACTGCATTTAGCTTTTGACCACTGGTCCTTGATTTTTGTTCAGATCTTCTTTTATCTTTGGATCAAGGTGTATTTTGACCACTGGTCCATGTTGGTTTTCATCAAAAGAGTTGTTTCAAAAGGGTTCGAATGGTGTTGGAAAAGAGAAAAAGTTTCATGCAAAAAAGTGGTACAAAAAGGAGCTTGTTTAGACTGCGGCTTAGACTTTTGCATGTCATGCTTGATGTTATTTTGATAGTATGCTTAGTGATTTTTGCTGTAGCATGACTGGTCTCAAATGACTGAGATTCTTAATGAGCCTTTGAAAAAATCATGCGTTGTTTTTATTATTTGGAAGCATTATTTTGGTTTTCTCCTTGATGCTTTATTTGGGTTGACTTGGCGCATGCTTACACATGTTTGACTCTTACAAAGTCACCATAAGCCTTTATGATCATTTAGTTTTTGACTTTTGATGCCATCTTATGCTTCTCTAACTGATGTTTTGTCGCTATGCATGATTATGGCCGTTATTGCTCTCTTAGTTGGTCGCTCCCAGTCTTTTGCTAGCCCTCATTTTGTACTGAGTATGAGCTCTACTCGTGCATCCAACTCCTAAAAACCAAGTTATTCCAATGTGTCCACTATAAATTCCTATGCATGGTATTTGTAAGCCATTCCAAGTAAATTTTCATGTGCTATCTTTCAAAAAACCTTCAAAATACTTCTTATTTTGTGACACTGTTTTCAGCTCATGGGGACGTAGTGGTCGGATTTGCTATCTTCCATATTGTTTATTCCAAAAAGAAAAAAAAGGAAAAAAGAAAAGAAAAAAAGGCACTCCTCCATGGTATGTGAATGTTGGTGGGGACCCGATGGAATCGGTTAGCCATGGTTTGAGAAAGGAAAAAAGGTGGGGAGGAGTGCCAAGCTTTATAAAAGAGCACAAAAGTGCCAATCTCTCTCAAAAACTTGCTTCATTTTTGTATGGAAGATAGTAAGAACCCCATTGCCAGTCGTTGAGAAAGACAACCACCTCTCAAAACCCAATTTTTATCTCTCTGTTTTACAAATGAAAAGCTCTAGCACATGTTTAATCACTGCTCCCCTCTGCGAAGGGCCTTTCTTTTACTTTTATGTTGAGTCTCCACCTTCTACCTTTATGCACCGTCTAAGAGAGCATAGTTTTCATTCTGAGTTTAATGTGCATAGTCCCAAAGTTATCATTGATTGATTCATGTTTTTGGTTTCACTTGTTCTTAAATTATTTGTATCTAGTCGCCCTCTTAAACTTGAAGGTGTCCTATGCATTTATGTTTTGCTCTCTCATGAAGGACAAGCTGAAAATCATTTGCTATGTTTTTCCATATGATTTGAACACACGTTTGACTTTCATTGTTTCATTTTCATGATCTTCCGTTTGTGTTCTTTTTCATGTTATAACATGGTTGCTAAGTTTCTTCTATCAATATTATGTCTTTCATGCCCATGTTTTAAGTTCTTTTAATCCTAGCACTCAATGCTTACATAGATGATCAAGATTGTGTTGGTGCATGTCACCTCAAAAATTATTCTTTTGTTATCACTTACCTACTCGAGGACGAGCAGGAGTTAAGCTTGGGGATGCTGATACGTCTCAAACGTATCTATAATTTTTGATGCTCCATGCTTGTTCTTACATCATTTGCCTTGTGTTTCGTTACACTTCGTGGCGTTTTTATGCATTTTCCGGAACTAACCTATTAACAAGATGCCACAGTGCCAGTTTCCTGTTTTCTGCTATTTTTGTGTTTCAGAAAAGTTACATAGGAAATATTCTCGGAATTGGACGAAACAAAAGCCGAACCTCCTATTATTTAATGAAGCTTCCAAAAGACCGAAGAGGAGACGGAGGGGGGCCACGGGCCGGCCACACAGTAGGGTGGCGTGGCCTAACCCCTGTTCGCACCCCCTATGTGTGAGACCGCCCTGGTCCACCTCTGACGACACCCCTTCGCCTATAAGAAGCCTCCCGACGGAAAACCCTAAAACAATCGGCATTTTTCCCAGAACAGTTCTGCAGCGCCGCCGCCGTCGAAGACAAATTTCGGGGGACAGAAGTCTCTGTTCCGGCACCCTGCCGGGACGGGGAAGTGCCCCCAGAGCCATCTCCATTGGTCTCCATCGCCGTCTCCGCCGTCTCCATCGATCTCACCGCCATCTCCATCGCCGTTGCTGCCTCCGATGATGAGGAGGGAGTAGTTCTTCCCCGAGGCTGAGGGCTCTGCCGGTAGCTATGTGGTTCACCTCTCTCTCCCATGATGTGATCTTTATATGATCGTGAGCTTTGTATCTAGTTGAATTGGCAGATGTTATTATTCAGATATTATGCTACTCCCGTGCTTTATATTTGTAAACTCCGGAGATACCTTGTATCATGGTGTGATGGTGACAGTGTACGCATCATGTGTGTCTTTTTGGTTAATGTCTCTATGAATTGTTGGTGTTTGTTGGAACCATCTAGTGCGTTCACGGTGACAGTGTGGGACAATCTAGTTTGGGGAAATACGGACTTTGAGGAGTGCTTCGTAGCCCTACGCATGATTAGTGTTCATTTTCCATTGGAGAATTGTTTTGAGTTGCATATTGATAATAGTATCTATTGGTTCAATTATGTTATATTTGTTGAGAGTGTGTCCACTAGTGAAAGTATGATCCCTAGGCCTTGTTTTCAAGCATTGCACACCATTTACATTCAGTTTTGTTACATGTTTGCTCGCAACGATACTTATTTCATATTACATTTACTACTCATAATCATCACTACTACTTGTATTTCACTATCTCTTCGTCGAACTAGTGCACCTATACATCTGACAAGTGTATTGGGTGTGCTGGGGACACAAGAGACTTTTTGTATCGTAATTGCAGGGTTGTTTGAGAGGGATAGCTTTGACCTCTTCCTCCCTGAGTTCGATAAACCTTGGGTAATCCACTTAAGGGAAACTTGCTGCTGCTCTACAAACCTCTGCACTTGGAGTCCCAACACTGTCTACAAGAATAGATGCGTGCGTAGACATCAAAGACCTCCGGTGGCGATTCCCCTCTCCGGCAGGGTGCCGGGAAGAGCTTCTGGACCCTCCCGATCTCGGGTCGATGACGGCGGCGGATCGCGATGTGTTTTTGGAAAATTGATCGGGTCTTTAGGTTTTTCCCGTCGGGGGGTCTTTATAGGCGAAGGGGCGGCGCCAGAGGTGGGCCAGGGGCCCTCACCACAGGACGGCGCGGGCCAGGGGCAGGCCGTGCCCCCTGGTGGTGTGGCCACCCCGTGGCCCCCCTCCGTCTCCTCTTTGGACTTCTAGAAGCTTCGTTAAATATCTGGATATTCGGCTTTTGGTTCGTCCAATTCCGAGAATATTTCCTGTGTAACTTTTCTGAAACACAAAAACAGCAGAAAACAGGGAACTGGCACTGTGGCATCTTGTTAATAGGTTAGTTCCGGAAAATGCATAAAAATACCACGAAGTGTAACAAAACACTAAGCAAATGGTGTAAGAACAAGCATGGAGCATCAAAAATTATAGATACGTTTGAGACATATCACCGCCCAACCTCTCTCTCCTCTCACTCACCTCTCAGTCTTCCTCTCACTCTCCTCTCCCAAACCACCAGACAATTTCTCTTCCACCGCCGACTGCACCGATGGAGCAGGCCTGCCGCTTCCTCGCCGCTTCCTCGCATTGTCGTCGCGGAGGCCGTGCCTCGCATCGAAGGGGGGCACATCAACCGCCGCCGGTCACATCAACCGCCGCCTGCAAGATGTCGGTAAGCACCCTCAATCCCCATCTTGTACATTCAGTCTCCCTTCATGATGTTCGTAGGCGCGCGCTAGATGACATGCATAGCCGATCTGCTAGGTTTAGGGTTGAAGGTCAGTACTGTAGTGCCGAGGTTTTTTCCCCTTTCATCGCGCTGATGATGTGTGCTGCTGCTAGGGTTAGGGTTCGATCTGTTAGATGCCGATGATGCCGATGATGAACACCCTTTGTTAGATCTGTTTTCATAGCATATCATGCCGATGATGAACGTGCGCTCACCAAAGTATGGTGTGCTTCGCCACATGTGAGGTAGCGAGCATTTAACATGTGCTCTGCTCACCAAAGTATGGTGTGCTTCGCCACATGTTAAATGTTCGATTATCTCAGTAATCTGACCTGATGTTGCCACAGTTCGTTCTATTCAAGCTTGTGTGTAGAGCAAAAATCAGTCCTTGTTCAACACACATGGTTGAATAGTATCAATTGTGGCGACTACCACGCAGACACTGTCTGAGGCAAGCTGATTTGATGTGCTTTTTTGCTCAGTCATAGCTGTGATTAGCCAATGATTCAAATTGGCCTGTATATTAGTGGCCGAATGATCTTTCGGGACCTTATGCACTGCACATTTCATCTACACTGAGCAGTGCATTTGGTCCCAAGGAATCATTCGTGCTGCAAGGTCAGCATTGTATGAGGCGTCTGAGTTTGTAGGTCATGGTTTTCTTGCCCTTGAGCCAATGATTAAAGACATGATCTGATGTAGGTTGCACAATGATTTTATCTGACCCTATACCTTGCACATGTAGTGAAATATGTGCATTGCATTAGGTCAGCTAAAATCATTCTTGCAGCATATCACTACTATGAGGCTCCACTTTTCTTGATGTGTTTTTTTGCTCAGTAATATCTGTGATTAGCCAATGATTCAAATAGGCCTGGATATTAGTGGCCGAATGATCTTCTTGGACCTTATGCGCTGCACATTTCGTATACAATGAGCACTGCATTTGGTTCAGAGGGATCATTCGCGCCGCAAGGTCAGCATTGTATGAGGCGTTTGAGTTTGTTGCTAAATGTTTTCTTGCCCTTGAACTATGCTAAGACTTCTTCACTTGTGTAGATGCTGCGTCTAGGAGTGCCTGTGGAGGTACCTGATGAGGGTCCGAGCAGAAAGCGTATTGGACGGCCACCTTCAGTAGGCCACTTCCACGAAGGCATGAACCCTATGCACTTCTGCAAGATCCTCATGGCGCCTGGGATCGGAGTGCTGCCACTCCCGGACGGCTTCAGGCCTTATCTAGGCTCGGTGCCGGGGAAGATGATCATCAAGACCACCACTGGCTGCCAGTGGGAGATGAGCGTCAAGGAGGTGAGCGGCAAGGCCATCCAGGAAGCTGGCTGGCCAGAATCCGCGGTCGCCCATAACCTCAAGATCGGCTACCTTCTGTTCTTCAAGAAGCTCATCGCAAGGGAGTACAGGGTGGTCATCTTCGACTACTCGTGCTGTGAGGTTGTCGGCAGGTGCCCGGAACACCCTCACAACATGAGGAGGCTTCAGGCGGCCGAGGAGGAGGAGGAGTGATCGTACTGCTGGTTATTGCTAATCTATGTTATGCTGCCCAGTGATTGGGTTTAGAACTCGTACTGCTGGTCCTATGTGAAATTACCTGCTGGTCTATGTGAACTATCGTACCCTATCTAGTTCTGCTGTTGCTAGTGTTCTTGTGCTGTTGCTAGTGTTCTTGTGCTGTTGTCCGTGTTCTTGTTCTGTTGCTTGTGTTCTTGTGCTGTTCGTCCTGATCTTGCTGATGTTCTTGGTGTTCTTCCTGATGTTGCTATGATATCCTCACCACTGGGAGGAAGAGGTTACCATAGCGCATCAAAGGTTGGCAACCAATCAACCGGTCGAGTTTCTCTCCCGGGCCAGCGCTACCAACAATCAATCGGTCGAGTTTCTCTCCCGGGCCTTGGAATTGTTATTGTGGACTACCAAACGAAACGATCAAGTTGTTTTTTGTATCGCATGGTGCGACCCAAGTCCCCCAGCGCCTGCGCCCAGAGAGCCGAAAAGGACTGCAGGCTACCAAACGCGCCCCAAATTTCACCGGAATTCAGCTCTTAGAGCATCTCCAACAGCATGTTTGATTTTCTGTATGACGATCACGGTTTGGCACGAGAGCGCGAGGAAGCTTCCCTGTTGCTGTTCATCCATCGGGGTACAAAACCTTCTCGTGCTCGAGGGGCCACAGACAGACGGGGGAGGAGCCAAGTCTGTACTGTACGCGCACCATAACCATGTTAGCGCGAAGCAGCACACGTCGCCGTGACAGGTCGACGGACGGCGACAGAGCGCCACCCACAGCGGAATTGGTCCGACCGCGACGCAGAGCAACAGACGCCGACTTCTTCCTTTCGTTTTGTTTCTCGAGTTTGGACAAAGCAAAGCAGACGGGGACGGCAGCAGACGCCGACTTCTTCCTTTCGTTTTGTTTCTCGAGTTTGGACAAAGCAAAGCAGACGGGGACGGCAGCGGCCTCGTGGTGTCAGAGCGCTGGACTGCGGTTGAACTCCCTCCACGGCTCCACCCCGTCTCCCCCAAATTTGACGCATTCCTTCCCAGTCCAAAGTTTCCAAACACAGCGAACGAGCGAGCGCTGCAAACCTGCCCCGATTCCGATTCCAACTACCCGAAAAAATCCCACCTTTCCTGCCCCCGCACTTGCCCTGTTTGATTGGGCGATCCTTTCCGGTTGATAACTCCTCTGGCCGGCGGCGGAGGAGAGGAGGAGGCTCTTTGGCGGCGGGGCTTCTTGATCTTGCTCAGGAAGATCGATCTCTACTGTCCAATTCGGTCCGCGGTCAACTAAATTGGGAAGAAGAAGCCGTCCTCTTCCTCTTCCTCCTCGCCGCCTTGGGAGCAGTTGCCAGCGCTCGGTTGGTTCGTCCCGGGTAAGCTCTTACTTGCATTCATGGAGTTCCAATCTCGCTTCTTTACTTGTTTTCTCTGCCCTCCCTTAGCATATTCCTGCCGAATCCAATCCAATTCCTTGACTGTTCAGTTGTGCGGGTAGATTGCGATGGTGCCGTAGGTCAGACACTCAGACATCCTCTCTACTACTTTTCTATGGTCTAGGGGGCTCGTAATTCAGGCATTGACTTGGGTGGAGAGGCTCATCCGGGACATTTTCTTCTTCATGATAGTTGCTGCCATGAATTTGATTGTGGGGATGTCAGAATGTGTACTTTTCTCCTCCATCTAGATGGGGCAGAAAGGACATGTGGAACTGAAAGATCTCATTAGTGGGGGGAGCAATAGCCAATACTAGGCCCTAATTGTTGTGACTTTCTTGTGGTCATTAATTGGACCCAAATTGCAGGTGGACTGGACAGGCATCCACAATCAACAGTGCTGAACAGGGCATGTGTTTTGTGTGTGGGGGCAAAAGATGAGATGAACTTTGGAGGACAGGAACCAGTGGAGACAAAGGCATAAAGCACCAAAGGTATCTGCTACCATACCAAGGTGTTTGTGTGTGTGGAAATCCTACAACTACAAGACTGGCTTGGTGCTGAAGCCATAGAGACAGGGCGGCAGAGATGGCGAAGAGGACGATGAAGAAGCTGCACGCCAAGGATGCGCTTGAGTTCTTCAACCAGGTCATGGTGGAGCAGCCCTTGCTCCCCTTCCTCATCCCGCTGGGCCTCTTCGCGTGGTTCATCGAGCGCTGGGTGGTGCCCTTCTCCAACTGGGTCCCCCTCGTGGCCGCCGTTTGGGCGACCATTCAGGTAGTTATAATTTCCTCCATGTTGTTGGCCAAAAAATGATTAGAGTCATAAGATGTGGTGAATTTTCAAAGTCTGTCTGATGCCATTGTGAAGTTTTAGGAGCATTAGCATTCAGACGATACTCCATAATTTCACACAAACTACTTACTGAGGAAAATGTAGTGCAATGAATAATTAGGAACTGCTGATCTGTTTTGGGTTGTTAAGTGTTCATAACGTTGAACGGGAAGGTCAACAAGAGACAACATATTAGCTGTATCACTGTACTTTGTTTTTCTGTCTTAGTTCTTACCCTTTTGGATGGTTGACGCAGTATGGAAGGTTTAAAAGGAAGATGGCTATAGAAGATTTGAACAAACGATGGAAGCACCTTATACTTAACACAACAGTATGTTCTGTTCGTTTACTCAGTTTTGGCTCCTCTTTATTCATCAATATCCAGCCAATACTCATTTTACGTCTGTTGTAGCCTACTACGCCAATAGAGCCTTGCGAGTGGCTGAACAAACTTTTGATAGAGGTTTGGCCCAATTACATGGAACCAAAACTATCAAGGAAATTCCAATCTACTGTCGAGGTCAGTTTCCATCGTTTCGTCAGATCACATTTTGTTCTTGGATGCAATTTAGCAGTCAGTAGTTTCAGAATTTTTAGCATATCATATTTGGAGAAATTAATGACTTATTATCATTAGAGAGTAGACAACCATATGACGACTGAGCAGGTTGTGCTTTAGATTATATGCATTTTATCCATGGAAGTTGATGGTCCTAACGCTAAACTGATCAGATAATTCCGTTGGTTCCATTAATTTATGTCCTCCCTCCGTTCCATAATTCTTGAGTAGCCAATATGTATTGCAAGACAGCTGCATGCTGGTTTTCTATACTACATCATTTAAAAGTAGCTGACTTGAGCTCTATATTTTTACAGAGACGTTTAAAGAGTCGAAGACCAAAATTAATAGTAAGTTCTCTCTAATTCATTCTTCTTCTTTTGATGTTCTGATTGCAGTACTAAACCTTGCTTGCACATCCCCAGGATAAAATAGAATTACAGGAATTCTCGCTGGGTTCTTGTCCACCTACCTTGGGAGAACAGGGCCTGCGCTGGATGACTTCAGGGGACCAGGTCAGTTTTCCATACGATTTATTGTGTGCGACCAGGAAGTTAAATATCCAAAATTTACTTAAAGAGGGAATATTAATTCAGGTGCTGGGTGCTGGGCCATGCTTTCCATCCATCCATCTACGTGCACATAACTGAAAGGATACCTTAGGCAGTTTTGTGTGCGCACTGCGGAGCTGTATCCAGTCTTTTAGTTTTTATCATAGATTTTGTCGAATCCAAAAACCAAACCTTGCTGTGGATTTGTCAATACTCAAACTTATCGATCACATACTGAAAAACAATATTGTTAAATAGGTTAATCTTTTAGATTCACCAGTATCATTAATGATGTCTTCAGTGATTCGTAGGCGAATCTCTTAACACCATGTTATTTTGAAAACCCAAACATTAAAAGTAATTAATATTATATCTATATGCACATGCAAGTTGATATGTTCATTCCTGTAGTAACCTTAGTTATTTTGGAAGATGTTATGTTCTATGAAGTAGGATGGGTACAACCGTACAAGGAAGCTGTATTTATTTTACAGTACATTCATTGGGTGCAGTGCATACTTAATCCTATAATACCTTTTTGAATGTGCAGCAAGTCATGACTTTGGGTTTTGACTGGGACAGCAAAGAGATGAGTGTAATGTTTATGGCGAAATTAGCAAAGCCACTGATGGGCACTGCTCGCGTTATTATAAACAGCATCCACATCAAGGGAGATGTATGTCTTCTGCTCTCTCCATTGGTTATGCTCTTACCATTATATCGAACTTGAAAGTCGTCTGTTTCCAATTTTTTTTAATGATGTCAAGAGACTTACTATTAACATTAAGGTTGAAACATGTGTTTTGTAAGAGCCATTTGAACACTTGAGTTATTGACATGGAAAATAAAGCTTTAGCATGCAGTTGAGTATATAAAGACTTGTTAGTTATTACGGCAAGGACATGGTGTCTTGTTATCATTTCACAAGAAACAAGCTTAGTGGATTTTGCGTAATTTGTTTTTTGTGACCGGAAGGGTGAACTTAAAACTGTTATCTACTTTTGTCTTGACTACACTGTGTATAATAAATCTGAATTGATAACTGACTTGCAGCACCCTACTGTGCTATACAGGATTGAGTTATGTTAGTACCTCTGACTCAAATTACATTGTTGCAGCTTCTACTAAGTCCCATTCTTGATGGTGAAGCTGTTCTCTATTCTTTTGAATCTACTCCAGAAGTCAGGATAGGTGTAGCATTTGGAAGTGGCGGAAGCCAAGCTGGTCCTGGTATGGAGTTACCGGGTGTCTCAACATGGCTGGTGGGTTTGTGCGGACCATTTAGTCCAGTTCTTGATTTCTTTACAGATTCATTACATAATGGTGGTAGCCATTTTGTGCTGACTTTTGGAAGCTAAATTCCGTTGACATATCTAATGCTTGCTTCATGAATCATTTAGGTAAAGCTTTTGACTGAAACCATAGCGAAGACAATGGTTGAGCCACGTCGGCTCTGTTTTTCCTTGCCACCAGTAGATCTAAAGAAACAGGCAGTTGGTGGCGTTCTTTCCGTTACTGTTGTATCAGCTAGCAATCTTGGCAAAAAAAGCACAGCCACTGAGTTAGGGAACCAACAAAGCTTAAGTGGAAGCACTACATCAGGGATTGCAGATAAAAAGGTAGTACATGCATTTGTTGAGGTAGAAGTTGGCAGTTTGATGAGAAAAACCGACACTTCTGAGGGTCCAAATCCTACATGGAATAGCACATTTAACATGGTACTGCATGGAGAAACAGGTGTTGTCAAGTTTCTTCTGTATGAACTGGATTCTGATGGTGTTAAATTCAATTACCTCACAAGCTGCGAGATAAAGGTAGGGTAGAGGTTTCTTCTAATTTTGCTATTCATCTCAGGGATACATTTGAGGTTCTTCCCGCATAACACTAAGAAATTGAGTTAAACAGGTCAAGTACGTTTTAGATGGCTCAACGATATTTTGGGCCATAGGACATAATTCTGGTGTGGTTGCGAGGCATGCTGAGAACTGTGGGAAAGAAGTTGGAATGGTGGTTCCATTTGAGGATAATACAGGAGAGGTAACTCGCCTATTTCTTGTCATTTCTTCTTTTAGTACCTATCTGTTATTTTCACATAATATAATCTGATTCTAGAACTGATATAAGATTGTAATTTGTAATGCATGAATTAGTATTTGCTGGCTAACTTTCATCAGCTGTCTAAAGAAATAAAGAATCCATTTACTCTGTCTTTATTGCCAATATGCCATACATGTGTCAGGTTATCTTTACTACTACTTGCATAATATTACACATTCAACCTTACTAATCTGTATGAATAAATTGCAACCGTGGTCCTTCAAATTGTGCGCTGCAGTCAAGTAGGTCCAAGAACTTCATAGCTTGCACATCCACAGCCATGAACTTGTATAAGTGGTTCATATGTAGTCCCAAGACATCACCAACATGGCACACTGGTACAACCTGCCTGCATGGCACACGTGCTACAGTGTCATCCTTAAAAGTTGTAATCTCAAAAGATCGTTGTCAGTACGGCGATAACATATTGGCCCAATAGTATTATGAATAGTTTCTATTGGTCCTTGTTTGAATACTAACTGGTTAACTAGGATTGGCTGGCTATGCCATTTCTTGCCTTGTTGTAGTTTGTTATTTTTTTATGGATGGTACTGCAAACTGTTTGAAATTCTTTTTTTCCAGTTAACTGTCAGCCTTGTGCTAAAAGAATGGCAGTTTGCTGATGGGTCGGTTACAGTAAGCAATTCTCTAAGCAATGGACTTCGGAGTTCTCTTGATGGATTGCCAAAGTTTCAACCTAGGACAGGAAGCACACTCAGAGTCAAAGTTGTCGAGGGTAGGGACCTTGCAGTAAATAGTAAATCTGGGAAAGGTGATCCTTATGTGAAGCTCCAGTATGGAAAGGTTATTGTTTTTACCTTACCCAACTTTTGTTCGACTACCAAAAATTATATCCAAGTTCAGATAATTTTGTATTCTAATCTCAGATTATGTCACTAGGCTCTATACAGAACAAAGACACTCTCCCGTACAAGCCAACCAGTTTGGAATGACATGTTTGAGTTTGATGAGATTGCTGGTGGTGAATATCTGAAGATCAAATGCTATAATTTAGATACATTTAGTGATGACAGCATTGGTAGTGCAAGAGTAAATCTGGAGGGACTTCTAGATGGTGCTAGCCGAGATGTCTGGGTACCACTTGAAAAAGTAGATTCGGGAGAGATCAGGCTCGAAATAGAGCGAATACAAAATGTTCACAGCGACAACCTGAAGGTGTGCACTGCATCCTTAATAAGCATTGAATTTCTAGATTGTGAAAGAGTACCATCAGTATTTTGCTAAGAAAGATCCTACTATAACAAATTGTGATGTTCAGTACAAACATTTTAGTAGTACCCATGAAACCCTTCAGTACTAGTCTTAGTATACTGTTTTGTCAACTGATTTATACCTCTTGAATCTGAATTGCATTTCTTTTTTGCAGAGATCAAGCAGTAAAGTTGAAGCCGGCTGGATTGAGCTATTAATAATTGAAGCCAGGGATCTCGTTGCTGCTGATCTGAGAGGAACTAGTGATCCTTATGTCAGGGTGCATTATGGGAATAACAAGAAGCGAACCAAGGTTTGGTGATGAATCGTACTTGTCTTCCAATCATTCCTTCTGCTCTGTTTCTACACAAGTTGCTAGGAGCAGCAACCAGTGGACTGAATAGTTCCTTCCGTGCAGGTCATCTACAAAACACTGGCTCCACAATGGAACCAGACATTTGAGTTTGCTGAAACCGGAGAACCCCTGATCTTGCACGTCAAGGACCATAATGCGGTCCTTCCAACCGCCAGCATAGGCAACTGCACCGTTGAATACAGCATGCTTTCTCCGAATGAATCTGCTGACAAGTGGATACCGCTGCAAGGAGTGCGGAGCGGAGAGATCCACGTGAAGATCGTGCGGAGGGTCGTGGACTCGAAGAAGAAAGCCAGCCTAGAGACAGACCCGTCTGCCCTTGGCAAAGGACACAAGATATCATCACAGGTGAGCCAATGCATCGATGCTTGCTGTTCACTCCTGCCACATTTATTTTCTTCTCTGTGACATCCAATCCTTTGAAACTCTGGACAGATGAGAGACAGCCTGAAGAAATGCACAGGCCTGGTTGATGAGGGTGGCGACACGGAGGCACTGTCGCTGGCCTTGACGGAGATGGAGGGCGTTCAGGTCGAGCAGGAAGTTTACATAGAGCAGCTGGAGCGGGAGAAGGCCGTGCTTCTGCGAAAGATAAGCGAGCTTGGTTCAGAAATCGTCAGGTCATCCTCCGGACCTGCAAGAACACCCTACTAGTTTAGATCAGCAATTACATTACTACACGAAACAAGATGGCAAAGTGCTAATCATTTTCCGTAGAACTATATATGTAATTTATCGGCTCTTTACCTGTAAGTAAGTAGATGGATAGGAAACCATGCAGAAATTATCTCGTTGAAACGCCCTTAAATTTGTACAAAAAGTTACTGGAAAATGAGTTGTAAATTTTCAGAAAGAATCTCAAATCATTTGTGGTATTTTTAGTGCTGAAGTCTAGGTATTTGCAGTTTTTTGGAAGCTCACCAGTCACCACCTCGCACAAGTATATCTGCCTGTAATTTTAAATGGGTTTCCTTAGGATTTTTCAACTTTTGTTATTCCAAAAGATCTAAGAAGTTTATGTGACCGAGTCTCTGGAGTACATGCACATGCATGTTAGAATTTATGTAAAAATATGGCTTTGTATTTTGAATTGAGAAAAGGGAAACCCACTTTTTTTGGGGCTCATTTAGCCTCGTAGAATTTCATATGCATGCACTTCACTTTTTTTGCCATTTTTTCTTGAGCAGGAAATATTATTACAGTTGGAAACTTTCTATAATCTTACAACAACAAAGAAAACAATGTCTTTGTAGTCCCAGACAAGTTAGGGTAGGCTAGAAGTGTAATCCAAAAGCTCGCAACCAACTCATGGTTTGGCACATAGATACACAAGTTTTCACGCAGCCCTGTTCATTGCTAATTTTTTGATGATACTTCAATTCTTTAGATCTCTCTTTACGGAGTTCGTAAAGAGAGGTACGTATATGTAGCTTTTACATTTTTGTAAAACAAACCAACACTGTGCTTTAAAAATTCATTTTTTGCCCATGACATGAAATATGTGTTTTGATTTAGAAACTTTGGGTGGTCACAAAGATAAGAAAACGTATGTTGAGAATGTTTTGTATTCTACACTTGTTTAAGAGATGTTATCATCTATCACGGGAGCATATGCTGCGATGAGCCAGTGCGCTTCACTCGGATGGTAAATGCGATGTATCGCATCATTTTTTAGCAGGGCCCCGACACAAAAAAGTCTATTTTAAGCTGAATTTTCACGGTTGTATTTTGAGAAAATCGCATCATTTCACAGTGTATACTGGCTTTCAATCCTTGTGTACTTGGATGCCAGCAAGTTCACGCACTCCGGTGCAGTCCTCCCTTTTCCTGAAGGTCGCCATGTTTTCAGGCCACGGTGTCCCCGGACATTACAGTGAGTCACGAGAGAGCCAAAGCCTAGCGGCGACGTATGTAGCGCCCGAACTGGAAAGCATCTGCTCGCCGCGATAAATGCGACGCCGCCTCCCAACAAGCTCAGGTTTCACTGGCTTGTACGGTCACTGGGTGGCTTGCCGGCTGCCAGCGCCGCCCGGCCAGGAAAGTCAATTGGTCGACCGAGATGCCTATCGTGCGGTGCAGTGCAGTGCAGCTGCACACGCCGGCGGCCTAGCTAGCTAGCTAGCTAAACCTGGGTGTGCGGTCATGCCTAGAGCTAACTGGGGTTGACTTTGGGTTGGGAGAGTTCTTGGGGTCCTCAATTTCCAAGAACAATTTAAACAACCAGATCGATCACCAAACACCAATGTCAACGTGCGTAGTACTGGAATTTTACAAGAAATTGTACAATTTGAATTTGGTCTAATTTGAAGGCTTGGCTTGGACTCCACGACATTGAGCCGTCAGGAGTGGTGGGTTGTGGTTACCCGCAAAAAAAGAACCCACTATCAAGAAAATCCATGGCCCCAACTAACAATGTTGGTCATGCTGGAAATTTAGAAGGAGCGCAAAGCCGATTTTTTTTCAAAATCATTCAATAACCGCGACCATGTTATTTTCCAAGATTAAAGATGAGTATGGTATCTCGCTAGGGCGAAAGTCTTAAGTAACGTAATGTCGCGAGAATATACTTTGGTTTTTTATTTTGGCCTTTTGGCTAGTATTTGGTTTGTAAGACTTCTATCTTTCTTAATAAATGAAAATGACCAGTCCTTTTGCCTTCTCATAAATTTTTGTGTGCAGACAAGTTTGAGTGGACGGAGATTTTCCTCCAAAGTAGAGTACTGATGATTTCTTAGGAAATATTCCTGCTGAGTTTAATCCGGTGAGATATCTTTGAATCAAACAAGCCCCTAGACATTCCCACGTTAATCAAGACAAGAGAGCAAAATGAAATTCTACAGCATGATACGTTTCCAGCCTCTGCACCGTGCGACGTGTACACCTAGACATGGCCGAATGCTACTTTGCTCCATCTATCATCTACGCCCCTCCCTCCCGGTGGCTCATGGTGGTGGCCTACTTCGGTGTTGGGGGGAGAGGCGGTAGACGATATGCCTAGAGCCTCATTTGAGTGTATGAAGCAGATTGGAAAGATGGAAGAGAACAATGAATGGTACCAGGCTTTCTACTCGTCGATGGGTCTGTGGTCGGTGGCGGCCTCCTCTTCCGCCGGTGAGGTCGACCGGCGGCGTGGGGACCTGCCGATCTGCCTAATAAAGGTGTCTGACCTAGGGTTCCTCTTGTGTGGAGATGGAGACCTTCCTGAGGCCGGTCCTTCTTGATCTGGCCAGAGTGGTGAGTTACGGAAGGCTCCGCCGGCTAATATGTCAGTGCACCCTATGCCTAGAGTTTGCTGGTTCAGGTGGTATTCGGTCATGCACACCCATGATTTTATTTCGACCATTTGGTTCTGGAGGGAGCAGCGCGAAGCTCCGTTCATTGTTGCCATCAGGTGACATTTTGGTCCAGGGTGAAGTCAGAAATGGAGAATATCATGAAGGCTGGATTGGAGGATTAGCAATGGAGCTTTGAGTCTCTGCACTATTGAGGGACTTGCTTGGTGTTCTGGGTTTCCTTGCAGCAGTATGCAAGTGGGGCAACAACACAGGTGAAGTTTAGAGTCTTACCTTTCAGGGTGAAAATCCAAGGTCTGGCCTTAATTGGTTGTGCCTGGCAATGGCCTTGTCGAAGGCACTGTTTTGAGAGCGTCAGGGTGAAAACCTAAGATCTTTGATCAGGTGATGACGGTTCTTGTGCACTGTTCCCTTCTTGGAGACGTCTCTTTAGAGATCTTGTAGTTCAGGTGTTGTCTTGGTGGATGTATTGTTGCTGCTAGGATTGGAATACCGCAGTGAGTCTTTTATTTTCTTAGTTTCTTTTCTTTTTTGGCCGTATGCATCCGTACTGCCATTAGGTTATTGCGTTGTTGCAGAGGCTTGGTGTGTATCCGTATTTGGAAAATGAAGGTACCACTAAAGAATAAGATTTCATGTGGTTTCTACATCACAAAGTTTTGTTAACTCAAAATAATTTGGCACAAAGGAACTGGCAGGGAAATTTGAAGTGTTGTTTTTGCGATAAAGATGAATCAATTCAACACTTGTTTATTGAATATCCTCTTGCGTAATTCATTTGCAAATAGTGCACATGACTTTCGGTTTGTCTCCCCCGCAAATATCACAAATTTGTCTGGCCATTGGTTAAGGGGTATTGCAAAGTAGGACTAAAAGCAAATTAGAATGCTCTAAGATTATGTTTTTAACAAACAGAGAGCTTCATATTTTTCAGGTTATCCCTTTGTCTACATGTAGGATTCATATGTGGTTCTATCTCCAACCAGTGAAGCCCATAAATTATGAGTGCAACTATTTAGAGACGGTAGCACAGAATTATACAACTAGTGTGGCTCACGGCTTGATAGTAGAATATGTCATTAATGTATCACCATGAGCTGTAATAATTTTTATACTGACTTTGTAATATTAACATAAGAAGATCATATATATTGTTTTGATATAGAGGCCAAGGTGTGCCCCCTTTTCAATCTTTTTTTTGCACCAATTAAACCGGCGGTCGCTTAACCACCAACACTACGTCAAAGCACCTCACACTTTTGTTGGCTGATGTGGCAAATAATTTCCTTTTTGCTCTAGACATGCATGCTAACATGTTTAGCCATTCTCGGTGGACGAACAAACTAGCATTGTGAAACACGGAAATGCAATTTGGCTCCCCGGTGTAAATGAATATATTGTTTCAAAACACACTTTAAAATATAAAAAAATAGATAAAAGTATTACATGTATATTTGAACATTCTATGCTCGCACATAAGTTTTCGAAAAAAATACTCCCTCTGACCACTAATACCTGTCTTTATATGGATGTATGTAGACACTAAAATATGTCTAGATACGTCCATATAAAGACAGGTATTAGTGGTAGGAGGCAGTATATTTTTTTTGTCCCAAGTAAAAAATAAATTTTTTGATGGTCCAATATAATTATTCATGGTACAGATTTTGTCTTTTTATATGGACCACATAAACTGTTCACGAGTGGACATACAATGACCGGATGTACACGGCATTCTTTTTTCAAATTTATTTGACATTCTAATATTTTTGTATTTCTAATAATAGGTTCTTATGAGCCAAAACACCACCTCCCATGAAACAGAAATTCTATACTTAGTTAGGTGAACTCCTAGTTTTCTTTCAGAACGTGCAATTGTCACAGGAAATTTTCGAGCCAATCTGAAAACAAACCAAAATCGAATACCTCTTATGAAATCAACCATGACTTTCGGGCAGGCGTCTTCGATGATTCGATCTTCCTTTGGCCGGGGGCCTTTGGACGAACTCGATTTAATGGATCCTCATCTCCCTGCAGCTTGCATTGGGCCGGGTAGCGCATGCGATGGCCGCACTGCATGCGTGAGGACAAAGGGCACCTCTCGCTAGTACACTAGCAGTACTGGTAGCAGTGTATGTGTGTGTGCTTGACACTTAAGATGATCAGATGTGTAAGGACTAGGGGTTCAGCCTAGGATCCAGGACCACCGCCGGCTCGCTGTGACAGGGTACGTTAATTTGCTTTTTGAGGCAGTGCTGTTTTCTGGCACGCAGATGTTGCCAACTCCATGGTGGACAAATCTCAGATGCACAGTGTGCCTAAGGCGTGCAAACGGTACTCCCTATACTACCACTCCTACTTCCTTCAGTCCTTGCTCATTTCGATTGCAAAATCTTGGTTGGTTAGTTAGCACTTAGCGGTGACCAGTTTATCGTAACACTTGTATGCATGCAGGAGTCCATATCTACCCTTAAGTTCTCTATGGCCCGTCACTTATGATTGGACTCCTGAATCTCTTTTTAGTGACGAAGTTAGTAATAATCAAAGTTAATTTTTTTGAGTGTTCACCGGGAGGAGCAAAGCCCCCACCTGAATAATTTCATTCCATCAAAGATAGGGTGAAATCCCTTTTTGTTGCCAGAGATACACGGGGGTAGAGGGGAGCCGCACTCCAACGCGGTGAGCTAAAAGGCAAGAAAACAAAACAAAAGGATCAGAATCGGACTGGCTGAAGGTAAGTGAGCCAGAGTTCAACGTCACTCTGGAAATCGGGGGGAGGAGGAGGGGGGGGGGGGGGGGAGGCGAGGGCGAAAGCACCGCAGCGTCACGACAGTTTTTGTGGAGGAGGGCAAGGGAGGGGGCGAGCCCGTTGAAGACGACACCAAGCCAGACCCCGAGTTGGACCCGACGCCACTGCACCAGGAGACAGTGATGGAGACGGAGGAGGCAGAGGATGGCGGCGAGCCCAACGGAGACGAGGCCACACTGTCCAGCCTGGCCAGGAGGGCGTCGTGAGCCATCCCATGGGTCCAACTGGTCGCCGAAGGCAGCAGGGACCCGAGAACCGCCAGCCTCGACATGGCCCTCAGGGAGAGGAGGCGGGGCGAGGATGAGGTTGTCGAAGCGCCGGCGAAAGGCCGGCAGTGGAGGAGGAGTGAAGAAGGGAACGTACTCCCCATCCTCATTGAAGGATTCGGCACGGTGCCAAACCCTAATCTTGCGGATGGTGATGAGGCGAGAGCCCCGAGGGTCGCGGGAGACGATGACCTTTTCGGGGACGAACTGGGCATGCTTAAGGAGCACGACTGTGCGCACCACGGAGCAGTCATTGCCGGAGATGCAGACGGGGTCAATTTTGACGGTCTGCCCAAAGGAGCAGAACGCAGAGTGAACCCCCAGCTGCCCAAGGTGCTCAAACGGCATACACGCGCGATGATGGCTGCCATGAACTGCATGTCGTAGGAATCCTGTTGGCCTCTTCCTCACGCTTGAGCCGAAGCGTGGCCCCATCCAGAATGAATGGTTCCTGCAGCATGGCGATCTCGCGGTCGCCCAAAGAGAGAAACCTGGCATACATATCGTCGAGGGAGGAAGGGCGAGGGTTACGTGCAACCCGGGGAGCTCCGTGCAGAAGGCATCGGCAATGGCGGCGGCAGGGGAGGTGAGGGGGGGGGGCAGGTTGTCGATGTAGACCACCGCCATCCGCCAGAGAGCGTGAGGTCCCAGGAAAAGGGGTGGAAGGGCGCGGTGGTGGGGCAGTCGCAGTGCGCGGTGAGGAGGCGGTGGGGATGAACTCAGGCAGGGGGAGCGGC
Organism: Dactylis glomerata; assembly: GCA_007115705.1. Classification (NCBI taxonomy): domain Eukaryota; kingdom Viridiplantae; phylum Streptophyta; class Magnoliopsida; order Poales; family Poaceae; genus Dactylis; species Dactylis glomerata. The sequence goes on from QXEO01000452.1 coordinate 880,003, forward strand.
ATGTCGCACTGACGATGTTTGTGTCCAGACCTTCCACAGCCACGACAACGAATCGGATCGCGACAGTCCTGAATAAAGTGCTCGGGAGAGAGGCAGCGGAAACAACTGTTGAGGTTTAGGGTTTTGAAGGGGGCAGGTGGAGTAGGAAGGAGGGGGCAGGGGGATTTTGCAACCTCTAGATAGGAGCGGAGCGGGGTCTTCGCGTCCGCATTGAAAGGAGGGGACGAGGCAGGTGAGGCACCATTACGAGCAGCGTTGACTGGCAGGGGGATAGGCAGGGTCGCCGCCGTAGGGCGGTAGGGGAGCAGGGGGATGATACATCCCAAACGTATCTATAATTTTTGATGCTCCATGCTTGTTTTTACACCATTTGCCTTATGTTTCGTTACACTTTGTGGCATTTTTATGCGATTTCCGGAACTAACCTATTGACAAGATGCCACAGTGCCAGTTCCCTGTTTTCATCTGTTTTTGTGTTTTAGAAATGCTACACAGGAAATATTCTCAGAATTGGACGAAACAAGTTCCAGAACCCCTATTTTTCTCGGAAGAGGACCGAAGACCGAACAAGAGTCGGAGGGGGGCCAGAGGGCAGGCACATCATGAGGGGGCACGCCCACCCTCCTGGCCGCGCCTAGGGGTGGTGAGGCCCCCCTGGTGGCCCTCTGACGCCGCCTCTCCGCCTATTTAAAGCCTCCCGAAGTCAAAACCCTAGATCGATCAGCGTTTTTCCCAGAACAGTTCCGCAGCGCCGCCGCCGTCGAAGACAAATTTTGGGGGACAGAAGTCTCTGTTCCGGCACCCTTCCGGGACGGGGAAGTGCCCCCGGAGCCATCTCCATCGGTCTCCATCGCCGTCTCTGCCGTCTCCATCGACCTCACCGCCATCTCCATCAACCTTGCTGTCTCCTATGATGAGGAGGGAGTAGTTCTCCCCCGGGGCTGAGGGCTCTACCGATAGCTATGTGGTTCACCTCTCTCTCCCATGATGTGATCTTTATGTGATTGTGAGCTTTGTATCTAGTTGAATTGGTAGATGTTATTATTCAGATATTATGCTACTCCAGTGCTTTATTATTGTAAACTCCGGGGACACCTCGTATCGTAATGGGAAGGTGACTAGTGTGCTCATTATGTGTGTCTTTTTGGTTAATGTCTCTATGAATTGTTGGTGTTTGTTGGAACCATCTAGTGCGTTCACAGTGATAGTGTGGGACAATCTAGTTTGGGTACATATGGACTTTGAGGAGTGCTTCGTAGCCCTACGCATGATTAGTGTTTGTTTTCCATTGGAGAATTGTTTTGAGTTGCATATTGATGATAGTATCTATTGGTTCAATTATGTTATATTTGTTGGGAGTGTGTCCACTAGTGAAAGTATGACCCCTAGGCCTTGTTTCCAAGCATTGCACACCGTTTCCTTTCAGTTTTGTTACATGTTTGCTTGCAGCGATATTTATTTCAGATTACATTTACTACTTATAATCATCACTACCGCTTGTATTTCACTATCTCTTCGCCGAACTAGTGCACCTATACATCTGGCAAGTGTATTGTGTGTGTTGGGGACACAAGAGACTTCCTGTATCGTAATTGCAGGATTGTTTGAGAGGGATAGCTTTGACCTCTTCCTCCCTGAGTTCGATAAACCTTGGGTGATCCACTTAAGGGAAACTTGCTGCTGTTCTACAAACCTCTGCACTTGGAGGCCCAACACTTTCTACAAGAACAGACGCGTGCGTAGATATCAAGCTCTTTTCTGGCGCCATTGCTGGGGAGGTAAGGTAAAAGGTACTCACATTCTTTGGTTACTAAGTCTTTTAGTTGCTGGTGAGTGCTCGAAGTTATTTCCTTTAGATTCTGCAATTATATCTTTTTGTTTCTTGTTTTTATTTTTACTAGTTAGGCTTAATGGAAAATATAGAGTTCTTTAGTCTTTTTCCTAAGTTTAGATTTGAAGAGAAAATTGAAAAACCTTTGGAGCTTATTTCGCATAGCAATGTTATTAGTACGAATGCTTTGAATACCGTTATTGCTAATGCTATAGAAAAGTCTAAGCTTGGGGAAGCTGGTTTTGTTAAGCATGATATTTTTAGTTCCCCAGCTTTAGTGGAGAAAGTTTGCTCTGATGATATTTTATCTTCCCTATGTGATATTTCTAATGATGTTTGTGCTCCTCATCCTTTTAAAATACCTATGAAGATTATTGAACGTGCTATGGATAACTGCTATTTAGGAGATGGAACTGTCCATCATGGTGATCATTTGCTCTTTATACATGAATTATGCGAGTTGTTCCAGTGTGCAGGTATTTCGATGAATCGAGTTAAGAAGAAGCTATTCTCTTTATCACTAAAAGGCAGAGCCGAGGAATGGTATAAAACACTGAAGGATGGTCGATCTATTGACTGGGAGGAAATTGTACCTCTCTTTTATTCTAAATTTTATCCTTCTAGTGAGGTTTATAAAGATAGGAATCACATTTATAATTTTCATCCGCATGAGGGAGAAAGCGTTGCCCAAGTGTGGGGAAGATTGAAGTTACTAATGCACAAATGTCCTATTCATGATCTTCCCCGTAATATTATTATTAATAATTTTTATGCAAGGCTTTCACGATATTACAAGGACTATCTAGATGCATGCTTTGATGGGTCTTTCACAAGCAAGGATGTTGACACCAAGTGGAATCTGCTTGAAACAATTCAAAACAATATTGAAGGTTGGGATAGCGACAAAGGTAAAGGATCAGGTATGAATTACGAGTTTGATTGCATTAAGTCTTTCGCTGAAACTGTTGATTTTCAAGAGCTTAGTGCTAAGTATGGTCTTGATCCTCAAATTATGATTGATTGTTTTAAAGCCTTTGCTTCTCATATTAATGTTCCTAAAGGAAATGGGGACGTGTATCATGAACCTTTTAAGGACACTTGAATAGAAAGTGATATTCTTGTTGATGATTGCATGGGTCTTTCACAAGCGAGGATGTTGACACCAAGTGGAATCTGCTTGAAACAATTCAAAACAATATTGAAGGTTGGGATAGCGATAAAGGTAAAGGATCAGGTATGAATTACGAGTTTGATTGCATTAAGTCTTTCGCTGAAACTGTTGATTTTCAAGAGCTTAGTGCTAAGTATGGTCTTGATCCTCAAATTATGATTGATTGTTTTAAAGCCTTTGCTTCTCATATTAATGTTCCTAAAGGAAATGGGGACGTGTATCATGAACCTTTTAAGGACACTTGCATAGAAAGTGATATTGTTGTTGATGATTGCAATAAACATGCTCGAACCTTTGAAAGTCCTATTTCCTATAATCATGTTAAATTTTGTGGAGTACATAGACCTTGTGAACAGAGTCACAACAAGGAAGATTATTGCATCACCCACGGGAATGAAGAAACCAATATGTGGCTTAGGGCTCTAGATGAGCTTGGTGAAAAGGTTTGTGAGCTTTATCCTTTTCTTTGTGAACTTTGCGATAACACGGGTCACTTTAATTTTCAATGCCCATTTAATCGAATGAGTACCGTAAATTTGTATTGTGATGACAAGATTACTCTCAATCAGCATGATGAGCTTACTTTGTTTTTGGATTGTGAAGAGATATCTAGAAAGATTTCTTTGGTTGATATAAGAGATGTTGATATTAATAGCACCCTTCGTGGTTGTCGTCTCTATTGTGTTAAAGATTGCCTCGCAAATACTTATATACAAAATCTTATAAAACATGATGTTTTGCCGAGCTATGACAGGACTAATAGATATTTCTATCTTATTAATAGAGAGGAGGAATCCTCCAAAGTTTCTTCTGTTGTTTCTGTCAGTAAACCAGATTTTGTGGAGAAGATGCCATTCCCTCCTAAAGGATATGTGGAGAAGATGCCCTTCAAGTCTCTCCCTCCTAAAGGAGAGAGTAAGAAGAGTATGAAGAAGAAGAAGAGGAGTAAAAGGCGAGAGGACACGGTATCTTCCCCTAAGCATTATGATCCTGCTATAGAGTATGATAATTCTAATTGGGATGATGTTCCCATGCATGTTACCTATGTTAGTGATCATGATTGGGAAAAGCACTCTACTTTTGATATTGAAAATCTTTTTGGTACCAATTCTAAGGTTAATAATTGTTGTACCATTAGTACTATCCATGTTCCTTCTTATGATGATATGTTTGATGAATATGCTTTGCGAAATAGTTATTCTCTAGCTTGTGATGATACTGAACCTCTAGTCTATGACGGTTACAATGATGAGTATAATGTTTTCAGTTCACCTACTTTTGAGGAGAAAATTAGTTATGATTACAATATGCCTCCTATTTTTGATGATTATGGTGATGAGAATAATTATTCTGTTGAATCTGCTCCTACTACAATTGTTCATGTGGGGAGTATTAATTCTTTTATGTATGTGGCCCATGATAGGGATGCTTTATATGATAGTAATATTGTTAGTTCTATTCATGATGCTACTGAAAGTTATTATGAGAGAGGGAAACATGGTTTGATGGATCTCAATAATATTGAGTTTCCCCTCTTTATGTTGCAACTCTTGAAGTTGTACTTGTTTTGCCTTCCTACGCTTTTTGCTTTGTGCTTTCATGACTTGTCTCTTTGCAAGATTATTTTTCATAGGAAGTGGTTCAGATTTAAATGTCTTTCACATTTGCTTTTTGATGCTCTCTATTGCTTCAAGTTCTTATCTGGTGCCGTTGCCTCAAGCTCTTATATGGCGCCCACATGAGCATCTTTGCAAATTACTGCGCCTAGCTCAAAGGCGTTAAAGAAAAGCACTCTTGGGAGATAACCCATTGTTTATTTTCAGTAATTTTTCTTTTATTTGAGTCTTGGAAGTTATTACTACTGTAATAACCGCTCCTTATCCTTTTTATTTCGTTTTTGTGCCAAGAGAAGCCTCTAATTTGAGTGAGGTAAGATTTGGGGATGTTGCTGTCCTGAAACAGATTTCTGTGCTGCACCGTAAAAATTCGTGAAAATTCTCTGTATATCTTTTGGATCTGCGATTTCTTGTGCATATGCCCCAGGTTATATCAAAACTTTTATTAGTTGAACACTTTTTGATTTGAGCAACAGAAAACCCTCTAAAAATTCAGCTGTTCTGTTTTGATAGATTTCTGCCAATATTTGTGTTTGCCGCTTTATCGCTTTCTTTTTGAGTTCTTTTGATCACGGAACTTTTGGGGAAGTTGCTACAGTAGTATATACTTTATATGTGGTGGTTTTGAGTTGAAACCTGAAGCAAAAAGGGTTGATTCAAAGTTATGCTTACACTAATGTTGCTAATAGAATTGTGTTTAATTTTGTATGAAGGAAGTTTTCAAGTGTAGGGATTGGAGAATGATGAGATGAGTTGAAGAATGGACAAAAGCTCAAGCTTGGGGATTACCATGCCACCCCAAGAAATACCCAAGAAGTACAAGCGTCAAAGCTTGGGGATGCCCCCGAGGCACCCCCTTCTTCATCGGTAAAAATCAGGTCACCTTTCAACACACTATATTTTTATTGCTTCATGCATTATATGTTTTTCTTGGAGCGTCTTTACTTTTCTTTTGTTTTGTTTGCTGCAATAAATGGTTGGATCACATCATGTTCTTTTTGGAGGAGATGAACTTCGTTTTTCATTGCCAAGAACATTCTAGTTTTCACTCTTATCGTTCAACGAGTGTTCTCTTTTTCTGCTACTGGGTTTAGCTTTTGTTTTTCGCCTTGATTTTTTTTCAGATCTTCTTTTATCTTTGCATCAAGGTGTATTTGGACCTCTGGTCCATGTTGGTTTTCATCAAAAGAGTTGTTTTAAAAAGGTTCGAATGGTGTTGGAAAAGAGAAAAAGTTTCATACAAAAAAGGTGGTACAAAAAGGAGCTTGTGTAGACTGTGGCTTAGACTTTTGTATGCCATGCTTGGTTGCATTTTGATAGTATGCTTAGTAATTTTTTCTGTAGCATGACTTGTCTCAAATGACTGAGATTGCTTAATGATCCTTTGAAAAAATCATGCATTTTTTTAATTATTTGGAAGCATTATTTTGGTTTTCTCCTTGATGCTTTATTTGGGTTGACTTGGCGCATGCTCACACATGTTAGACTCATACAAAGTCACCATAAGCCTCTATGATTATTTAGTTTTTAACTTTTGATGCCATCTTATGCTTCTTTTAATGTTGCTTTGTCGCTTTGCATGATTATGCCCGTTATTGCTCTCTTAGTTGGTCGCTCCCAGTCTTTTCCTAGCCCTCATTTTGTACTGAGTATGAGCTCTACTCGTGCATCCAAATCCTAAAAACCAAGTTGTTCCAATGTGTCCACCATACATACCTATTAGCAATTTGCTATTCCAAAGTACATTTGACTTGCTTTTATGTATCCTTCAAATTAAACTCTTTTTGGTGTTATGCGAAAATTGGTCAGTAAAGCTCTTACGAACCTGATGGCACACTTTACTTTTCTCGTTTTAAAATTTTGACATTGTGGCTCTCTTATGTTGAGTTGTTATGCTTGCAAGTTGTAAGTTGGAAATAAGCCCAGCCATGCCGTCATGGGGCAAGCTTTCAACATTGCACTATCTTTCATTTGAGTTGATACCGTGATCTTTTGTTTATGGATACTCGCGATGTGAAATAAGTTGGGAATCTTGCGGGATCATGGAGTTTTTATATGTGTTAGGGAAACGCCTGGGCCGCTAATCTAAGCCATGCATCATTCATGGTGGAAATTTACAGCATGCCCATAGTGGACATTCGACGACGCATCTCACAATAAAAAGCTATACCAATGGTAAATAAAAGAGATGTCGAGGTGTTCATTGTCTGTTTGTCTTGTCATTTTGATGTGGGCTTGTTCCATGTCATCGGGCAGGAGGTACCCCGTTGGCGGTTCTCAATGATACACATATATTTACAATGACAAGAGCTTGCTTGGGACTCTAAGTCGAGTAGCATGAGGTTTGGGTATTCGTACTTCACGGGACACGAGGTTTTCAACTTATGATTTGTGAAGCATATGCATCATAAGTGTATTCGCATTAACTTTAACCATTCAAGATGCTTATGATGGGGGAAATGAGAGCTCAAAGCCGGTAAGTACCATAATTTTTTAAGGTTTATAAAACTTGCAATCACTGCTTCCCTCTGCGAAGGGCCTTTCTTTTACCTTTATATTGAGTCTCCACCTTCTACCTTTATGCACCTTCTAAGAGAGCATAGTTGTCATTCTGAGTATAATGTGCATTGTCCCAAATTTATCATTGATTGATTCATGATTATGGTTTCATTTGTTCTTAAATTACTTGTATCTAGTCACCCTCTTAAACTTGAAGGTGTCCTATGCATTTATGTTTTGCTACTCCATGAGGGACAAGCTGAAAACCATTTGCTATGTTTTCCTTATGATTTGAACACACGTTTGACTTTCATTGTTTCATTTTCATGATCTTTCATTTGTGTTCATTTTCATGTTATAACATGGTTGCTAAGTTTCTTCTATCAAGATTATATCTTTCATGCCCATGTTTTATGTTCTTTGATCCCAGCACTCAATGCTTACTTCGTTGATCAAGATTATGATGGTGCATGTCGCCTCCAAAAATTATTCTTTTGTTATCACTTACCTACTCGAGGACGAGCAGGAGTTCAGCTTGGGGATGCTGATACGTCCCAAACATATCTATAATTTTTGATGCTCCATGCTTGTTTTTACACCATTTGCCTTATGTTTCGTTACACTTTGTGGTGTTTTTATGCGATTTCCGGAACTAACCTATTGACAAGATGCCACAGTGCCAGTTCCCTGTTTTCTGCTATTTTTGTGTTTCAGAAATGCTACACAGGAAATATTCTCAGAATTGGATGAAACAAGTTCCAGAACCCCTATTTTTCCCGGAAGAGGACCGAAGACCGAACGAGAGTCGGAGGGAGGCTGCTGGTGCCAAGTTGACGTGTAGCAGACGGTCCTTGTGCGTGGTGAATAACCAGCCCATTGGGAACCCCAAGAGGAAGGTGTGATGAGTATAGCAGGTAGTTTTCCCTCAGTTAAGAAACCAAGGTTTATCGTTCTTGGAGAGGAGAGACAAACGACTGAAGGTGATGCTTGCTAGCTTGCGACAGCTCCGGACAATTTATATATGGCGCCTCGTCCAAGCTTTGCTTGCTAACTGCAATGCGGAACCTGCACACAAACAACCAAGTACTTTGTTCCCAACTTGCGATGAGGTTGTCAATCTCACCGGTTTGCTTGAAACAAAGGTTATGAGCGTATCGAGTGGAAAACAATAGAGTATGCGAGTAAAGTAAACAGTGCGAGTAAAGTAAACAGGTGATAGCAATATGATGGAAATAGGACCGGGATCCACAGTTCACTAGTGGTGTCTCTCCATAAGATAAATAACACATGCTGGGTAAACAAATTACAGTTGGGCAATTGATAAAATAAAGATAAACGTGATATGTCAAGAAGATCACTATGAGATTTACTCTGGGCATTACAACAAAATACATAGACCGCCATCCAACTGCATCTATGACTAATAATCCACTTGTGGTGAATCAATCCGAGAACTCCACAAGTATTAAGTTGCGAACAACAGATAATTGCATTAAGCAAAGTGTGTAATGTAAATAAAGCATATGCCCTTGAGCATATGAATGTTGTTTTCTCCCTAGTAGCAACAACACATCTACAACCTTAGAGGTTTCTGTCACTCCCCCAGATTAAATAGAGGCATGAACCCACTATCGAGCATAAATACCCCCTCTTGGAGTCACTAGCAACTACTCGGCCAAGATAGCTACTAACAACGGAGAGCATGCAAGATCATAAACAACATAGAGATAACCAACTCAATCATAAACACCAATATTCATCGGATCCCAACAAACCAAACATGTAGAATTACATAACGGCGATCTCAATCATGTAGGGCAGCTCATGAGATCTAAACATGAAGCACATAGTGGAGAAGACAACCATCTAGCTACTGCTATGGACCCATAGTCCAAGGTAGACTACTCACTCATCGCTCCGGAGGCAAGCATGGCGATGAAGAAGACCTCCGGTGGCGATTCCCCTCTCCGGCAGGGTGCCGGGAAGAGCTTCTGGACCCTCCCGATCTTCGAGTCGACGGCGGCGGCGGATCGCAATGTGTTCAGGAAAATTGATCGGGTACTTAGGTTTTTTCCGTCGGGGGGTCTTTATAGGCGAAGGGGCGATGTCAGAGGAGGGACCAGGCGGCCTCACGCCAGGCTCGCGCGGCCAGGCCCCTGGCCCCACCGCCCTAGCGTGTGAGCCCCTGGTGGCCCACCTCCTACTCTTCTTCGGATCTCTGGAAGCTTTCGGTTAAAATAAGACTTCAGGAACTTGTTTCGTCCAATTCCGAGAATATTTCCTGTGTATCACTTCTGAAACACAAAAACAGCAGAAAACAGGGAACTGGCACTGTGGCAACTCGTTAATAGGTTAGTTCCGGAAAATGCATAAAAGTGCCACGAAGTGTAACGAAACATAAGGCAAATGGTGTAAAAACAAGCATGGAGCATCAAAAATTATAGATACGTAGGAGACGTATCAGGGGCCAGAGGGCAGGCACACCATGAGGGGGCACGCCCACCCTCCTGGCTGCGCCCAGGGGTGGTGAGGCCCCCTGGTGGCTCTCTAACGCCGCCTCTCCGCCTATTTAAAGCCTCCCGAAGTCAAAACCCTAGATCGATCGGCGTTTTTCCCAGAATAGTTCCGCAGCGCCACCGCTGTCGAAGACAAATTTCAGGGGACAGAAGTCTCTGTTCCGGCACCCTGCCGGGACGGGGAAGTGTCCCCGGAGACATCTCCATTGGTCTCCATCACCGTCTCCGCCGTCTCCATCGACCTCACCGCCATCTCCATCAACCTTGCTGTCTCCTATGATGAGGAGGGAGTAGTTCTCCCCCGGGGCTGAGGGCTCTACCGGTAGCTATGTGGTTCACCTCTCTCTCCCATGATGTGATCTTTATGTGATCGTGAGCTTTGTATCTAGTTGAATTGGTAGATGTTATTATTCAGATATTATGCTACTCCAATGTTTTATTATTGTAAACTCCGGAGACACCTCATATCGTAATGGGAAGGTGATTAGTGTGCTCATTATGTGTGTCTTTTTGGTTAATGTCTCTATGTATTGTTGGTGTTTGTTGGAACCATCTAGTGCGTTCACGGTGATAGTGTGGGACAATCTAGTTTGGGTACATACGGATTTTGAGAAGTGCTTCGTAGCCCTACGCATGATTAGTGTTCATTTTCCATTGGAGAATTGTTTTGAGTTGCATATTGATGATAGTATCTATTGGTTCAATTATGTTATATTTGTTGGGAGTGTGTCCACTAGTGAAAGTATGACCCCTAGGCCTTGTTTCCAAGCATTGCACACCGTTTCCTTTCAGTTTTGTTACATGTTTGCTTGCAGCGATATTTATTTCAGATTATATTTACTACTTATATTCATCACTACCGCTTGTATTTCACTATCTCTTCGCCGAACTAGTGCACCTATACATCTGACAAGTGTATTGGGTGTGTTGGGGACACAAGAGACTTCCTGCATCGTAATTGCAGGGTTATTTGAGAGGGATAGCTTTGACCTCTTCCTCCCTGAGTTCGATAAACCTTGGGTGATCCACTTAAGGGAAACTTGCTGCTGTTCTACAAACCTCTGCACTTGGAGGCCCAATACTGTCTACAAGTGTAACATCCCAGTATTTGGGACTAGAAATAGAGAGGAAACCGTTGTGTGCATTGCATTCATGCATAGAAAATCTGTAAAATTTTCGCGCTTTTAAATAAAACATATCAAAGTGATTGGAGTTTCACTTGAGTTGATGGAACTGAAGTAGCTCATCAACTGAAGCGCGATAAACTTCAATATGACCTTTATTAAAAACCTTGTTTTGGGTAGAGATAAGCACAATAGATAAAGGAGAGTAAAGTGAGGAAGAACTAAAATGCTAACACACTATTTCAGGATCCAGTATCTATTGTTGTTACCATGATCAACATGGTATCCATGAAACCCAAGTTATTAAACCCATGACTAGTGTATGATTATGCTTTAGTGGATGGGGTGAATAAGTGTCTAATATAGCCTAACTTGATAATAAGATATCATCCTAAGAAAGTATGGTGTAGGAATGTATCATTGAGTATATACCAACTAGGAGGTAAGCATTTCTATGAAAGCCATCTAGGAAACTTTAGTCATTCTTCAGGATTTCCATGAAGCAAAGTAATCTTCTAGGGGCAGGGTAGATCACAACCCTATACCCTAGGAGATGGGTTAGTACATAACCTATGGCACACTAATCATATCTCAAGAGTGATAACCTTATTCTTATGAGAGTGATAGGATACTATCAAACTCCATACCCTTCATCATCCATTTGGAAGCCACTCCAAATTATCATTCTAACTTATGTACCATATTGTGATCATAAGCAAAGCCCTAGAATTATGACTTCTCTCTAAATCCAAATGTGGTGTTCAAACAAGGATCTTTCTAAGATCAACCAAATACTTTTTTAGAGATAAACTTATATGTGGGAATTCAAATACTCATCTCACACAAATCTTCTCTGTGGAATATAAAATAACTATAGGTATCCAAATAAACCAATCCTAGGTAAACCTCTAATAAAATCCTAACTCAAACTAAATATACTTTGATGCAAGTGCACCTACTATATAATCTTTAATACACATGTTTGAAATGTTTAGTATCTAAATATCGATTTATAAGTACTCTTGATGATCTAAAACCTGCAAAACAGAATCAAGTTTTACTTAGCAATTCGAAACAAGAAATAACAAAGAAATAGAAAAAGAAAAGAAAGGAATAGAAAAAAAAGAATAACTTACCTGGCCGAAGCCCAGCTGGCACAGCCCAACACCAGCCCGGCCCAACTTACCTCTTCGCTGGGGGGTCATCTTCAACCTTTGGATGGAGGAAGCTGCTCGTTGTTGACCTCCTCGTCGTCAACCGCGTTGAGATCAGTGCCACCGCCCTCCGTGGTTTATAAAGAGCTGACCGCCGCCGTTGTAGGAAACCCTAGGGCCCCGGTTCTTCTCCTCCCTCGAGTTTCTCTCTCAGACCCCGAAACCCTAGCTCTGGCCTCTGCGAGACCTCGCCGTTTCCGGTCACCCCGAGCTCCGATAGGAAGCCCTGAAGCTCCGCCTAGCCTTCCTCTACTTCCTCATCAAAGGAATTGATCAGGAGTGCTCTGAATCGTCGGCATCGACCTCGTATTCTCCACCAGGCTACCGATGCCGTCGACCATGGTGTCGCCGTCCGATCTCCTATGACCTTGCCGACCACCTCTGCAGCTCCGTGGTGAGCTCCTAGTTCTTACCATACACTCCATCGTCTCCAACTCGCCCTGTAGCATCTCCGCACAGATCGCCGTCGAACACCGCCGCTCGGACACGCCGCCGCCGATGTTCCGATGACCAAAAAACTAGCGGCGCCGGTACCATTCGACTCGCCTAGCTCTATTGAGTCTAGTTCAACTAGCCATACTTCTCAATTTGCACCAAATCGTCGAATTCGTGATCTTCTGGGAGGGGAGTGAGTAGTGTGACGTCATCTCTTGGACCAGTCAACAATTTTGACTCGGTCTCTGCCTAGGTGGCATCTGACCTGGACACTGGTCCACTAGTCAGTGACAGCGGCTAGCAATAGTACAGGTTAGAAACGTTATTCTCTGTTATTTCAGAAATTCCAAAAAATAGCTGAAACTTAGAAAAATCATATCTTATTCATTATAAGTCAGAAAAATGCAAATAATATATCAAAATGATCCTAAAAATAAGATCTATTTATTTGTGCTGTAATATCATATACTTGTGTATAATAATTTTGAGTGAACCTTTAGAACATGATTAAGTACTATTTTCAAAATAGAAATTTGAACCAAATTTGAAACCTAATAAGTTTTAAAATAGCAAATAAATGTTTGTATGTTCAAACAACCAATTGCAAATGCTTTTCCATGAATTTAGAATCTTAACTTGAACCTTGCTATTAGCACCTTAGGACTCTGGAACAACTTTTCCTCATAATTTTAAAGTGCTAAAACCTAGGGAATGTAAATAAATACTAATCCATATTCATATTGATTCCTAACTTTAAACTATTGTTTAACAACTAGGTACTTTAGAATTATATCTAATCATATGGGAGTCTAGTCATTTGTGAGTAGAAGTCAAATCTTAATAATAATAGTAAGTTAGAATCATGCTTTACTAGTTAATATAAAGTTTCTTAAGATAAAAGTTGGCAACTTAAAATGGATTTCAATACTAATTACTCTTTTAAGAATATGTTCTTCAAAAGTTATTCTTTTGAAGTACATATAACTTAAGCACCTACTATTTTTTTAGTATTAAAACCAATAACTACCTTAGTGTGTTAGACTAGCCATATTTCCTAATTAAACCATGGGTGGTTAGTTGGATATTCTATTTCAACATGGGATACCTTAGTCAATTAACTATTTGCAACACCTTTGATACAACTTAAAAACTATTACCTTCCTAACATTACCTAATCACCATTCCTTTAAGTAATAAAAATATGTCTATTAAGGCTTGTGTTCTTCGAAAGTAATTCTTTTAAAAACATATCAAGCAAGCATCACCTCAATTCCTATGTCCTAGAAATAGCAATGACTTATACATGTTAAGATTATTAACAACCCTGGAATCAACCATGAATGGATTACTTTAACACTACTTGCTCATGACCAACTATTTGAGTGTCTATGCTAGTTTAGATTGTTATCATTTATGGAAACAACTATTTTTGGTAACAACATTCTAAACTACCTTGAATGTCCATGCTTTACTAAAACACTCTTAACAGTGAATGAAACCTAGCTTGTTACCTTGGTATGCTCATCTATTAACTACTCTCTAGCTATGATGGAATCATACTAATCACTAGAACACTAAATCTTAGGTGTAGTGCTTCTAATCAATTATAAACATGTTCTTCAAATGTTATTCTTTCAAGAGACATTTAAAGTAACAAATCATTCCATTAAGCTTGAACATAAATAAATATATTTTGTGTTAAGATTGTTGTCAACCCTAAGATCAACTAGGTATTCTTATCAAATAAAGAATTACTTCCACTTTGCTTGTCCCTAACCAACTACTTGTTTGCTAAAAATATGATACCACTTAAAAATGTTACTTTCAAGCTTTCACTTATTGCTATACTAGTCATTTGCAATACCTCTTGTATTAAGCTTTATTTCTTGTACTTTAAAAGTTTGTCAGTCAATCTAAAATCCTTAACAATCTTGTTGTGGAGTGAATCTAAAGGTGCAACTCATTATAAAGAAACCATCACAACCTTGTACAATAAACCATCGGGGTTAGGTTACGCTTAGAGTGATGCATAGCATATATTATGCATATCATGCTGCAGTTCTTCTAACATCATATTTACCAGATGATGGTATTATTTCAGTATTTGGATTTCTTACGCATCGAAGACCTTGACTTGCATAATCTTGCAGTCAAAAAGGCAAGTTCACTCTTGCTCATATCTCTTGATTATCTCTATCAAATTACTTGCAAATATATACCTGTGGTATTACTACTGCATTTAAAAGCAAAAGGTTCTGTTTTCATAATCAATATGAAGTATCGATTACCAGCCCAGTATGGGTGGTTAATCTTATGTGGTGGGCAATGGAACCATGGTAAGATGAATAGGCACGGAGGTTCCATTGCATGGGAAAGTATCACCTAGGATTAATAACAAATGTTGCCAGTGATTCTTGCGCCGTACAATACGCGTTAACCATGAGATCTAGAATGGGACGGGAAAGTCAGCTGGATCTTCTTCCTTTCGCATGTCAACGGACGTACCACACCGGAGCTATCGCCCTGCTAGGATGTGGCAACATGGGTGGGACCCCTCAGTTTCCCCCGGTACCAGGTGTCTATGATGGATTGTATGAAGCTGGCTCGAAGCTTGAGAAGAGACTCAGCTACAGGTAGCCAGTGGATTACAAAAGGGTGGGCATGCAGGGTCGCGGAGAAGGGCAGTGATTGGCTTGGATCTTATACTGGGCCCCATACCAAGGTGTATGGACGGGAATAGGCTGCCCGGTTGTGCAACAAGGATAAGGTCTCTCATGGGTAAAGCAACGCACCTCTGCAGAGTGTATCAAATTGTGGCTTGTCACGCCTTGTTCCGGGAAGGAACTGCGACCGCGGCAGGAAAGGAACTCCATGAAGTTCTAGTAAACCTGTGATGGCTGACGGACATAGTTCTTCAGAATAAAAGCAACCTCTTGAAGAAATGTTTACGAAAACTTGCATTGCCAAATGACTCTTGGGTCTATGGCTATAGATAGTGCATAAAACACCTTACTTCCTATATGAACTTGCTGGGTAACGCTCGTTACTCACCCCGCTCCCTCTTAACCCTTGCTTAGATTGGAGGCATCAGGAGGAGGCAATCCCAATGAACCGAAGCTAAAGAAGAAGTCTTTACCAGAGGTGGAAGCTGTCAATGGAGTCAACACCTATATCAAGCTTGGTGGAAAACTAGAATAGGTATAGAAGGGAACCAAATCCCTAATCCTAGAACCTAAGTAGTTAGGGTAATTCTGTAGTGAGTAGTAAGCCAACTGCATTAGTTGTAGCTTTGTAGTCGCCAGAACTATACCCCTACCTGTTGAGGAGGTTCTGAAGATCTTCTGTATGATAAAAATTGTAATTCTATAGTCATGCCTTGGACCTGCGATGTTTCTGTTGTACCACTCTGAGGGATGTAATACTAGTGAGACGGTGTTTCATTGGTGTTATGTCAACGACTTGCATACTACACATGCAGTGGTATGCTGGGTCACCGCAGCTGGTATCAGAGCAAATGCTTTGACCTTAGGATTCAAACCCTTTAAAGGAGACCTGTAGGTTGGGTAGTGACTATAGGAAGCCATCTTACCTAAACTAATTCTTCTTATGACTTGAGATGGACATTCAATAAAAGAATACTCCTGACACACTTGAGTCAAGTTTTCTTATCTGTTCTTCTTAAGTGAAGTTAGATATCTTGTTCCCTTCCTAGTAGGTAAGACACCATTAGAGCCTTACATAAAGGATGGAAGTAGGTCACATTTGGTATACAATACATGGTAGTCCAAAGAGAGGATACAACCGGAATGGAAACTATCCTATTAGAAGATGTGAACCAAGGCCACTATGTTAAACTTGAGTCATCCGAAACTATAGTAGGATGATTTTAAGGGATGCAGTGAGGATATATGAAGAAGTACCTCAGGTTTAGTCATGTATATGGACACCTAAGAATGCCATATACAAGTAAGATGTACGGGCAGTATAAAAACCTTAATCATGTTAGATTCACCTAAGAATCTTCACATGACGGAGTAGAACTTTATAGTAAACCAACAATTTCAAGCTGAAGAGGAAGATGCTCAAGGAGAATGGTGAATGAAATGTTCCAAACCATGGTAAATAGGTCAAGTATACCAAAACCATAGTCTTTAGTTGGTGAAGATTTAGCATAGCACAATGCAGAAGCTCTAGGGAAATCATGGAGTTGTGTGAACCATGCTTAGTGAAGTATGTACGATGTGTAGGAATGTCGGAAGTTTGGATAGAATATGTGAGTTTTGTCTTCAATAGGATGGAAGGTAAGCTAGAAGTAGTAGTCTTAAAGGAGTTTGGATCCGTTAGAGTGGTTCCCAATCCTTTTCTCAAATTTATTCGATTGCATTTGGGCAAATGGAGTAAAATATTGAGATAAAGAGTAGTAGTCCACCACTATGTGCAATATAGCACAATATAAACCTATATTATTTGGTGCTATAAGGTACACATCTAAGCCTGAATTATAGAGATGTTTTACCCACGGGCTTATGATGATGTATGTTGCCAGCACAAATTTGGATTTTCTTGGATTTTATTGTGTGACTAGTTCTATACATGAAGTTGGACTTTGATGTGCAAGTGCATGTTGCATCATCGAGTTCTCACTTGGTGTTATAGTTCTAGATGGTTAAGGGATTCGTGTGAGGGAGAGACGAATTCTGAAGGCAATCAAGCCAAAAGATGAAGGATCAGCAGATAAAGGAAGCCAAAAGAAGGAAGCTTCATTGGTACTTTGAAGGAAGATTAGAAGGATCCACAACTAGTTTAGTAAAACAACATAAAAGTTTGAAATTAGTAACACTCTAGTTCTTAAAATACTAGAGGTAACTTTAGATTACTGAGTAGAACCACTAATTAGGTAACCGCAATTGAGTTTAAGGTATTTGAGCTCGTTGTTATGCAGCTTTGGTTATGCTTAGTACATCACGGGTTGATTGAGGTGTTGTAGTACCGATGATCCATTCCGGTATTGCCTGCTGCTTTTTCCAGCCTGGGAGTGGTAACCCCAGTAACCCTCATTGATAGCGTGACTAAGACACATAACATCATTGTATAACTTTGATCCCTAGTCCCAAAATCTTGAATTGTAGATTGGTGGTTAAGACGTTAGCAATGCCTTTCCTTATCTTAGAGTGTAGTCTTTGTCTACAGACCAAGACTTGTGAGGTTCTCATAGGTGTTCATGTTAACAATGATTCGTTGAATCCATTGGTTCGTTTATATCTATGTTAGTTCTTATTTTGTTCAACTTATACAATTGCCTGTCATGGATGTCCTCCGGTACAAGAGAAACTCTGCCAGATTTCTCCCATGGCTTTGTATAGACCTTACAGTTTGAATTAGGATAGATTATGATAGGAAAACCCAATCCTTATCAACTATTAGAACTTTTGGGTAAGTACATGCATCCAAAAGTGGAACAGAAGACATACCTAAATAAATAATCGAGGAATTCATACCAGATATCCACAACTGAGTGGGTACACCACAGATTTCTTCGAGAAACCATTAGAAAGACATAGTAGTAAGACCGACATAGACTTATAGTTTAGCCATGGACTCCAGATGGTTAGAGGACAATAAGTTCAAGGACCATTAGAAAATTCTAAGGGGAGAGTTAAGCAATGAGTTGGAAGTAGTAGACTCAGTGAATTGGAATGACAGCTAGTATGAACCACAGCTGGAGAAGATTGATATTAGAGTTAACCCTAGTCTTAAACCTAGAAGACCTATTAAGACCTTTCTTAGGTGAGAAAACCAAGAACCAACTAGGAAGACTGGCTAGAACAACTAGTAGGAACCTATAAGCCATAGAAGGTGTTGAGATCACGGATAATCCAAGACAATGACCAGGAAGAGAAAAGGTTGAATGGAATTTAAGAGACTATTGTTAGGAGTTAGACAACAGAAGATTCAAGAAACTCTGGACAAGGAATACCATCTATACCCAAAATAGTTGGAGAAGGAATTGAAAGATAGATGATATCAAGAACAAGTTCATTCCACAACGTACGAGAGCGCAAACTTCGGGATGAAGTTTAGTTTAAGGGGGAGAGGCTGTAACATCCTAGTATTTGGGACTAGAAATAGAGAGGAAACCGTTGTGTGCATTGCATTCATGCATAGAAAATCTGGAAAATTTTCACGCTTTTAAATAAAACATATCAAAGTGATTGGAGTTTCACTTGAGTTGATGGAACTGAAGTAGCTCATCAACTGAAGTGCAATAAACTTCAATATGACCTTTATTAAAAACCTTGTTTTGGGTAGAGATAAGCACAATAGATAAAGGAGAGTAAAGTGAGGAAGAACTAAAATGCTAACACACTATTTCAGGATCCAGTATCTATTGTTGTTACCATGATCAACATGGTATCCTTGAAACCCAAGTTATTAAACCCATGACTAGTGTATGATTATGCTTTAGTGGATGGGGTGAATAAGTGTCTAATATAGCCTAACTTGATAATAAGATATCATCCTAAGAAAGTATGGTGTAGGAATGTATCATTGAGTATATACCAACTAGGAGGTAAGCATTTCTATGAAAGCCATCTAAGAAACTTTAGTCATTCCTCAGGATTTCCATGAAGCAAAGTAATCTTCTAGGGGCAGGGTAGATCACAACCCTATACCCTAGGAGATGGATTAGTACATAACCTATGGCACACTAATCATATCTCAAGAGTGATAACCTTATTCTTATGAGAGTGATAGGATACTATCAAACTCCATACCCTTCATCATCCATTTGGAAGCCACTCCAAATTATCATTCTAACTTATGTACCATATTGTGATCATAAGCAAAGCCCTAGAATTATGACTTCTCTCTAAATCCAAATGTGGTGTTCAAACAAGGATCTTTCTAAGATCAACCAAATACTTTTTTAGAGATAAACTTATATGTGGGAATTCAAATACTCGTCTCACACAAAT
Source organism: Dactylis glomerata (assembly GCA_007115705.1). Lineage (NCBI taxonomy): Eukaryota > Viridiplantae > Streptophyta > Magnoliopsida > Poales > Poaceae > Dactylis > Dactylis glomerata. The sequence goes on from QXEO01000452.1 coordinate 899,386, forward strand.
CTTCTCTGTGGAATATAAAATAACTATAGGTATCCAAATAAACCAATCCTAGGTAAACCTCTAATAAAATCCTAACTCAAACTAAATATACTTTGGTGCAAGTGCACCTACTATATAATCTTTAATACACATGTTTGAAATGTTTAGTATCTAACTATCTATTTATAAGTACTCTTGATGATCTAAAACCTGCAAAACAGAATCAAGTTTTACTTAGCAATTCGAAACAAGAAATAACAAAGAAATAGAAAAAGAAAAGAAAGGAATAGAAAAAAAAGAATAACTTACCTGGCCGAAGCCCAGCTGGCACAGCCCAACACCAGCCCGGCCCAACTTACCTCTTCGCTGGGGGGTCGTCTTCAACCTCTGGATGGAGGAAGCTGCTCGCTGTTGACCTCCCCGTCGTCGACCGCGTTGAGATCAGTGCCGCCGCCCTCCGTGGTTTATAAAGAGCTGACCGCCGCCGTTGTAGGAAACCCTAGGGCCCCGGTTCTTCTCCTCCCTCGAGTTTCTCTCTCAGACCCCGAAACCCTAGCTCTGGCCTCTATGAGACCTCGCCGTTTCCGGTCACCCCGAGGTCCGATAGGAAGCCCTGAAGCTCCGCCTAGCCTTCCTCTACTTCCTCGTCAAAGGAATTGATCAGGAGTGCTCTGAATCGTCGGCATCGACCTCGTCTTCTCCACCAGGCTGCCGATGCCGTCGACCATGGTGTCGCCATCCGATCTCCTACGACCTTGCCGACCACCTCTGCAGCTCCGTGGTGAGCTCCTGGTTCTTACCATACACTCCATCGTCTCCAACTCGCCCTGTAGCATCTCCGCACCGATCGCCGTCGAACACCGCCGCTCGGACATGCTGCCGATGATGTTCCGATGACCAAAAACTAGCGGCGCCGGTACCATTTGACTCGCCTAGCTCTACTGAGTCTAGTTCAACTAGCCATACTTCTCAATTTGCACCAAATCGTCGAATTCGTGATCTTCTGGGAGGGGAGTGAGTAGTGTGACGTCATCTCTTGGACCAGTCAACAATTTTGACTCGGTCTCTGCCTAGGTGGCATCTAACCTGGACACTGGTCCACCAGTCAGTGACAGCGGCTAGCAATAGTACAGGTTAGAAACGTTATTCTCTGTTATTTCAGAAATTCCAAAAAATAGCTGAAACTTAGAAAAATCATATCTTATTCATTATAAGTCAGAAAAATGCAAATAATATATCCAAATGATCCTAAAAATAAGATATATTTATTTGTGCTGTAATATCATATACTTGTGTCTAATAATTTTGAGTGAAACTTTAGAACATGATTAAGTACTATTTTCAAAATAGAAATTTGAACCAAATTTGAAACCTAATAAGTTTTAAAATAGCAAATAAATGTTTGTATGTTCAAACAACCAATTGAAAATGCGTTTCCATGAATTTAGAATCTTAACTTGAACCTTGCTATTAGCACCTTAGGACTCTGGAACAACTTTTCCTCATAATTTTAAAGTGCTAAAACCTAGGGAATGTAAATAAATACTAATCCATATTCATATTGATTCCTAACTTTAAACTATTCTTTAACAACTAGGTACTTTAGAATTATATCTAATCATATGGGAGTCTAGTCATTTGTGAGTAGAAGTCAAATCTTAATAATAATAGTAAGTTAGAATCATGCTTTACTAGTTAATATAAAGTTTCTTAAGATAAAAGTTGGCAACTTAAAATGGATTTCAATACTAATTACTCTTTTAAGAATATGTTCTTCAAAAGTTAGTCTTTTGAAGTACATATAACTTAAGCACCTACTATTTTTTTAGTATTAAAACCAATAACTACCTTAGTGTGTTAGACTAGCCATATTTCCTAATTAAACCATGGGTGGTTAGTTGGATATTCTATTTCAACATGGGATACCTTAGTCAACTAACTATTTGCAACACCTTTGATACAACTTAAAAACTATTACCTTCCTAACATCACCTAATCACCATTCCTTTAAGTAATAAAAATATGTCTATTAAGGCTTGTGTTCTTCAAAAGTAATTCTTTTAAGAACATATCAAGCAAGCATCACCTCAATTCCTATGTCCTAGAAATAGCAATGACTTATACATGTTAAGATTATTAACAACCCTGGAATCAACCATGAATGGATTACTTTAACACTACTTGCTCATGACCAACTATTTGAGTGTCTATGCTAGTTTAGATTGTTATCAATTATGGAAACAACTATTTTTGGTAACAACATTCTAAACTACCTTGAATGTCCATGCTTTACTAAAACACTCTTAACAGTGAATGAAACCTAGCTTGTTACCTTGGTATGGTAATCTATTAACTACTCTCTAGCTATGATGGAATCATACTAATCACTAGAACACTAAATCTTAGGTGTAGTGCTTCTAATCAATTATAAACATGTTCTTCAAATGTTATTCTTTCAAGAGACATTTAAAGTAACAAATCATTCCATTAAGCTTGAACATAAATAAATATATTTTGTGTTAAGATTGTTGTCAACCCTAAGATCAACTAGGTATTCTTATCAAATAAAGAATTACTTCCACTTTGCTTGTCCCTAACCAACTACTTGTTTGCTAAAAATATGATACCACTTAAAAATGTTACTTTCAAGCTTTCACTTATTGCTATACTAGTCATTTGCAATACCTCTTGTATTAAGCTTTATTTCTTGTACTTTAAAAGTTTGTCAGTCAATCTAAAATCCTTAACAATCTTGTTGTGGAGTGAATCTAAAAGTGCAACTCATTATAAAGAAACCATCACAACCTTGTACAATAAACCATCGGGGTTAGGTTACGCTTAGAGCGATGCATAGCATATATTATGCATATCATGCTGCAGTTCTTCTAACATCATCTTTACCAGATGATGGTATTATTTCAGTATTTGGATTTCTTACGCATCGAAGACCTTGACTTGCATAATCTTGCAGTCAAAAAGGCAAGTTCACTCTTGCTCATATCTCTTGATTATCTCTATCAAATTACTTGCAAATATATACCTGTGGTATTACTACTGCATTTAAAAGCGAAAGGTTCTGTTTTCATAATCAATATGAAGTATCGATTACCAGCCCAGTATGGGTGGTTAATCTTATGTGGTGGGCAGTGGAACCATGGTAAGATGAATAGGCACGGAGGTTCCATTGCATGGGAAAGTATCACCTAGGATTAATAACAAATGTTGCCAGTGATTCTTGCACCGTACAATACGCGTTAACTATGAGATCTGGAATGGGACGGGAAAGTCAGCTGGATCTTCTTCCTTTCGCATGTCAACGGATGTACCACACCATAGCTATCATCCCGCTAGGATGTGGCAACATGGGTGGGACCCCTCATTTTCCCCCGGTACCAGGTGTCTATGATGGATTGTATGAAGCTGGCTCGAAGCTTGAGAAGAGACTCAGCTGCAGGTAGCCAGTGGATTACAAAAGGGTGGGCATGCGGGGTCGCGGAGAAGGGCAGTGATTGGCTTGGATCTTATATTGGGCCCCATACCAAGGTGTATGGACGGGAATTAGCTGCCCGGTTGTGCAATAAGGATAAGGTCTCTCATGGGTAAAGCAACACACCTCTGCAGAGTGTATCAAATTGTGGCTTGTCACTCCTTGTACCGGGAAGGAACTGCGAACGCGGCAGGAAAGGAACTCCATGAAGTTCTAGTAAACCTATGAAGGTTGACGGACATAGTTCTTTAGAATAAAAGCAACCTCTTGAAGAAATGTTTACGAAAACTTGCATTACCAAATGACTCTTGGGTCTACGGCTGTAGATAGTGCATAAAACACCTTACTTCCTATATGAACTTGCTGGGTAACGCTCGTTACTCACCCCACTCCCTCTTAACCCTTGCTTAGATTGGAGGCATCAGGAGGAGGCAATCCCAATGAACCGAAGCTAAAGAAGAAGTCTTTACCAGAGGTGGAAGCTGTCAATGGAGTCAACACCTATATCAAGTTTGGTGGAAAACTAGAATAGGTATAGAAGGGAGCCAAATCCCTAATCCTAGAACCTAAGTAGTTAGGGTAATGCTGTAGTGAGTAGTAAGCCAACTGCATTAGTTGTAGCTTTAGTTTAGTCTTCAGTGTATTCTTTCTTGATTGTAGTCGCCAGAACTATACCCCTACCTGTTGAGGAGGTTCTGAAGATCTTCTGTATGATAAAAATTGTAATTCTATAGTCATGCCTTGGACCTGCGATGTTTCTGTTGTACCACTCTGAGGGATGTAATACTAGTGAGACGGTGTTTCATTGGTGTTATGTCAACGACTTGCATACTACATATGCAGTGGTATGCTGGGTCACCACAACAAGAACATACGCGTGCGTAGACATCAAGCTCTTTTCTGGCGCCATTGCCGGGGAGGTAAGGTAAAAGGTACTCACATTCTTTGGTTACTAAGTCTTTTAGTTGCTGGTGAGTGCTCGAAGTTATTTCCTTTAGATTCTGCAATTATACCTTTTTGTTTCTTGTTTTTATTTTCACTAGTTAAGCTTAATGGAAAATATAGAGTTCTTTAGTCTTTTTCCTAAGTTTAGATTTGAAGAGAAAATTGAAAAACCTTTGGAGCTTATTTTGCATAGCAATGTTATTAGTACGAATGCTTTGAATACCATTATTGCTAATGCTATAGAAAAGTCTAAGCTTGGGGAAGCTGGTTTTGTTAAGCATGATATTTTTAGTTCCCCAGCTTTAGTGGAGAAAGTTTGCTCTGATGATATTTTATCTCCCCTATGTGATGTTTCTAATGATGTTTGTGCTCCTCATCCTTTTAAAATACCTACGAGGAGGGCTGGAGACGGAGACAGAGAAGCAGGAGAGGGTGAATGCCCGGAAAACATTACCTGGAACAAACCCACCCGCGGCGCCGAAATCGCCGCTGCCCGCCACGATGCCACCCCCAGACGGGGAACCTTCCGAGTGAGAGCCGGCCAAGGATGGAGAGCGGTGGGAGTCCTCGCCCCCGCTAGCCGGGAGGGAGGAGGAGGAAGGCAGAGGGGGGACGCCGACTGCCGGAGCGGCAGGAGACGGGTCGCTCGTGTCGCCTAGCACGTCGCGGGAGCTACTCATCTTTCACGCAATCAAAGTTAATTAAACCATAGTAAAGATAATTAACTTTGATTATATAAAGATCAACATAGCTCTCTGAAAACAAACTAGAGAAACATAGCCCCCCTAAAAACTATAAAGTTATATAAATATCAACAAAATCATCTTCTCGAACTTCATCCTTCGCATCTCGACTTTCCTCCAAGCCTCCATCGAAGAAGCCACAACAAACCCTAACAGATGAAAACTTAAGTTCGCTTTGCCATGGAGGCTTGTGACCAGGTTATCAGAACACTTGCATGCATTGCGGGAGTCCATATCTACGTACCCTTCAGTAGTTCTCTGCGGCCCCTTATCTCATGATGATTGGACTCCTCAATCTCTTTTTAGTGACGTTCGGTTTAGAGGTCCTGCACATATCCCTAGATCACTAATTTTACTAATATAATATAAATTATATAACATAAAAACTATACCATTTGGAAATAAAACTTCTTAAGTTTCCAATGATATATGATACATCGTATATTTTTGTGTATTACTTTGGTCAAAATAACAATCTAGGAATACACCCAGGATAATAAGAAAATCCAAAATAACATTTTTTTGTATTACTTTGGTCCTGATTGTTGTTTATTATAACTAAAATAGAATGGGAACACTTAGATAATAAGAAAAGAAAATTATCCGCAAGTAAAATTCATACTAAATATATGCATAATAATTATGAGCGTACATTGAATAATACTTATGGGTTGACAAAATACACAAGAAAAAAACGTCAACAATGTCTCTAAGTTGAATAAGTCGTTGGAGATTATATACTTGATTGGTTCATAAGAAGTTTGAGTGTATATGTAGATATACTTGTTAGCATAACACATAGAAAACAAAGAGCCACCCAATCCAAGTCTATCTATTATTTATTATCTACTAAAAGCACAATACAGAGATTTAAAATAGAGGCACCACCTTAATCCACGTCATCAAAATTATTTTAGTGGTTAGATCTAAAATTTATGGTTCGGATTTTAAGTCACAACCATTGTTATGTAAACTATTGTGGCCTAAAAAATTCCAACAGTTGTCACGTAGATTCTTTTTGATAGAGATACGACGCCCAATTTCTGCAAAAACAAATCACATGGCTATAAAAAGATACCATATCTCTTTCCTAGGCGACTCAGGGGCGATCCGATCCGATCTAGTTGCCTCCCGCCGGCGCTGCCGTAAGTCGCCGGTCTCTGTGGTCTTTGGCCATGGAGGCACGGTGGATCTCGGCTCTCGTCGGTGGGAGGGCTCCGTCCCCTGTTTCGAGGGCTTCGTTCTCAATTTTTAGGGTTAAAGTTTGTAGAGGCGGCGCTCAGGTGGTGGTGGTGGCGTCTCGTACAATAAGGTCTCCCCGGCTTCAACCCCATCTCGCCGGCAACGTCGAGAGGCTTGTGGGAGTGGTGTGGTCTTCGAGGATTTCGTCTGGCTGTGGGGATCTTCGGATCGTCAAGGAGCTTCATCGGCAGTTCTTCCTTCTTCTTCGTCTTCGGGACGGATGTGGTCTTCTTGACCCGTTCGGCGACTTCCCGTCCGCAACCAACAACGTCAGGCCGACTCAGCGAGGAGCGGCAGCGGCGGCGCGCCGTTGACACGGTCTGGAGGTTGAAGATGAAGGGCTTCTCAAGGATTTCGTTGTATTTTTCATTTTTCTTGAGGTGCTTTGTACTGTTCGTTGTTTCTTTTAATGCCAGAGTCCTATTCGCAAAAAAAAAAATGGGACCCGAAGTTATGAAGAGATGGTCTCTACTTTTTTAAACGTCCCGCTGGGGGAGCGTTGACTCCAGTATTCCTATATACCATACAAGGTCCATTATATATTCATCGTCTAAAATCCAGCCCACCACGGTGAGTTATACAAAAGCCCTCCTCTCATATAAGAAAAAGGGAACAAAAGAATATATAAGAATGAAAAACGGTTAAGCAAGTAAAATCAAAATACAAACATATAAGAATCTAATTAATTATGCATTTTTTAGGTCATACGAAAAAAAATCACAATAAATAATAAAATAAATTGTTCTAAATGACAATATGTAACTTACACATAATTGATTGGCGAGCAAATGTATATAAGCAATATCATTGAGACTTAGTTTGAACGAGACATGAAGAGCAAACAAATATGACCCTATGTACGGAACGATCAGCCAAACTTGGATCAATAGAAGTAAAGTTATTTGATGTCTTATATTTTAGACCTATTGAGAGCAATATCAACATAAGTTTTTCAGGGTATTTTAAATCATTTGTTTTTGGAAAATACCAAAACATAGATTAACATGCACTCATAAACACAACTACGCACAGACCAAAATTTGTGGTCAGCTGTTCACACACATGTGTTGTTGGCACTAATTATTTTACAGTATGCATTACAAATAAAAATGGTGGATGTAGAAATATGATACAAGATATAACTGATCACTATTACTCCCATTGTTAGGTTTCTAGGTGCTGAGTGGTGGCTTCAGATTTTGTGATGTATGCTTTGACGGACTCTTGTTGTTTAATTTTAATAAAGAGAAAGCCGTATGCTTCTTTTCGATGCAGAGGCTGGGGCTTCCTCATTTTGAAATTTTTTTTGAGAAGGGGGGGGGGGGGGGGTAATAGGCGGGACACCTTTCTACAGAAGTATGCAAAAACTATGTGAGAAGGTTTATTCGCTGCAGATGAAAGTAGGGTGATGTCTACATCACCTTGCTTGCCAAAAGGACACAATTGATTTGTTCAGCAATAATCAAGAATCCAAGAGACACAGCTGAAATACGATGAATAACAAGGCATATGGAGGTGGAAAACACTTGATTAGGTTTAAATCTCAAGGGCGGCATCCTAAATATGTTAACTGAAAAATCCACAACAATGGGCCATGAGAAGTGAACTAAAGAAATCCAAAATTAATAAGAACATTTATAGGTTTTTATGGCGTTTCACATATACTATGATGCATTGAGTCTTCTATAGTCCGGTACTTACCAACAAACTAAAACATTAAACTGAAAGATTTTTAGTGAATCATGCCGAATGATGTACAAGTCCTAACTAACTATAGTTTTCATAGTAAGAAAATGAATCTAATAAGGAGGAAGATCGGGTAACTTATTTCCAATAAACTTCAGATAATGTATTTGTCGTGGGGATGACCCCCGGGTAGTAAGGATGGCAATTTTACCCATGGGTACGGGTACCCGCGGGTTCCGTACCCGCATGGGCAGGGCAGGGGCATACTTTTATATCCATGGGTAGTACCCATACCCTACCCGTTAAGTCATGGATAGGGCACGAGTATAGCCTTCTACCCGCGGGTATACCCATACCCTACCCATTTATACTAACATGTGGATCTAGAATGTCCCAGTAGCATTGGTCGAAGCGGTCAAAGGAGTTGGGCATCCCACGTCCCAATTACTCCAGTAGTTAAGCATTAGCCGTAATCCACATGTCTCCCAAAATTAAGAAGATTGAAATCCAATGTTCTAGCCCCTAATGTACTATCGATGACACTAAAATAGTGAGTAACTTGTGTAGTATTTGATCTACCAGTTGGGTACCCAATGGGTACGGGTACCCGCTGGGTATGGGTATGGGTATTGGTAAAGCTTTATACCCGTGGGTACGGGCACGGGTAGAATTTTGTACCCATCTACTACACGGGCATGGATATGGTATTGCTCTACCCTGCCTATACCTTGCCCATTGCCATCCTTACCGGGTAGGTACAAGACAACAAGTCAACGAGTCAGATCATGAGGAATTTTGATACATTTTCTACAGACAATAAATAATCAAGCTATAAGTTTTGAAAATTAGAAAACAAATAATAAATATTTGGGTCTTCAATTTCTCTTGCTATGCACTTATTCACCTTTGAGTCATGGATTTCCAACAATGATCCATTCATTATAAATACATCATCAAAACAACATGTCAATTGGGCATAACTCTGAACATGATAATGAAACTATTTTGTTGGCTCTAGTCATGTTAAAACTAAATAATATTAGTTTAAAATAGTAAACTATATTTTGTTGTATAAGTCGGTATGTGTACATTTCTTTTACCATTATAGTTTCCCGTTGCACTTAACAAATTTGGTCACAAAGTTTTACTTTAAAGATAGGATTGTATTTATTATATAATCTAGTGCCCATTGTTGCATGCCACAAAATGAAGCGCTAATATGCAAGAAAAATTACATGAGTGTTTCCACTTGATACAATGGTGCTTAAAAGAACTTCAACTAACTATGCTTCGATAAAGTAATTTGTGGCGCGCAGATGAATAATAGTGGGCCTCATGTCAGCCCAAGGGCTTTATAAATTATGATTTTGTAAACTAAAATTGTGGGTTTTGTGCGCCTTTCTGTGCAGATTCCATAAAAATAAAACATTTCTTTCTGAAAAAGTATGAATGTAATGAATACATTTGTGTTATTGACTATTAGAAATTATATTTATTAACATAGAGATTTAAAATGTATCACCTAACGTATATCTAGATAAAAGTTTCTAAACTGCATGGTCATCTATCTTAGGATGCCGGGTGTAAAAAAACATAGAATTCTAATACATATTATTGTCTATTTAGTTGTATAAGCATTAGACTGTTCTAGAACATATGAGCTATTTGACACGATGTGCCCTCTATTCATGGGAGTGCTCATTTTTTGGGCCTTTTATGGCTAAATATGCTATCCATATCTTTGTAGATTAATAATAAATTACAATGCATGCATGCTTTATGCCTAGTAGAAAAGCCAAATTCTTCCTAACCGTGCTCAAATCCAACTCAACTCAACTCGACAAAGAATTATTTATGTGTCGATCTGGAAATCCTCTACTGCATCGAAAGATAATTTGTGAGGCGACATTCGTTGAAGAGATGGAGAATCGTTAGAGAGCGTGGTAGAGGGGGAGTGCGCTGATTGCAGTCTGTGGAGCGCATTTCTGTTATCAGCAGCAAGGGACGAACACCGGTCTGTCGGAACGTCCAGCGTGCCTAAGGGAGAGGCTCCGAATGCAAGGGGTGAAGAAGCTTTGAGGAACAAGCATAATTCTTGGTGGCAAATGTGATCGTGGCAGGGGTTGTTTTGCGATTTGTTTTGCACAATTTTCAAAATAGCCATCTTTTAACCAATAATTACAAGGATATGCTTGTCTCCATCATCCACATGCCAAGAATGTTTATCAAAAACTCCTATTAGATGTGTTTTTTATTAAGTTGAAAACAGGATTACCTGACACATGTTCACGTTATAGTATTTTTCTGCATGACGCCACTAGTGAACCGAAAGCCTACCGTCTATTCTCTACATGCATGTACTTTTTCTACACCTCAAAGATGTGATTTATGTCAAATGTTGAAAACAAGATCATCTTATGGGTGACTGCCGTAGTGAACTGAAACCCTAGCGTGTACTCCTAAAATATGTGACTTATTTTGAATGTCGAAAACAAGATCGCTCCGCTGTGAACTGAAATGTACTATTTGGTTTGCATAACATGAGGGCGAGCAGGAGAGGATGGGGTTTTGGAGAAGGTACAGGGCCGAGTCGAGTTTACATACAAAGTGGGCAAGTGCTAGTACTGAGAGGGCAGTGGCAGCTGAGCAGAGCTTAGGCGGCCATATCGCAGTACGCACAAGGTGAGAAAAGGGTAAGCAGCAGCTGGGCGCTGCGGCGAGTGTCTCATTGTCTGGTGCAATAACAGGGGGAGACGCTTTGTCTTCTACCTCTGGCCTCCTCCTCACATGAGAACCCAACGACCCAGCTGATCCATGCGCCTCACCTCTGCCCACTGCCCTGCCACCTCACTCACGATGCAAATCTTTCACTGCCCCGGCCGGCCTCTCCTGCGTCCTTTCCTTCTGTCCTATCTTCCCGTGACGCGTGCTGCATCACAATGTACCATTCATGCCTGTCTTCTCGACGGATACTATTACTCCTTCCGGTTCAAAATACTTGTCTAAAAATACAAATCTAAACACATATTAGTATATATGTTTTGTTTATTTCATGATAAGTATTTTGGAGGGAATACTAGTTTTTTAAGTTTACAACACTCTCCGTTCCGAAATACTATAAACCTTTTTAGAAAGCTAATTTATCTTTTTAAAAAGGCTTATATTTGGGAACTGAGGTAAAATTACTCATAGGTTTTAATCTCAAGATATAGTTGCAGATGCTACAGCTCTTAGAAATGCGTGGGTGGAATGAAATTGCATGCATCGACCAGTTCACGTACGTCGTCGGTCATCTCTAACACCCAAGACATGGGCCAATTGGCCAATTGGGCATGTAACAGTGGTTAGTTGCCGGTGCCTCGCTTGTCTCCATGCATTATGCCGAGTCTCCTTCTAGCTTGTCTCCATTATGCTAAGTTGCATGCAACCATGGTATGCGAGGTGACGAGAAATCGTGCACAATATACTCCTGTGCTCCAACGTGTTTGGTAATTCAATTAGCGACGATGGTGATCAGTACTAACTCGAGATAAAAAATAGGGATGGTTGAGCATATCATTGTACAAAGTTGTACTATGTGATGTGCCAGTCATGCACGTAGCACATGATCGCTCTGTGAGAGTGTTAGCCTTCCTAGTGGTCCCATGTGTATCCTTTCTTAGGGCAATGTCGATCGACATACTTCCTTAATTGAGGAAATACGTGCTCCAGAGAGGTGTTCATAAAGTAACTCTTACATCACATGGTGTAACAGGGCCCTAAATGTTTTGGTTATGTAAATTTTTTAGGGCAGTCCTAAATTTTGGCCCAAAGTGATGTAAATATAGGGCACCATAGAGGTGATGTAAAACAAATCCCACCCTCCCTGAGCAGTCCAACCACCACGCTGAATGTTCCTGCCCATGCGTGTCGCCTCACATGTGTGACCTCCACCGTCGATCCGCTCGCCTCTGTCCATCCCCGTCGTTGCCGAGTCGGGAGCTCCGCATTAACGCGCCATGCCGCATAGTCGAAGGAATTGGGACATGTCATGCTAGTTTGTCGTCTGCATGGACGTAATTTCGAACTTTTGGCCAACATTAATCTGAGCTCCTCCATCCACCCCCGCTGCCGCGAAGCATACTATCGCACTCAGGGTGATCTTGTGGCTGAAGGGTTTCGCAGCATAGTAAATCAAAAAAATTCCTACGGATGCGAACGAGAAAGCCAAGATCTAATCTAGGAGATGTAATCAACGAGAGAGATAGATGAGATCTTCATACCCTTGAAGAAATCGCACAACGGAAACGTTCAACAGTACGTGGATGATGTAGTCGTACTAGCCGTCTCCTCCTCGCGATCCGATCTGATCCAACGCCGCAAGTGGCGACGTCTCCGAGAGATGCACACGTACAGCGCACCAACGACTCTGCCTTCCCGGACCAGCGAGATATGGTGGAGTGGTAGATGGGATCGACAGCACGACGGCGTGGTGTCTATGGTGAAGAGTATGCGCCGACAGGGCTTCGCCTGTTTGCGTGGTGGAGAAAGAACGGAGAAAGGAGGCTTCAGAAACCGGGCAACGGCTCCGCGCAAATTAAGTCTCTTTAGCCGCCGGCGCACTGGTCCTTTTTATAGGCATCATATGTCTTAAAAAGGGGCTAGGTCAAAACAGCCTACGATGCAGCGCACGCAATATGAGATAGCCGCCGCGATGCAATCGATCGGATCGATCCGATCTGGCTGGTGGTGCTGCGTGCCTGGTCGGCCGACCGGTGCCCTGGCAGGTCGATCCCTAGCGCTGCCTTGCAGCCCAGCGGCCTTGGTGCACAGCCGGCCCAAGCCCAAGAGCACAAGGGCCCATCTGGCCATCGCCCGTGACCTAGCGACAAGAGGAGCCGGGCGAGCCAGGCATCGCCCTGGTCTCCTCGCGCGAGCGAGCCAGGCGTTCCTGGCTGCCGACGCTGCCTCCTTTTTTTCTTCCTTTATTTATTTCTTTTAAATAAATAGAGTTAATATTTATTAATTCATTAATAAATACTAATATTTTCCACCCAGAAAAATTCCGCAACTTTCTGAAACACTTTCTCATAAATCCTGAAACTACCCTAGCGTCGATTTGCGTTAAGTGTGTGACCCTACGGGTTCGAGAATGCGTAGACATGATCCCCATCAATAATCAATAGCGGGAACTGGAATTCCATATTGACTCCCACGCACTCAGCGATGATCATATCGGATGAACCACGATGTCAGGATTCAATCAATCCTGGATTTGTATTCCCTTCGTCTCGCGATACTTTACTCGCCCGAGATTCGATCGTCGGTATCGGCATACCTAGTTCAATCTCGTTCACAGCAAGTACTTTACTCGTTCCGTAATCCGATATCACTTTGTGATTAACTCCTTAACCACGTGCTTGCAAGCGGTGTTGATATCGATTACCGAGTGGGCCTGAAGTATATCTCTCCAACTCGGGAGGGACAAATTCCATCTCGATACATATAACCCAACAAGTACTTTCCGATCACCTGAGAGACACCTTTATGATCACCCTTTCATAGGATGACGTTTGATGACCTCAAAGCTCTCTTCCGGCACCAGGGAGTTGCATTATCTCATGGTCTAAGGAATACAATACTTGACATAGGAAAAAGCTTCGCAAAGATGAACACAATGACACGATCTAATTGATGTGCTTTATTTGGGTATGTCCATCACATCATTCTCCTAATGATATGGTCTCATTATTAATTGACAACTCATGTCTATGGTTAGTAAACCTTAACCATCATTAATCAATAAGCTAGTCCATAGGGACGTACTAGGGACACGGTGTTGTTCATAAACCACTCAAGTATTAAAGTTTCCGCTTAATACAATTCTAGCATGGAATATAAACATTATCATGAACAAGAATTATAATAATAACATCTTTATTATTGCCTCTAGGGCATAATTCCAACAGTCTCTCACTTACACTAGAGTCAATAATCTAGTTTATATCTGGTAACAGTCTAACACCCATGGCATTAAGGTGCTGATCTTGTTTTGCTCATGGAAGAGGTTTAGTCGACGAATCTGCGACATTCACATCCGTATGTACATTGCAGATCTTTAGATCTCCATCTACAATACAATCGTATTCTAACTGAGATTTAGAATCATCCGGGTCGGTATCGAAGCTAGCGTCGGCGTAACCTTTTACGACGAACTCCTCATCACCTCCATAGACCAAGAACATTTCTTTAGTCCTATTTAAATACTTTAGGATGTTCTTTACCGCTGTCCAGTGTTCCACTTCTGGATCACATTGGTATCTGCTCATCAAACTAAGAGCATTGGACACATCTGGTCTAGTACACAACATGGCATACATGATAGATCATGTAGCCAAGGCATATGGCACATTGCTCATAGTTTCTCTATCTTTTGCCGTAGCTGGACACTGAGCCTTGCTCAATATCTTGCCTAACAACATGGGCAATGAACCTTTCTTTGCTTTATCCATTCTGAACCTTTTCAGAACTTTGTCCAGGTATGTACTTTGGCTTAAACCTATTAGGCGTCTTTGTCTATCTCTATAGATTTTGATGCCTAATATATAAGCAGTTTCTCCTAGGTCTTTCATTGAAAAACATTTATTCAAATAACTCTTCACATCGTTAAGCATACCGATGTCATTTCCAATAATGAATATGTCATCCACATATAGTACTAAAAATGTCACCGAGCTCCCACTCACTTTCTTGTAGACACAAGCTTCGTAGCAATTTGGAACAAATCCAAAACTCTTGATCACTTGATCAAAATGAAGGTTCCAACTTCGGGATGCTTGCTTTAGCCCATAAATGGAACGCTGAAGTTTGCACACCTTATCAGCATCCTTAGGATCGACAAAACCTTCAGGCTGCATCATATACAACTCTTCATCAATGTTGCCATTGAGGAACGCAGTCTTGACATCCATCTGCCAAATTTCATAATCATGAAACGCAGCAATTGCTAATAAAATCTGAATGGACTTAAACATCGCTACGGGAGAGAAAGTCTCATCATAGTCAACACCTTGAACTTGCCAAAAACCTTTTGCGATAAGCCGAGCTTTATAGACAGTAACTTTACCATCCGCGTCCATTTTCTTCTTGAAAATCCATTTGCACTCAACAACCTTACGGTCGCTAGGAGGGTCCACCAAAGTCCATACTTGGTTTTCGCTTATGGATCCCAATTCTAATTTCATGGCCTCTAGCCATTTCTCAGAGTCTGGGCTCATCATTGCTTCCTCATAGTTCGTAGGTTCATTGTTGTCTAACAACATGACGGTTAAGACTGGGTTGCCGTACCACCCAGGAGTGGCACGTGACCTTGTCGACCTGCGAATTCAGTAGTAGCATCGTTCAAAGTTTCATGATCCTCGTCATTAGCTTCCTCCCCTGTTGGTGCAGACGGCACCGGAACAACTTTGGGTGCTGCGCTACTCTCCAATTCGAGAGAAGGTTCAATAACCTTGTCTAGCCCTACCTTCCTCCCACTCACTTCTTTCGAGAGAAACTCCTTCTCAAGAAAGGATCCGTTCTTAGCAACAAAGACTTTGCCTTCGGATCTATGGTAGAAGGTATACCCAATCGTTTCCTTAGGGTATCCTATGAAGACGCATTTCTCCGCTTTGGGTTCGAGCTTGTCCGGCATCAACCTCTTGACGTAAGCTTCGCATCCCAAAACTTTAAGAAATGATAACTTAGGTTTAGCACCAAACCATAGTTCATACGGTGTCGTCTCAACGGATTTAGATGGTGCCCTTTTTAAAGTGAATGCAGCGGTTTCTAATGCATAACCCCAAAATGATAACAGCAAATCTGTTAGAGACATCATCGATCGCACCATATCTAATAGAGTTCGATTCCGGCATTCAGACACACCATTGCGCTGTGGTGTTCCAGGTGGCGTGAGTTGCGAAACGATTCTGCTTGCTTTAAGATGCGTGAGAAAATCATAACTCAAATATTCACCTCCACGATCGGATCGCAGAAATTTTATTTTCCCGTTATGATGGTTTTCCACTTCGTTCTGAAATTCTTTGAACTTTTCAAACGTTTTAGATTTATGTTTCATCAAATAGACATACCCATATCTACTTAAGTCATCAGTAAAATTGAGAAAATAGCGATATCCACCGCGCGTCGAAATACTCATTGGTCCGCACACATCGGTATGTGTGATTTCCAGTAAGTCCGTTGCTCGCTCCATTATTCCGGAGAACGGGGTTTTGGTCATCTTGCCCATGAGGCACGGCTCGCACGTGTCAAACGATTCAAAATCAAGAGACTCCAAAAGTCCATCAAAATGGAGTTTCTTCATGCGTTTTATACCAATATGACCTATACAGTAGTGCCACAAATAAGTTGGATTATCACTATCTACTTTGCATCTTTTAGCCTCAATGTTATGGATGTGTGTTTCATTGCTTTTGAGATTCAGAAGAAATAAACCATTCATGACAGGTGCATGACCATAAAAGATATTATTCATATAAATAGAACAACCATTATTCTCAGATTTAAATGAATAACCGTCTTGCAATAAACACGATCTAGATATAATGTTCATGCTCAACGCAGGCACATAATAACACTTATTAAGGTTTAAAACTAATCCTGAAGGTAAAACTAAGGAGAGATTGCCGACGGCCATCATGTCATCTTTTGATCCATTGCCGACGCGCATCGTCATCTCATCCCTTGCTAGCCGCCGTCTATTCCGTAGCTCCTGTTTCGAGTTACAAATATTAGCAACTGAACCAGTATCATATACCCAGGCACTACAACGAGCGCTAGTAAGGTAAACATCAATAACATGTATATCAAATATACCTTTAATGGTGCCAGCCTTCTTGTCCGCTAAGTACTTCGGACAGTTGTGTTTCCAGTGACCCTTGTCCTTGCAATAGAAGCACTCAGTGTCCGGCTTAGGTCCAGACTTGAGCTTCTTCTCAGTAGGGGCAACGCGCTTGCCGCTGCCTTTCTTGAATGATTTCTTTGCACCCTTAGCTTTCTTGAAGCTAGTGGTCTTGTTGACCACCAACACATGATTCTCTTTCTTGATATCCACCTCCGCAGCTTTCAGCTTAGCGAAGAGCTCAGTGATCGTATCAGTGGAACCAATTTGATTGTGAGTAACTACAAAGCCTTTGTAGCTAGGAGGGAGTAATTGCAGAACTCTGTCAATCTTGAGCTCTTCTGGAATCTTGCAGTCCAGCTGCTCAAGGCGTTGAGTGTAGCCCGACATCTTAATGGTGTGCTCACTAACGGAACTCCCTTCCTCCATTTTGCAGTTAAAGAACTTCTCAGATATCTCATATCTCTCAGAATGGGCTTGAGTCTGAAACATGGTTTTCAGTTCCTCAAGTATCTCATAAGGCCCACGGTACTTCTCAAAATGATTTTGAAGTTCCGGTTCCATAGAAAACAACATGGTACTCATAATCGCATCATAATCATCTCTGCGAGAATTGAAGTCAGCAAGTTCTTCAGTTTTCGCTGTTGCAGCAGGGGTGTCACCTAGCGCTTCCTCAAGTACGTAGGCTTTTTGACCGCCAACGAGAATGATTCTCAGATTGCAAAACCAGTTAGTGAAGTTAGACCCATTGTTCTTAAGCTTTTCTTTCTCAGCAAACACATTGAAGTTGAAGTTGGATTTAGCCATTTGATCTACACAATTTGCAAGTATAGTTTAGACTATGTTCAAGATAATTAGTTCAACTTAATCAAATTACTAGATGAACTCCCACTAAATTCAACATCCCTCAAGTTGTTTAGTGAACACGATCCAAATTCACCACACCTAATCCGATCTTCATGAGAAGAGATGTGGTTTCAATGGTGGACAACAAAGTGTCGATCATATCATTCATATGACTCATGTTTAACCTTTCGGTTCGTGTGTTCTGAGTCCATGTCTTTACATGCTAGGCTCGTCAAGTCAAACCCAAGTATCTTCGCGTGTGCAAAAACTGGCTTGCACCTGTTGTATGTGAACGTAGAGTTTATAGCACCCGATCATCACGAGATGCTTCAAAACGACAAACTTTCGCAATGGTGCATACGAGGGAAGAACACAATTTTATCTTGATCTTTAAGTGAGGAATCATCTTATAATGCTACCGTCGCGATCAAAGCATAATAAGATACATAAAAGGATAAACATCACATGCATATAATTTTATGTGACATGGTATAGCCAATCTCCGCGCAATGATCTCTATCTTGTGCGCGCCAGCATGATCTCCATCACTCCACCATGATTGCCTCCATCACGAATAGCAACTACAACTATTGCTAACTACTTAGCGATAAGCTAAAGCTATTACATGGCGTATATGAAGTTGACACGCAGGCCATACACAATTATAAAGACAACCATATGGCTCCTGCCGGTTGTGAACTCATCGACATGCAAGTCGTGAAATATTACAAAACATGATCATTGCATACATTACATATATCACATCACATCTTGTGGCCAAACCATATCACAAAACACTCCCTGCAAAAACAAGTTAGACGCCTCTACTTTGTTGTTGCATATTTTACGTGGCTTATGGGAGTACAAGTTAAGAACGATTCTTACCTACGAAAAGCCACAACGGTGATATTATGGTTGCTAACATCCGTTGTAAATCCCATGACTACTATAGTGAGAGAAACTGGCATCCACTAGCCGCATATGTGGAACAAGCCACACGTCAAGTGCGGAGCTGGTCACACGAACGAGGTCGCGTAAAGTTGGCCTGGACCGCTTCGATCTCACTATGCCGCGCCATAAGAAATACACAACATAGAGGTTTGCAACAGAAAACATCAATGCCCGGAACAAGCATGTTGCGTTCTACTCGTGAAACACATCTACGCATAGATCTAGCTCTGATACCACTGAAGGGTTTCGCAGCATAGTAAATCAAAAAATTTCCTACGGATGCGAACGAGAAAGCCAAGATCTAATCTAGGAGATGTAATCAACGAGAGAGATAGATGAGATCTTCATACCCTTGAAGAAATCGCATGCGGAAACGTTCAACAGAACGTGGATGATGTAGTCGTACTAGCCGTCTCCTCCTCGCGATCTGATCCGATCCAACACCGCAAGTGGCGATGTCTCCGAGAGATGCACACGTACATCGCACCAACGACTCTGCCTTCCCGGTCCAGCGAGATATGGTGGAGTGGTAGATGGGATCGACAGCACGATGGCGTGGTGTCTATGGTGGAGAGTACGCGCCGACAGGGCTTCGCCTGCTTGCGTGGTGGAGAAAGAACGGAGAAAGGAGGCTTCAGAAACCGGGCAGCGGCTCCGCGCAAATTAGGTCTCTTTAGCCACCGGCGCACTGGTCCTTTTTATAGGCATCATATGTCTTGAAAAAGGGGCTAGGTCAAAACAGCCTACGACGCAGCGCACGCAATGCGATAGCCGCCGCGATGCAATCGATCGGATCAATCCGATCTGGCTGGTGGTGCTGCGTGCCTGGTCGGCCGACCGGTGCCCTGGCAGGACGATCCCTAGCACTGCCTTGCAGCCCAGCGGCCTTGGTGCACAGCCAGCCCAGGCCCAAGAGCACAAGGGCCCATCTGGCCATCGCCCGTGACCTAGCGACAAGAGGAGCCGGGCGAGCCAGGCATCGCCCTGGTCTCCTCGCGCGAGCGAGCCAGGCGTTCCTGGCCGCCGGCGCTGCTTCCTTTTTTTCTTCCTTTATTTATTTCTTTTAAATAAATAGAGTTAATATTTATTAATTCATTAATAAACACTAATATTTTCCACCCGAAACAATTCTGTAACTTTCTGAAACACTTTCTCATAAATCCCGAAACTACCCTAGCGTTGATTTGCATTAAGTGTGTGACCCTACGGGTTCGAGAATGCGTAGACATGATCCCCATCAATAATCAATATTGGG
This sequence comes from Dactylis glomerata, assembly GCA_007115705.1. Classification (NCBI taxonomy): domain Eukaryota; kingdom Viridiplantae; phylum Streptophyta; class Magnoliopsida; order Poales; family Poaceae; genus Dactylis; species Dactylis glomerata. Next base: position 919,398 of record QXEO01000452.1, read on the forward strand.
ATCTGGAAATCCATATTGACTTCCACGCACTCAGCGATGATCATATCGGATGAACCAAGATGTCGGGATTTAATCAATCCCGTATTTATATTCCCTTCGTCTCGCGATACTTTACTCGCCCGAGATTCGATCGTCGGTATCAGCATACCTAGTTCAATCTCGTTCATAGCAAGTACTTTACGCGTTCCGTAATCCGATATCACTTTGTGACTAACTCCTTAACCACGTGCTTGCAAGCGGTGTTGATATCGATTACCGAGTGGGCCCGAAGTATATCTCTCCGACTCGGGAGGGACAAATTCCATCTCCATACATACAACCCAACAAGTACTTTCCGATCACCCGAGAGACACCTTTATGGTCACCCTTTCATAGGATGACATTTGATGACCTCAAAGCTCTCTTCCGGCACCAGGGAGTTGCATTATCTCATGGTCTAAGGAATACAATACTTGACATAGGAAAAAGCTTCGCAAAGATGAACACAATGACACGATCTAATTGCTGTGCTTTATTTGGGTCTGTCCATCACATCATTCTCCTAATGATATGATCTCGTTATTAATTGACAACTCATGTCTATGGTTAGGAAACCTTAACCATCATTAATCAATGAGCTAGTCCATAGAGGCGTACTAGGGACATGGTGTTGTTCATAAACCACACAAGTATTAAAGTTTCCGCTTAATACAATTCTAGCATGCAATATAAACATTATCATGAACAAGAATTATAATAATAACATCATTATTATTGCCTCTAGGGCATATTTCCAACAGTGGTCCTTGTGGACCTCTTTGTCTCCTCCCTCTCAATCTGAGTTGTTGTCCCGAGGAGAGCCGATGTGCACCTCCGTGGAAGCTCGTCATCGGAGCTTTTCCAGTGACAAATAGGTCGCGGCGCTGCTACTATTGGGTTCATCGCAAATCCCTGTGTGTAAGGTGAACTATCCTGTATCCCCGCCCGCTATCCTTTGTCGAGCGAATACTCAATCAGAGAGTAGATGCAGTGCTATTGCCATGGCGACGTTAGTCAAATATTTCGGTTTTGGTGCCTAATTTACATCATCCTTGTAAACCAAAAACTACACACGTCACTTATATATTCCCTTTTTTGGTGCCTACAATTTACAGGGGACTGTTTTGGGTGTCCTATTATACATCATCTATTGGAGATGCTTTTAGTACTACTGCGAGAACTTCCTGAACTTAGTTACAATAGAATTCCATGTCTTTTACCTCGCAAGAGAATCTTAGAGGAATAGTAGCACTACTAGTTTCAACCCCTGGATCAAGGACTGAGATTAACCTTCAAACATTTGGATCAATCTACTCTCCCTCCCATGAACGATTTTCGCGTACCACTCGTCATCGAGTGAGGAAGAGAAAGAGACAATAGGGAGATAGAAGGGATACACCGACATAGTGTCCCAGTTGTTAGCAAAAACCGGTTCTTGTGTTTTTCTATTCATGCATTCTGACCAGGGTCAAAATTATTGCTGGACGTGAGTTTATTGTTGACATACGCAAAATCTAAAAAATCTTCAAATAATGCAACAACGACATTATGGTCTTTTCACAAGAGGCTTAGATGTCATCTAATGGTCAACTGACAAAAGTGGCATTCTTTGAATAATTACACTCATTTAATGGCATTCTAAGAATAAATACTACTTAATTTGATGGTATCCTCGTAAAGTGACAATCAGTTATCATGTTTTGAAAATTTCTCATCTCTCTGTGGCATGTGTGCAACCAAAAATGCAGAGGCCATGTAACTTCGCTCTTTCTTTGAAAAAAGAAAACTTTTATTTCCATTCTTGACACTCGCTTGCTCTTGAAATAGCCATCTTCCGCTCTGTGTCCAACACCAATACCTCGGATATCAACTACTCACAAATAGGTTCCTTAACAAAACCAAAACCAAAACCAAAGACAAAATCACGAGAGAGAATGCACATTAAGTTGAATATGCTCGAAGAAGCAGAGAGGATGAGAATAGCCAGTGTTTTTTGTCCACTTGGAGGGTCCAAAGGAAATTGCAACCCGAGCCACTTAACATAATTTATATTAAACGTGTATACTTACTTTTAGCATGCTTTCATGTGTACAACTTCTATTTTTTGGCATCCTTAACCATATAACAAAATTTCTAAATGTTTGTCGCAACATTCCTTTATAGTTGAAAAATACAACTTGTGCTGGAATGACATATAATTTGTAACAAAATTTTCTTCCTGAATTGTTTTATGTTAGGCAAACAAACTATATAGTTTATACATGTTTATAATATAAATCCCAAAATCATATGGTCTAACAGATATCTTAATAGAGGTTTTGTAGTGTGCGAAGGTCAACATGTTTGTAGAAACTTCTATAGAATAATTTGAACATTGACATGATTCAATACATTTTTGTTGTCAAAGAAGTCTTACAAGTAAAACATGTGTGTGCTTCGTACTTGGTGTTGAAATAACATGTCCAACAATACTATAGACGGATAAAACATTTCAATGGGTTCTACTTCCTTGCAATAAAAAGTTTTTATTTTTTCTCTGCTGGCCCATCGTCCACTTGGTATCATCTGCTATGATCCTCAAACAGAGCCTTACATATAATAATGCATGGAAATATAGTTAACATATATTTCAGTTTGTAGTGCAAACTATAGACCTTCCATTTGAGAGGCCATCAACCTAACAAACTCGCCACCACTGATTAGATTGATATGTTCCTAAGTACGTGGTACACACCATTGATCGGTTGCGTAGACCGGCTCTTTGATTTAATAGATAACAGTATAGTGTTTATTAGTAGTCTCATCCAATAGTATGCAAGCCCCTCCTTCTATGGGGCCCGAGGTGACCCTTTTTGCCTGGCTTCTAGGTCGGCTCCGTTTGTTCACACTCTAGAAAATATAAAAGGGTTTGTCTATGTATAGTCAACTATGATATTTCTCATGTCTTAGTATTTTTATGAATACTCCTAAATGAGGTTATAACTTTTTTTGAAATGATTTAGATGTTCAAAAATCTTGATCGATTAAGACCTAGTTTCTCTGTTCAATGAATAAGGCTTATTTTTTCAAATGTCAGGCAAAGTAAGGTTTGACCAAGGATCAAGAGAAAACTATCACTAACTATATTAATGTTATAGAGATATCATATGAAAATATATTTCATGATATATTCATTGATATAAATTTTGTAATGTACATGTTAATAATTTATTTGAAAACTTGGTCAAATTAACATAGTTTGACTTTTCAGAAAAGTATAGATCTTATTCATCAGAATGGAGGTAGTACCAAACTACTCGGGAGTATCTCTGAATTCAAAAGAAGTACTACTAGTAGGAGTTATTTTGTGAAATCAAATTTACTCAGATATATCAGGCGGCCAGCTGCTGAAGCATATTTCTAATTTTCAAGAAAATCCAACAAGTATGCACATTTCAACAATCTATGCACGTTTGTTAAGTTTCATGAAAAAACATTATTTTTGTGATCGATTGAAAACAAGAAAACATGTCTCATAAAAGCCTTATTTTTTAGCACCAAAATGTTGTCTTTTTACACACCTCAAACGACAAGTCAATTTTTATGGAATGACTTTGTGCGTAGCATGTGAAGATGTACACACAAATCTTTCATTTGGAATTTTTGACAATTCAAAATGTGTCAAAGATACATAAACAAAGGGAGCATATGCACCCAAGAGCCTTAACACCACTCCCTATCTTACAATACAAGTCAGCTAAGATTTTTTTTCTAAGTAAAAGAACTTTTGAATATACTTATATAAATATATCAAGATGAAAAATATCAAAGCACTAGGGACGCGCTATTCGCGCCATCGTGGTTAGTTTACACACACCATGTTTCTTATGCCAAATATTAGTAAGATCATAAGAAAGTATGGACAGAAAGTAAAAAATTATTTACGTGACACAAATATGACGTAAAATACACAATTTAGTTGTTTCTATGCTGTTATGACTCACATCTTGCATTTCCTATATCTTTTTTTTTCTTGTTGGTCAATATGAACATAATTATTTGTATATGAAGCATAAATTCTAAGCGCAACAACGTAAAAACATCCCAGGTGCAAAAATGTGTACCATGCACCTTGAGTGATTAAAAACTTGTCTACAATCAGTATGAGTAACTACATCACGAAATATGGTTTTCATAGTGTATTTATTTGGCATTATAGATGATGATATATTTTCCTATAAATTTGGTCAGAATAAATTCTTTATATTTTTGGAAGACGTAGTCGAAAAGTCTCTTTGCTTCTCGAGTTCTAGTGATCAATCTATATAGAAATTCAAAAATCATATTAAAAGTTTAAAAAAATTGAAAATAACTATGGACATAGTCATAGATATATCCTACAAGCATGCAAAATCTTAACGTGAAATAAATTTTAATTATGGGCTACACAAAAATACAAAAAATGCTGATACTTTTCTAGATTTGAAAATGTGCATCATTCACTATACTCAGATTCACACTTGTATCATTTTTGTGTATCTCGGAATGCGGATTATTTCAAATTGATATTTTATACGTTGGGATACATTGCTGGCTCCATCTGAAGCTTTTCTCAAAATTTTCTGAATCTACGTAATATGATTTTTTTTAAATAACAGGATCAATAGAGCCCATGAGCCAGAAATCTCCATTGTAGAGAGTATGCTACAAAGTTTAAATCTACTTTGCACCTTGTTGTTCACATACCAACTAGTTATGTTTAAAACCCTTGATCGCCATGTCTTACCACCAATCTCTATCCAATGGTTCAATACTCCCTCTTATTTCTCTCTGCCCCCCTCTCTGGTTAACTTAATCCTAAATTTTAAATCCTTTTCCTACCGTGACAAAGACTCACTCCTTCCATATTTAGCAACTCTTGATTTTGATCAACATCGTCCACCATTCTCATCGATCTCCATTGATCCCCTCCTCGTTACACCCTCCAACATGGAACTTGTATGCCTTCTCTAAATTATCACTTGTACAGTGAGATCGTCCAACTCGACAATACCTCTATTTATCTCTCGTGTCTACCAAAGGTCTCACGAGTTTGAGCACTCCTAGGTGAGAGTGCCTACCTAATTCTTACATGATTGCATTTTCATCACAAATTGTTTGATTGCTCCATAGAAAAGCAATGAAAATTTCCAAGTGATCTAAATAATTGAATTTTTTTGGTATGCATTTCTTTTGAAAATAAAATTACCATGAAATTTAGTGCAAACAAAACCATAGAAAGGTTGACTATATGAATGAGCAGGAGGATGAAAGACCTGCATGTTATTAACAAAGGAGGATTAGCTATCCAAGGATGCGACCATGGAGGGTCTATCCCGGGTTGGCTAGCATATCATACAAGACATTACTCGATCTCCTAAAATAAATCCTAGGGGTCCAATCCTACACTTCACATGATCACAGAAAAAAAGATCCAATGGTTTGAATCTTGTAAATTTCCTGTGATTCTATGAAGATCCTTTGAATCAAAGAGGCAGATAAACAGGGAAAGAAAAACAAATGAACACCTGTGTACGTACTTCTATGTATGCCATTGTCAGCAACTCAGCAACCGTGAGGCCCTATATATATTGTCACTTTTACAACTAAAGCTCAATGATGTCTCATATTTAGCATACATGCACACAACAGGTAGCCCTCCAAAGGCACTTTTTACTGCCCATCTTTCTCAAGCTAGCTAGATTTCTTGATCCCAACAGCACAAATACAAAACAAAACTAGCTTGTCTCTCTCTTGTTCTTCCTCCTCCTGATCGATCTACCCTAGACTCGGAGTAGTACTTGACAAGAGCATGCAGTGCGCCATCCTGCTGCCATCCTAGCTAGCCCTCAAAGGCTAAGTAAGCGCGCATGCATGCACCTGTAGGACCCCTAGCCGGCCACCTCTTGTGCTTGTGCATACCCTTCTCAACTAAATACCCAGCCAGGCCAGGGCTTTGTAAGAGGTGCCCTTGTCTCTCTCTCTCTCTCTCTCTCTCTCTCTCTCTCTCTCTCTCTCTCTCTCTCTCTCTCTCTCTCTCCTCAAGCTGCATGCATGTCCTGCAAGGCCAGCCACAGGATGAGAGAGGGTGAGAGATGGATGCAAGCAAAGGACATATGCCTAGCTATAACCTAGACATGAGTACAGATGTGTGTGTGCATGTGTGATGTTTTGTGTGCTTCGTTTGCATAAGATCTAAGGAGAGAGAGGAGTTGTTACTCCATTAATGATTCATGCAGCTGGGAGAGTCGTCTCAGCGTATATGTTGCTGGTTGCAAATAGATACACAGTGCAGTGTTAAGAGTAGTGGTGTTGTGGGGCTTCCCTTCCTGCCTAGTGTGGTGGATAGTGACCTATACACTCTCACACACAGAGATCAGAATACACACATGCAATGCCTACTCTCTCCACCTCTGTCACTGGGAGATGAAGGAGGGACCAAGAGAGATCAGAGAGCAACACAACTTGACAACTATACTACAGCTTCGCTTTGGATTAAAATTCTCACAGAATCCAAGAATCAAATTTTCTCCTTATCTCACACGCAGCATCTGAGGTAAGAAAGGGATCGAGAGAGAGAGAGAGAGAGAGAGAGAGAGAGCCCGGAGGCGGTGTTTTGGCTCATAGGTGTAAATGCATCTATTACAGAAAATCAATGAAAAATAGCATGCTATTTCACGCAATTTAGCGTGTTATAGCGTATTTGGAGGGTCGCGCTAAATTTTTGTAGTTTTGCTTGCTATGCCGCTATTTATAAAATAACATTGCTATACTATGCTAAAACATCATAGCGTTAGTGCTATTTCAAATGTAGCATGCTATTTTTTCATCTGACTGCGGAGTAAGCGAGCATATGATAAGGGTGTGGAGTAAGCGAATATATGATGCAAACTTGATCGTTAAAGATAACTAATCGCACAAAAACATCTATTCGTTTCACTATATATCTTTTATTCTTGGTGAAATCCTTTATTTTTTGGCTATTTTCAAAACACTATTTTAAAATGTAGTGTGATATTAGCACGTTATAGCTTGTATAACATTTGGAGAAGGGCCACGCTAAAAAAATAGCGCCCTATTTTTTTCATTGCAGAAAGTACATGGAAAATCCATTACAGAGTGTCAAAAAATTCTGAAAGAAAATTCTGCATATACATCCAGACAATATATGTTCGTACACAAAGTTTCGCAAGAAAATAATAATTTTTTCGCTTGTGTAAAAAAATTAAAAATGTCTCGTGACTAATTCTGTTGGAGCATAAAAAAATGTATTTTTATACAAGCCACAACAAATTTAATTTTGTTAAAACTTTGTGGGTGAATATAGAATGTCCGAATGTACGTGTAGAATATTGGTTTCATTTTTTAACATGTTAAAATGTGTTTTTTGGACAATGAGTATATCTACACCTATGAGCCAAAGTGCATTTCCAGAGAGAGAGAGCGGTGTATGTACATGTAGACGTAGAATTGTAGGTGTGTGTGAATGTGTGACAGGAGAGAGAAAGGGACGGCTGTGTGCAGAGGTGAACTGATAGAGAACTTTCAGGCTTCTCTCTCTCCACCTATCTCTCACTCTATCTCTACACACCCAAACCAACACTTTAAGACAGCCTTTCCCCAATGCATTTGATGTTCCCAAACTGCAGTGTCTTTTTGCTTTTGTGTCATGATACTACTAAATCAATAATAGAACTCTCTCTCTATCCCCCCCCCCCCTCTCTCTCTCTAAAAACACACACTGGACACTGAAGTACTGAACACACTACTCCACAGTCCACACCCCACCATCGATATATATCCCCTTCCTTTTCCTTTCTCCTCCCCTTCCAAAATCTCCATTGCATCATAGAGTGTTCAGTTTGTTGTTCCTTGTCTTCTCACCACTGCCCTCTCTGCTCCACCATGTAAGAAGAAGCATCTACAAACACAACTACCCCCCTCATCACTTGTCCTTGTCTCGTTGTTATTGTTCATCTCCATGTTTTGTACATCTGTTCTGGAACACTGTTCGGCTGATCATCCCTTTATCTGCATCTTTCTTATCATCAGCTCTTGTTGTTAAACTAACATGTATGGATCTCTACGAACATCTTGTTTTTTTTTTGCGGTACTGCATATATATAGTTTTGTTCTTCTTGTTTTGGTACTTGGTAGTTTGGTGAAGTACTAGTTGTGTCTGTTGCATCCATATCTTCTTGCATATATGTTCGTTCGGGAGTTCCTGTAGTAGTGCTTGTCAAGTTGTCATTGTGTGATTCTTCCAAGAACTAATCGATATTTTGAACTCATATCAAGGAGGCAAGAAGGCAGCCCCTTGGACTTGAACAACCTGCCGGAGGAGTACGGAAAGCAGGCTCATGTGGAGAGCTCGACGACCACAGCCGCATCCAGCGCCGCCGACGCCACCAGTAAGAAAACCCTCCTTGATTTGTTCATACATTAGCACATGACATTTCAGGAAGAAGTAAGAACGTAGAGATCTCTCATGTACATGTTTCAGAGAATGCATTGACTGGCTGACTGACTGACTTGTTGTTCATGATCAGGGATCAAGAAGAAGATCGGCGGAGGGAAGGACGAGGCCGGCAAGGTGTACGAGTGCAGGTTCTGCTCTCTCAAGTTCGGCAAGTCTCAGGCCCTCGGCGGCCACATGAACCGCCATCGTCAAGGCAAGCATCATCGATCAGTCACAACCCTAGCTAGCTAGATTATTTCTCATTCCTCTTCCATGCAGCTTCTTGGTTATCTCACTTGCTAATTTGCTTCATTCAGAGAGGGAGACCGAGACGCTCAACAGGGCCCGGCAGCTCGTCTTCGGCAACGACACGCTGTCTGCCGTGGGCGCACAGATGAGGTACCCTACCATGGCCGTCTCGATTAGGGTTTTCCGTTGGCGCCATTCCAAATTCTGATCTCAATCTCTTGTTGCAGTTTCAGGGATGCGAACATGGGAGGCGCAGCTCCGTCGCCCGTGCTGGGAGGCGGAGGATTCAGGGGAGGCGTCAACGGCGGTGTCGGCGGAGGTGGGGGAGTCATCGGAGACCACCCGTTCCGGCCGTTGCACCCGCGGGTGTCGCCGCCACCGTACCATTACCTCTACTCCACGCCGCCGTCCGCGATGCACCCGATGAGCTACCCGGCGACATACCCTGCCCCTCCCCGCCAGCAAACCGCCGCCTCCATGGGCGACTACGTTATCGGCCACGCCGTCTCTCCCGGCGACGCGCTGATGCAGCAGCAGCAGCCGCGGCGCCCAGGTGGCTTCTCCTGCTTCGGCGCTCCGTTCAGCGCGCCGCCGCCGACTGCAGTGGCGGCCAACGGGAACACAGACCACGGTAGCTGCAACTGCAGCTTCGGGTGCGGCGGCCACAACAGAAATGTTAATGCCTCCTCTTGAGCTTACACGGGAGTGAGCGTTTGATGAAGCTGATTAGGTTGATTAGTCATTAGTGTAAAGGGCCTAAGTTAAAATAGGCTGTTAAGTTTTTGGATATTAATTTGGCAAAGAGTGGGAACAAATGTTTGTCTGTTTCAGATGTTGAATTACTACCTTGAAATTCTACTACTAATTAAGTAGTACTACTAGCTAGTGATTTGAAGGTAGTTTCATATTGGGTTTGGATTTGTTCGCTTGTTATGGTTATATTGATTTTTTGTAGCAATTCATTTTCCCTTATACTCATAGAATGATTTACAATTGGGGAATGAAATATGTTTTATTTTACTTAAAGATAACATACTCCCTCTGTCCCAAAAAGAATGTCGCATATTTGTTAAAATTTGGATATAGCTACACGCTATTTAGTGACATCAAATTTTAGACAAATGTTCGATCGTTTTTGAATGTAGGGAGCATAATATTTCATTATTAACGAGACAAGACTTAAACCACATGAGGAGTAGTAGTATCATTTGTATGCTATGCACTCACTAGCTACTACTACTCGCTACATTAATTTTCCTATCTGGAGTAGAAGCAAAAGCCAGTCAACTTGAATTCAGAACCTCGCATGTCAATGTCACAATAAACGTGATTTGACATGGCTCCCCTAGTCAACCAAGGTGAAGATGGGAAAATTATGAGCCGGTTCAGAAAACAAGTGTATATGCTGCAGTGAAGTACACTCTGGGTTATGGACAGCGCCGTACGTGTTCTCGAAAAAGATTTATGGACTGACCACTCTTTTTGATGGAACAGCTAGCTTTGCTGCCGGCCTGTTATTGCTACACATTAATATCTGGAAAGCAGGTACACCGGTGTTATCATTTCCAAAATCATGAGGAGCAAGAGGTCAACGATGCAAATATTAAAACTACGTTCTATATTTTCAATAACTAGCAAAGTGGCCCTCGCAAGTACCAGGAATCTTCTTTATCATGTTGAATATGTCCATGAAAGAAGTTTATGGTTTCAATGATTGTGGAAACATGGAATCTAAATCTTGCATTCTATATTAACCGTATAAAATAATATTAGGTGAAACATGAAATCTATTTTGCATCGTTTTAATTTGTGGTGTGTTATGAAATTTGAAATATACCATGATGCATAATATAGAACATTGTTTATTTTGAAGCAAATGTAGGGTCGATATCATTTTACTCTCTTCTTGTTAACCCTACACTTCAGTCTAGGTGTTCTACTCTCCCATGACAAAGAATTTTGTGTCATGTAACAAAGACTACACCAATTTGGATGGCAGGTAGTTTTATCTGAGTTACTGAAGTTCAAAAAAGGCGGATGGCACATAGTTTCAACATTTTAGTCAATCATCAATTTGAAGCATGCCGTCTTACCAATAATCATTACAAACCCATTGTGCCACCAGATTTTTCTTGCCGTTCATTAACATTCCTCGATATCATCGTCATAGTACCCAATACTCCAGATCAACTTTTTATTTATATTATAAACATGCAATAATAAAAGTTGACTATGTATGACTACTATGAAACATAAACTCATAATCTTTAAGTATTAAAAGGAAAGACCGGAAAAACGTTTTGTTATTACATTATGGAAACAACATATCACCTCAGGAGCAAAGAAAATAATCCAAATTTTTAGTCCCAAAGAAAGTTATCCTTCCAAATTTAGTGTGATAAAAAATTCTTGTTAAAGGATTATTCTCATTACATTCCCACATATTGGTATCGGTACTTGTACTCTATGTAAATACCATTGTTTCCCTGTAATGCCGGGTCAATGAACCTCCACCTCTATATACATCATATGCATGATCTCCCTTTTTCGGTTGACACCAACTATGCTATTAGTACTATTCTGCCATGAAGTATTAATTTGATTGAGAACTCCGATAGTGTTCAGGTCATATTTTTGAAACTAACTCTTATATATGGTACTGGGAGCAATCTAGTGATGCATTTTATACTTTTACGCGAATTAAGAAACCTACCTCATTTTGTACTTATTTTTCCTGGACATGACAAATGATTAGATAGTTTTGAATAAAAATACTTAGGAAGATACATAGGATATTATTAAAATACCATATAGCCCGGCACACAAATAACATAGCACAATATGCCGCATATTTCTGAAATGTATCGATAATTTTTGGGGCGTTGGTATGACCTCTCGAGTGGTGTGACAATGTTAAACATTGCACGTGCTTAACTTGGATAATTAGTGAACTTCATACTTATACCATGTCATGTGTTCTAAATGCCAACCTCATATATTTTATGAATATAATTATCCATAAAAAGTATATTAGGAAGTAAGAATAAATATCGAATATTGTCCAGTACCACTCAGACATTAGTAAGGGTGCACTATTGACATTTGAGATACTAAGCGACACCATAGTTAGGAAATCATCCTTAGATTATGTAGCTCGATGTAGGTAGTATATAAATATACTTATCGAACGATACTAAGATTGTCAAGATGTGCACACTCAATTTTTTATTTTTTACCATTTAAAATTTAATTTTTTTGTAGTGAAGGGAGCATATGCACCATGAGAGCCAAACTGAATTTCAGATTGGATTTTTGTACTCGGTATTTTGCAGATAGAGTGGTTCATTTGAGGGTCTTTCTTGGCTCTATCAAAGTTCTTGTTTGGCGACACATGGAATGCTAAACTATTGGCTACATTGAACTTTCGTGTTTGCCATGCTCTACTTAACAGAGTTTGTTGTCCTAATGGCCAGCTTTAGGAGTGGTGTTTTGGATCCTTGTTGCATTTGCCTCCTTTATTTGATGTATTTTAAATTTTTGAAAGGAAAATGATTGTCTTCAGCTAGAGGCTGCATCGCATGAAACCTCCGGGTCGAGCGTCGTCAGATGCTTCCGATTGAGCGGTAGAGGTGATTCCACGGAACGGACCCTCGCGCTCTAGCGCAAGACGTGTCCTGTGTGGGTCCCAAACAACCCATCCTTATCTTCAACTGTCCTTCCATGTAGATCCCGGCTACTCCCAATTCTCCTCTTCCTCCTCGAGTCTGCCATGATTTCCCCTGCTTTTCACCTAGCTCTGGATACTTGTGTTGCCGCTCGCCACTAGTCCCCACATGGCCGACCAACGCCATTATTCCTGGCGGCGCATTCGCCACCGCTCCATACGCTGCTCTTGTATGCTACTGCACTGCCCCACGTGGTTGTCCTCCATGCGGTCGCTAGAGGCAGGCGCATCCGTGGCGCCCCGTCGATAGGGAGTCGCCGCCATGGGAGCCAGCAACCTTTGGCCTTGCTACAACAGGGGCAGCGGTGGTGCAAAGGGCGGCTGATACGTCTCAAACGTATCTATAATTTTTGATGCTCCATGCTTTGTTTTACACCATTTGCCTATTGTTTCGTTACACTTAGTGGCATTTTTATACGCTTTCCGGAACTAACCTATTAACGAAGTGCCACAGTGCCAGTTCCCTGTTTTCTGCTGTTTTTGGTTTCAGAAGTGATACACAGGAAATATTCTCCGAATTGGACGAAACAAGTTCCTGAAGTCATATTTCATCGGGGAGCTCCCAAACATCCGAAGACCTGACGAAGGGGGGCCACGAGGCCCCCACACACAGGGGCGGCGCGGCCTAGCCCCTGGCCGCGCCACCCCCGTGTGAGGGCCCGTGGCTCCACCTCTGACAGCTCCCTTTCGCCTACATATACCCCCTGACGAGAAAAACCTAAAGGAGAGACAAGTTTTCCAGAATACATCGCGATCCGCCGCCGCCGTCGACCCGAAGATCGGGAGGGTCCAGAAGCTCTTCCCGGCACCCTGCCGGAGAGGGGAATCGCCACCGGAGGTCTCCTTCATCGCCATGATTGCCTCCGGAGCGATGAGTGAGTAGTCTACCTTGGACTATGGGTCCATAGCAGTAGCTAGATGGTTGTCTTCTCCACCATGTGCTTCATGTTTAGATCTCATGAGCTGCCCTACATGATTGAGATCACCGTTATGTAATACTATGATGTTGGTTTGTTGGGATCCGATGAATATTGGTGTTTATGATTGAGTTGCTGCACTGAATTTTATCTTATATTATCTCTATGATGTTTATGATCTTGCATGCTCTCCGTTGTTAGTGGCTATCTTGGCCGAGTAGTTGCTAGTGACTCCAAGAGGGGGTATTTATGTTCGATAGTGGGTTCATGCCTCTATTTCACCTGGGGGAGTGACAGAAACCTCTAAGGTGGTAGATGTGCTGTTGCTACTAGGGAGAAAACAACATTCATATGCTCGAGGGCATATGCTTTGTTTACATTACACACTTTGCTTAATGCAATTATCTGTTGTTCGCAACTTAATACTTCTAGGGTGTTCGGATGATATCCCCGGGGGTGGATTATTAGTCATAGATGCAGTTGGATGGCGGTCTATGTATTTTGTTGTAATGCCCAGAGTGAATCTCATAGTGATCTTCTTGACATATCACGTTATCTTTATTCTATCAATTGCCCAACTGTAATTCGTTTACCCAGCATGTTATTTATCTATGGAGAGACACCACTAGTGAACTGTGGACCCCGGTCCTATTTTAATCATATTGCAATCACCTGTTTACTATTCCCGCACTGTTTACTTTACTAGCATATTACTACTGTTTTCCACTCGATACACTCATAACCTTTGTTTCAAGCAAACCGGTGAGATTGACAACCTCATCGCAAGTTGGGAACAAAGTATTTGTCTGTGTGTGTGCAGGTTCCACAAACACCTTCAGTCGTCACCGTCTCCCTTCTCCTGATCGATAAACCTTGGTTTCATAACTGAGGGAAAACTTGCCGCTGCACTCATCATACTTTCCTCTTGGGGTTCCCAACGGGCTGGTCATTTACCACGCACAAGGACGCCTGCTTTCACCAGTCAGCAGCACTTTTTCTGGCGCCGTTGCCGGGGAAGAGAGAAGACTTCTGCGAGGGGAGTTCTTCGCACACACATTCTTTACTTTGTTATTATTTTGCTTTACTTTATTTATTTACCTGCATTGCTTTTTATATCAAAAACCCAAAAAAATTAGAATCCTTGGTAGTTGTTATTTCTTTGCTCTTAGTTTATCATGTCGTTTCCTAAGTTCGTTCTGGAGGACCTCTCTGTAGGGAGTGGTTCAATTATTGGCAAAAGTAACATTGAGGAGTTCTTTAATCACATTAGTATGCATAAGGAAGATGAGGAAAAATCTTTGGTTGAGTTAGCTCCTAGCTATGAAGTTGCTTCTGCTCATTTAGTTCACATGTTAGAAGCTAGGTTTGCTAGTCTTAATCCTTATATGCAATACATGTTCCTCAAGCTTCATGAAATTGAGGACCCCGAAAAGAAAGCTTTTATCTTGGAAACTTTGCGTTTAGAATTTAAGGATGTCGTTATTGAAGCTAGGAAGGTTCTTAAACGTTTTAATAAACTCGGTTCACCTATAACGGTTATTGATACACATGATGGGGAGGCCGAGATACCTATACCTTGCAAGCTTTTGGGATTGAATGATGCTTTCGAAAATAATTTTGCCTAGATTTGTCCTGAAAATCTTTTTGATGAGAATAGTGTACCAAAGCATAATCACCAAGGGTCTTCAAAAACTTATGTGGATGAAATACAGTGCCTTATTGACAAGACCTCTTCTGTTGATCTAAATGCATTTGCTGATATTACTTGATTCGCAATTTTCTGCGCCTAGCTCAAAGGCGTTAAAGAAAAGCACTCTTGGGAGATAACCCAATGTTTACTTTCAGTACTTTTTCTTTTATTTGAGTCTTAGAAGTCATTACTACTGTAATGACCGCTCTTTATCTTGTTTATTTCGTTTTTGTGCCAAGAGAAGCCTCTAATTTGAGTGAGGTAAAGATTTGGGGTTATTGCTGTCCTGAAACTGTTTTCGGTGCTGCACCGTAAAAATTCGTGAAAATTCTCTGTTTATCTTTTGGACCTTCGATTTCTTGTGCATATGCCCCAGGTTATATCCAAACTTTTCTTAGTTGAACACTTTTTGATTTGAGCAACGGAAAATCCCTCAAAAATTCGTCCATTGTCAGCTGTCCAGTTTTGACAGATTTCTGCCAATATTTGTTTTTGCCACTTTATCGCTTTCTTTTGAGTTCTTTTTGATCATGGAACTCTTGTGGAAGTTGCTACAGTAGTATATACTTTATATGTGGTGGTTTTGGGTTGAAACCTGAAGCTTAAAGAGGATTGAATATATTTTATGCTTACACTAATGTTGCTAATAGAATTGTGTTTAGTTTTGTATGAAGGAAGTTTTCAAGTGTAGGGATTGGAGAATGATGAGATGAGTTGAAGAATGGACAAAAGCTCAAGCTTGGGGATGCCCAGCACCCCAAGAAATATCCAAGAAGTACAAGCGTCAAAGCTTGGGGATGCCCCCGAGGCACCCCTTCTTCATCGGCAAAAATCAGGTCACCTTTCAAAACACTATATTTTTATTGCTTCATGCACTATGTGTTTTTATTGGAGCGTCAGTTGTTTTAGTTTTCTTAGTTTGTTTAGTTTGTTTGTTTGCTGCAATAAATGGTTGGACCCCAACAAATTTCCTTTGGAGGAGATGTACTCGTTTTTATTTGCAAAGAATGCTCTAGTTTTCACTCTTATAAATCGAGCATTCTAGTTTTTCTGCTACTGCTTTTGGTTTTCGTTTTCGCCTTGATATGCGTTCAGATCTTGTCATATATTTTCATCAAGGTGTATTTTCGCCTCTGAACTTTATTGGTTTTCATCAAAAGAGGTTGTTTTAAAATTTTCAAATGGTGTTGGAAAAGAGAAAAAGCTTTGTGCAAAATAGTGGTACAAGAAGGAGCTTGTGTAGACTGCGGCTTAGGCTTTTTCATGTCATGCTAGATGTCTTTTGATAGTATGCTTAGTGGTTTTGCTGTAGCATGACTTGTCTCAAATAACTGAGATTGCTTAATGAGCCTTTGAAAAAAATCATGCGTTGTTTTTATTATATGGAAGCATTATTTTGGTTTTCTCCTTGATGCTTTATTTGGGTTGACTTGGCGCATGCTCACACATGTTAGACTCTTCCAAAGTCGCCATTAGCCTTCATGATCATTTAGTTTTTGACTTTTGATGCCATCGTATGCTTCTTTTAATGTCGCTTTGTCGCTTTGCATGATTATGGCCATTATTGCTCTCTTAGTTGGTCGCTCCCAGTCTTTTGCTAGCCCTCACCTTGTACTGAGTATGAGCTCTACTCGTGCATCCAACTCCTAAAAGCCAAGTTTTCCGTTGTGTCCACTATAAATTCCTATGCATGGTATTTTTAAGCCATTCCAAAGTAAAATTTTCGTGTGCTACCTTTCAAAAACCTTCAAAATACTTCTCGTTTTGTGACACTGTTTTCAGCTCATGGGGACGTAGTGGTCGGATTTGCTATCTTCCATATTGTTTATTCCAAAAAGAAAAAAAAAGAGAAAAAAAGAAAAAAGGCACTCCTCCAAGAATGTGAATGTTGGTGGGCACCCGATGGAATCGGTTAGCCATGGTATGTGAAAGGAAAAGGTGGGGAGGAGTGCCAAGTTTTATAAAAAGAGCACCAAAGTGCCAATCTCTCTCTCAAAAACTTGCTTCATTTTTTGTATGGAAGATAGTAAGAACCCCATTGCCAGTCGTTGACAAAGACAACCACCTCTCAAAATCAAGTTTTATCTCTGTTTTACAAAATGAAAAGCTCTAGCACATGTTTAAATCACTGCTTCCCTCTGCGAAGGGCCTTTCTTTTACTTTTATGTTGAGTCACCACCTTCTTTCTTTATGCACCATTAAGAGAGCATAGTTGTCATTCTTAGTGTGATATGCATTGTCCCAAGGTTCATTGATTGACTCATATTGTTGGTTTCACTTGTTCTTAAATTATTTGTATCTAGTCGCCCTCTTAAACTTTGAGGTGTCCTATGCATTTATGTTTTGCTCTCTTTGAAGGACAAGCTGAAAACCACTTGTATGTTTTTACTTATGATTTGAACACACGTTTGACTTTCATTGTTTCATTATCATGATCTTTTGTTTGTGTTCATTTGCATGTTTACAACATGGTTGCTAAGTTCTTATTGTCATGATTATATCTTCATGCCCATGTTTAAGTTCTATTGATCCCAGCTCATCAATGCTTACATATATGATCAAGATTGTGTAGGTGCATGTCACCTCAAAAATTATTCTTTTGTTATCACTTACCTACTCGAGGACGAGCAGGAGTTAAGCTTGGGGATGCTTGATACGTCTCAAACATATCTATAATTTTTGATGCTCCATGCTTTGTTTTACACCATTTGCCTATTGTTTCGTTACACTTAGTGGCATTTTTATACGCTTTCTGGAACTAACCTATTAACGAAGTGCCACAGTGCCAGTTCCCTGTTTTCTGCTGTTTTTGGTTTCAGAAGTGATACACAGGAAATATTCTCCGAATTGGACGAAACAAGTTCCTGAAGTCATATTTCATCGGGGAGCTCCCAAACATCCGAAGACCTGACGGAGGGGGGCCACGAGGCCCACACACACAGGGGCGGCGCGGCCTAGCCCCTGGCCGCGCCACCCCCGTGTGAGGGCCCGTGGCTCCACCTCTGACAGCTCCCTTTCGCCTACATATACCCCCTGACGAGAAAAACCTAAAGGAGAGACGAGTTTTCCAGAATACATCGCGATCCGCCGCCGCCGTCGACCCGAAGATCGGGAGGGTCCAGAAGCTCTTCCCGGCACCCTGCCGGAGAGGGGAATCGCCACCGGAGGTCTCCTTCATCGCCATGATTGCCTCCGGAGCGATGAGTGAGTAGTCTACCTTGGACTATGGGTCCATAGCAGTAGCTAGATGGTTGTCTTCTCCACCATGTGCTTCATGTTTAGATCTCATGAGCTGCCCTACATGATTGAGATCACCGTTATGTAATACTATTATGTTGGTTTGTTGGGATCCGATGAATATTGGTGTTTATGATTGAGTTGCTGCACTGAATTTTATCTTATATTATCTCTATGATGTTTATGATCTTGCATGCTCTCCGTTGTTAGTGGCTATCTTGGCCGAGTAGTTGCTAGTGACTCCAAGAGGGGGTATTTATGTTCGATAGTGGGTTCATGCCTCTATTTCACCTGGGGGAGTGACAGAAACCTCTAAGGTGGTAGATGTGCTGTTGCTACTAGGGAGAAAACAACATTCATATGCTCGAGGGCATATGCTTTGTTTACATTACACACTTTGCTTAATGCAATTATATGTTGTTCGCAACTTAATACTTCTAGGGTGTTCGGATGATATCCCCGGGGGTGGATTATTAGTCATAGATGCAGTTGGATGGCGGTCTATGTATTTTGTTGTAATGCCCAGAGTGAATCTCATAGTGATCTTCTTGACATATCACGTTATCTTTATTCTATCAATTGCCCAACTGTAATTCGTTTACCCAGCATGTTATTTATCTATGGAGAGACACCACTAGTGAACTGTGGACCCCAGTCCTATTTTAATCATATTGCAATCACCTGTTTACTATTCCCGCACTGTTTACTTTACTAGCATATTACTACTGTTTTCCACTCGATACACTCATAACCTTTGTTTCAAGCAAACCGGTGAGATTGACAACCTCATCGCAAGTTGGGAACAAAGTATTTGTCTGTGTGTGTGCAGGTTCCACAAACACCTTCAGTCGTCACCGTCTCCCTTCTCCTGATCGATAAACCTTGGTTTCATAACTGAGGGAAAACTTGCCGCTGCACTCATCATACTTTCCTCTTGGGGTTCCCAATGGGCTGGTCATTTACCACGCACAAGGACGCCTGCTTTCACCAGTCAGCAGCGGCATGTGTTTCTATATAGGCATGGCAGCGGTGCTACCATGGTTACGGGGGCGGTGCTACTGATGACCCACAAGTATAGGGGCTCGCAACAGTCTTCGAGGGAAGTATTACCCAAATTTATTGATTCGACACAAGGGGAGACAAAGAATATATGTAAGCCTTAACAGATGAGTTGTCAATTCAGCTGCACCTGGAAACAGTCTTGCTCGCAATGGTTTATCAGTAGCAACAGTTTTATAGCGGTGACAGTAGTGAAACAGTAACATCAGTAGTAAAATAGCAGCGGTAATAGTAACAGTAGTAAACAGTAGGAACAAATACTGTAGGCATAGGGATGGATTACGGGCGTTGCATGGATAAGATAATTCATGAAATCAATGAGACATGGGCATTGCAGATAAATAATGATAAAGCATCCTAGTACAAACAATCATAGGCATGTGTTCCGTATATAGTCGTACGTGCTCACAAGGAGAAACTTGCACGACATCTTTTGTCCTACCAGCCTGTTGCAGCAGGGCCTCAAGGGAAACTACTGGTAATTAAGGTACTCCTTTTAATAGAGTACCGGAGCAAAGCATTAGCACTCGGTGAACACATGTGATCCTCACATCATAGCCATCCCCTCCGGTTATCCCAATTTCTGTCACTTTGGGGCCTCGGGTTCCGGACAACAATATGTGTATACAACTTGTAGGTAAGACCATAAACAACAAGTATCATCATAGAAATAATAACATGTTCAGATCTGAAATCATGGCACTCGGGCCCAAAGTGACAAGCATTAAGCACAACAAGTTGCAACAATGTCATAGGCACTAAATAAAGATACTAGGCACTATGCCCTATCAATCTCATATCAAATTACATGAACAATCTCATCCAATCCCTACCATCCCCTCACCTACAGCAGGGGAATTACTCACACATGGATGGGGGAGTCGTGGATGGTCGATGGAGTGACGTCGGTGATGATGGTGATGAAGATCTCCTTCAAATCCCCGTCCCGGCAGGGTGCCAGAATGGAGTTCCTGGTTCCGAATCGCGGTTTCTGATGGCGGCGGCGCAGCGGAAGTCTATCTGGGAAAAACGCCGTCTCTCTGATATTATGTCGTCAGGGGGTATATGTACGCGAGAGGGGAGGTCGAGAGGGGTGCTGGGGCCCCCTCACGCAAGGGTGGCGCGGCCAGGGCTGGGCCGCGCCACCTATGCGTGACGGCCCCTCGAGCCTCTTCTCCCTCCTGTCTTCTGGCTCCGTGGGTCTTCTCGTGAAATAGGATTTTTCATGATTTTTCCCGAATTTTTACTGAAAGTTGGATTTCTGCACAAAAATGAGACACCAGAGCAATTTTGCTGAAAACAGCGTCAGTCCGTGTTAGTTGTATTCAAAACACACAAATTAGAGGAGAAACAATAGCAAAAGTGTTCGGGAAAGTAGATACGTTTTGGACGTATCAACTCCCCCCAAGCTTAGCTATTTGCTTGTCCTCAAGCAATTCAGTTAACAACTGAGAGCGATAAAAGAAACTTTCACGAACACATTTGTTCATATGATGTATATATACTAACTATGTGATCAAGTACTCAGGCAATTCATAATAAGAAATATGCAACTAATGTCACCTCATAGTCAAGCAAGCTATGAAAGAGTGCCAATGCACTAATAACAAGTAACATGTGCATGAGAAGCTACAAGATTGTAATATGCATAAATGATATGAAAGAGTAGTATCCAGCTTGCCTTTATCTATAGAGCAAAACATAAATGCTGAGGCACCTCTGAAGTCCAAGGGAAGACTAGAAGTAGAAATATCAAAGATACAAGCATCAAAGTTATACCATAATTAACCGTGTTCTGGGACAAGCACATTACACTAAGAATAACAGCTATGCTCTCAAGAAGTGCTTTAAAGTTAGAAGATGATGACTCAACATAAAAGTAAACGAATGGCCCTTCGCAGAGGGAAGCAGTGATTTAACATGTGCTAGAGCTTTTCATTTGTAAAACAGAGATAAAAATTTATTTTGAGAGGTGGTTGTTGATACGTCTCAAACGTATCTATAATTTTTGATGCTCCATGCTTGTTTTTACAACATTTGCATATTGTTTCGTTACACTTAGTGGCACTTTTATGCATTTTCCGGAACTAACCTATTAACGAAGTGCCACAGTGCCAGTTCCCTGTTTTCTGCTGTTTTTGTGTTTCAGAGTGATACACAGGAAATATTCTCGGAATTGGACGGAACCACATCCTAAAGTATTATTTTACCCGGAAGCTTCCAGAGATCCGAAGAGGAGTAGGAGGGGGGCCACCAGGGCCCCACACGCAGGGGTGGCGCGGCCAGCCCCCTGGCCGCGCCAGGCCCGCGTGAGGGCGCCTGGCCCCTCCTCTGACATCGCCCTTTCGCCTATAAAGACCCCCGACGAGAAAAACCTAAGGGCCCGATCAGTTTTCCAGAACACATCGCGATCAGCCGCCGCCGTCGACCCGAAGATTGGGAGGGTCCAGAAGCTCTTTCCGGCACCCTGCCGGAGAGGGGAATCGCCACCGGAGGTCTCCTTCATCGCCATGCTTGCCTCCGGAGCGATGAGTGAGTAGTCTACCTTGGACTACGGGTCCATAGCAGTAGCTAGATGGTTGTCTTCTCCACCATGTGCTTCATGTTTAGATCTCATGAGCTGCCCTACATGATTGAGATCACCGTTATGTAATTCTACATGTTTGGTTTGTTGGGATCCGATGAATATTGGTGTTTATGATTAAGTTGCTGTACTGAATTATATCTTTTGTTATCTCTATGTTGTTTATGATCTTGCATGCTCTCCGTTGTTAGTAGCTATCTTGGCCGAGTAGTTGCTAGTGACTCCAAGAGGGGGTATTTATGCTCGATAGTGGGTTCATGCCTCTATTTCACCTGGGGGAGTGACAGAAACCTCTAAGGTGGTAGATGTGCTGTTGCTACTAGGGAGAAAACAACATTCATATGCTCAAGGGCATATGCTTTGTTTACATTACACACTTTGCTTAATGCAATTATCTGTTGTTCGCAACTTAATACTTCTAGGGTGTTCGGATTGATATCCCAGGGAGTGGATTATTAGTCATAGATGCAGTTGGATGGCGGTCTATGTATTTTGTTGTAATGCCCAGAGTAAATCTCATAGTGATCTTCTTGACATATCACGTTTATCTCTATTCTATCAATTGCCGAACTGTAATTTGTTTACCCAGCATGTGTTATTTTATCTATGGAGAGACACCACTAGTGAACTATGGACCCCGGTCCTATTTACATCATATTGCTATCACCTGTTTACTTTACTCGCACTGTTTACTTTACTCGCATACTATATTGTTTTCCACTCGATACGCTCATAACCTTTGTTTCAAGCAAACCGGTGAGATTGACAACCTCATCGCAAGTTGGGGACAAAGTATTTGTTTGTGTGTGTGCAGGTTCCGCATCACCTTCAGTCGTCATTGTCTCTCCTCTCCTGACCGATATTAAACCTTGGTTTCTTAACTGAGGGAAAACTAGCTGCTATACTCATCATACCTTCCTCTTGGGGTTCCCAACGGGCTGGTTATTCACCACGCACAAGGACAGTCTGCTTCACATCAACTTGGCACCAGTAGCTAATTTTCTTTGGGCCATCAACAAGTAGCAGCTCATTTTCTGGCACCGTTGCCGGGGAGGAAGAGAAGACTTCTGCGAGGGGAGTTTTTCGCACACACATTCTTTACTTTGTTTTATTGTTTTGCTTTACTTTATTTTATTTTACCTGCATTGCTTTATATCAAAAACCCAAAAAAATTAGAATCCTGGGTAGTTGTTTTTTACTTGTTTACTTTCGTTTTGCTGAAATGGCCAATCTTGAAAACACCAAGTTGTGTGACTTTACTAGCACAAACAATAGTGATTTTATTTGCACTCCTATTGCACCACCTATTCCTGCTGCAAACTTTTATGAGATTAAGCCTGCTTTATTGAACCTTGTTATGAAAGAGCAATTCTCTGGTGCTAGTACTGAAGATGCTGCAGCTCATCTCAACAATTTTGTTGAGCTATGTGAGATGCAGAAATTTAAGGATGTTGATAGTGATATTATTAAGCTCAAGTTGTTTCCTTTTTCTTTGAGAGGAAAAGCTAAAGATTGGTTGCTGTCTTTGACTAAGAATAGTATTGATTCATGGGCTAAGTGTAAGGATGCTTTTATTGGTAGATACTATCCTCCTGCTAAGATTATAGCTTTGCGTAGCAATATTATGAAGTTTACTCAGTTTGATAATGAACATGTTGCTCAAGCTTGGGAAAGAATGAAATCTATGATAAAGAATTGCCCCACTCATGGACTGACTACTTGGATGATTATCCAAACTTTTTATGCAGGACTGAATTTTTCTTCAAGGAACCTACTTGATTCAGCTGCTGGAGGCACTTTTATGTCCCTTACCTTGGGCGCCGCATCAAAGCTACTCGACAACATGATGGTAAATTATTCTGAATGGCACACCGAGAGAGCTCCACAAGGTAAGAAGGTAAATTCTGTTGAGGAAACCTCTTCCTTGAATGATAAGATTGATACCATTATGGCTATGCTTGCTAATGATAGGACTCATGTTGATCCTAATAATGTTCCTTTGGCCTCTCTGGTTGCTCAAGAAGAGCAAGTTGATGTGAATTTCATTAGAAACAATAATTTTAACAACAATGCTTATAGGAACAATTTTGCTAGTAACAATTATAGACCGTTTCCTTCTAATGGTAATGGTTATGGTAACTCTTATGGTGATTCCTACAACAACACTAGGGCTGCGCCCTCCGAGCTTGAGGTAATGCTCAAGGACTTCATCGGTAAGCAAACTGCTTTTAACAAGTCTGTTGAGGAAAAGTTAGGCAAAATTGATATTCTTGCTTCTAAAGTTGATAGCCTTGCTCATGATGTTGAACTTCTGAAATTAAAAGTGTTTCCTAATGATGTGAAAGAGAACAATGTTCTTGCTACCGCTAATGCTATTCAAGTTGGAATTGATGAAAATATTAGATTGTTAGCGGAATTGCATGCCAGGTGGGAAAGAGAAGATGAGATGGCTAGAAAGATGAAGGTATGTACTATTACTACCTCTAATGATGTTGCTCCTAATACTAGCAATCCTCTCACTTTGATTGGTGTAGAGAAAACTCCCACTCCTTGTGTTAAAAAGCCTAAAACTGCCAAAACTTTTTCTCAAAAGAGTGCTGAAATTTTTCAGAGTGTGGGAGATGATAGCTCTATTTCTTTTAATGATTTTGATGTTGATGGCTGCAATATATCTGAAGTAATTTTGTTCTTGCAAAAGCTTGCTTTGACTCCCAATGCTAGTTCTTTAAATATTGCTTTTACTAAGCATATTACCAATGCTCTCATGAAAATTAGGGATGAAAAGTTGAAGCAAAAAGCCTCTGTTCCCAAGAAGTTAGAAGATGGTTGGGAACCCATCATTGATATGCATGTTAATGGTTATGATTTCCATGCTTTATGTGATCTAGGTGCTAGTATTTCTATCATGCCTAGAAAGATTTATGACATGCTTGATTTACCACCGCTTGAAAAGTGTTATTTTGATGTTCCTATTGCTGATGTTGCTAAGAAGAAACCTTTGGGAAGAATTAATGATGTTCTTTTTGTGGTTAACAATAACCTTGTTCCCGTTGATTTTCTTGTTATGGACGTTGAATGCCATGCTTCATGTCCTATTATTTTGGGAAGACCCTTTCTTCGAACTGTAGGTGCCATCATTGATATGAGGGAAGGCACTATCAAATATCAATTCCCACTAAAGAAAGGTATGGAACACTTCCCTAGGAAAAGAAATTAATTAATTTTTGACTCTATTCTTAGAGCAAATTATGAGCTTGATGCTTCATCACTTGATATTACTTGATTCGCAAATTTTCTGCGCCTAGCTCAAAGGCGTTAAAGAAAAGCACTCTTGGGAGATAACCCAATGTTTTCTTTTCAGTACTTTTTCTTTTATTTGAGTCTTGGAAGTTATTACTACTGTAATGACCGCTCCTTATCTTGTTTATTTCGTTTTTGTGCCAAGAGAAGCCTCTAATTTGAGTGAGGTAAAGATTTGGGGATGTTGCTGTCCTGAAACTGTTTTCGGTGCTGCACCGTAAAAATTCGTGAAAATTCTCTGTATATCTTTTGGACCTGCGATTTCTTGTGCATATGCCCCAGGTTATATCAAAACTTTTGTTAGTTGAACACTTTTTGATTTGAGCAACAGAAAATCCCTCAAAAATTCGACATTTGTCAGCTGTTCAGTTTTGACAGATTTCTGCCAATATTTGTGTTTGCCACTTTATCGCTTTCTTTTGAGTTCTTTTGATCACGGAACTTTTGGGGAGGTTGCTACAGTAGTATTTGCTATATATGTGGTAGTTTTGAGTTGAAACCTGAAGCAAATAAAGGATTGATTATATGTTATGCTTGCACTAATGTTGCTAATAGATTTGTGTTTAGTTTTGTATGAAGGAAGTTTTCAAGTGTAGGGATTGGAGAATGATGAGATGAGTTGAAGAATGGACAAAAGCTCAAGCTTGGGGATGCCCATGCATCACCCCAAGAAATATCCAAGAAGTACAAGCGTCAAAGCTTGGGGATGCCCCCGAGGCACCCCTTCTTCATCGGCAAAAATCAGGTCACCTTTCAAAACAATATATTTTTATTGCTTCATGCACTATGTGTTTTTCTTGGAGCGTCAGTTGTCTTAGTTTTCTTAGTTGGTTTAGTTTGTTTGTTTGCTGCAGTAAATGGTTGGACCCCAACAAATTTTCTTTTGGAGAAGTTGCCTTGCTTTTCATTTGCCAAGAACACTCAGTTTTCACTCTTATCGTTTATCATGTGTTCTTCTTTTTCTGCTACTGCTTTTGGTTTTTGTTTTCGCCTTGATTTGCGTTCAGACCTTGTCATATCTTTTCATCAAGGTGTATTTTTTCCTCTGATCTTTATTGGTTTTCATCAAAAGAGGTGTTTATAAAAATTTCAAATGGTGTTGGAAAAGAGAAAAAGCTTTGTGCAAAATAGTGGTACAAGAAGGAGCTTGTGTAGACTGCGGCTTAGGCTTTTTCATGTCATGCTTGATGTCTTTTTGATAGTATGCTTAGTGGTTTTGCTGTAGCATGACTTGTCTCAAATAACTGAGATTTCTTAATGAGCCTTTGAAAAAATCATGCGTTGTTTTTATTGTATGGAAGCATTATTTTGGTTTTCTCCTTAATGCTTTATTTGGGTTGACTTGGCGCATGCTCACACATGTTAGACTCTTACAAAGTCGCCAATAGCCTTTATGATCATTTAGTTTTTGACTTTTGATGCCATCTTATGCTTCTTTTAATGTCGCTTTGTCGCTTTGCATGATTATGGCCATTACTGCTCTCTTAGTTGGTCGCTCCCAGTCTTTTGCTAGCCCTCGCCATGTACTGAGTATGAGCTCTACTCGTGCATCCAACTCCTAAAAACAAGTTTTCCAAAGTGTCCACCATACATACCTACTAGCAATTTGCTATTCCAAGTAAATTTGACTTGCTTTTATTTTCTCTTCAAATTAAACTCTTACCAGTGTTATGCGAAATTCGGTTAGTAAAGCTCTCACGAATCGGAAGGCACACTTTACTTTTTCCTGTTCTTAAAAATTTGACATTGTGGTCTCTTATGTTGAGTTGTTATGCTTGCAAGTTGTAAGTTGGATTCTAGCCCATCCATGCTGTCATGGGGCAAGCTTTCAACATTGCACTTCTTATTTGAGTTGATATCATGATCTTTTGTTTATGGATGCCCGCGGTGTGAAATGAATTGGGAATCTTGTGGGGATCATGTAGTTTGTATATGTGTTAGGGAAACGCCGGGCCACCAATCTAAGCCATGCATAATTCATGGTGGAAATTTGCAGCATACCCATGGTGAACATTCGATGACGCATCTCACAATAAAAAGATAAACAAAAGGCAAATAAAAGAGATGTCGAGGTGTTCATTGTCTGCTTGTCCTGTCATTTTGGTGTGGGCTTGTTCCATGTCATCGGGCACGGAGGTACCCCATTGGCGGTTCTCAATGATATGCATATACTCACAATGACAAGAGCCTTGCTTGGGACTCTAAGTAAAGTAGCATGAGGTTTGGGTACTCGTATTCACGGGGCACGAGGTTTTCAACTTATAATTTGTCAAGCATATGCATCATAATTGTTGTCGCATTAACTTTAACCATTCAAGATGCTTATGATGGGGGCAATGAGAGCTCAAAGCCGGTAAGTACCATAATTTTTGAAGGTTATAAAACTTGCAATCACTGCTTCCCTCTGCGAAGGGCCTTTCTTTTACTTTTATGTTGAGTCACCACCTTCTTTCTTTATGCACCATTAAGAGAGCATAGTTGTCATTCTTAGTGTAATATGCATTGTCCCAAAGTTCATTGATTGATTCATATTGTTGGTTTCACTTGTTCTTGAATTATTTGTATCTAGTCGCCCTCTTAAACTTGAAGGTGTCCTATGCATTTATGTTTTGCTCTCTTTGAAGGACAAGCTCAAAACCATTTGTATGTTTTTCCTTATGATTTGAACACACGTTTGACTTTCATTGTTTCATTTTCATGATCTTTTGTTTGTGTTCATTTGCATGTTTACAACATGGTTGCTAAGTTCTTATTGTCATGATTATATCTTCATGCCCATGTTTTAAGTTCTTATGATCCTAGCTCACAAATGCTTACATATATGATCAAGATTGTGTAGGTGCATGTCACCTCAAAAATTATTCTTTTGTTATCACTTACCTACTCGAGGACGAGCAGGAGTTAAGCTTGGGGATGCTTGATACGTCTCAAACGTATCTATAATTTTTGATGCTCCATGCTTGTTTTTACACCATTTGCATATTGTTTCGTTACACTTAGTGGCACTTTTATGCATTTTCCGGAACTAACCTATTAACGAAGTGCCACAGTGCCAGTTCCCTGTTTTCTGCTGTTTTTGTGTTTCAGAGTGATACACAGGAAATATTCTCGGAATTGGACGAAACCAGATCCTGAAGTCTTATTTTACCCGGAAGCTTCCAGAGATCTGAAGAGGAGTAGGAGGGGGGCCACCAGGGCCCCACACGCAGGGGTGGTGCGGCCAGCCCCCTGGTCGCGCCGGGCCCGCGTGATGGCGCCTGGCCCCTCCTCTGACATCGCCCTTTCGCCTATAAAGACCCCCCGACGAGAAAAACCTAAGGGCCCGATCAGTTTTCCAGAACACATCGCGATCCGCCGTCGCCGTCGACCCGAAGATCGGGAGGGTCTAGAAGCTCTTCCCGGCACCCTGCCGGAGAGGGGAATCGCCACCGGAGGTCTCCTTCATCGCCATGCTTGCCTCCAGAGCGATGAGTGAGTAGTCTACCTTGGACTACGGGTCCATAGCAGTAGCTAGATGGTTGTCTTCTCCACCATGTGTTTCATGTTTAGATCTCATGAGCTGCCCTACATGATTGAGATCACCGTTATGTAATTCTACATGTTTGGTTTGTTGGGATCCGATGAATATTGGTGTTTATGATTAAGTTGCTGTACTGAATTATATCTTTTGTTATCTCTATGTTGTTTATGATCTTGCATGCTCTCCGTTGTTAGTAGCTATCTTGGCCGAGTAGTTGCTAGTGACTCCAAGAGGGGGTATTTATGCTCGATAGTGGGTTCATGCCTCTATTTCACCTGGGGGAGTGACAGAAACCTCTAAGGTGGTAGATGTGCTGTTGCTACTAGGGAGAAAACAACATTCATATGCTCAAGGGCATATGCTTTGTTTACATTACACACTTTGCTTAATGCAATTATCTGTTGTTCGCAACTTAATACTTCTAGGGTGTTCGGATTGATATCCCAGGGAGTGGATTATTAGTCATAGATGCAGTTGGATGGCGGTCTATGTATTTTGTTGTAATGCCCAGAGTAAATCTCATAGTGATCTTCTTGACATATCACGTTTATCTCTATTCTATCAATTGCCGAACTGTAATTTGTTTACCCAGCATGTGTTATTTTATCTATGGAGAGACACCACTAGTGAACTGTGGACCCCGGTCCTATTTACATCATATTGCTATCACCTGTTTACTTTACTCGCACTGTTTACTTTACTCGCATACTATATTGTTTCCACTCGATATGCTCATAACCTTTGTTTCAAGCAAACCGGTGAGATTGACAACCTCATCGCAAGTTGGGGACAAAGTATTTGTTTGTGTGTGTGCAGGTTCCGCATCACCTTCAGTCGTCATTGTCTCTCCTCTCCTGACCGATATTAAACCTTGGTTTCTTAACTGAGGGAAAACTAGCTGCTATAATCATCATACCTTCCTCTTGGGGTTCCCAACGGGCTGGTTATTCACCACGCACAAGGACAGTCTGCTTCACATCAACTTGGCACCAGTAGCTAATTTTCTGGGCGCCATCAACAAGTAGCAGTTGTTCTATGTCAACGACTAGCAATGGGGACTTGCTATCTTCCATAATAAACAAGTGAGAGCGGTTCCGAGTTCTTTGAAATTTTGGCACATTGGTGCTCTTTATAAAACTTTGGCACTCCTCTCCACCTTTTTCCTTTCTCAAACCATGGCTAACCGATTCCATCGGGTGCCCACCAACTTTCACATTCCTTTGGAGGAGTGCCTTTTTTCTTTCTTTTAGAATTAAGATTATAATGGTCTGACCAGATCCCTTGCAAAATTAATGACGAGCAGATGAAGCTGCCTAGTCGAGGGGTACTTAATTTAATATGGAAGATAGCAATTCTGACCACTACGTCCCCATGAGCTAAAAACAGTGGCACAAAATGAGAAGTAGTTGAAAGTTTTGAAAGGTAGCACATGAAAATTTACTTAGAATGGCTTACAAATACCATGCATAGGAATTTATAGTGGACTCTTTGGAAGACTTGGTTTTTGGTAATTGGATGCACGAGTAGAGCTCATACTCAGTACAAGTGAAGGCTAGCAAAAGACTGGGAAGCGACAATCGAGAGAGCAATAACTGTCATAATCATGCTTGCGACAAAACAAAATTAATATAGGCATAAAAATGATACAAGAACTCTGAGGCAATTTAGATCATCGAGGCTTAATTGACTTTTTGTTCAGTCATATGCATGCTTGAGCATGTGCCAAGTCGATTCAAATGAAGCTTTCAGAGGTGGATACCACAATATCATACCATACTATGAATAAAACAATGCATGCAAGCGTCTACATGACATGCTACAGGCTAATAGTAAATTGAAACTAATCATATGAGAGCAAGAACTACAAAGCATCCATTAGATAACATATACCTTACATGAACCGACTAAGTATGTCCACATAAATGGGTATATGTACAAAAATGAAAACAAATAGAGTTCATACCAGCCTCTTACCACATCTCGGATTGTCATATATCGTCATTATTGCTCTTCACTTGTGTGGCTTGAAGAATATAAAGTGAATACCAAGCTCCAATGGAGTAACGGGAGACTGAACTCTGCAACAAACTTTACAAAACCGAAGAAGAACAACAAATATTTTTGTGTTTTTGATTTTTGGGACAAAAGCTGAAGGAAATAGCAAGCAAAGCAAAATATTTTTGGATTTTTCAAATAGCAAACCGAAAATAGCAAGTAAAGCAAACCAAAGGTAGAAAACTAAAGAACCAAGCAAAGAGAAACAACGGAAATATTTTTGGTCCTTTTGTGTTTTGGAAAAGTGGAAATAAAAACTAGAACAATAAAGAAGGTGAAACATGGATATACAAAGATCCGACAAAATACGATATGTAGATGAGTGAATCGTTGGCGTACCTCCCCCCAAGCTTAGGCTTTTGGCCTAAGTGGAGATCAATTTCGACTTTGATAGCTGCCCCAGGCTGGTGGGTCATCATAGGTGTAATCGTACCCGGGTCCTCGTGAAGATGAAGCTGATGGCGCATAATCATAATAAGGTTGCTCATATGGGAAGTTCGTAATGTTGGAGGGCTGCCCCAACTCTTCGGCGCCCTCCTCATCGTGTACAGGCGGCGGGTGCTCCTCCACGTACGCATCAAGCTCATCTTCCGTAAGCGACCATCCATTCCACCCTCTCCTGTGAAGCTTCTTCCTTGACAAATCTCTTCGTATAGTTCCAACAATGGCCTAGGCTGACCTCTTATCTTCTCGAGTGATCCCCACTGTGGTACTCTAATAGCTGTATAGAAAGCATCAAGAGGCAAGTCCACAGATTTATTATAGATTTTGTAGTGAACCATGGGGTTAGAAGTGGACCAACTAAATCTGAAATCCTGCACCACAGACATTGTTAGTTTAACATATTGGGGAGGTTCACCCTCAACAAAATATTCTAATCCTGCATTAGAAAGTAAGGTTTGAAAATCCTGCAGAATTCCAGCAGCACTCATGAATGCTGAGCATGGATAGTGTGAGGGGAAAACCTTCTCTTCACGGTGAACTCTCATAACATCATGCATTTCTAGTTCATGTTGAGAGAGTTGATATGCATTCTCCTCCATTTCTGAAATTTTTGACAAACCTCATAAAAAAGTGATTTTACGACAAGCAGGTGCAGGAAACTACTATGGTGAGTTACTAGAGAGCTATCATGCATCAAAATAACCTTTCTAAACAAGAGAACAAGCATGCATACTCATTTATACTGTTACCTACAATGCTAAAATACTAAAGAAATACTTTACCAAAAGAAATTCTACTTGGACAAGTGGAGGAGTCACATACCGGAGAGCAAATGATCCAAATTTCAGCAGAAATGTTGGGCTGAACAAAGAGATCGAAAAATCGAGGTGAAGAACAGCAAGAACTCGGGCTTGAGCAAATGGGGCGGTGTTTTTCGGGAGAGAGAAAGAGCAGGGGGAGAAGAGATGAGTGAGGGGCCAGGTGGGGCCCTCTCACACCTGGGTGGCGCGGCCAGGGCTGGGCCGCGCCACCTATGTGTGAGGTGGCGTGGCAGCCCCACCTGGTGCCTCCCAGGTGTCTCTCTGCCCCATTTTTGACATAAAATTTTATAAAGATTTTTCTGGAATTTTTCGAGAGACTTTATTTCAAGGATTTTTCAGAAATTGGCATATCGATAAAACTCAGAAAAACGAGGATGAAAAGATTTCAAGCAAATCAAAACTAAGCATGCAGCAGCTCTGAGATACTCTTAATCATGCAACTAAACTGAAGGAACAAAATTGATGAAAGTAAATACAAGTGAGGTGGAGTGGATGCGGTGAAAACGAAGTTTCGTTCATATAAAATCACTTTGTTAACAAGGTTAATCAAGTCTTGTTCGCAAACTAACTTTATATGAGGCAAAACTTTGCACTTCACTTAATGCTTATGTTACCTCAACTTTGATAGGTATAGCCCCAACCATAACAATTTGATATTCTTCCTTGGGCTTTTGCTCTGAACAAATACTTTGACCAACCTTGATGGTCTCAACACGCTTGATTGAACTTAGAGCATTCTTCCTATCAATCTTCTTGGGAAAATAAACCGTATATTCTTTGTCATTGACATTGAAAGTGACTTTTCCTTGATTGCAATTAATAACAGCACCTGTGGTGTTTAGAAAAGGTCTCCCAAGAATAATAGACATATTATCATGTTTAGGCATTTCCAACACAACAAAATCAGTTAATATTAAACAACTGTTAGCAACTTGAACGGGAACATTTTCACATATACCAATAGGAATAGTAGTAGACTTATCAGCCATCTGCAAAGATATATTAGTTGATACTAATTTTTCTAGATCAAGTCTCTTATAAAGAGAAAAAGGCATGACACTAACTCCAGCTCCCAAATCACATAAAGCAGTTCTAACATAGTTATTTTTAATGGAGCAAGGAATAGTTGGTATACCTGGATCTCCAAGCTTCTCGGGAACTTTACCATCAAAAGAATAGTTAGCAAGTAGTGTGGAAATTTCCTCACTAGGAATTTTTCTTTTGTTAGTGACAATATCTTTCATATACTTTGCATAAGGAGGCATTCTAATAGCATCAGTCAAAGGAATTTGCAAAAATAAAGGTCTCATCCATTCACAAAACCTGTTGTAGTGTTCTTCTTCCTTGGACTTGTGTTTCTTACTAGCAACAGAGGTGTTGAGAGTCGTACCTCTTCTTGTAGTGGATGGCAATATAGGAACTTTTCCATCACGAGGTTTACCCATGATGAAAGGATTGCAGCGAACAATATGAATACCAAGTGAACTTAAAAATAAAGCTATGTTCCCCGGCAACGGCGCCAGAAAATAGTCTTGATGACCCACAAGTATAGGGGATCGCAACAGTCTTCGAGGGAAGTATTACCCAAATTTATTGATTCGACACAAGGGGAGCCAAAGAATATATGCAAGCCTTAACAGATGAGTTGTCAATTCAGCTGCACCTGGAAACAGTGTTGCTCGCAATGGTTTATCAGTAGCAACAGTTTTATAGCGGTGACAGTAGTGAAACAGTAACAGCAGTAGTAAAATAGCAGCGGTAATAGTAACAGTAGTAAACAGTAGGAACAAATACTGTAGGCATAGGGATGGATTACGGGCGTTGCATGGATAAGATAATTCATGAAATCAATGAGACATGGGCATTGCAGATAAATAATGATAAAGCATCCTAGTACAAACAATCATAGGCATGTGTTCCGTATATAGTCGTACGTGCTCACAAGGAGAAACTTGCACGACATCTTTTGTCCTACCAGCCTGTTGCAGCAGGGCCTCAAGGGAAACTACTGGTAATTAAGGTACTCCTTTTAATAGAGTACCGGAGCAAAGCATTAGCACTCGGTGAACACATGTGATCCTCACATCATAGCCATCCCCTCCGGTTATCCCAATTTCTGTCACTTTGGGGCCTCGGGTTCCGGACAACAATATGTGTATACAACTTGTAGGTAAGACCATAAACAACAAGTATCATCATAGAAATAATAACATGTTCAGATCTGAAATCATGGCACTCGAGCCCAAAGTGACAAGCATTAAGCACAACAAGTTGCAACAATGTCATAGGCACTAAATAAAGATACTAGGCACTATGCCCTATCAATCTCATATCAAATTACATGAACAATCTCATCCAATCCCTACCATCCCCTCACCTACAGCGGGGGAATTACTCACACATGGATGGGGGAGTCATGGATGGTCGATGGAGTGACGTCGGTGATGATGGTGATGAAGATCTCCTTCAAATCCCCGTCCCGGCAGGGTGCCAGAACGGAGTTCCTGGTTCCGAATCGCGGTTTCTGATGGCGGCGGCGCAGCGGAAGTCTATCTGGGAAAAACACCATCTCTCTGATATTATGTCGTCAGGGGGTATATGTACGCGAGAGGGGAGGTTGAGAGGGGTGCTGGGGCCCCCTCACGCAAGGGTGGCGCGGCCAGGGCTGGGCCGCGCCACCTATGCGTGACGGCCCCTCGAGCCTCTTCTCCCTCCTGTCTTCTGGCTCCGTGGGTCTTCTCGTGAAATAGGATTTTTCATGATTTTTCCCAAATTTTTACTGAAAGTTGGATTTCTGCACAAAAACGAGACACCAGAGCAATTCTGCTGAAAACAGCGTCAGTCCGTGTTAGTTGTATTCAAAACAGACAAATTAGAGGAGAAACAATAGCAAAAGTGTTCGGGAAAGTAGATACGTTTTGGACGTATCAGCTACCATGACCACAGCTGTGGTGCTACTATTCGGTAGGCCGCCTTGCTTCTATAGGACACCGACCTTGCTACATGGGGCTGCCGGTCTTGCTTTCAAAGGGAGGAATGCCTTGCTTCAAGTGGGAAGGAGGGTGGCCGACCTTGCTACCGGTGGTGGGTGGCGTTTGCTACATGGGGCCCCAAGCCTTGCTACCGATGGTGGGTGGTGTGGCTACAAGGGGCAGGAGGCCTTGCTCTAATAGGTTGTCATCTTTTTGCTACCTGGCTGGGCGCCTTTTGCTACGAGCGGTGCGACAGCGTCTTCTCCGGCGATGGCACATTCTCCTACGACGACACCTTCTCCGGTGATGACGCGTTTTTGCTGCGAGCAGGGGACGCTCTGCTACAAGCTGTAGGTGGTACTGCTACAAGGAGTCACCAAAGTTGCTACCTATGCGACATGGTCTTCTCGGGCGAAGGCGTTTTCTCTAATGAATGCCTCTTCTCCGGCGACGACGCTTTTTTGCTGCCAGCGGTGGGGCATTGTGCTACAAGCTACAGGTGGCGCTCCTACAGATGGTGGTCCAAGTTGCTACAAATGCGACGACGTCTTCTCCGGCGAAGGCATCTTCTCCAGCGACGGCTTTTTCTCCGGTGACAGGCACCTTCTCCGACGATGTTTGGGGTAGAGAAGGGGAACGGAATAGGTGTGTAAGGCCGCCATGGTTCATGTTTCGTGAGAGAGAAGGAGAAGCTAGCTACGCATGCGGGTTGTCTGTTGACCACGTCCAGGGACACGTGTCAGCTCCTCAACCCGGAGGCTGGGAGGTTTCTAGTCCCCGGGGTTCCTCAGCAGTCGCCTTTTAGAAATTTCAAACAAAGAATTAGCACGTCCATCTTCACTCATGCTATATTGCATACAAAGTCGCTTCACGAAAAATCGACTTGTTGTGTGGCTTGTCCAGCGAAGATAAAATTCAGCGCTAAAATATACGAGCGCGCAAAGATTGTGGAGATGTGCACACTAATTTTTTTAGAATACCATTTAAAATGTGCTTTTTAGTGAAGGGAGCATATGCAACCGAATTGAATTTCCGATCGGCTTTCTAATAATTTTTGGTCTAGACATTTTGAAGATAGGGTTTGGAGTTAGTGTCTAATTCATAGATAATTGAACTTTACATGATGATATTTATGTACATATAAATAATTTTTATTTAGTGAGAATGCAGTTTTGCTGCTACCATGTCCTTGGTTTAGTAGAAAGCCGCATCACGTCACGAAAAATTGACTTGTTGTGTGGCTTGTCCAGAGAAGATAAAATTCGGCGCTAAAATATACGAGTGCGCAAAAATTGTGGAGATGTACACACTAATTTTTTTAGAATACCATTTAAAATGTGCTTTTTTGTGAAGGGAACATATGCAACCGAATTGAATTTCCGAATGGCTATCTAATAATTTTGGTCTGGACATTTTGAAGATAGATGAAGTTAGCGTCTCATTTATAGCTAATTAAACTTTTACATGTTTTTTCTATATGCTTGATGATGTTTATGTACGTATAAATCATTTTTATTTAGCTACAATGCAGTTTTGCTGCTACCATGTCCTTGGTTTAGTAGGAAGACTCATCACGTGAAACTTAAAAAATCAGCTTTAGACTTTTTTTTTTTTGAGATTCATCAGCTTTAGACTTAGTTTCATGTAGGCCACGTGCATTTTTTTTTTGAAAGGGGCACAAATTGGTTAATCTGATATTTTCATTAAGGAAATCAGCTTTGGAGTTGTACGTATAAACATAATTTATTTTTTTGGATATTGCGGTCATAGATTGAAGACATAAGGTTTGAAACCTCCAGACTCCTTTTTTTCCTAGAGAAATCAGCTTTGGAGTTGTACGTATAAACAGAACTTTTTTTTTTGGATATTGCGGTCATAGATTAAAGACATAAGGTTTGAAAAATCCGAACTCCTTTTTTCCCAAAGGACGCTGTCACGTATATGTCAAACGTGACATATCCTCTGTGTACAAAATATTTGCTCAGACATGTTACGTAATATCTTTGAATCTTAATCATTAAAATAATAGATCTAACGGCTAATATAATTCTAATGATGTGGATCAACACGATGTCTCTATTTTTGACACGTAATATCTTTGAATCTTGATCATTAAAATAATAGATCTAATAGTTAATATAATTCTAATGATGTGGATCAACACGGTGTCTCTATTTTAGACCTTCGTATTGTGCTTTTAGTATATAGTAGATAGTAGATAGATAGTAGATATTTGATCAGAGACTTGAAAATCATATATGTCCGAAAAGTCAAATGTTTTATGAACCGATGGATAGTATATTGCTACCGTCTTCCACGAGCTTAGGCTCAATAACATAATACATTTTTTTATAATTTATCTAAGCTAAAGTATGTATCCACACTTCTGGATCAAAACACAAGTTATTGTCCAAATTAAAGAAATGGTTATGAATAATACCAGATACATTTCACTAACAAAGCTCTCAGACTTGACAGAATACCCTCTAAAAAGGGACTAGATAGAAATTGCTAACTTTGAGCTCGGAGTTCTAAAAAAGTTTCAGTTGTAAGTTTTAAACCCATACTAGTGATTAGACTCTTATAAACTAGAATTTTAGCGGATTTTTGGTCCGTATGTGTGAGCCAGAGAAGCTCATCTATGTTGGTGAGAGGATATCTCAATATTATTAGGAAGAAATAAAAAAAATATGATAAGTTCAATGCTCACGCTTGTAGTTTTAATGCGATCATTGAAAGTCTAGACCTTAGGGAGATTGCTTTCTCGGTAGACTGGGCGAATTGTCATGATTACACTTTTGAAAAACTAGATCGCATATTGGCAAGTGTTGAATGGAAACAAAAATTCCCCTTGGTAACGGTTCAAGCTCTTACTCGCTCGGGGTTAGATTATACTTCATTATTGATTGATTTGGGTAATCAAGCGCTCATAGGGAAAATTAGTAGCTTTTCTTTCAAGTTATCTCAGCTGAGACAAGATGGCTTTTATGACATGGTGTCACATGGTGATACACCCCATTGATTGCTGGTTGAATAAAACTAGACACCTATGCCGTCTTTTAAGAGGGTGGGGTAAAAATTCAAGTGGGAAATGTAAAAATAAAAGGAGCGCTTGCTAAATAAAAGTTATGTGCTTGACATCAGGCGAAGACTATTCTCCTTTCTCCACCGGAAAGAGAAGCATTGAGAGATGCAAATGATCGTGTTACTAAACTTAGACATGATAAGGAAAACAAGTGGGCCAAATATGCTAAAGTAAAACATGTTCAAGAAGGGGAAAACAATACTAAATAGGTTCATCTTATTGCAGATGGAAGACATAGAAAGAAGAAATATTTCAATTAGAGCAAGATAAAGGTACAATTGTGGTAGAAGACAATTTAAGGAATATATTTCTTAGAATTACAAGAAGTTGTATGGTACGCCTGTTTCAAATAATTTCTCTCTTATATAGGAAATACTAGTCATATTCCGAACCTTGCAATGGAGAAAAATGGTATTCTTACTTCCGAGTTCTCTAAAAAATGAGGCGACCAATATCATAACAGATGGAACACAATAAGGCTTCCAGCCCTCATGGGTTTCCAACAATGTTCTATCAAATGTTTTGGAAGGATATTAAGGATGATTTGATGCTCCTTTGTTTCCCCAGCTACAAATGTAAGCTTCCTGTTTAAATTGAATTTCAGAGTTATCACGCTATTGCCACAAAAATATAATGCGGTACAAATTCAGAATTATAGATCGATTTGCCTTCACAATGCCAGTTTATATTTCTTTGCGAAAGTAGCCACCAATCACATTACTAAGACTGCTAGTAATGTGATAATACGTACTCAATCTGCCTTTATGCCCAGTAGAGTACTTGAAGGAGTAGTGGTCCTGCATGAGACAATCCATGAGCTTCATCAGAAAAATGGATGGTGTTTTATTTAAGATTGACTTCGAGAAGGCGTATGATAAGGTTGGACATTTCTGCAACAAGTTATGCACACGAAAGGCTTTTATCTGAATTTGTGCAATGGGATTAATGATTTTGTGTAATGGGGGAGTGTGGGAATAAGGGTTCATGATGATGTCGATCATTACTTCCAAACTAAAAATGGCTAAGACAGAGAGATCTGTTATATTCTATGCTCTTAAATATTGTTGTGGATATGCTTGCAATTCTGATTGCAAGGGCTGATACATCTCAAACATATCTATAATTTTTTATGCTCCACGCTTGTTTATACACCATTTGCTTTGTGTTTTGTTTACACTTCGTGGCGTTTTTATGCATTTTCCGGAACTAACCTATTAACAAGATGCCACAGTACCAGTTCCTGTTTTCTGCTGTTTTTGTGTTTCAGAAAAGTTATACAGGAAATATTCTCGGAATTGGACGAAACAAAAGCTGAAGTTCCTAATTACCTGACACAAAGACAGAGTCCAAAGGAGAGTCGGAGGCGGACCAAGGGGTAGCCACACCTGGTGGTGGCGCGGGCTACCCCTAGGCCGCGCCACCAGGGGGTGTGACCGCCTGGTCCACCTCCTGACATCTCCCTTCCGCCTATTTAATCCCCTTGACGGGAAAACCCTAAAGGCCCAAACTCTTTTCTAGAAAACATACTGCAAGCCGCCGCTATCATCGACGCGAAATCGAAGGGTCCAGAAGCTCTTCCCGGCACCCTGCCGGAGAGGGGAATCACCATCGGAGGCCTTCTTCATCACCATGCCTGCCTCCGGAGTGATGCGTGAGTAGTCTACATTGGACTATGGGTCCATAACAGTAGCTAGATGGATGTCTTCTCCTCCATGTGCTTCATTTTTAGATCTTGTGAGCTGCCTATCATGATCAAGATCATCGTTATGTAATTCTACATGTTGTGTTTGCTAAGATCCGATGAATATTGAGTACTATGTCAAGTTGATTTATGATTTATCATCTCTATGTTGTTTATGATCTTGCATGCTGATACGTCCATTTTGCATCACTATTTTGTATCATAATTTACTGTTATTCATTGATATATTTCATATTTAGAGTTGATACTTATGTTATTTCCCTTGTTTTCACATGTTTGATGATCATTGGAGGATTTGCTGCCGGAGTCAGGATTCTGCTGGAAAAAGGACCATCAAGGGACCATATTTTGAAGATCAGGAAAATTCCAGAAAAATACCAGGAAATTATATTTTCCTAGAAGACTCAGGAAGCCAGAAGGAGGAGTCGAGAGGAGCCAGAAGGGGCCCTCATGCCAGGGTGGCGTGGCCTGACCCCTAGCCGCGCCAGCCCTGTGTGAGGCCACCCTAGCCCACTCCTGCCATCGCCCCTTCGCGTACTTCATCGTCCCCGAAAACCTAAGTCAAAGGGGGGCTCAGAGTTAGACACCGCCGCCTCTGCGGGGCGGAAAACACCAGAGAGAGAAAAGCTCTCCGGCAGGCAGAAATCTGCTGGGGAAATTCCTTCCCGGAGAGGGGAGATCGTCGCCATCGTCATCACCATCACACCGGACTTCATCGGGATCATCATCATCATCATCTCCATCACCAGCACCTTCATCTCCACCATCACCACGCCATCCCGCTGTAACATCTTGAGTTGGATCTTGCTATATTCATAGGGGAAACTTTCCCGATGTTGATTACTCCTGTAGTTGATGCTATTGAGTGGAACCGTTGGATTAAGGTTTATGTTCAGATTGTTATTTACCATTATTTCACCTCTGATCATGATCCATATGATGTCTTGTGAGTAGTTCATTTAGTTCTTGAGGACATGGGAGAAGTTAAGATGTTAGTAGTGAATTATTGTTGAGAAATATTTAATGGTTTGATATTGTTGTGGTGCTATTTCACTAGTGGTGTCATGTGAACATCGACTACATGATACTTCACCATTTATGGGCCTAGTGATATGCATTGTGTATTTGGCTACCAATTGTGGGGTTGCTGGAGTGACAGAAACCTAAACCTCCGTTGGGAAACCTTTGCACCAGGGAGCGTAGGATCTTAGAGTTTAAGGCTGTGGTTAGATTTGTCTTAATTACTTTCTTGTATTTGCGGATGCTTGCAAGGGGTATAATCACAAGTGTGTATTTATCCTAGTAAGGGTAGTGCGCTAGCACAGGTTCACCCCCATAACACCTATCAAACCAATAAAGACTATTGGCTTTATGAAGCGAAAGCTCTTAACAGAAACTCCCGTGTATCCTCGAGAACGTTTGGTTATTATAAGTTACACAACCGGCTTGTCCTTTGCTGAAGAAAGGATTGGGCCACTTGCTGCAATTGTTACTACTGTCCTTTATTTACTCGCACTTTATTTACTCGTATCACCAAATATCCCTGAAAACCTGTTTGCTAGTATTTACAGTGAATCCTTGATCAAAACCACTCATCAACACCTTCTGCTCCTCGTTGGGTTCGACACTCTTATTTATCGAAAGTACTACGATACACCCCCTATACTTGTGGGCCATGAAGAATATTTTCTGGCGCCGTTGCCGGGGAGTGTAGCGCTATTGAAGAGCGGAATTGGTAAAGGTAACCGTCACTATGAGTATTGTTTTATTTTTATTATTTTTATTTTTATTTTACTCTGCAATGGAGAACTCTCCATTTGGTTTCTTATTTGGAAACACATCTACTACTACTGCTGCTCATGTGGATGAACCACCACCGCCACCACCTGCTGAAATTGATCCTTTTAAAATACCTATGAAAATTGTTGGGCGTATTATGGATAACTGCTATTCAAGAGATGGAACTGTCCATCTGGGTGATCACTTATTATTTATACATGAATTATGCGAGTTGTTCAGATGTGCAGGTATTTCACCAAGCCAGGTCAAGAAGAAATTATTCTCATTATCATTGAAAGGCAGAGCTGAAGAGTGGTATTGACTACTCCAAGATGGTCCATCTATGG
Source organism: Dactylis glomerata (assembly GCA_007115705.1). NCBI lineage: Eukaryota > Viridiplantae > Streptophyta > Magnoliopsida > Poales > Poaceae > Dactylis > Dactylis glomerata. The sequence goes on from QXEO01000452.1 coordinate 961,377, forward strand.
CATGGGAGGATATTGTACCTCTCTTTTATTCCAAGTTTTATCCTCCAAGTGAAATTCACAAAGATCGTAACCGGATATATAATTTTTGGCCTCATGATGGAGAGAGTATTGCCCAAGCGTGGGGGAGATTGAAGTTACTAATGCTCAAATGCCCCATTCATGAGCTCCCCAACAATATTGTTATTGATAATTTTTATGCGTGACTTACTCTTCCTGATAAGGATTATTTGGATGCTTCTTGCTTTGGATCATTTACTCATATGAAAGAAGATGCTAAGTGGAAACTTCTTGACCGTATACAAGAGAATGCTGAAGGATGGGAAAACAACAAAGGTAGGAAGTCAGGTATAAACTATGATTATGAATGCATTAAATCTTTTATGGGAACCGATGACTTCCATAGTGTTAGCACTGCTTATGGTCTTGATTCACAAATACTTGCTAATTGTCTTAAGGCCTTTGCCTCTTATCTTGATGTTCTAAAGAAAGATTGGAACAAATATCATGCGCCTTATAAAGATTCTATTAGTCATATACCTGCTGCAGCTACTGAAGTTTGTACTGTTGATAGCATTGTGCCTGAGCATTATTTTGAGAAGACACCTTTCCCTGCTAAGGTAAAGAAGTATTCTACTTTGGTAAGTGTGTCTAATAAAAGTACTAAGAAAGCTACAGAACTTGACGAGCAAATTACTATTAAGTCTCCTGTAGCTATATTGAAGGATCTTGTTACTAAAGATGTAGGGGATGAATATATTCTTTTTTGTGAAGATGCTTCTAACATTCTCTCACATCCTAAAAAGCATAGGAAAACAAGTGTTCCTGTTATTTCTGTCAGGATTGGAGATCATTGCTATTATGGTTTATGTGATATTGGTGCTAGTGCAAGTGCTATTCCCTTGGAGCTTTACAAAGAAATTATGCATGAGATTGGCGCTTGTGAACTTGAAGATATTGATGTGGTTGTTCAGCTTGCTAACAGAGAGACTGTTTGGCCTCTTGGTATTGTTCGAGATGTGGAAGTTCTTTGCGGTAAGACTAAATACCCCACAGATTTTCTAGTACTTGGTAAGGAGGCTAGTAAAACTTGTCCTATTACTTTTGGTAGACCATTTTTGAACACTTGTGGCACTGTGATAGATTGTAAGAAGGAGAATTTTTTTACTAAGTTTAATGGAGAGTCTTATGAGTTTAATTTTTCCAAGTTTGCTAAGACTTCTTATGAAAATGACACGCCTAATGAAAATTTTCAAGTTGAACAGCTTGCTTCTATTGCTCTTGCTCCTAATAATGCCTTGCAGCAATTCATGGAAGATCACGAAAGTGATGTTTTCAGCAAGGAAAGAGAAGAGATTGACGACATTCTCCTTCGTCAACCACCATTAATCAAGCATAATCTACCTATGGAGGATCTTGGTACCACTTTGCCACCTAAAGAAGATCCTGTGTTTGAATTAAAGCCTTTGCCTGATAATCTTAAATATGCTTATATAGATGATAAGAAAATATATCCTGTTACTATTAGCTCTAAACTTTCAGGAAAGGAAGAAGAAAGATTATTGGAGATATTGAGGAAACACCGAGGAGCTATGGGATATACTCTTGATGATTTAAAAGGGATTTCTCCCACTTTATGTCAGCATGCCATTAATATGGAGAAAGACGCGAAGCCAGTCGTGGAGCATCAACGCCGCCTAATTCCCAAGATGAAGGATGTGGTAAGAAATGAGGTATTAAAGCTCCTTGATGCTGGTATTATTTATCCTATTGCTGATAGTAGATGGGTTAGTCCTGTTCATTGTGTTCCTAAGAAAGGAGGTATGACTGTTGTGCCTAATGAGAATAACGAGCTTATTCCTCAAAGGGTAGTAGTTGGTTATAGAATGTGCATTGATTATAGGAAGGTAAACAGAGTTACTAAGAAAGATCATTACCCTTTACCGTTTATAGATCAGATGTTAGAAAGGTTTTCTAAGAAGACTCATTTTTGTTTCCTTGATGGTTATTCTGGTTTTTCTCAAATTGCTCTTAAGAAGGAAGATCAAGAGAAAACCACTTTTACTTGTCCTTATGGAACTTATGCTTATAGACGTATGCTGTTTGGTTTATGCAATGCTCCTGCTACTTTTCAAAGATGCATGTCTGCTATTTTTCATGGCTTTTGTGAAGAAATTGTGGAGGTCTTCATGGACGATTTCTCCGTCTATGGAACTTCTTTTGATAATTGTTTGCACAACCTTGATAAAGTTTTGCAGAGGTGTGAGAAAACTAACCTTGTTCTTAATTGGGAGAAATGCCACTTTATGGTGAATGAAGGAATTGTCCTTGGACATAAAATTTCTGAAAGAGGTATTGAAGTTGACAGAGCAAAAGTGGAGGCAATTGAGAAAATGCCCTGTCCCAGAGATGTTAAAGGTATTCGTAGTATTCTTGGTCATGCTGGTTTCTATAGGAGGTTTATTAAAGATTTCTCTAAGATTTCAAAGCCTCTTACTAATCTTCTTCAAAAAGATGTACCATTTGTCTTTGATGATGATTGTAGAAGCTTTTGAAACTCTTAAGAAGGCTTTAACTACTGCCCCTATTGTTCAACCACCTGATTGGAATTTACCTTTTGAAATTATGTGTGATGCTAGTGATTTTGCTATTGGTGCTGTTCTTGGACAGCATGTAGATAATAAGTTGAATGTTATTCATTATGCTAGTAAGACTCTTGATGCTGCTCAGAAGAATTATGCTACTACTGAGAAAGAGTTTCTTGTTGTTGTTTTTGCATGTGATAGTTTAGATCTTACATTGTTGATTCTAAAGTTACTATTCATACTGATCACGCTGCTATTAGATATCTTATGACTAAGAAGGATGCTAAGCCTAGGCTTATTAGATGGGTGTTGCTTTTACAAGAATTTGATTTGCATATCGTAGATAGGAAAGGTGCTGAAAATCCTGTGGCTGACAACTTATCTAGATTGGAAAACATTTCTTTTGATCCTATTCCTGTTAACGATAGTTTTCCAAATGAACAGTTGGCTGCAATAAATGTAACTTCGCGAGACCTTCCTTGGTATGCTGATTATGCTAACTTTATTGTTTCCAAGTATTTGCCTCCAACCTTTACAACTCAGCAAAGAAGAAAATTCTTTTATGATTTGAGGCATTATTTTTGGGATGACCCACACTTATATAAAGAAGGAGTTGATGGTATTATGCGAAGATGTGTACCGGAATATGAGCAACAAGAGATTTTAAGAAAATGCCATATCAGCGCCTATGGAGGGCATCATGCCGGAGATAGAACCGCGCAAAAGGTTCTACAATCAGATTTTTATTGGCCAACCCTCTTTAAAGATGCCAGAAGGTATGTTTTATCTTGTGATGAATGTCAAAGAGTTGGTAATATTTCTAGACGCAATGAAATGCCTATGAGTTATACTCTTGTTATTGAACCATTTGATTGTTGGGGATTTGACTTTATGATTCCTTTTCCTCCTTCAAAAGGCTATACCCATATACTTGTTGCTGTTGATTATGTTACTAAATGGGTAGAAGCCATACCTACAAAGAGTGCCGATGGTGAGACTTCGTTAAAAATGCTCAAGGATGTTATTTTTCCTAGGTTTGGTGTGCCTAGATATCTTATGACTGACGGAGGTTCTCATTTTATTCACGGTGGTTTTAGAAAAACTCTTGCTAAATATGATGTCAATCATAGAATTGCTTCTGCTTATCATCCCCAAACTAGTGGGCAGGTAGAGCTTTCTAATAGAGAAATCAAGTCTATCTTGCAGAAGACTGTCAATAGATCTAGGAAAAACTGGGCTAGTAAGTTAAACGACGCTTTATGGGCTTATAGAACTGCTTATAAGAACCCCATGGGTATGTCTCCTTATAAGATGGTTTATGGGAAAGCGTGTCACTTGCCCTTAGAATTAGAACACAAAGCTTTTTGGGCAGTGAGAGAGCTTAATAGAGATTTTAAACTAGCCGGTAAGAAGAGGTTGTTAGATTTGAGTTCTTTAGATGAGTGGAGAAACGAAGCGTATGAGAATGCCAGGCTTTTTAAAGAGAAAGTCAAGCAATGGCATGATAAGAGAATTCTTAAGAGAGAGTTTCATGTTGGTGAGAAAGTTCTATTGTATAGGTCTCGTCTCAGATTTTTTGCAGGAAAATTACTTTCAAAATGGGAAGGACCTTATGTTATTGTGGAAGTGTACTGCTCAGGTGCTATTAAGATTGCTTCATTGAAAGATGACTCTACACAAGTGGTGAATGGGCAAAGACTCAAACATTATATTTCTGGAGATTCTTATAATGAAGATGTTGATGTTATTGAAACAGTTTCTCCGGAAGAATTCATCCAAGACAAATTGAGGGTACCTGCAGAGTTCGTTTTCGAATAGGTAATAGTTCTAGTCAGAGAAGTTTCGCGAAAAGCTCTTCCTTTAATATTTCTGCTGTTTTTACTAAATATGAAAAATCATGAGACGAAAACGGGCAGGAAAAGGACTCCGTGTGCGTCTCACACATAGGTGGCACGGGCCCACCCTTGGCCGCGCCACCCAGTTGTGAGAACACCCCGGAACTCGTTTCCGTCCCGATTTCCTCCTGTGATTTCGTTTCGATGTATAATTTTCGCCTATTTAACCCCCCGGAGTCCCCGAGGTCTGTATATCGTTTTCTCGCCGTGTTTTGTTTCGAGCTGTTTCTGTCAGGGATTGCTCTTGGCTTGGGAGTTACAATGTCTTCGTCCGGTCCATCTGAGGAGAACCCTCTTGCGGATTCCATCAATCCGTACATGAGGGAGCTGAGGATGCATCTGAAGGAATTGTCACTCAAGGATGGGGAGTTGCAGATTAAAGATGTTCAAGGACCCAAGGAAGAAGGGAGTCTCGAAGCGAGGATGGAAGCACTGGAACAAGAAGTTTTCAAATACAAGAAGATGGCAGAACGTGAGGTGGACATTATCTATAGGATTAATCAAGAGCTTGTTGCCAAGTACAAGAAAGAGACTACAGAGCTCTGGAGGGATATCCTCTCACTCTAGGAGATGACTAGCCAATTACAAGCACAACTCTACGACGTGCAGAACCAAAATTGTGAGTATGAAGCTAGATTTCAACAAATGAGTGCTGCTGCAAGTTTCAGGATTTTGGAGACCAAGACATCCTTCCTTGATGGAGGACCTCTGCCTTGGAAGTATGACAACGATGAAGATGCACCGCCGCCGCCACAAGAATAATTCGTCATCGGTATAGGCATCCCCTTGGCTTGCTCCAAGCTTGGGGGAGTGCCGCGGTATCACATCATTACCTTTTGCTCATTTACTTTTCAAGTAGAGTCATATCATGAATAGAGAAGTTATCTTATAGAATAGTTTGCAGTTTGGAAGTATCCTCCTTAGTTGGTTATCTATGTATCCCTTGGTGTGAGTTGCGGTAATGAAATATTAATGAGAAGTTTTATCGTTTACTTTCCGCACACTTTATATTAGTTTGCAATCTCTCTTATATGACTAGTCTTGTTGATTGGTATTGGTATCACTTTGGGAGCATGAGTAAATTTAGTTGGTTTTGGCAAACCTAGCTTGGTCAGTAGCAACTTTACCTTGAGGTTTGAGTAGAAAAGAATAAAGAAGTGCTTGTAGTTACATCACTTCAGTTTTTTCTTTATGTTTGGCTTATAAGCATTGTTATTCCTAAAGTCAAAATCGTTGTGCCTTCAAGGGAGTTTGCATGATTGTTCTTATTATATGTATGTTTGTCTGTTTCATGCAACTTTTATGCTTGCTACCCAACCTTGCGAGCCAAAAACCTGTACTGAGAGGAAATACTTCTCGTGCATCCAAATCCCAAAGCCAAGTCACTTCCAAAGAGTCCACTATAAATTCCTATGCATGGTATTTCAAGCCATTCCAAGTAAATTTTCATGTGCTACCTTTCAAAAACCTTCAAACACTTCTCATTTTGTGCCACTGTTTTTAGCTCATGAGGACGTAGTGGATGGGTTTGTTATCTTCCATACTAAATTAAGTACCCCTCGACTAGGCAGCTTCATCTGCTCGTCATTAATTTTGCAAGGGAGCTGGTCAGACCATTATAATCTCAAAAAGAAAAGAAAGAAAAGAGCACTCCTCCATGGTATGTGAAAGTTGGTTGGCACCCGATGGAATCGGTTAGCCATGGTTTGAGAAAGGAAAAAGGTGGGGAGGAGTGCAAAGTTATAAAAGAGTACCAATGTGCCAATTAATCAAACATCTCGGAACCGCTCTCACTTGTTTAGTATGGAAGATATCAAGAACTCCGTTGCTAGTCGTTGACAAAAGCAACCACCTCTCATAACAATTTTTACCTCTGTTTTACAAATGAAAAGCTCTAGCACATGTTTAATCCCTGCTTCCCTCTGCGAAGGGCCTATCTTTTACTTTTATGTTGAGTCAACCTATTTCCCCTCTATCTCAAGCAAGCATTTGAGTTGTTATATTTCACTCATCCATATGTTGATTCGTTTAATCATGTTTACTATCTTCCTTGTTTTGTACAATGCTTTTGTCTGAAGGAATATATCTTTGAAAGCTTTCTATGAATGCAAAAGTTTATTTTGTTGAGCATATGGTCTTTGCTATATTAGCTCTGTTTTAAAAGGCTCCGTTTAAAAGAAAGTATAGCTTGTTCATCATTCTTTGACCAAGAACTAAGGTTTGCCATTGCCAATTATAGTTTACCTTGTGCATCTTTACATGTGATTCCCTTTTACCTATTGCAAGTCTACATCTTATAAAGGGAAGTTGTTGTCTATTATAATTTGTGCCTTGGTGAATGTGATGCTTCTTGTCCGTATTTTGATTATCGACACTTCACTCCATAAACCTGTGGTCATGTTTACCGAGTTTAGTTTTCGCTTGGGGACAAGCGAGGTATAAGCTTGGGGGGGTTGATACGTCCATTTTGCATCACTATTTTGTATCATAATTTACTGTTATTCATTGATATATTTCATATTTAGAGTTGATACTTATGTTATTTCCCTTGTTTTCACATGTTTGATAATCATTGGAGGATTTGCTGCCGGAGTCAGGATTCTGCTAAAAAAAGGACCATCAAGGGACCATATTTTGAAGATCAGGAAAATTCCAGAAAAATACCAGGAAATTATATTTTCCCAGAAGACTCAGGAAGCCAGAAGGAGGAGTCGAGAGGAGCCAGGAGGGGCCCCCACGCTAGGGTGGCGCGGCCTGACCCCTGGCCGCGCCAGCCCTGTGTGAGGCCACCCTGGTCCACTCCTGCCATCGCCCATTCACGTACTTCATCGTCCCCGAAAACCTAAGTCAAAGGGGGGGCTCAGAGTTAGACACCGCCGCCTCTGTGGGGCGGAAAACACCAGAGAGAGAAAAGCTCTCCGGCAGGCAGAAATCTGCCGGGGAAATTCCTTCCCGGAGAGGGAAGATCGTCGCCATCGTCATCACCATCGCACCGGACTTCATCGGGATCATCATCATCATCATCTCCATCACCAGCACCTTCATCTTCACCATCACCATGCCATCCCGCTGTAACATCTTGAGTTGGATCTTGCTATATTCATAGGGGAAACTTTCCCGGTGTTGATTACTCCTGTAGTTGATGCTGTTGAGTGGAACCGTTGAATTAAGGTTTATGTTCAGATTATTATTTACTATTATTTCACCTCTGATCATGATCCATATGATGTCTTGTGAGTAGTTCGTTTAGTTCTTGAGGACATGGGAGAAGTCAAGATGTTAGTAGTGAATTATTGTTGAGAAATATTTAATGGTTTGATATTGTTGTGGTGCTATTTCACTAGTGGTGTCATGTGAACGTCGACTACATGATACTTCACCATTTATGGGCCTAGTGAGATGCATTGTGTATTTGGCTACCAATTGTGGGGTTGCTGGAGTGACAGAAACCTAAACCTCCGTTGGGAAACCTTTGCACCAGGGAGCGTAGGATCTTAGAGTTTAAGGCTGTGGTTAGATTTATCTTAATTACTTTCTTGTATTTGCGGATGCTTGCAAGGGGTATAATCACAAGTGTGTATTTATCCTAGTAAGGGTAGTGCGCTAGCACAGGTTCACCCTCATAACACCTATCAAACCAATAAAGCGAAAGCTCTTGATAGAAACTCCCGTGTGTCCTCGAGAACATTTGGTTATTATAAGTTACACAACCGGCTTGTCCTTTGCTGAAGAAAGGATTGGGCCACTTGCTGCAATTGTTACTACTATCCTTTATTTACTCGCACTTTATTTACTCGTATCACCAAATACCCCTGAAAACCTGTTTGCTAGTATTTACAGTGAATCCTTGATCAAAACCACTCATCAACACCTTCTGCTCCTCGTTGGGTTCGACACTCTTATTTATCGAAAGTACTACGATACACCCCCTATACTTGTGGGCCATCACATGCTCTCTGTTGCTAGTAGATATCTTGGCCGAGTAGATGCTAGTAACTCCAAGAGAGAGTATTTATGCTTGATACGACCAAAACGTATCTACTTTCCCGAACACTTTTGCTATTGTTTCTCCTCTAATTTGTGTGCTTTGAATACAACTAACACGGACTAACGATGTTTTCAGCAGAATTGCTCTGGTGTCTCATTTTTGTGCAGAAATCCGACTTTCAGGAAAAATCCCGGAAAATACTGGAAAAATTCTATTTTGCCAGAAGTCCCACGGAGCCAGAAGGAGAGACGAAGGGGGGCTGTGGCCTGGGCTCACCACCAGGGGGCGCGGCCCAGCCCTGTCCGCGCCCACCTGTGGTGAGGCCGCCTCGGCCGTCGCCTCGACCCCTTCTTCCGCCTACATATACCCTCTGACCTGAAAGGAGCGGGGGTTCGGCGTTTTTCCCAGATAGACTTCCGCTGCGCCGCCACCATCAGAAACAGCGATTTGGAACCAGAAACTCCATTCTGGCACCCTGCCGGGACAAGGATTTGGAGGAGATCTTCATCACCATCATCACCGACGTCTCTCCATCAACCATCCATGACACCCCCATCCAGGTGTGAGTAATTCCCACTGTAGGCGAAGGGGATGGTAGGGATTGGATGAGATCATTCATGTAATTTGCTATGAGATTGTTAGGGCATAGTGCCTAGTATCTTTTATTAGTGCTTATGACATTGTTGCAACTTGTTGTGCTTAATGGTTGTCACTTTGGGCCCGAGTGCCATGATTTCAGATCTGAACTTGTTATTATTTTTATGATGATACTTGTTGTTTATGGTCTTACCTAGAAGTTGTATACACATATTGTTGTCCAGAACCCGAGGCCCCAAAGTGACAGAAATTGGGATAACTGGAGGGGATGGCTATGATGTGAGGATCACATGTGTTTACCGAGTGCTAATGCTTTGCTCCGGTACTTTATTAAAAGGAGTACCTTAATTACCAGTAGGTTCCCTTGAGGCCCCGCTGCAACAGGCTGGTAGGACAAAAGATGTCATGCAAGTTTCTCATTGCGAGCACGTACGACTATATACGAAACACATGCCTATGATTGTTAGTACTAGGATGCTTTATCATTATTTATCTGTAATGCACATGTCTCACTGATTTCATGAATTATCTTATCCATGCAACGCCCGTACATCCATCCCTATGCCTACAGTATTTTATCCTACTGTTTACTATTGCTAATATTACCGCTTTTATTTTACTATTGCTATTACTGTTTCACTACTATCACCACTATAAAACTATTGCTACTGATAAACCGCTGCGAACAAGTCTGTTTCCAGGTGCAGCTGAATTGACAACTCATCTGTTAAGGCTTATAAATATTCTTTGGCTCCCCTTGTGTCGAATCAATAAATTTGGGTTTTACTTCCCTTGAAGACTGTTGCGATCTCCTATACTTGTGGGTCATCAAGACTATTTTCTGGCGCCGTTGCTGAGGAGCATAGCTTTATTTGTAAGTTCACTTGGAATTCATATTGTTCGTTGCAATCCTTTCATCATGGGTAAACCTCATGATGGAAAAGTTCCTATATTGCCATCCACTACAAGAAGAGGTACGACTTTGAACACTTCTGTGGCTCTTGATTCGCCATCTGTTATGAGTAAGTTGCTTACACCACCACACGCACACGCTACTGATATGTCTCCAACGTATCTATAATTTTTGATGCTCCATGCTTGTTTTTACACCATTTGCCTACTGTTTCGTTACACTTCGTGGCACTTTTATGCATTTTCCGGAACAAACCTATTAACAAGTCGCCACAGTGCCAGTTCCCTGTTTTCTGCTATTTTTGTGTTTCAGAGGTGATACACAGGAAATATTCTCGGAATTGGACGAAACAAGTTCCTGAAGTCTTATTTTTCCCGGAAGCTTCCAGAGATCCGAAGAGGAGATGGAGTGGGGCCACGAGGGGGCCACACACCAGGGCGGCGTGGCCCAGGCCCTGGCCGCGCCCCCTACGTGTGAGACCGCCTCGGTCCACTTCTGATGATGCCCCTTCGCCTATAAAGACCCCCCAATGGAAAAAACCTAAGGACCCGATCAATTTTCCAGAACACATCGCGATCCGCCGCCGCCGTCGACCCGAAGATCGGGAGGGTCCAGAAGCTCTTCCCGGCACCCTGTCGGAGAGGGGAATCGCCACCGGAGGTCTTCTTCATCGCCATGCTTGCCTCCGGAGCGATGAGTGAGTAGTCTACCTTGGACTATGGGTCCATAGCAGTAGCTAGATGGTTGTCTTCTCCACCATGTGCTTCATGTTTAGATCTCATGAGCTGCCCTACATGATTGAGATCACCGTTATGTAATTCTACATGTTTGGTTTGTTGGGATCCGATGAATATTGGTGTTATGATTGAGTTGCTATACTGAAATATATCTTTTGTTATCTCTATGTTGTTTATGATCTTGCATGCTCTCCGTTGTTAGTGGCTATCTTGGCCGAGTAGTTGCTAGTGACTCCAAGAGGGGGTATTTATGCTCGATAGTGGGTTCATGCCTCTATTTAATCTGGGGGAGTGACAGAAACCTCTAAGGTTGTAGATGTGCTGTTGCTACTAGGGAGAAAACAACATTCATATGCTCAAGGGCATATGCTTTGTTTACATTACACACTTTGCTTAATGCAATTATCTGTTGTTCACAACTTAATACTTGTGGAGTTCTCGGATTGATTCGCCACAAGTGGATTATTAGTCATAGATGCAGTTGGATGGCGGTCTATGTATTTTGTTGTAATGCCCAGAGTAAATCTCATAGTGATCTTCTTGACATATCACGTTTATCATTATTCTATCAATTGCCCAACTGTAATTTGTTTACCCAGCATGTGTTATTTATCTTATGGAGAGACACCACTAGTGAACTATGGACCCCGGTCATATTTCCATCATATTGCTATCACCTGTTTACTTTACTCGCATACTTTTACTGTTTTCCACTCGATACGCTCATACCCTTTGTTTCAAGCAAACAGGTGAGATTGACAACCTCATCGCAAGTTGGGAGCAAAGTACTTGGTTGTGTTGTGTGCAGGTTCCGCATTGCAGCTAGCAAGCAAAGCTTGGATGAGGCGCCATATATAAATTGTCCGAAGCTGTCGCAAACTAGCAAGCATCACCTACAGTCGTATTGCCCGCTCTTCTCCTGATCGACATAACCTTGGTTTCTTAACTGAGGGAAAACTAGCTGCTATACTCATCACACCTTCCTCTTGGGGTTCCCAACGGGCTGGTCATTCACCACGCATCAAGCTAATTTTCTGGCGCCGTTGCCGGGGAAGAGTGGAAGACCTCTGCAAGGGGAGTTTTTCGCACGCACATCCTTTACTTTGTTATTGTTTTGCTTTACTTTATTTATTTTTACTTGCATCGTTTTATATCAAAAACCCAAAAAAATTAGAATCCTTGGTAGTTGTTTTACTTATCTACTTTTAGTTTTGCTGAAATGGCTAATCCTGAAAACACCAAGTTGTGTGACTTTACTAGGGGATTTTATCTGCACTCCTATTGCACCACCTGCTCCTGCTGCAAAATTTTATGAGATTAAGCCTGCTTTGTTGAACCTTGTTATGAAAGAGTAATTTTCTGGTGCTAGTACTGAAGATGCTGCAGCTCATCTCAACAATTTTGTTGAGCTATGTGAGATGCAGAAATATAAGGATGTAGAAAGTGATATTATTAAGCTCAAGTTGTTTCCTTTTTATTTGAGAGGAAAAGCTAAAGATTGGTTGCTGTCTTTGACTAAGAATAGTATTGATTCATGGGCTAAGTGTAAGGATGCTTTTATTGGTAGATACTATCCTCCTGCTAAGATTATATCTCTGCGTAGCAATATTATGAAGTTTAGTCAGTTTGATCATGAACATGTTGCTCAAGCTTGGGAAAGAATGAAATATATGATAAAGAATTGCCCCACTCATGGACTGATTACTTGGATGATTGTCCAAACTTTTTATGTAGGACTGAATTTTTCTTCAAGGAACCTACTTGATTCAGCTGCTGGAGGCACTTTTATGTCCCTTACCTTGGGCGCCGCAACAAAGCTACTTGACAACATGATGGTAAATTACTCCGAATGGCACACCGAGAGAGCTCCACATGGTAAGAAGGTAAATTCTATTGAGGAAACCTCTTCCTTGAGTGATAAGATTGATACCATTATGGCTATGCTTGCTAATGATAGGACTCATGTTGATCCTAATAATGTTCCTTTACCCTCTTTGGTTGCTCAAGAAGAGCATGTTGATGTGAATTTCATTAGAAACAATAATTTTAACAACAATGCTTATAGGAACAATTTTGCTAGTAACAATTATAGGCCGTATCCTTCTACCAATGGTAATGGTTATGGTAATTTCTACAACAACACTAGGGCCGCGCCCTCTGAACTTGAAGTCATGCTCAAAGACTTCATGGTAAAACAATCTGCTTTTAACAAGTCTGTTGAGGCAAAATTGATATTCTTGCTTCTAAAGTTGATAGCCTTGCTCATGATGTTGAACTTCTGAAATTAAAAGTGTTGCCTAATGATGTGAAAGAGAACAATGTTTTTGCTACTGCTAATGCTATCCAAGTTGGAATTGATGAAAATCTTAGATTGTTAGCAGAATTGCATGCTAGATGGGAAAGAGAGGATGAGATTGCTAGGAATTTGAAAGTTTGTACTATTACTACCTCTAATGATGTTGCTCCTAATGCTAGCAATTCTCTTACTTTGATTGGTGTAGAGAAAACTCCCACTCCTTGTGTTAAAAAGCCTAAAACTGCCAAAACTTTTTCTCAAAAGAGTGCTGAAATTTTTCGGAGTGTAGGAGATGATAGCTCTATTTCTTTTAATGATTTTAATGTTGATTGCTGCAATATATCTAAAGTTATTTTGTTCTTGCAAAAGCTTGCTTTGACTCCCAATGCTAGTTCCTTAAATATTGCTTTTACTAAGCATATTACCAATGCTCTCATGAAAATTAGGGATGAAAAGTTGTAGTAAAAAGCCTCTGTTCCCAAGAAGTTAGAAGATGGTTGGGAACCCATCATTGATATGCATGTTAATGGTTTTGATTGCCATGCTTTATGTGATCTAGGTGCTAGTATTTCTATCATGCCTAGAAAGATTTATGACATGCTTGATTTACCACCTCTTGAAAAATGTTATTATGATGTTCCTATTGCTGATGTTGCTAAGAAGAAACCTTTGGGAAGAATTAATGATGTTCTTATTGTGGTTAACAATAACCTTGTTCCTGTTGATTTTCTCGTTATGGACGTTGAATGCCATGCTTCATGTCCTATTATTTTGGGAAGACCCTTTCTTCGAACTGTAGGTGCCATCATTGATATGAGGGAAGGCACTATAAAATACCAATTCCCACTAAAGAAAGGTATGGAACACTTCCCTAGGAAAAGAAAGAAATTACTTTTTGACTCTATTCTTAGAGCAAATTATGAGGTAATTGATGCTTCATCACTTGATGTTACTTGATTCGCAATTTTCTGCGCCTAGCTCAAAGGCGTTAAAGAAAAGCACTTTTTATTTCCAGTACTTTTTTCTTTTATTTGAGTCTTGGAAGTCATTAGTACTGTAATGACCGCTCCTTATCTTGTTTATTTCATTGTTGTGCCAAGAGAAGCCTCTAATTCGAGTGAGGTAAAGATTTGGGGATGTTGCTGTCCTGAAACTGTTTTCGGTGCTGCACCGTAAAAATTCGTATAAATTCTCTGTATATCTTTTGGACCTGAGATTTCTTGTGCATATGCCCCAGGTTATATCCAAACTTTCGTTAGTTGAACACTTTTTGATTTGAGCAATATAAAACACCTAAACAATTCGACCTTTGTCAGATGTTCTGTTTTGACAGATTTCTACCAATATTTGTGTTTGCCGCTTTATCGCTTTCTTTTTGAGTTCTTTTGATCACGGAACTTTTGGAGAAGTTGCTACAGTAGTATATGCTATATATGTGGCGGTTTTGGGTTGAAACCTGAAGCAAAACGAGGTTGATTATATGTTATGCTACACTAATGTTGCTAATATATTTGTGTTTAGTTTTGTATGAAGGAAATTTTCAAGTGTAGGGATTGGAGAATGATGAGATGAGTTAAAGAATGGAAAAAAGCTCAAGCTTGGCGATGCCCATGCATCACCCCAAGAAATATCCAAGAAGTACAAGCGTCAAAGCTTGGGGATGCCCCCGAGGCACCCCTTCTTCATCGGCAAAAATTAGGTCACCTTTCAAGACACTATATTTTTATTGCTTCATGCACTATGCGTTTTTCTTGGAGCGTCAGTTGTTTTAGTTTTCTTAGTTAGTTTAATTTGTTTGCTGTAATAAATGGTTGGACCCCAACAAATTTCTTTTGGAGAAGTTGCCTTGCTTTTCATTTGCCGAGAACGCTCTAGTTTTCACTCTTACCAAAAACCGAGTGTTCTTTTTCTACTACTGCTTTTGGTTTTCGTTTTCGCCTTGACTTGCATTCAGACCTTGTCATATCTTTTCATCAAGGTGTATTTTTGCCTCTGATCTTTATTGGTTTTCATCAAAAGAGGTGTCTTAAAATTTTTCAAATGGTGTTGGAAAAGAGAAAAAGCTTTATGCAAAATAGTGGTACAAGAAGGAGCATGTGTAGACTGCGGCTTAGGCTTTTTCATGTCGTGCTTGATGTATTTTTGATAGTATGCTTAGTGTTTTTGCTGTAGCATGACTTGTCTCAAATAACTGAGATCGCTTAATGAGCCTTTGAAAAAAATCATGCGTTGTTTTTATTGTTTGGAAGCATTATTTTGGTTTTCTCCTTGATGTTTTATTTGGGTTGACTTGGCGCATGCTCACACATGTTAGACTCTTACAAAGTCGCCAATAGCCTCTATGATCATTTAGTTTTTGACTTTTGATGCCATCTTATGCTTCTTTTAATGTCGCTTTGTCGCTTTGCATGATTATGGCCATTATTGCTCTCTTAGTTGGTCGCTCCCAGTCTTTTGCTAGCCCTCGCCTTGTACTGAGTATGAGCTCTACTCGTGCATCCAACTCCTAAAAGCCAAAGTTTACCAAAGTGTCCACCATATATACCTACTAGCAATTTGCTATTCCAAGTAAATTTGACTTGCTTTTATCTTCTCTTCAAATTAAACTCTTACCAGTGTTATGCGAAAATTGGTTAGTAAAGCTCTCACGAACCGGAAGGCACACTTTACTTTTTCCTGTTCTTAAAAATTTGACATTGTGGTCTCTTATGTTGAGTTGTTATGCTTGCAAGTTGTAAGTTGGATTCTAGCCCAACCATGCTGTCATGGGGCAAGCTTTCAACATTGCACTTCTTATTTGAGTTGATATCGTGATCTTTTGTTTATGGATGCCCGCGGTGTGAAATGAATTGGGAATCTTGTGGGGATCATGGAGTTTGTATATGTGTTAGGGAAACGCCTGGGCCGCCAATCTAAGCCATGCATAATTCATGGTGGAAATTTGCAGCATACCCATGGTGGACATTCGACGACGCATCTCACAATAAAAAGCTAAACAAATGGCAAATAAAAGAGATGTCGAGGTGTTCATTGTCTGCTTGTCCTATCATTTTGATGTGGGCTTGTTCCATGTCATCGGGCACGGAGGTACGCCGTTGGCGGTTTTCGATGATACATATATACTTACAATGACAAGAGCCTTGCTTGGGACTCTAAGTTGAGTAGCATGAGGTTTGGGTACTCGTATTCACGGGACACGAGGTTTTCAACTTATGATTTGTCAAGCATATGCATCATAATTGTTCTCGCATTAACTCTAACCATTCAAGATGCCTATGATGGGGGCAATGAGAGCTCAAAGCCGGTAAGGGCCCTTCTTTGACTTTTATGTTGAGTCACCACCTTCTTTCTTTATGCACCATAAGAGAGCATAGTTGTCATTCTTAGTATAATGTGCATTGTCCCAAAGTTTTCATTGATTGATTCATATTGTTGGTTTCACTTGTTCTTAAATTATTTGTATCTAGTCGCCCTCTTAAACTTGAAGGTGTCCTATGCATTTATGTTTTGCTCTCTTTGAAGGACAAGCTGAAAACCACTTGTATGTTTTTCCTTATGATTTGAATACACATTTAACTTTCATTGTTTCATTTTCATGATCTTTTGTTTGTGTTCATTTTCATGTTTACAACATGGTTGCTAAGTTTTTATTGTCAAGATTATATCTTCATGCCCATGTTTTAAGTTCTTATGATCCCAGCTCACAAATGCTTACATATATGATCAAGATTGTGTAGGTGCATGTCACCTCAAAAATTATTCTTTGTTATCACTTACCTACTCGAGGACGAGCAGGAGTTAAGCTTGGGGATGCTTGATACGTCTCCAACGTATCTATAATTTTTGATGCTCCATGCTTGTTTTTACACCATTTGTCTACTGTTTCGTTACACTTCGTGGCACTTTTATGCATTTTCCGGAACTAACCTATTAACAATTCGCCACAGTGCCAGTTCCCTGTTTTCTGCTGTTTTTGTGTTTCAGAAGTGATACACAGGAAATATTCTTGGAATTTGACGAAACAAGTTCCTGAAGTCTTATTTTTCCCGGAAGCTTCCAGAGATCCGAAGAGGAGACGGAGTGGGGCCACGAGGGGGCCACACACCAGGGCGGCGCAGCCCAGGCCCTGGCCGCACCCCCTACGTGTGAGACCGCCTCGGTCCACTTCTGACGATGCCCCTTCGCCTATAAACACCCCCCGACGGAAAAAACCTAAGGACCCGATCAATTTTCCAGAACACATCACGATCCGCCGCCGCCTGTCGACTCGAAGATCGGGAGGGTCCAGAAGCTCTTCCCGACACCCTGCCGGAGAGGGGAATCGCCACCGAAGGTCTTCTTCATCGCCATGCTTGCCTCCGGAGCGATGAGTGAGTAGTCTACCTTGGACTATGGGTCCATAGCAGTAGCTAGATGGTTGTCTTCTCCACCATGTGCTTCATGTTTAGATCTCATGAGCTGCCCTACATGATTGAGATCACCATTATGTAATTCTACATGTTTGGTTTGTTGGGATCCGATGAATATTGGTGTTATGATTGAGTTGCTATACTGAAATATATCTTTTGTAATCTCTATGTTGTTTATGATCTTGCATGCTCTCCGTTGTTAGTAGCTATCTTGGCCGAGTAGTTGCTAGTGACTCCAAGAGGGGGTATTTATGCTCGATAGTGGGTTCATGCCTCTATTTAATCTGGGGGAGTGACAGAAACCTCTAAGGTTGTAGATGTGCTGTTGCTACTAGGGAGAAAACAACATTCATATGCTCAAGGGCATATGCTTTGTTTACATTACACACTTTGCTTAATGCCATTATCTGTTATTCGCAACTTAATACTTGTGGAGTTCTCGGATTGATTCGCCACAAGTGGATTATTAGTCATAGATGCAGTTGGATGGCGGTCTATGTATTTTGTTGTAATGCCCAGAGTAAATCGCATAGTGATCTTCTCGACATATCACGTTATCTTTATTCTATCAATTGCCCAACTGTAATTTGTTTACCCAGCATGTGTTATTTATCTTATGGAGAGACACCACTAGTGAACTGTGGACCCCGGTCCTATTTCCATCATATTGCTATCACCTGTTTACTTTACTCGCACTGTTTACTTTACTCGCATACTTTTACTGTTTTCCACTCGATACGCTCATACCCTTTGTTTCAAGCAAACCGGTGAGATTGACAACCTCATCGCAAGTTGGGAGCAAAGTACTTGGTTGTGTTGTGTGCAGGTTCCGCGTTGCAGCTAGCAAGCAAAGCTTGGATGAGGCGCCATATATAAATTGTCCGAGTTGTCGCAAACTAGCAAGCATCACCTACAGTCGTATTGCCCGCTCTTCTCCTGATCGACATAACATTGGTTTCTTAACTGAGGGAAAACTAGCTGCTATACTCATCACACATTCCTCTTGGGGTTCCCAACGGGCTGGTCAT
Source organism: Dactylis glomerata (assembly GCA_007115705.1). Classification (NCBI taxonomy): domain Eukaryota; kingdom Viridiplantae; phylum Streptophyta; class Magnoliopsida; order Poales; family Poaceae; genus Dactylis; species Dactylis glomerata. The sequence goes on from QXEO01000452.1 coordinate 979,822, forward strand.
TCACCACGCATCAGCTACTGCTACTACTTCTGCTGAGTTTGAAAATGCCACTGATAATTTAGATGATGCTTCTACTGTGCTTGATGAGAGTGGTTCACTAGGTTCCTTTTTAGATGCTACAATTGCTAGAGCTAAGATGGGAAACACCACTGTTACACCTGTTAGTTCTCCTGAGTCTAGGGAATGTCCTAGTGATGATTTTGATGATGCTTATATTGAGCTTGACGATGATTTTATTGCTGAAGCTCGTGCTACTCGTGATGCTAAAGCTGTTAAGGAACTTCTAGCGAGACATGCTGTTAGATATAAATTGTCTACTGATCCTAAGTTTGCTGTTTCTCCCATAAATATTAGAGATAAGGATTATGATTTCTCTTTAGATTTATCTTACATATCTATTATTGAGAAAGAGCCTTTTTGTGGTACTGAGAATGAAAGTGCTATGGAGCACATGAATGAGCTTTCTACTTTGAGTAATTTGTTTTCTGATGATATTAAGCTTCGCACTTACTTTGTTGCTAAGATTTTTTCCTTTCTCATTGAAAGATGCAGCTAAAGCTTTCTTTAATAGCTGGTCTCCTGGATTTATTCATAGTCCTATTGCTTTGGTTAATACTTTCTTTCAGAAATATTCTCCTGCTAGTGCTCAACATGCTGCTGTGCAGAAAATCTTTGATTTTGAACAGGTAAAAGGAGAGATATTGCCTGAATCTTGGACAAGGTTTTGTTCTTTAATTAGAGCTTTGCCTAAAGAGCCATTGCCTAAAAATGAACTCCTTGATATATTTTATAGGGATTTCTATTTTCGTGCCCCTGGGTCATTAGTTGTACTCCGTTTTTCCCAGCCGCTTAACTTTTCCTCAGTTTTCCCCTCGCTCTAGTTTGAAACCCCTCGCAGACGCTCGGACGGGAGGGTTGCTGTTTAGTTGACCGTTCCGTGCTGACATGTGGGGCCGCGTTGCGTGGGGCTGGTAGAACGGGACCGCGTGGAACATGACGAGACCGCGTTTGGTTGTACGTGAGAGCTCGGTTTTGTCTCTCTCGGCCAAAATTGGCATTTTTCAGAGCGTCTTTTTCCCCTCTCTCTCTGTAACAGTTCTCTCTCTTTTCACCAAATTAGTATCAAATCTAGATAAGCTTCTATTTCTGTCTTTCTTTAATGATTGTTGCCTTTTGGCCCTCGTTTTTTCCCCAATATGTTAACAAATCTAGTAGCAAATCTATAAGGTAGTAGAGGATAAATTCACAGCAGCATAATAAATCGAGAAAATATAGGATAAGCTGCATACAGCAGCCAACATAGCATATATATATATATATATATATATATATATATATATTCAGGACAGATCCAACAGTACTACCGATCCCTAGATCCAACATAAGCTACATTTTACATGGGATTAAGCTTGGAGGCTACGCAGGTGAATCCCAAGTGCTTTGTGTTTGGCCATGAACGCATGCACGTTCACGGTCGTTCCAACTCTAGCGCCGCCAGGGGCACTGCCAAGGGATTCGGCATGGTTCACCTGCGTAGAGCCTCCTATCGCAGAAGGGGCACCTGTAAATGCCTCGAGCAAAGTGACGATCGTAATGGCCGGACTGCAGCCTCCTGAGGACGTGACGAGTCTTGGTGTGGAAGGACTCATCGTCGCTGTCGACGTCGCTGCTCTGCACCTGTCACGTAGCACCAAAGATCGAAAAACACGGAGTCAATTGCAGCGATGATGGAACAGAGAGTGAACAAAAGATCATGCATGATAATATGGGCATGAAAAAAAGAAGCCTCAGTTACATTGGACACACTTATATCCAGGATTTGGGTCCGTGAACCAAAGATCATGCACAACAAATTTGTACACACCAATTGTTCATAGACCAAACCCTGAATCAATTTGTGCCCAAATATTCATCATCATCGGCACAAATTAACCGGATGGGATTGATTACTCACATAAGTTAACCGAATCTTAAATAAAAGCAAATCACAAACACTAATAACGCTAGATCTATCATAATAACGCTAGATCTATCATAAAAGGATTGAACTAGGAACAGACTAACCCTAATAACGCTTGATCTATCATAAAAGGATTGAACTAGGAACAGACGAACCCTAATAACGCTAGATCTAACACAAAAGGATTGAAATGGCATAAGAACAAGGGAACAAAGGGTTACCTCCGGGTAGTCATCGACGATGCTGGTGTCGTAGGGGTTCGCCGGCGCGACGTATGGCACTGGTTCGTATGGGTCTTTGTACAGGTCCCAATCGACGGGGGCCTTGATGGGTGCCTGGACGGGTGCCTGGACGGGTGTCTGGACGGGGGCGGCGGCCATTGCGCCGGTGGCTGATGCGCCGACGCCTACGTCGGAAGCAGCGACGGGGGCCTGGACGGGGGCGATAGCCGATGCGCCGGCGGCCGATGCGCCGGCGGTTACGTCGGCAATGGGCATCTCATGCTTCTCCATCGCCGGGGTTTTTTCTTAGGGGTTTTTTCGACGCGAAGTGGAGAAGATGATGGGACAGGAGAGGCGGTTGCAGTGAGAATGAGAGAGTGGGCAAGCGTCGAGAGAGAGAAAGAGGGGCTCTATAAAGACGAAGGTGGCGTTTGGTGTACCGCAACACGCGTCCGCTATGCACGGCTGCAGCGTGCACCGCGACACGAGGCTAACCCTTCGACGTTTGGTGTACTCAGTTCTACCCTCGGGCTTTATACAGAAATTTTATATGTACTCAGTTTTCTCCTCGAGTACTTAGACTGGCCAGTGCAATATACTCAGTTCTACCCTCAAGTAGCTGGTCAACAGAGAGTCAACAAATGAGATTAACATAGCTAATTGAGTCATTTCATGCGCAAAAAAATCCAAAAAAATAAAAACATAGTGGCACCTACTCATGGAGTCTTCCTACGCAACCTGCCACCTTAACAAACATAGATAAATCATGTTTTACCACAAATTTCCACTTCTCATAATCACTAGTAGCTATGAAGATGCATGGTTTTCCACTCAAACCCCTTTGGAAAACATCTTCCCCAAAACATAGTTTGCCTAAATGAGGCCATAATTGTCACACGCATGTATATTTGAATTGCAAATAATTTGATGTAGCCCAATATGAATTATATTGTACAAAACACGCATTTTTCATTTTGTAATTATTTTGTTTGAATCCCTTAGTCTATTTACTATTTACGTGCCCTTGGTTTCTTAGTACTACTCAGTTTTGCCCTCAAGTACTGTCACAAATGCTCACAGAAACCCAAACTTATCCTGATTGGTTGAGCAGTTGTCACATGGATCGACTCCACCAACCGTTGATCCACTGATCTAACGGGCAGTATACCCCTATCCGTCTCTTCGTGGCCACCCCTCTCTCTCTCTTCGTGGCCACCCCTCTCCCTCTCTGTCTGTCAGTGGATCAACGGTTGGTGGAGTCGATCCGTGTGCATTTATGGATTATTTTGCCACGTAACTATATTCCCTCTATTTATGCATTATTTTCCATGATTTAAAAATGTTAAACTAAAAAGTGGTAAACAAGAGACATACATATTTATCACCCCTCTAACAATTATCAACTATCTTTAGCATTCCTTTTCTTTTAGGGAATTTAGTTTTGGTAATTTGAAACGGCCCAAAAGTGGTATAATTTTGGTAGAAACATGAGACATACATATTTATCACCCCTCTAACAATTATCAACTATCTTTAGCATTCCTTTTCTTTTAGGGAATATAGTTTTCGTAATTTGAAACGGCCCAAAAGTGGTATAATTTTGGTAGAAACATGAGACATACATGTTTGGCATATTTGGGGCATTTCGGTGAATGAATTATTTATCACCCCTCTAACAATTATCAACTATCTTTAGCATTCCTTTTCTTTTAGGAAATATAGTTTTGGCAATTTGAAACGGCCAAAAATGGTATAATTTTGGTAGAAACATGAGACATACATATTTGGCATATTTGTGGGATTTCGGTGAATGGATTATTTATCACCCCTCTAACAATTATCAACTTTCTTTAGCATTCCTTTTCTTTTAGGGAATATAGTTTGGGATATAGTTTTGGTTATTTAAAACGTCCCAAAAGTGGTATAATTTTGGTATAAATATGAGACATACATATTTGTGGGATTTCGGTAAATGCATTATTTGTCACCCCTCTAACAATTATCAACTATCTTTAGCATTCCTATATTCCCTAACACTTAATTTTTTTGGTAATTTCGGTGAATGCACACACTAACTTTGAAAACAACTACAAGTACATGTAACTGAATAATGGATTTGTAACAAGGGATCCCTTGTAACAACTTCTAGCGCTTGACGAGCAATGATAAGAATCCGATCGCAATTATACAACAAAAAAAACAACCAGCCATCAGATTAGCTTGCTTCTTCAACTCGATCAGCTGCTTAACTGCTTGTTCATTTTCTTCAGTTCTCCCTTCACTTCCACCAGTTCTGCATTGGGAGCATTAGGCATAATCGGGACGGCCCCTCTCTCTGCCGCATTCTCTACAGCAAGTACCCCCCCCCTCCCAAATTGCGCTCCCCAATACCGCCAATTGATTCCTGCAATTTAAGCCTCCGAACGTACACATCGATCCACTCGAAATACCTGCATTTCTTCAGGATCTGAAAACAACAACGTGAACCCTAAATCCCAAATTCGAGGGAATAACAAGAAAATTGAGAGAAAACAGAGCAATTGGAGCGAGATCTAACCTTATCCCCCCCTCTCTATATGGCAAGCTCTCGCATGCAAGGAACTCACGTCCATGGTTGCCGTTGTCGTTCGTCTTACAGATCGACCGCTTCAGAGGCTCCTGGCGTGGGCAGTCAGGGCATCTTGTCAAAGGCATGGGTCCATACTGCGGCCATGAAGAACGGGAGGTCGAAGAGAAACTAGACATCACCCGCCTGCCGGAGAAGGCCTGCCGGAGAAGGGCTGCCGCTGGCGGAGAAGAAGAACAATGGGGCGCGGGGAAAGAAGGGGGAAGCAATGGCACGGGCATGGGCGCGGGCGCGGGGCTGGCTCGGGCTCCCATTTTGCAACGGGCACCTGGGTAAGCTGTGGGTCCAGCGCGCTAACGTAGACAAGTTGCGGGTCCCACGATGATCTGGATAAGTGGAGGCGTGTCCACTGCGGGGCACAAACAGCGGCCCCACTTGCCAGCACCAACCAACGGTCAACTTAACGGGATTCCTCCCGTCCGAGCTCCTTGTGAGAGTTTCAGACAAGGGCTTGGGCAAAACTGAGGAAAAACTACGCGGCTGGGGAAAACTGAGCACAACTAAGAACCCGAGGGCACGAAAATAGAAATCCCTATTTTATAATGGACTAACTGATGAATCTAAGACATATCTGAATAGTTGTGCTGGTTGTGTTTTCAGGGAAAGAACTCTGGCTGAAGCTGAAGAATTAATGGCTAAAATAAGCCGGAATCATGATGATTGGACTCTAGTTGAGCCAACTCCAGCACCAACACCTGCGCTGATCACAGAGCTGACACCGAGAAAGAGAGGAATGATTGAATTAAATGATGAAGTTATGAAGGAAGCCAAGAAATCTCTTAAGGAGAAAGGTATTACGGCCGAAGATGTGAAGAATTTACCTCCTATAGAAGAATTATGTAAGCCAATTCCTCGCTCATCTACTATTGAGGTACACTCTCTCCAACGCTTTGATGATATAGATATTCCTTACTCTAAACCTCCTGATCAATGCTTAGATGAGTTTGATAATTTTATTGTTAAGGAAGATAATTTTAATAGAATGGTGCATAATCATTTGTTGGAAAATTCTAGAGCTATTAACAAGTTGCAGGATATTGTGGAGAGAACCTCCAATGATGTGAAGATACTTGTTAACCATTTTCAAATGGTGCAGACTCAAATTGATCAGCTTACCAAGGTGCAAAAGACTTGCTAGTTAATGCCGCAAGAGAAAAACAAGCGTGTGAAATACGCACAAGAGGAGGTGCTACCACTCAAGACCCCTTATATCCTGAAGGACATCCTAAGAGGACTGAACAAGATTCGCAACGCACTTCAAGAGATGATATTCATTCCAAGAAGAAGAAGAAGAAGCATAAAACAACTGCAGAATCCTCTGAAGTAGGTAAAGATCCTAATAGTGTTTCTATATTTGATACTGAAACTGAACCAGGAGATGCTTCCGATAAAGAAGAAGTTGAAGAGGAACCAGAAAAGATTGATAAGAATGCAAAGTACACCAAAGAAGACTTCATTGCCAACAAGCATGGTAATGAGAGAGAACCTTGGGTACAGAAACCAATGCCTTTTCCCGGTAAGAAACACAAGTCCAAGGAAGAAGAACACTACAACAGGTTTTGTGAATGGATAAAACATTTATTTTTGCAAATTCCTTTGACTGATGCTATTAGAATGCCTCCTTATGCAAAGTATATGAAAGATATTGTTACTAACAAGAGGAAGATTCCTAATGAGGAAATTTCCACTCTACTTGCTAATTATTCTTTTGATGGTAAAGTTCCGGAGAAGCTTGGAGATCTAGGTATACCAACTATTCCTTGCTCCATTAAAAATAACTATGTTAGAACTGCTTTATGTGATTTGGGAGCCAGAGTTAGTGTCATGCCCTTTTCTCTTTACAAGAGACTTGATCTAGAAAAATTGGTATCGACTGATATATCTTTGCAGATGGATGATAAGTCTACTACTATTCCTATTGGTATATGTGAGAATGTTCCTGTTCAAGTTGCTAACAGTTGTTTGATATTAACTGACTTTGTTATGTTGGAAATGCTTGAAGATGATAATATGTCTATTATTCTTAGAAGACCTTTTCTAAACACTGCAGGTGCTGTTATTAATTGCAATCAAGGAAAAGTAACTTTTAATGTCAATGATAAAGAGTATACTGTATATTTTCCCAAGAAGATTGATAGAAAGAATGCCCTAAATTCAATCAAGAATGTTGAGACCATTCGAGTTGGTCAAATTATTTGCTCAGAGCGAAAGCCCAAGGAAGAATATAAAACTGTCATGATTGGGACTATGCCTATCAAGGTCGAGGTAACATAAGCATATAGTGAAATGCAAAGTTTTGCCTCATATAAAGTTAGTTTGGTAACAAGACTTGATCAACCTTGTTAACAAAGTGATTTTATATGAACGAAACTTTGTTTTCACCGCATTTACTCAACCTCACTTATATTTACTTGTTCATTTTTTGTTCCCTCTGTTTAGTTTCATATTAGAATATCTTAGAGCTGCTGCATACTTGGTTTTGATTTGCTTTCTATCGCTCCACCGTCGTTTTCCCAAGTTTTATTCTCTTATTGTTTTTCTGAAAAATCCTCCAAAATAAAGTTTCTCGAAAAATTCTAGAAAAATCTTTTAAAAATTTTATGTCAAAAATGGGGCAGAGAGGCACCTGGGAGACCTCAGGGGGACCTGCCATGCCACCTCACCACCAGGGGGCGCGGCTCAGCCCTGGCCGCGCCCACCTCTGGTGAGGGAGGGCTCCCCTGGCCTCTCACTTATCTCTTCCTCTCTAGCTCTTTCTCTCTCCCAAAAACAACGACACACCTGCTTAAACTCGTGTTCTTGCTGCTCTTCATCTTGATTTTTCGATCTCTTTGCTCAGCCCATCATTGTTGCTGAGATTTGGAGCATTTGTTCTCCGGTATGTGACTCCTCCGATTGTCCAAGTAGAATTTTGTTTAGTGGAGTATTTCTTGAGTATTTTAGCTATATAGGTGATAGGTGAAATGAGTTTGCATGCTTGTTCTATTGCTTAGAAATGTTATTTTGATGCATGTTAGCCCTCTAGCGACTCCCTATAGTAGTTCCCTACATTTGTTTGTCTCAAAATCACTTTTTATGAGATTTGTTAAAAATTTCAGAAATGGAGGAGAATGCATACCAACTCTTTCAACATGAACTAGAAGTGCATGAAGTCATGAGAGTTCACCATGAAGAGAGGGTCTTTCCCTCAATCTATCCATGCTCAGAGTTCATGAATGCTACCGGAATCCTGCAGGACTTCCAAACTTTACTCTCTAATGCAGGATTGGAACATTTTATTGAGGGTGAACCACCCCAATTTGCTAAACTAACAATGTCTATGGTGCAGGATTTCAAAATTAATTGGTCTACATCTAACACCATGGTTCATTATAAAATCTACAATAAATCTGTGGACTTGCCCTTTGATGTTTTCTGTGCAGCCATTAGAGTACCACAGTGGGGATCGCGCGAAAGGATGAAGGAACGGCCTAAGCCATTGACGGACCTTTATGAGGAGATTTATCAAGGAAGAAGTTTCTCAGGGGAGAATGGTGAAATTCGAAATATTCATCTTCCATCCATTCGATATTTTGCCTACTTTATTACCAAGTGTGTTCTCGCTAGGAAAGTTGCAAATAAGTTGTCCTCCTGTGATCTAGCTTTTATTGCTGCTGCTTTGAGAGGTGATAGGACTTATAATTTGGGTGCTTTAATAGCTTTCCGCTTAGATGCTAACCGTGAGAAAGGGAGAATCTATGGAGGTCTTATTGCTTCACGTTTGTTAGCTTTGCATGGTGTAGTGCCTCATGTTTTAGATCTTCAGTTTCCAGTGGAGAGGCTTGATCTTAATTCTATGATACATCATAAATTTGTTTCTCCTCATGCCTGTTTGACTAACTTGACATTTGAGATTACCTTTTTCAAGAAATCTACCTCGAAGGTAGTGAAGACTGATCGATCAGTCCATTTGCCTGCACCTCTTTTGTTTAACCTTGATCACAGGAATGGATGGTCGCTCACAGAGGGTGAGCTCGACGCATACATGGAGGAGAACCCGTAGCCCGTGCACAATGAAGAGGCAACCGAGGAGTCGGTCCAGCCCTCTAACATTGCGGAGTTTCCATACCAGCAGCCTTATTATGATTATACACCATCTGTTTCATCTTCACAAGGTCCAGGCTATGACTACGCCAATGATGACCCACCAGCATGGGGCATGTTTTGGAGACGACATTGATCTCCACTTAGGCCAAAAGCCTAAGCTTGGGGGGAGGTATGCCGACGATTCACTCATCTACATATCATATTTTGTCGGTACTTTGTATATCCATGTTTTGCTTTCTTTGTTGTTCTAGTTCTTATTTCTACTTTCCCAAAACACAAAAAGACCAAAAATATTTCTGTTGTTTCTCTTTGTTTGCCTTTTTAGTTGCTAGCTTTGGTTTGCTTTACTTGCTATTTTCGGTTTGGTATTTGAAAAATCCAAAAATATTTTGCTTTGTTTGCTATTTCCTTCTGTTCTTGTTTCAAAAATTGAAAACCCAAAAATATTTGTTGTTCTTCTTCGGTTTTGTAAAGTTTGTTGCAGAGTTCAGTCTCCCGTGACTCTATTGGAGCTTGGTATTCACTTCATATTATTCATTGTGCATCGGCATTGTTTTATTCATAATATGGTATGTTATTGTGGTATCCACCTCTGCAAGTTTCATTTGAATCGACTTGGCACATGCTCAAGCATGCATATGACTGAACAAAAAGTCAATTAAGCCTCGATGATTTACTTTGCCTTAGAGTTCTTGTATCATTTTTATGCCTATATTAATTTTGTTTTCTCGCAAGCATGATTATGATAGCTATTACTCTCTCGATTGTCGCTTCCCAGTATTTTGCTAGCCTTCACTTATACTGAGAGGGAATACTTCTCGTGCATCCAATAACCAAAAACCAAGTCTACCAAAGAGTCCACTATAAATTCCTATGCATGGTATTTCAAAGCCATTCCAAGTAAATTTTCATGTGCTACCTTTCAAAACTTTCAAATACTTCTCATTTTGTGCCACTGTTTTTAGCTCATGAGGACGTAGTGGTCAGAATTGCTATCTTCCATATTAAATTGAGTACCCCTCGACTAGGCAGCTTCATCTGCTTGTCATTAATTTTGCAAGGGAGCTGGTCAGACCATTGTAATCTAATTCTAAAAAAGAAAGAAAAAAAAGGCACTCCTCCATGGTATGTGAATGTTGGTGGGCACCCGATGGAATCGATTAGCCATGGTTTGAGAAAGGAAAAAAAGGTGGGGAGGAGTGCCAAAGCTTTATAAAAGAGCACCAATGTGCCAAATTTTCAAAGAACTCGGAACTGCTCTCACTTGTTTATTATGGAAGATAGCAAGTCCCCATTGCCAGTCGTTGACATGAAACAACCACCTCTCAAAATAAATTTTTATCTCTGTTTTACAAATGAAAAGCTCTAGCACATGTTAAATCACTGCTTCCCTCTGCGAAGGGCCTTTCTTTTACTTTTATGTTGAGTCTTCATCTTCTAACTTTAAGCACCTTCTTGAGAGCATAGCTGTTATTCTTAGTGTAATGTGCTTGTCTCAGAACACGGTTGATTGTGGTATAACTTTGATGCTTATGTCTTTGATATTTTTACTTCTAGTCTTCCTTTGGACTTCAGAGGTGCCTCAGCATTTATGTTTTGCTCCACAAATAAAGGCAAGCGGGATACCACTCATCCATACCATTTATGAACATTACAATCTTGTAGCTTCTTATGTTCATGTTACTTGTTATTAGTGCATTGGCACTCTTTCATAGCTTGCTTGACTATGAGGTAACATTAGTTGCATATTTCTTATTATGAATTGCCTGAGTATTTGATCATATAGTTAGTATATATACATCATATGAAGCAAATGTGTTCGTGAAAGTTTCTTTTATCGCTCTCAGTTGTTAACTGAATTGCTTAAGGACAAGCAAATAGCTAAGCTTGGGGGGAGTTGATACGTCCAAAATGTATCTACTTTCCCGAACACTTTTGCTATTGTTTCTCCTCCAATTTGTGTGTTTTGAATACAACTAACACGGACTAACGCTGTTTTCAGCAGAATTGCTCTAGTGTCTCGTTTTTATGCAGAAATCTGACTTTCAGGAAAAATCCCGGAAAATACTGCAAAAATTCTATTTTGCCAGAAGACCCACGGAGCCAGAAGGAGAGACGAAGGGGGGCTGTGGCCTGGGCTCACCACCAGGGGCCGCGGCCCAGCCCTGGCCACGCCCACCTGTGGTGAGGCCGCCTCGGCCGTCGCCTCGACCCCTCCTTCCGCCTACATATACCCTCTAACCTGAAAGGAGCGGGGGTTCGGCGTTTTTCCCAGATAGACTTCCGCTACGCCACCACCATCAGAAACCGCGATTCGGAACCAGAAACTCCGTTCTGGCACCCTGCCGGGACGGGGATTTGGAGGAGATTCTTCATCACCATCATCACCGACGTCTCTCCATCAACCATCCATGACTCCCCCATCCATGTGTGAGTAATTCTCGCTGTAGGCGAAGGAGATGGTAGGGATTGAATGAGATCATTCATGTAATTTGCTATGAGATTGTTAGGGCATAGTGCCTAGTATCTTTTATTAGTGCTTATGATATTGTTGCAACTTATTGTGCTTAATGCTTGTCACTTTGGGCCCGAGTGCCATGATTTCAGATCTGAACTTGTTATTATTTTTATGATGATATTTGTTGTTTATGGTCTTACCTATAAGTTGTATACACATATTATTGTCTGGAACCCGAGGCCCCAAAGTGACAGAAATTGGGATAACCAGAGGGGATGGCTATGATGTGAGGATCACATATGTTCACCGAGTGCTAATGCTTTGCTCCGATACTTTATTAAAAGGAGTACCTTGCTACTCGGTGATGGCGCCAGAAAAGACTGTGGCGTTTAGTTGACGTGGGAGCAGTAAGTCCTTGTGCGTGGTGAATGACCAGCCCGTTGGGAACCCCAAGAGGAAGGTATGATGAGTGTAGCGGCTAGTTTTCCCTCAGTTAAGAAACCAAGGTTTAATGTTGATCTTGAAGAGGAGAGACGGTGACAACTGAAGGTGATATGGAACCTGCACACACACAACCAAGTACTTTGTTCCCAACTTGCGATGAGGTTGTCAATCTCACCGGTTTGCTTGAAACAAAGATTATGAGCGTATCGAGTGTAAAACAATATAATATGCGAGTAAAGTAAACAGTACGGTAAAAGTAAACAGGTGATTGCAATATGATTAAAATAGGACCGGGGTCCACAGTTCACTAGTGGTGTCTCTCCATAGATAAAATAACATGCTGGGTAAACAAATTACAGTTGGGCAATTGATAGAATAAAGATAACGTGATATGTCAAGAAGATCACTATGAGATTTACTCTGGGCATTACAACGAAATACATAGACCGCCATCCAACTGCATCTATGACTAATAATCCACTCCCGGGGATATCATCCGAACACCCTAGAAGTATTAAGTTGCGAACAACAGATAATTGCATTAAGCAAAGTGTGTAATGTAAACAAAGCATATGCCCTTGAGCATATGAATGTTGTTTTCTCCCTAGTAGCAACAGCACATCTACCACCTTAGAGGTTTCTGTCACTCCCCCAGGTGAAATAGAGGCATGAACCCACTATCAAGCATAAATACCCCCTCTTGGAGTCACTAGCAACTACTCGGCCAAGATAGCTACTAACAACGGAGAGCATGCAAGATCATAAACAACATAGAGATAACAATAGATATAATTCAGTACAGCAACTTAATCATAAACACCAATATTCATCGGATCCCAACAAACCAACATCATAGAATTACATAACGGTGATCTCAATCATGTAGGGCAGCTCATGAGATCTAAACATGAAGCACATAGTGGAGAAGACAACCATCTAGCTACTGCTATGGACCCATAGTCCAAGGTAGACTACTCACTCATCGCTCCGGAGGCAAGCATGGCGATGAAGAAGACCTCCGGTGGCGATTCCCCTCTCCGGCAGGGTGCCGGGAAGAGCTTCTGGACCCTCCCGATCTTCGGGTCGACGGCGGCGGCGGATCGCGATGTGTTCTGGAAAACTGATCGGGCCCTTAGGTTTTTCTCGTCGGGGGGTCTTTATAGGCGAAGGGGCGTCATCAGAGGTGGAGCCAGGCTCCCTCACACAGGCCCGGCGCGGCCAGGGGTAGGGCCGTGCCACCCCTGTGTGTGGGGCCCTGGTGGCCCCTCTCCGTCTCTCCTTCGGATGTCTGGAAGCTTCCCCGTGATATAAGTCTTCAGGAACTTGTTTCGTCCAATTCCGAGAATATTTCCTGTGTATCACTTCTGAAACACAAAAACAGCAGAAAACAGGAAACTGGCACTGTGGCACTTCGTTAATAGGTTAGTTCCGGAAAATGCATAAAAATGCCACTAAGTGTAACGAAACAATATGCAAATGGTGTAAAAACAAGCATGGAGCATCAAAAATTATAGATACGTTTGAGACGTATCAAGCATCCCCAAGCTTAACTCCTGCTCGTCCTCGAGTAGGTAAGTGATAACAAAAGAATAATTTTTGAGGTGACATGCACCTACACAATCTTGATCATATATGTAAGCATTGGTGAGCTGGGATCAATAGAACTTAAAACATGGGCATGAAAGATATAATCATGACAATAAGAACTTAGCAACCATGTTGCAAACATGTAAATGAACACAAACAAAAGATCATGATAATGAAACAATGAAAGTCAAACGTGTGTTCAAATCATAAGGAAAAACATACAAATGGTTTTCAGCTTGTCCTTTAAAGAGAGCAAAACATAAATGCATAGGACACCTCAAAGTTTAAGAGGGCGACTAGATACAAATAATTTAAGAACAACTGAAACCAATCATCATGAATCAATCAATGAACTTTGGGACAATGCATATCACACTAAGAATGACAACTATGCTCTCTTAATGGTGCATAAAGAAAGAAGGTGGTGACTCAACATAAAAGTAAAAGAAAGGCCCTTCGCAGAGGGAAGCAGTGATTGAGCATGTGCTAGAGCTTTTCATTTGTAAAACAGAGATAAAACTTGGGTTTTGAGAGGTGGTTGCTTTGGTCAACAACAAGCAATGGGGTTCTTACTATCTTCCATACAAAAATGAAGCAAGTTTTTGAGAGAGAGATTGGCACTTTTGTGCTCTTTTTATAAAGCTTGGCACTCCTCCCCACCTTTTCCTTTCACATACCATGGCTAACCGATTCCATCGGGTGCCCACCAACATTCACATTCTTTGGAGGAGTGCCTTTTTTTCTTTCTTTTTTTTCTTTTTTTTTCTTTTTGGAATAAGCAATATGGAAGATAGCAAATCCGACCACTACGTCCCCATGAGCTGAAAATAGTGTCACAAAACGAGAAGTGTTTTGAAGGTTTTTTTGAAAGGTAGCACATGAGAATTTACTTTGGAATGGCTTACAAATACCATGCATAGGAGTTTATAGTGGACACAATGGAAAACTTTGGCTTTTAGGAGTTGGATGCACGAGTAGAGCTCATACTCAGTACAAGGTGAGGGCTAGCAAAAGACTGGGAGCGACCAACTATGAGAGCAGTAATGGCCATAATCATGCAAAGCGACAAAGCGACATTAAAAGAAGCATAAGATGGCATCAAAAGTCAAAAACTAAATGATCATGAAGGCTAATGGCGACTTTGTAAGAGTCTAACATGTGTGAGCATGCGCCAAGTCAACCCAAATAAAGCATCAAGGAGAAAACCAAAGTAATGCTTCCATACAATAAAAACAACGCATGATTTTTTCAAAGGCTCATTAAGCAATCTCAGTTATTTGAGACAAGTCATGCTACAGCAAAACCACTAAGCATACTATCAAAAAGACATCAAGCATGACATGAAAAAGCCTAAGCCGCAGTCTACACAAGCTCCTTCTTGTACCACTATTTTGCACGAAGCTTTTTCTCTTTTCCAACACCATTTGAAATTTTTATAAACACTTCTTTTGATGAAAACCAATGAAGATCAGAGGCAAAAATACACCTTGAGGAAAAGATATGACAAGATCTAAACGCAAATCAAGGCGAAAACGAAAACCAAAAGTAGTAGCAGAAAAAGTAGAGCGCTCGATTTTTGATAAGAGTGAAAACTAGAGCGTTCTTTGCAAATGAAAACGAGTACATCTCCTCCAAAGGAAATTTGTTGGGGTCCAACCATTTATTGCAGCAAACAAACTAAACTAAACCAACTAAGAAAACTAAAACAACTGACGCTCCAAGAAAAACACATAGTGCATGAAGCAATAAAAATATAGTGTTTTGAAAGGTGACCTGATTTTTGCCGATGAAGAAGGGGTGCCTCGGGGGCATCCCCAAGCTTTGACGCTTGTACTTCTTGGATATTTCTTGGGGTGATGCATGGGCATCCCCAAGCTTGAGCTTTTGTCCATTCTTCAACTCATCTCATCATTCTCCAATCCCTACACTTGAAAACTTCCTTCATACAAAACTAAACACAATTCTATTAGCAACATTAGTGTAAGCATAAAATATATTCAACCTCTTTTAGCTTCAGGTTTCAACCCAAAACCACCACATATAAAGTATATACTACTGTAGCAACTTCCACAAGAGTTCCATGATCAAAAAGAACTCAAAAGAAAGCGATAAAGTGGCAAACACAAATATTGGCAGAAATCTGTCAAAACTGAACAGCTGACAAAGGACGAATTTTTGAGAGGTTTTCTGTTGCTCAAATCAAAAAGTGTTCAACTAAGAAAAGTTTGGATATAACCTGGGGCATATGCACAAGAAATCGCAGGTCCAAAAGATATACAGAGAATTTTCACGAATTTTTACGGTGCAGCACCGAAAACAGTTTCAGGACAGCAATAACCCCAAATCTTTACCTCGCTCAAATTAGAGGCTTCTCTTGGCACAAAAACGAAATAAACAAGATAAGGAGTGGTCATTACAGTAGTAATGACTTCCAAGACTCAAATAAAAGAAAAAGTACTGAAAAGAAAACATTGGGTTATCTCCCAAGAGTGCTTTTCTTTAACGCCTTTGAGCTAGGCGCAGAAAATTGCGAATCAAGTAATATCAAGTGATGAAGCATCAAGATCATAATTTGCTCTAAGAATAGAGTCAAAAAGCAATTTCTTTCTTTTCCTAGGGAAGTGTTCCATACCTTTCTTTAGGGGGAATTGATACTTGATAGTGCCTTCCCTCATATCAATGATAGCACCTACAGTTCGAAGAAAGGGTCTTCCCAAAATAATAGGACATGAAGCATGGCATTCAAAGTCCATAACAAGAAAATCAACGGGAACAAGGTTATTGTTAACTACAATAAAAACATCATTAATCCTTCCCAAAGGTTTCTTCTTAGCAACATCAGCAATAGGAACATCAAAATAACATTTTTCAAGCGGTGGTAAATCAAGCATGTCATAAATTTTTCTAGGCATGATAGAAATACTAGCACCTAGATCACATAAAGCATGGCAATCATAACCATTAACATGCATATCAATGATGGGTTCCCAACCATCTTCTAACTTCTTGGGAACAGAGGCTTTTTGCTTCAACTTTTCATCCCTAATCTTTATGAGAGCATTGGTAATATGCTTAGTAAAAGCAATATTTAAAGAACTAGCATTGGGAGTCAAAGCAAGCTTTTGCAAGAACAAAATAACTTCAGATATGTTGCAGCCATCAACATCAAAATCATTAAAACAAGTAGAGCTATCATCTCCCACACTCCAAAAAATTTCAGCACTCTTTTGAGAAAAAGTTTTGGCAGTTTTAAGCTTTTTAACACAAGGAGTGGGAGTTTTCTCTACACCAATCAAAGTGAGAGGATTTCTACCAGTAGGAGCAACATCATTAGAGGTAGTAATGGTACATACCTTGGTCTCTCTAGCCATCTCATCTTCTCTTTCCCACCTGGCATGCAATTCCGCTAACAATCTAATATTTTCATCAATTCCAACTTGGATAGCATTAGCGGAAGCAACAACATTGCTCACTTTCACATCATTAGGAAACACTTTTAGTTTCAGAAGTTCAACATCATGAGCAAGGCTATCAACTTTAGAAGCAAGAATATCAATTTTGCCTAACTTTTCCTCAACAGACTTATTAAAAGCAGTTTGCTTACCGATGAAGTCCTTGAGCATTACCTCAAGCTCGGAGGGCGCGGCCCTAGTGTTGTTGTAGGAGTTACCATAAGAATTACCATAACCATTACCATTGGTAGAAGGATACGGCCTATAATTGTTACTAGCAAAATTGTTCCTATAAGCATTGTTATTAAAATTATTGTTTCTAATGAAATTCACATCAACTTTCTCTTCTTGAGCAACCAAAGAGGCCAAAGGAACATTATTAGGATCAACATGAGTCCTATCATTCGCAAGCATAGCCATAATGGTGTCAATCTTATCATTCAAGGAAGAGGTTTCCTCAACAGAATTTACCTTCTTACCTTGTGGAGCTCTCTCGGTGTGCCATTCAGAATAATTTACCATCATGTTGTCGAGTAACTTTGATGTGGCGCCCAAGGTAAGGGTCATAAAAGTGCCTCCAGCAGCTGAATCAAGTAGGTTCCTTGAAGAAAAATTCAGTCCTGCATAAAAAGTTTGGATAATCATCCAAGTAGTCAGTCCATGAGTGGGCCAATTCTTTACCATAGATTTTATTCTTTCCCAAGCTTGAGCAACATGTTCATTATCAAACTGAGTAAACTTCATAATATTGCTGCGCAAAGCTATAATCTTAGCAAGAGGATAGTATCTACCAATAAAAGCATCCTTACACTTAGCCCATGAATCAATACTATTCTTAGTCAAAGACAGCAACCAATCTT
Source organism: Dactylis glomerata (assembly GCA_007115705.1). Lineage (NCBI taxonomy): Eukaryota > Viridiplantae > Streptophyta > Magnoliopsida > Poales > Poaceae > Dactylis > Dactylis glomerata. Next base: position 997,516 of record QXEO01000452.1, read on the forward strand.
TAGCCTTTCCTCTCAAAGAAAAAGGAAACAGCTTGAGCTTAATAATATCACTATCAACATCTTTATATTTCTACATCTCACATAGCTCAACAAAATTGTTGAGATGAGCTGCAGCATCTTCAGTACTAGCACCAGAAAATTGCTCTTTCATAACAAGGTTCAATAAAGCAGGCTTAATCTCATAAAAGTTTGCAGCAGTAGCAGGTGGTGCAATAGGAGTGCAGATAAAATCACCATTGTTTGTGCTAGTAAAGTCACACAGCTTGGTGTTTTCAGGATTGGCCATTTCAGCAAAACGAAAGTAAACAAGTAAAAACAGCTACCAAGGATTCTAATTTTTTTGGGTTTTTGATATAAAGCAATGCAGGTAAAATAAAATAAAGTAAAGCAAAACAATAACAAAGTAAAGGATGTGTGTGCGAAAAACTCCCCTCGCAGAAGTCTTCTCTTCCTCCCCGGCAACGGCGCCAGAAAAGAAGCTGCTACTCGGTGATGGCGCCAGAAAAGACTGTGGCGTTTAGTTGACGTGGGAGCAGTAAGTCCTTGTGCGTGGTGAATGACCAGCCCGTTGGGAACCCCAAGAGGAAGGTATGATGAGTGTAGCGGCTAGTTTTCCCTCAGTTAAGAAACCAAGGTTTAATGTTGATCTTGAAGAGGAGAGATGGTGACAACTGAAGGTGATATGGAACCTGCACACACACAACCAAGTACTTTGTTCCCAACTTGCGATGAGGTTGTCAATCTCACCGGTTTACTTGAAACAAAGATTATGAGCGTATCGAGTGTAAAACAATATAATATGCGAGTAAAGTAAACAGTACGGGAAAAGTAAACAGGTGATTGCAATATGATTAAAATAGGACCGGGGTCCACAGTTCACTAGTGGTGTCTCTCCATAGATAAAATAACATGCTGGGTAAACAAATTACAGTTGGGCAATTGATAGAATAAAGATAACGTGATATGTCAAGAAGATCACTATGAGATTTACTCTGGGCATTACAACAAAATACATAGACCGCCATCCAACTGCATCTATGACTAATAATCCACTCCCGGGGATATCATCCGAACACCCTAGAAGTATTAAGTTGTGAACAACAGATAATTGCATTAAGCAAAGTGTGTAATGTAAACAAAGCATATGCCCTTGAGCATATGAATGTTGTTTTCTCCCTAGTAGCAACAGCACATCTACCACCTTAGAGGTTTCTGTCACTCCCCCAGGTGAAATAGAGGCATGAACCCACTATCGAGCATAAATACCCCCTCTTGGAGTCACTAGCAACTACTCGGCCAAGATAGCTACTAACAACGGAGAGCATGCAAGATCATAAACAACATAGAGATAACAAAAGATATAATTCAGTACAGCAACTTAATCATAAACACCAATATTCATCGGATCCCAACAAACCAACATCATAGAATTACATAACGGTGATCTCAATCATGTAGGGCAGCTCATGAGATCTAAACATGAAGCACATAGTGGAGAAGACAACCATCTAGCTACTGCTATGGACCCATAGTCCAAGGTAGACTACTCACTCATCGCTCCGGAGGCAAGCATGGCGATGAAGAAGACCTCTGGTGGCGATTCCCCTCTCCGGCAGGGTGCCAGGAAGAGCTTCTGGACCCTCCCGATCTTCGGGTCGACGGCGGCGGCGGATCGCGATGTGTTCTGGAAAACTGATCGGGCCCTTAGGTTTTTCTCGTCGGGGGGTCTTTATAGGCGAAGGGGCGTCGTCAGAGGTGGAGCCAGGCTCCCTCACACAGGCCCGGCGCGGCCAGGGGTAGGGCCGCGCCACCCCTGTGTGTGGGGCCCTGGTGGCCCCTCTCCGTCTCTCCTTCGGATGTCTGGAAGCTTCCCCGTGATATAAGTCTTCAGGAACTTGTTTCGTCCAATTCCGAGAATATTTCATGTGTATCAATTCTGAAACACAAAAACAGCAGAAAACAGGAAACTGGCACTGTGGCACTTCGTTAATAGGTTAGTTCCGGAAAATGCATAAAAATGCAACTAAGTGTAACGAAACAATATGCAAATGGTGTAAAAACAAGCATGGAGCATCAAAAATTATAGATACATTTGAGATGTATCATACCTTAATTACCAGTAGTCCCCTTGAGGCCCTGCTGCAACAGGCTGGTAGGACAAAAGATGTCGTGCAAGTTTCTCATTGCGAGCACGTACGACTATATACGGAACACATGCCTATGATTGTTAGTACTAGGATGCTTTATCATTATTTATCTGCAATGCCCATGTCTCACTGATTTCATGAATTATCTTATCCATGCAACGCCCGTACATCCATCCCTATGCCTATAGTATTTTATCCTACTGTTTAATATTGCTACTATTACCGCTTTTATGTTACTATTGCTATTACTGTTTCACTACTATCACCACTATAAAACTGTTGTTACTGATAAACCGCTGCGAACAAGTCTGTTTCCAGGTGCAGCTGAATCGACAACTCATCTGTTAAGGCTTATAAATATTCTTTGGCCCTCCTTGTGTCGAATCAATAAAATTTGGGTTTTACTTCCCTCGAAGACTGTTGCGATCCCCTATACTTGTGGGTCATCAATGCTCGATAGTGGGTTCATGCCTCTAGTAATCTGGGAGAGTGATAATAACTTCTAAGTTTGTAGATGTGCTGTTGCTACTAGGGAGAAAACAACAATATTGTGTTCAAGCACATTTGTATTGTTTATATTACACACTTTGCTTAAGGCAATAATCTGTTGCTTGCAACTTAATACCCAACGGTTGCTCGGATGACATCCGGCGGGTGGATTACTAGTCATAGATGTAGTTGGATTACGGTCTATGTATTATGTTGTAATGCTCAAGTGAATCTCATAGTGATCCTCATGACATGTATATGCATTGCTATGCATTCTTTATTCTGTCAATTGCCCAACTATAATTTGTTTACCCAGCATGTTTTTTATCTTTATGGAGAGACACCTCTAGTGAACTATGGACCCCGGTCCATTCTTTTACATATATATTACCGTTTACTTTCTACAAGCATTATTTACTTTCTTGCAAATAAACATCTATTACCACACGATACGTTTAATCCTTTGTTTACAGCAAACCAGTGATATTAGCAACCTCACTGCAAGTTGGGGCAAAGTACTTTGATTGTGTTCTGTGCATGTTCCACATTGCTGTTGGTGCTGAAGCTACGCCCCAGACATGCGCCATAAAAATATTTTCTGGAGCCGTCGCCAAAACCAGCTAGCAACAACCTTCGGAAGTTGTTTCTTTCTCCTACTAGTCGATTAAACCTTGGTTTCATAATCAAGGGAAACTTGCCGCTGTGCTCATCAAACCTTCCTCTTGGGGTTCCCAACTGGGCGGCTAGCACCGCTAACAAGGGCCAAGGAAGATGGCTAGGTTGGAGGACTAACCCCTCATCTTCTTGAAGGAGGAGTCTCGATTTTGTAGTATGCTCATGATATTATTATTTTCATGGAACATGATTTTTACAAGGCAGTGAACATGAAACTGCTATTGTGCATATTTCAACAATTATCTATGCTTAAATTTAATTTTCACAATAGTGAGATATATTGCTTTGGGAAGAAAAAAGTGTAGTGAACATTTATGTAGGTAGATGTTTGGGTGTGAATATGGTTAACTTCCATTAGATATCTTGGGACACCTATTCACCATAGGAAACTTTGAAATTCCGAGTGGACTCCGGCAGAGGTGCGCTTTCAGGGAAAGCTAGGCTGTTGGGAGGGTAAGCTTCTCTCGTATGGAGATATAATTTTTTCTAATAAACTCGGTGCTTTCTAGTATACCTATGTGTATTTTATCCTTTCTTGAGATTCCAATAGGCATCCATAAAAGGTTAGACTTCTACAAGTCCAGATTCTTTTGGGAGAGAGGTGAAAAAACAAAAAAAAATCATTGTCGAAGTGGGATATTATTTGTAGACCCAAAGACAAGGGTGGACTTGGCATTGAGATCTTGGGATTGAAGAATAGGTGTTTCATCAGAAAGTTGCTATTTTAACTTTTAACCGGAGAGGAAGCATGGAAGAGCTGGGCATATGGTTAGATTTTGGGAGAATACCTGGCTTGGAGACAGGTATTTGCAGGGGCAAAGCCAGCCGAAAGAGCACCCGGGTCATCTCCATAGCATTGGCGTCATTATTTGTTAATATGTCAATTGTTCTCACTAACTTACCAAGGATTTTCATTGAATCGCCGGTATCAATTGACCCCACTGACTGTACCTAGCTCCACCCCTAGGTCTTTGGCTAGTCAATATCTTTCATCATATAATATAGTTATGTGGGTGAATGTGGCGGTTCATACGGTTCTTTCACATGTTTCTGTAAGCATTGGATTTAGAAGGATCCTTGATGGAACTAAATGGGATGCGTGGCTTCATTTCTGCAGCCAACTAATGATGGTACAATTAAATGATGAACATGATAGATTTTTTTGAAAACCTACTATTTTAGGTTTTTATAAATTCCATGTACGAAGATCTCATGAACTCACATAACCGCTTTCCCATAAAATATCTTTGGAAGCTAATAATCCTGCTAAAGATTTTTTTTCATGTGATTCCTTAGTACAAAAGTTTTTCTTAAAAAAGATAACTTGATTAAGAGAGAATTGAAAGGATTCAAGAAATGTAGTTTTGTGATGCGAAGGAATAAATTGATCATATTTTTCTTACATGCCCTTTTCCCAATATTTTTTTGTTGTATTGTCTTCATCACCTACAATATCCCACCTCCGACTAATGTCAAAAAGATATTTGGGAATTGGCTAAATGGTTTCTTAAAAAAACTAAAGCTAGAATACAAATTGGAGTGTCTGCTTTGTGTTGGTCGATTTGGAAGTGTCGAAATCATGTTATTTTTAACAATACTTTCAGATTTATTGAAGGTTATCCATATGTCTACTTCCTGGATCTATAAATTGTCCCTTATGCTCCCAAGAGGACCAAAGAAAACTTCAATCTGCTGATAGTCGCACATGATTTGTACTACCATGTCCGTTAACTGGCTTACTAGCTTAATTGGCTATGTTTTATTTCTCCTCTTTAGATGGTTTTTTGTATTAACCTTATATGATCTATAATTTGTAATAAATTTGATACTCAAACTTTGCAATACAATAGTTGTGCGCATCATCTGATGCAGAGGCCGGGGTCTTCCCCCTTGTCGGAAAAAATGGTGACTACAGACACTATAACAACGCCCATGTTACTTTGCACTTTTAAATGCTGAACCACATGCGAAAGGTTGTTGTTGCGGTTAGGCGACACTTAAAAGTCAGAAGTAATAACTGTGTGGTAGAGAGCGCACACCTGGCTTTTTTTTGGTTTGGTGCATCAAGATTCAGTTTGTGATTAATTCACCGACATTCAAATCTTGTGCCTTGATAGATTAAAAGCAGAAGGAATTTTTTTAAGTCGCCTCATAAGTTGTGAGACATTTACTTGTGCTAAGAAAAACTTTTCATGAAACATAAGTTAATCAAGGCCAAACCTAGAAATCCCTTGGCCTAACTCATTTAGATTGTAATTTCCATCGTATTTCATTTCATTAAGACACAAGATCCAATAAATGAAGCGTTAACCACTTTTAATGAGACCCATTCAAATTTCATTAACTGTTTCCTTCAGATCTAGGGGTGTTGATGTGATTTTTTAAAGGCTATTGCCCTCTCTATGGAACCAAAAATGAAAATGATATGTAAAAACTCCAATAGTTGCATGAGTCCTTGAGCACCTCTCTTCTGCACATCTAAAAAATAGGCTTTTATGCACATCTTTTGCATTGCATCAAGGGTGGAAGATCTTTGCCAATTCTCCTTGTGCCACATGCTGATGACCCTAACATGGATTTGCATTCCACCCTACGTGCACCATATGTTGACGACCGCACCGTGAGTTTGAAAGAGATATAAGAGTGGTTAGATAAATAATCACAAGTTTAAACTCATGTGTAAGAAGTGTAAAGAACAAGTATGCGGGTCTAGAACCCCGATGGAGTACTCCGACGCGGCTTGAAAGGCTGCTCGAAATCCCGCATCTAGATTAGTGCGTATCATAGGGAGTAGTGGGAAGTTCGACTAGTATCAGGGTAAGGCGAGTTCCGCAATCTACAGTTCATCTTGCAGAGTGGGAGTCACTAGTTGGGAAGTGCGGAGGCTTGAGTTGTTGGAAGTAGATAGTGGGGCTAGGGTTCTTGTCTTATATTGAAATGATGGTGTGGTGGGGGCAAGGTTTGTTGTATTGCTCTTTTGAGTAGTGCCACTCAACAATATGAGATGGAATTGGGTGGGTATCTCCCTGTTGTTCACACCTGGCTATGTGGGCTGGAGGTAGACCAATAAAGACCTCCCTCTAGCAGCGAATGCCAAAACCCCTAATTATGCCTATAATTGAGGAACTTGTGGCCCAATCAGGAGCCCCACTATATAAAGGGGGCTCCAGGTGACAAGGGTATAGTTAATAGAGCCCGTTAGTTGAATACCCCTTAGGCCCGTTACGCTAGGCCTAATTGTAATGATAGTCGAGATACGAGTTCTTATCGTATGTCGATATTGTAATCTGTATCGGACCCTACCCGATCCTCGACACCTGGCCACCTATATATAGGGGCCAGGAGGGGACGGTGTAGGCCAGATTGAAAGCAAGCCAGGTTGAACACCCAAGTTTACTTTCGATATACACTTATTTCGACTAATCTTACCTTCGAGTTCATCCGACGCCCTCTTACCCCGATCCTAAGTCCTTCATCCAGGACATTTGTCGAGTTAACCTCGTCAATTGGCGCCGACCGTGGGGATTCTGGGCGTTGGAATCATGAATTCGACAGCTTTTTCACTTTTAGCCAACAACAATACAGAACTCGACGGAAGTCAAGAGATGGAGTTAACAATTGGAAGTTTGAGCATCTTCGTCGGGCCATCGGGTTCATCCCGCCTCTCGGATTCGACAAAACCAGATCCGTCGGCAAGCAAGCCCGAAACAGAAGTAATGTTGGAATCATCAGAAGGCTCTTCTAGCGAGGTAAACTCGCCGGTCAGCTTAGGAAAAGCACCAATCGCAGAAGGCGATAAAATTCGGGAAAATTTTGACTTGGAAGAAAGAGCGTATCAAACGCACAACAGCGCAAGGGACTTCGCCGCTGGAAATAGTAGCATCTCCAAAAAAGTGCACCAGCTATGCATCATCATCACTAACGCAGAAGAAAAAAACAACAACGAAGGAAGCAAAAGGGTCGACAGGCAAGTCGATAAAGTAAAAGAACACAACAAAAAAAGAGAAGGAGAAAGTTCACGTTTCAGCTAGAGAATGGAGGATGATCATGTCAGCTATCAATCATGGTACAGAAGTACCCGAAGGATCAAGAAGAGAAGTTCTGATGGGGTATCAGTATGCATTATATCAACATAGGAAGAAACTAAGGGAAGAAAGAGACATGCTTTTCCAAGACAATAACACTATGTCGAAGGAAGAGTATTGGGATGATTATAGCGAAGAATCAGAATATAGCATAGAAAGGCGCAGAGACCCAAAGCACAACAGAGGGACAACAACACGCATCAGAGAGGAAAGGTACTCAAGGAGCCTTACTCCACAGCTAGAAAAGGAGGAAGAAGACTTCGTACAAGAAACACCAGAAACAGCACTGATAGCAGCATAGGCATACTTACTAACTACGAGGCCAGAACCCGGAGATCCGCGAGAAGATATGCACCAAGCCGCAGTACGAAGCCTCGGGATAGTGGAGAATAAGATCAGAGGAAAAGGACCAGAGACGAAGTCGACAAGCTACAAGGAAAAGCAAAAAGGGAAATACAATTACAATTCCACACAAAACGAGTATAGCGAGTCATCAGAAGAAGAAAGGCGACAAAAGAGGAAGGAGGACGCAAGAAATATAATAGCGCAGACTCGAGTAAATAAATCACGCCACGCTTGGAGGGAAGAAAGTTACGAAGACGACGACAAAGAGATGGGCGTGTTATGCTTTACCCGCAGGGTTCGCAAAACGCGGGTACCCAAAGGATTCAAGTTACCACACGACCAGCAAAAATATGACGGGTCGCAAGAACCTACCCTATGGTTATCGGACTATTTGCAGGCAGTACAGATATTAGGGGGAACAAAAGCAATGGCAATGCAAAGTTTACAACTACACCTCACCGGCGCAGCACGTTCCTGGTTGAATACCCTACCCAATGAATCCATTGGAAGCTATGCGATTGATATGGGTTTTGGCCCATCTGGCCACATCACATTTCGGGTGTACCCAATCTTTCCATCTTGATATAAATTAATACACACTCTATCTTTTATCTGGTAATCTCATCTCCCAATCTATCTCAATCTTAACTTGTGAATCTCGGGACGAGATTCTTTTTAAGGGGGGAAGATTGTAACAACCCAAATTTTTGGAAATTTAGAAACAAATAAAATTTATTAAAATACCAAATTTTGGACCCAACAAAAACTTTTATTTTAAATTCAAGATTTATTTCTTGTCTTTCCGGAATTGGGAATTTGAGCATTTTTGCTCCCATGCTTGAAATAAGAATAATAGGAGAAAGGTTTTAAACCAAATACTTTGAGCAAAATGTTTCACTCCCTTTCTTTAAAAAAAATAGTTGGAAAGAAATAAAACCCTATTGCAATAAACCCAGCTGCTTGTTTTAGTCGTTGGAATAAAAATACCCATTTTGAAAACTTAGTTCCAAAACCTTTGCAAAAATCCACATGATTTCCTAGCCAATCTTTGATACCAAAATAAACCTTTGTTTATAAAATAGTTTATTTGATACAACTTTGTTTTCTATCTATTTAAATCTTGCATGAGTGCATGTTAAATCCATTTGGAAATAGTTCAAGTGAACAAAGTCATCCAATCCCATGCAACAAGAAAGAAAACACAAAGAAATAAGAAGAAACACAAAACCCTAAATAGGAAACATAAGAAAAAGGATCTAGAAAATGTTATTGCCTACACCACTTTGCCCTTCTATATTAAGAAATCGTTGATCTAGACCATCATGGATCTCTCCACAGTACACAATAACAAGTTATAAAGATTCAAGACCGCATAGTTTGAAGCCAGAAACTATGTTTAACCCTATTCAAATTTCTACCAAAGTTTGAATTCAAATAAGAGGTCATTCCCAACTCCATGTCATCTCCAAGAAAACCAACACCTTTGGACCAAGATAAAACTTTTGCACTTCATATTGCATGTATGCATGGATTTCTAATATAGGTCTTTTATGATTTCATGTGTGTTATAATTTGTTGTGCAATGATTAGTTAATTCAAACTTAACCAACAGAAGCATTAGAGAAGAACCACAAAGACCAAAAGAACCAGAAGCAAGAGGAATAAAGAAAAAGAGAAGAAAAGTTTGATCTAGAAAATATTATTGACTACCCTACTTTGGACACTTAGATTAAGAAATCTGCAACACAACTAAGGGTGTGATCAGTTGGCTGAGCAAGACCAAACCACATTCTTGCTTGACCAACAAATTTCAAACAAAAACTCAAATGCTAACCTAACTCAAACATCTGCCAAAGATTGAATCTGAATCAGTGACCTTTCCTCAAATTGCAATTAGGTTTTTCGCAAAACATCACCGTTCAGCACAACAAAAATATTTCTGGAACCCTTGCTGAATACCTTGACAACTCCAATTGGAATTTTTCAAAAATTCAAAATTTTATTTCATGCGGGCATTATGTCAAACACGTTCTGGGCAGAATTTCGCAAAACCAAACCCACTATAGATGACACTGTTCCCGTATGCCCTAGCCCCCTAGCCGTACCCGAGGACATCTCCTCTCACCCCTTTGTCGATCCCCAGCCTCCCCCTGCCCCGACCCGGGCCGTGAGACATGGAAGAACAGAGGAAAACACACCCGGACCCCTTCCTTGTCCCCCTCTGAACCAGACCATCTCGACCCCTCCCATCGCGCCAGGATGCGCATGCAACACACCGCAGCCCGCAGCACATGCCAACGCCGCCCCCTCTTCACTCCCTTGCCGGCCCGAGCCGTGAGCTGGCCGCCACTGGACACCGCCTGTGCTGCCTCTCCCGTCTATAAAAAGCCGCCGTTCTTGACTGGAAAGATTCACACCAACCCCAGCTACCTCCTAGACATCCTCTTATAGCTCCTCTTCCCCTGGTTCGTGCCCAAGTCCGACGCCGGCGAGCTCCTGGCCGTGAGCTGCGCCGCCGTTCCCGACCACCTTTCCTCACCATTGCTGGACGAGGTGGCCGAGTGGAGAAGCCTCTGCCGCTTAGACATCACCGCTGCCGCTCCTCGTCGTCCGCCGGTGAGCACCGTCGCTGTCCCTCTCCCAGACCCTCTCTCTCATTAGTTTCCCGTCGAGCTGGGGAAGAAACCCCGATACCGATTCGGTTTAGTAAGTCCTGACAGCCAGGCCCCACCTGTCAGTCTTTTTTTGTTCTCACTCACGCCCCGGACACGTAGTTGGGCTGGCCAGGTATGCGCCATATGGGCCGGCCAAGCTCCATAATCCTGGCCCGTGTCTATTCCGGTCTGTTTATTTTTTTTTTCAGAAATAATTTAATTATTGTTTAAGCTACTGCAAATTATAACTTTAATTCCCAGAGTTGTAGGGACCCAAATGTAGCAAATAAATACTTTTTGGAAAGCCCTAAACTTTATCTAGCCTCTGAAACTTGTTTGAACTCAAATAGATTTATAAATTAAATCTAGTAATAATAACAAAACATGAGGTTTATTAGCTTAGAAAAATTGAATTAAATCAAATAAAATTCCTAAAAATATGATTCCAACTCTCAAAATCCTTAATTAGTAGTGTGTATCTGTTTAGAAGATTAGATTCCTTACTTGAACCTTTTAAGTCAAATGCTATTTACTATTTGGAGAAAATAAGCATTCCGATCATAGAATTTGGTAAACTCATTTCATAATTGGAAAATCTTCTAAATCCATTTAGGATAAAACACATTTCTAAGTATTAATCTATTACCCTGATCCAAGTCAACTAGGATTACTAGATTGTACTTGTAGATTCAAACTTGATTACTAAATACTTGCAATCTAGAAATGGCTTCAATAAAAGAAAAATACTCCAAATCCTATGAAGCCTCTTTGGTTGAACCATAATTTTGAATATATACGTGTCGTATATGAACTTGGTCAATAAGGACTTTGAGGATATATTTCATGATTCAAAAATCAAGGAACCCTACTCAAATGCAAGAAACAAATAACCCTATCTACATAAACTCAATTATCGTTGAAGCCACTATCCTTAGACTTCCATGATCAACATCCTTACCTTAGTATCTGGTTGTTGCATGTATGTTGTTGGTGAATGGTGTGGTGATTGTATGCTTATTGGCTTTCCGACGATTAGACGACAATGAGAGTCCGGAGAATGAATCCTAAAGTCAACCAAGAAATGGAGATGGAGATCAATCAACCCAAGATGAAGATGAAGACTATTTTGACTTTGCCAAGCCAGGCAAGCCCTCTTTTGAATCATACTCCAAATGCCTAGCTTTACTATTGCATTCTACGGGTTTTTAAGAAAATTGCATGATTGAATTGCTAGAGTAGAATGATAGTTGTGTAGTGATATCTTGCTTAGCAAGAGTATCAAGATGAGTTTATCCAACCTTATCTAGTGGTATCATCACCCACTATAGTTGCTTAGTCGCTAATAAAATTAAGGCCATCTATAAGGGGAACCCTAATTGAAATTGGTGACTTGAACTTGACAACTTGAATTGGAGATTTCTCCTACATGATGGTTTTATGAAGGAAAATAATCTTGACTAAGGACTATGGAATGTATTTGCTAAATGATAATAAGTGATGTACCATGTGAGCCAACCATTACCGTACGACCACATTACCCCTAAATGGGAAGGGGCTTGGTCCGTAGCTTGTTTGCTTTAGTATGGGAGACCTCATTCGAACTTATAGAAGCGTGAATCCCACAGGGACGCTTCCGAAGCCGGGACTTGCCATAGCTGTGATGGAGGATACCACAGACTATGGGAGTCCAAAATACAGCACTCTGTAGCCGGAAAAACTATGAGTTCCATTCCGTATCTGGACTCGTAGGGAGGATCCTATACTAAAGTAGGCAAGTGAAAGATTTTGTTTGATTATCTGAACCTCGCATACTTTGTGTATGACGATCCGAGGATTTCTCCCGGCAGATGTATCGAATCTTGTGGGTAAAGTGTACCCCTCTGCAGAGGTTTTCAAAACTATTCGAATAGCCGCGTCCGCGGTCATGGACAGTTGGCAAGCTGTACTTGACTTTTGTCAAGAATGTTAACAACTGAAGTTGAACATGGTGTATGACTTGACTTGATATTTGATGGTGACCAACACTTGAAGTTCCTCTTTAGATTTAACTTAGAGAATTAAATCTTCTTCTCTACTAATGAAAATTCTTGGGAAACAAAACTAGCTTTTTGCAAACAAACTTAGTGCTTAGTCCACCATATCAACCATGCATATATCTTTCATCACTTTGTTTCTAAGATGGTTTGCGAGTGCATCCAATGTACTCATGGCTGGGTCCCTGGCTATTAACTTGGCCAGACTTGAAGGAGAAAGATCATGAAGGAAGGACATTCAGACGACTTTGCGAATTAGGCTCGTTTCCTACTGTCCGCTTTGCCTGTGCGGTTGAAGCTTGACAATATGGACCCAAAGTGTTATTCCGCTGCATGTTGATGTAATGTAAGGTTTGGTCTGTGCGACCACCTATGTAATCCCCTTTATTTACTATTAAATGCTATGACTGTGATATCAACTACGTTATGTAAATCACAACAATGATTCTGGGATTGTGATGGATTACATAACGGGCACTTCGAATTTGTTATAAATTCGGGGGTGTTACAAGTTGGTATCAGAGCCTAGGCTGACTCTAGGAAACCCTAGTTAGCATGGTCGTTAGAAAATGATATCTCTGATATCACAAGTTTGGTATCAGGACTATCATGACCTCAGGAGACCTTAGTTAGTATGGTCGTTAGCTAAGAAAGTGATATGTTGACAAAAACTTATTTCTACAAAAGAAATTTATTTGCTTTGGTACCCAAAGCCCAACTTATACTCCCATCTTATTCACTTCAAATATCTTACACTCTCAACTTATACTCTCAAGAGATTTTGACAAAGAATTTATTTACCTCTTTAATTAAAAGTCTTTTCAAATATTTGTTTTACTCTATTCCTCATCTACTTCAAATTAATACTATGGACGATATACCAACCTAAGACCGAAGGACTTCTGGATCAAAAGATTATGTACTTCATATTTTCTACGACTTCAATGTCAACTACCATAAAAAGAGAGACATGTCTTCACACTGCCTGGAAATCTTCCAACAAGAGTCAACCCTATGAGACAAAGACTTCAAGGGCAAAGATAGAGTGATAAAAAATGATGAAGACCCAGCAACCTTTTGACCCACAGGATTTATAGAAAACGCTTAGTTAATTTCATTAAGCTGCCCTTACCTCACGATTATTAAGTGTGCTTAGTGCCTTGTGTGTATGAATGATTGATTTGATTTGTGATGTGTTACTCATATGCCATCCGGCAACATGTAGCAACCACTTTGAAAACTTGTTTGCTCAAAAATGTTTTTTTTGTCTTTCTCGCCCAAACCAAAATCTAACCATACCAATCCGACGATAGAAAACTTTTTAAAGTTGTTCCCTCTCATCTACTGCAGAGCTCCACCCCTGATGCACCTCACATGCTCGCCAGTCTACACAACTACACCACGACCCACCCTAGGAAATCTACATTTTGAGTCATATCAAATTCTCTTCAGCTAGGAGCTCAAGTTGTCAAGACTAGCAAAAAGTCTCGATCTCGTAAGAGGCGAGATCAAGCAAGAGATATGTACCATCAAGCAAGTGGACGTCCAACACGCTGCAACAGAGACTATGAGAAGACTCTGCGATCTGGAAAAATAGTTACTGGTGGCAAGACCAACATTACCTGCTATGAGTGCGGAATCAAGGGGCACTACTCCAACGAGTGCCCAAAGAAGCTGAACGAAGCACCACAATCTATCGCATGCCCGCGAAGCCATGGAATAACTGAAGATCGTGTCAAAGGACGCACTAGCCTCATCATCCTTAACACGACGGAAACACCCTTCCAAAGTAACCACGAGTATGTCTACCAACATGAAGACACAAAGAAAGGAAAACCAGGAATCAACCACTAGCTACCCGGAAGTTGCACTTAGCTACAAAGATGGCAGGAACAAGTTGGATCAATATTTTGGAGCACTAATCAAGAAGCCTTAGTCACCTTAGTTTGGGACTAGTAGGCTTGTTTATTTCTTTGTAAATCAAGAGCGAGACTTGTAATCCGCAAGACCCTTTTTAATAAAAGCCTATGGTCTAGATGCCAAATTTGTTTTGCTTTTGAAAAGTGTGATTGTTTGTTGAAAATGCTATGTGATTGGTATGGGTTTTGGCCCATCTGGCCACATCACATTTCGGGTGTACCCAATCTTTCCATCTTGATATAAATTAATACACACTCTATCTTTTATCTGGTAATCTCATCTCCCAATCTATCTCAATCTTAACTTGTGAATCTCGGGACGAGATTCTTTTTAAGGGGGGAAGATTGTAACAACCCAAATTTTTGGAAATTTAGAAACAAATAAAATTTATTAAAATACCAAATTTTGGACCCAACAAAAACTTTTATTTTAAATTCAAGATTTATTTCTTGTCTTTCCGGAATTGGGAATTTGAGCATTTTTGCTCCCATGCTTGAAATAAGAATAATAGGAGAAAGGTTTTAAACCAAATACTTTGAGCAAAACGTTTCACTCCCTTTCTTTAAAAAAAATAGTTGGAAAGAAATAAAACCCTATTGCAATAAACCCAGCTGCTTGTTTTAGTCGTTGGAATAAAAATACCCATTTTGAAAACTTAGTTCCAAAACCTTTGCAAAAATCCACATGATTTCCTAGCCAATCTTTGATACCAAAATAAACCTTTGTTTATAAAATAGTTTATTTGATACAACTTTGTTTTCTATCTATTTAAATCTTGCATGAGTGCATGTTAAATCCATTTGGAAATAGTTCAAGTGAACAAAGTCATCCAATCCCATGCAACAAGAAAGAAAACACAAAGAAATAAGAAGAAACACAAAACCCTAAATAGGAAACATAAGAAAAAGGATCTAGAAAATGTTATTGCCTACACCACTTTGCCCTTCTATATTAAGAAATCGTTGATCTAGACCATCATGGATCTCTCCACAGTACACAATAACAAGTTATAAAGATTCAAGACCGCATAGTTTGAAGCCAGAAACTATGTTTAACCCTATTCAAATTTCTACCAAAGTTTGAATTCAAATAAGAGGTCATTCCCAACTCCATGTCATCTCCAAGAAAACCAACACTTTTGGACCAAGATAAAACTTTTGCACTTCATATTGCATGTATGCATGGATTTCTAATATAGGTCTTTTATGATTTCATGTGTGTTATAATTTGTTGTGCAATGATTAGTTAATTCAAACTTAACCAACAGAAGCATTAGAGAAGAACCACAAAGACCAAAAGAACCAGAAGCAAGAGGAATAAAGAAAAAGAGAAGAAAAGTTTGATCTAGAAAATATTATTGACTACCCTACTTTGGACACTTAGATTAAGAAATCTGCAACTCAACTAAGGGTGTGATCAGTTGGCTGAGCAAGACCAAACCACATTCTTGCTTGACCAACAAATTTCAAACAAAAACTCAAATGCTAACCTAACTCAAACATCTGCCAAAGATTGAATCTGAATCAGTGACCTTTCCTCAAATTGCAATTAGGTTTTTCGCAAAACATCACCGTTCAGCACAACAAAAATATTTCTGGAACCCTTGCTGAATACCTTGACAACTCCAATTGGAATTTTTCAAAAATTCAAAATTTTATTTCATGCGGGCATTATGTCAAACACGTTCTGGGCAGAATTTCGCAAAACCAAACCCACTGTAGATGACACTGTTCCCGTACGCCCTAGCCCCCTAGCCGTACCCGAGGACATCTCCTCTCACCCCTTTGTCGATCCCCAGCCTCCCCCTGCCCCGACCCGGGCCGTGAGACATGGAAGAACAGAGGAAAACACACCCGGACCCCTTCCTTGTCCCCCTCTGAACCAGACCATCTCGACCCCTCCCATCGCGCCAGGATGCGCATGCAACACACCGCAGCCCGCAGCACATGCCAACGCCGCCCCCTCTTCACTCCCTTGCCGGCCCGAGCCGTGAGCTGGCCGCCACTGGACACCGCCTGTGCTGCCTCTCCCGTCTATAAAAAGCCGCCGTTCTTGACTGGAAAGATTCACACCAACCCCAGCTACCTCCTAGACATCCTCTTATAGCTCCTCTTCCCCTGGTTCGTGCCCAAGTCCGACGCCGGCGAGCTCCTGGCCGTGAGCTGCGCCGCCGTTCCCGACCACCTTTCCTCACCATTGCTGGACGAGGTGGCCGAGTGGAGAAGCCTCTGCCGCTTAGACATCACCGCTGCCGCTCCTCGTCGTCCGCCGGTGAGCACCGTCGCTGTCCCTCTCCCAGACCCTCTCTCTCGTTAGTTTCCCGTCGAGCTGGGGAAGAAACCCCGATACCGATTCGGTTCAGTAAGTCCTGACAGCCAGGCCCCAGCTGTCAGTCTTTTTTTGTTCTCACTCACGCCCCGGACACGTAGTTGGGCCGGCCAGGTATGCGCCATTTGGGCCGGCCAAGCTCCATAATCCTGGCCCGTGTCTATTCCGGTCTGTTTATTTTTTTTCAGAAATAATTTAATTATTGTTTAAGCTACTGCAAATTATAACTTTAATTCCCAGAGTTGTAGGGACCCAAATGTAGCAAATAAATACTTTTTGGAAAGCCCTAAACTTTATCTAGCCTCTGAAACTTGTTTGAACTCAAATAGATTTATAATTAAATCTAGTAATAATAACAAAACATGAGGTTTATTACCTTAGAAAAATTGAATTAAATCAAATAAAATTCCTAAAAATATGATTCCAACTCTCAAAATCCTTAATTAGTAGTGTGTATCTGTTTAGAAGATTAGATTCCTTACTTGAACCGTTTAAGTCAAATGCTATTTACTATTTGGAGAAAATAAGCATTCCGATCATAGAATTTGGTAAACTCATTTCATAATTGGAAAATCTTCTAAATCCATTTAGGATAAAACACATTTCTAAGTATTAATCTATTACCCTGATCCAAGTCAACTAGGATTACTAGATTGTACTTGTAGATTCAAACTTGATTACTAAATACTTGCAATCTAGAAATGGCTTCAATAAAAGAAAAATACTCCAAATCCTATGAAGCCTCTTTGGTTGAACCATAATTTTGAATATATACATGTCGTATATGAACTTGGTCAATAAGGACTTTGAGGATATATTTCATGATTCAAAAATCAAGGAACCCTACTCAAATGCAAGAAACAAATAACCCTATCTACATAAACTCAATTATCGTTGAAGCCACTATCCTTAGACTTCCACGATCAACATCCTTACCTTAGTATCTGGTTGTTGCATGTATGTTGTTGGTGAATGGTGTGGTGATTGTATGCTTATTGGCTTTCCGACGATTAGACGACAACGAGAGTCCGGAGAATGAATCCTAAAGTCAACCAAGAAATGGAGATGGAGATCAATCAACCCAAGATGAAGATGAAGACTATTTTGACTTTGCCAAGCCAGGCAAGCCCTCTTTTGAATCATACTCCAAATGCCTAGCTTTACTATTGCATTCTATGGGTTTTTAAGTAAATTGCATGATTGAATTGCTAGAGTAGAATGATAGTTGTGTAGTGATATCTTGCTTAGCAAGAGTATCAAGCTGAGTTTATCCAACCTTATCTAGTGGTATCATCACCCACTATAGTTGCTTAGTCGCTAATAAAATTAAGGCCATCTATAAGGGGAATCCTAATTGAAATTGGTGACTTGAACTTGACAACTTGAATTGGAGATTTCTCCTACATGATGGTTTTATGAAGGAAAATAATCTTGACTAAGGACTATGGAATGTATTTGCTAAATGATAATAAGTGATGTACCATGTGAGCCAACCATTACCGTACGACCACATTACCTCTGACAAGGGTATAATTACTAGAGACCGTTAGTTGAGTACCCCTGAGGCCCGTTAAGCTAGGCCCAACTGTAATGATAGTCGAATACGAGTTATTACCGTATGTCGATATTTGTAATCTGTATCGAACCCCACCTGATCCTCGAGACCTGGCCACCTATATATAGGGGCCAGGAGGGGACGGTGTAGGGCAGATTGAAAGCAAGCCAGGTTGAACACCCAAGTTTACTTTCGATACACACCTATTTCGACTAACTTTACCTTCGAGTTCATCCGACGTCCTATCTCCCCGATCCTAAGTCCTTCATCTAGGACATTTGTCGAGTTAACCCTCATCAATTGGCGCCGACCGTGGGGACTCTGGGCGTTGGAATCATGAATTCGGCGGCTTTTTCGCTTTTAGCCAACAGCAGTCCAGAAGTCGACGGAAGTCAAGAGGTAGAACTAACAATTGGAAGTTTGAGCATCTTCATCGGGCCGTCGGGTTCCTCTCGCCTTTCAGATCCGACGAAACAAGATCAAGATCCGTCGGCACAAGAACCCGAAACAACAATAATGATGGAGTATTCTGAAGGCTCTTCCAGCGAAGTAAACTCGCCGGTCAGCCTAGAAGAAGTGCAAAAAGAAAAGATCGCAGAAGACGACGAAGAAAAGGAAAATTTTGACGTGGAAGCCCAAATCGATGATCTCACGATCTGCCTCGACAATATCTCAGACAATTCAACAGACACATGGAAGACAGGGTTAGAGCTTTCCGAAGACAGCAACTCGATCTTTTCAAGCTTTAATAGCAACATCGGCAAGCAGTGCCAGGTACTCGCCATTGTGGGCGACAACTCAGAAGAATTTGATGAAAATAACAACCCAGTGATAAACCCAGCAAATATCGACAGAGGAGCAAATCACCTAGCAGAAGGACAAACAATGGAATCCCTCACAGCCAGGGAGAAAATTCGACTATCGGTCGACGAGTGGAAAATAATAAGAGAAGCCGTAGAACATGGCACGCCAATACCATCCAGCTCCAGCAAAGACATGCTTTTTGGGTATCATTATGCCCTCAGGCAGCAAGCAAAACAATTAGCAAAGGAAAAGGTAGAGATACAAAGAAGAAAAGATTCAGCCATCGCAGCCAGTGAAGCTGCTCGTAGAGCACGAAGCGACGCATCGTACAGCAACGCAAGGAAAAATCGTCGACATGGTTCAAGGTACGATAACCTCGAGTATTCTGACAGGCAAAGTATTTCCAAAAACCTCGACTCGTCCTTCCTATCGGTCGACGAGTAGGGAAACATCCTACCAAAAACTCCTGAAGCAGCACTAGTGGCAGCACAGGCATATCTACTTACAACTCGACCAAGTCCAGGAGATCCTAGAGAACATATGCATAGAGCAGCGCTAAACGGACTCAATATGGTGGGCCACAAGCTATCAGCAAAAGGAGAAGAAGCACATCACCACAAGGAAGCGCATAAAGCAAGATCACCTCGCCGTCACAATAGTCCTCGGCATAAAAGCAGCAAACACCGATCTCGATCACCGTCACCAAAACAGCACGGTGGAACTCGAAGATCGCGATCCCCAAACGAAAGGCGCGACTATGAGGACGACGAAAAGGAGATGGGGGCATCGTGCTTTGCCCGTAGAGTTCGCATCACGCCAGTGCCTAAGGGATTCAAGCTACCTCGTGATCAGCAAAAATACGACGGATCACAGGAACCGCAATCATGGCTCGCAGATTACATGCAGGCAGTCCAAATACTAGGAGGAACCAAAGAAACAACAATGCAAAGTCTGCAACTACACCTCACCGGCGCAGCAAGGTCATGGTTGAGCAAATTAGAGAAAGAATCCATTGGAAGCTGGGAAGACCTCACAAAGCAATTTACAAGCAACTTCAGGTCGACATACAAATGACCAGCATCAATAGAAGAAGTCAAGGCATGCGTACAGCAACGCGACAAAACATTACGGGCGTACATCCAAAGATGGAGCCTCATCAAAAATTCAGCAGTCGAAGTTTCAGACGAAAGAGCAATAGACGCGTTCATCATTGGATTAAGGCGAAGAGACCTAGTCGAAGAGATGGGTAGAATCAAGCCAAAAACAGTGTCAGATCTCATGGACACAGCAAACAGATTTGCAGATGGAGAAGATGCGTGCAACAACAAACGGACACGATCTCCAGAGGACGACAGAAGAAACAGATACGGAAGTCAAAGGAGATGATCCCGAAACTACGACACCTACGGCTCTCATAACCAAGTCGCTGCAGGATATAAAGACAATAGTTATCAGGGAAACGAACGCAGAAGCTCGGGATATCGCAGCTACGGAAGAGAAGAGTATAAGAAGTTCCCACCAAGAGAATCCAGAGAGTACAACCCATCACCAGAGGATATGCTCAATGGACCTTGTCATATACATTCAGCGTTCGTCGACGGGAAACGAGTATCAAGGCACGCGATGAAAGACTGCACAACATTCTTAAAGCTACAAGAAGCAGCAATAAACAAACAAACCGAGGCAAGGCGACAAGGATTCGAAGGAAGCAACAATCCCGCGACAAACCAGCAAGGAAACAATGGAGCTCCTCAAGGACAAGACCAGCAAAACAAGGGACACGACGACGACGACGAAGGGTACGTCCCATCAAAAGGACACATTACAGCAATGATACAACCTGTGCCCAAGTCGAACAAAGAAGAAAAGAGTGTAACTCGACAAGTCAATCTAGCAGTCATGTCGCCTCCAGCTACAACAGAATATCTGCATTGGTCAGAACAACCAATCGAGTTCAACAGAGAGGACCACCCCATAACAGTACCTCGGCCAGGAAACGCGCCTCTAGTACTCAAAGCTCAAATCGGCGCGTCTAATGTTGACAGAATATTCATGGACGCAGGAAGTGGAATTAACCTAATATACGCGAAAACACTCAGGGCAATGCACATATCATTGGAATTCCTAAAACCAACAGATTGCTCCTTCCATGGAATCGTACCAGGAAGTGCTAATTATCCATTGGGTCGAATAGCACTCAATGTTTGCTTCGGCAACCGACAAAACTACAGAAGGGAAAAACTAGACTTCGAAGTGATGGACTGGCCATCACAATATCACGCGATCCTCGGGCGACCCGCGTTTTCGCGATTCATGGCAGTGCCTCACTACACATATTTGGTACTTAAAATGCCAGGACCAAAAGGAATAATCACAGTGAAAGGAAGCTTTGAAGTTTCAGATCTCTGCGACAGGGAATTCCACAAGATGGCGCAAAATTTTGGCGTAATAGCCAACCATGCAGAAAAAGCAAAGAGCGCAACTACAGAAGGCGCCAAGCTACTCGAAGGATGCACCGCGGAGCCCAAAACAAAGAAGCCACGAACAGCAACACCAGGAGAAGACACAGGCACAGAAGAGAAAGGGAAAGCTACGGCGACATAAGCATCATAAAGACAATAGAGTAAAACAATAAAGGCCATAAAAGCCACGAGTTATTCCAGGGGCAATGCCCTCTAGATCCAGAACACGGGTCACAGGCCGGATCTCTTGGGTCACCCCATGTATCTTACATTATAAGTATAAATAAAGACAAAGTGTTCCTCATATTCGAGTTTACGAGTCTTTCAAAGAGAATATGCGGCAAACGCTCGAACCATACAAATACGCCTTGAGAATAAATTTCAGACATATAGTCGCGAAAAATCTCTCGCGTTCCACACATACTTTACAACATCGGGTTGTCAGAATCATCTACACCTAAAGGATCTAAATAATGATACTCGCGGAAAAACGCAGCATCCGCCTCTAAAAGCCTAGCTACAAGTCTTCGAGCAGGTTGAAGCGTGTTCTCCACATGAACCCGAAGGCTAGCTCCACCGGGAGCTAAACTTAAGGACATCGTGCTATAATTCAATCTAGGGTGCCACTTGCGTATCCACCCGAGAGCAAAATTGGCACCAGCCACTAAGTTCAGTTCTATTAACCTATGAATACGATGGCTGGATCGGAAAGCATCAAGAAGAAGGGGGAAAGTTGCAGGCAAAGGATTACGGGGAAGCATAATGGAGTGCATAGTTGTAAGAGCTCGCCGGCAACCATCAACTGACTCGCCAATGTGCTGGGCACGATCTTGAAGCAATACAATGGCGCTACGGCGTCGAGGATCAGACCACAGAGTTTCATAGCCAGTCGATATCTTCTCCAAAGCAGCATTTCGCTCAGCAACTCAACGTTCTTCAGCAGCAAAATCCAAGCAAGTACCTACAATGACAAATATATCACAAAAGCAGTGCACAAACAGCCAAAAGAAGAAGTCGAAAGAAAACTCACATCGCAACAGCTCGCCAGCAGACTCGACAATTCCAAGAATGAAAGATTCGCACTCTTCATTGTGAACAACCTTCGCCGTCAAGCTGGAGACCTTTTCTTCAAGAGAAGAGATTTTCTTCATATAGCCGCTGGCCTGGCTAGCCTTTTTAATAGCCATCTGTGCTTGGCGTTTGGCCAAGGATAGGCGAGTCTCAAGATCAGAAATCCTGGAAGAATATTCTTTACAATGACTACATCGACTAGGAGTCGACGAAATCTGAGGATTGAATCCGCGAGCAGAGGAAGGAGCAGGAGCATGAGAAGAAGGATCACTGTCACGCATCGACTACAAAAAGAAAGAAATGAGAAACAATTTCAGAAAGATAGCATAATACTCCATGCAAAGAAGATATATTTACACAAGAGCATAACCCTCTGGCTAAGATTCTCGGGTTACACTTAATTGGAATCTTTACATTCAAAAGGAGAAAACTAAGTACTACAAAGAAGCTGAATCTACGCCACCTCAGCATTGTGCTCCGTGGAAGAAGGGGGCGCGGCCAGTTCCTCGCTAGAAGTCGATGGTGGCACCGGAGCTTTCGGCGCTGGAGATGGTGCAGCAGGCACAGCAGAGGCTGCCGAAGGAGAAATTGTGTTCAGCAATGCAGGCGCCAACTTCTTCGCCTTCTCGAAAAACACCTTCATCTCGTCGCGGGTATAGCCATGAGGGGAGTTAACTTTCTCCCAGTCAAAGTCTGTACCATGCGCAAGAGAAAGGGCAATGACACCTTCGGCGCCGCGCTTAATGGACAGCCCCTTCAGATGGAGAGTAGGGTCTTCGTCGCTGTCAAAAGTCTTGGCGAGCTCAGTCAGGTTCCCCTTCGGGATTGCCATCTTTTTCTTCAGCCACAACCCGGCAAATAGCCGTGACAGAACGCGGCCAACCAACTCAAAAGTTTCCTGGATAGATATCCAGTTCTCTTCGAGTAGGTTAACCGCATCCATAAGAGGATCATCGTCCGTTTGTAGGGATGACGGAGATACCCCTGAGAATTCTACGCAATAGAAAAGAAAAGAAGAGGCAAGTGTCAACAAATACACCAGTGCAACAGGGGACGAAAACAGAAGACAAGTCGAAGAACTTACTTTCGGCAGCAGTAGACATGGTGTGAAGACGCTCTGCCACGGCCTGCTCTCGTTGAGCATGTTCTTTGTTGGCATGTGCTAACGCCCTCTCAGCATTTTTCGCCTTGGCAAGCGCAGATTTTTGCGACTTCTCAGCAATTGCCTTAGCAGAGGTCGCAGCATCATAAGCTTTTTGCGAAGCTTTGAGCTCCGCTTCCAGCGACGCAATGCGAGCATTGGCTGTCGCTAAAGCAGCTGTGAAAGCAGACGAAGGGAAGTCAGATAAACATCAAAAGACAAAAGGGCAGAAGAAAAGTAATGATTGAATATCACAATCGCACCTTCGGAAGATTTTGCAACCTTTAGGTACCCCGCACACTCCATGCCCAGGGCGATAAATCTCTTGACTAAAGCCTGATAAAAGAAGAGTATAAGAGAAGAAGTGCACGAAAGGAGAGAAGGAAAAAAAAGAGTATCGCTCACATCATCAGAAGAAACTGTAGAAGCATGGGCCTCCAGAGAAACCTCGGCTTCTTTGGTCTTCTTCGCGCGTTTGAGGTTTCGGGCTTGAGTTTGAGAAACCTTCTTTATAGAGGCCCTGGTAGTCCTCGGAGCAACATATGGTTCGACAGGCTCCTCAGTCGCCACAGGAGAAGGTGGTGGAATAGCCGTCGCACATGTTGGTGGTTCTTCATCGTCACTACATGAAAAGCATAAGTTATAGGCACTAGGCAAGAACAAAGCAATTGAAAAGTTCGACTACAATACTTACGATGCAAGCATGTCAAAGTACTCCATATCTTCTGCAAGAACGGGGGTTTTTCCAGCCGCTGCAGAACTCGATGAAGCAATTTCGTCGACACGTTTCTGTTTTTTGTCGACACCAACATCTTCAGCAAGAGTAGGAGGAGGAGATGTCGACGAGCTAGTCTCATCTTTTGAACCTTCGACATCATGTCCATCTTGACTTTCGTCAGCCTCGGGGGCTTCAGATGCAGGAGATGCTAGATCAGCAGGAAGGGGCCCTTCCTCCGGAAGAGGGGGACGAGAAACAATGAATTGGTGACCCTGCATATTAATAAGTCAGCAGAGTGCAGAGGCAAAGAGTAATGCAAGTCGAAATTACGAGAAGTTTGAAAAAAATGGATGCAGCAATATATACCTCAGGAATAGGGTGCACGGAGTCGAAGAAATCTGCCTTCAGGTCAGCAACTGAGTGCTCCTTGGTGAGCTTGGTGAGATTCCTGACTCGCTTGTCGACATCTTCTTTCGACATCAGATTTTCAGATATGCGAGTAGGGTCCTCCAAGCCAGAATAAGTCCAAAGCTTGGTAAGGCGGTGCTGTAGGGGTTGAACTCGACGTTGTATGAAAAACGCCATGAGTTGGGTACTCGACAAAGCACCTCCTAGGCCTATTTTCAGATTTTTAATGCGGGATAGAAGAGGAAGGATTTGTGCAACTTCCGCATCTGAGGGAAGTGAGTCCCATGACTTCAATTTCTTCACCTCTTGAGACGCGTCAAAGGGAGGAAGGCCGAACTCATCTTCGGGAGAGGATCTGCGGTCCTTAATATAGAACCACTTTGTCCTCCACCCTTGGACAGACGCGGCCATAGAAAATTCAAGATATTGCGCCTCAGGGCGCACAGAAATGACGGCTCCGCCCAGTTCGGGTTTCCTTGCCAGAGAAACATTGGGGCGGAGTCGAAAGATCGATCTCCAGAGAGCAAAGTGAGGCTCAATGCCCAAAAATGACTCGCAAAGAGTCACGAAGCAAGCAATATGCAGAAGGGAATTTGGTGTGAGCTGATGAAGCTGCACACCGTAAACAAATAGAAGCCCACGGAGAAACTCATGGGCAGGAAGGGAGAAGCCGCGAAGAAGGAAAGCAAGGAATATTACCCGATAACCGCTCGGGGGCTTCGGGATCCGTTCAGTACTGGGGAACTTGATGGAGTCCTGGGCGGCGATAAGGCCGTCTGTCGTGGCCTTCTCCACCTCCTTCTTGGTGATGGTGGAGCGAACCCAGTTGGTGGCAGAGGACTTGGCCATATCGCTCTTGGTGGCCAGATGCTTCACGCGCATTCAGCACAAAAGTGCGCTTGGGGGCTCCGCAAGAGAGGAAGAGGCAGAGGAGATCGGTAATGGAGGTGGCAGAGTTAACGAGCTGGTAAACAGTACGATTCCCCACTATGCCATTTATATATCTTCTGAGAGAAGGATCGTGGGTTGCGACGTGGCGCAAAGATCGGAAATGGCAGCCCACCAACGGTCAAAAATCGTGCAGCCCGTTAAACGGTCATAAAATCGCGGAAGTTACAGTGTTACCCATAAAACGGTTCGCACTGATGAAGAGTTACGTCATCATTGACACGATAAAGTAAAGGTACGAGGATGGCGCCGACAAATGCTGAATTTATGGAAAGGATCATCTATGAAGAATTTTTAGGTTATAGCCTTGGGGGCTGTTACTTTCAAAGATAGTCGAATACAACTCTTCATTCAAATGGTGGACTAATACTCGACAACAAGGTGTTCTTGAAAGTATCTCGAGTTGAAGAACTTCGAAGTTGAAGTGTTTCAAGTTGAAGTACGACGAGCTACATTATGTCTTGAGCCTATACTCGAAAAAATACTTTTTTCGACTATAGCCTCGGGGGCTACTCCCATCGGGAGCGCTGAGCGCGCACCCGACGATATTCATTGGCAAAGCATTGAAGATTGGAGAAGTGTTACTCCCATCGGGAGCGAGTTTTATGGTTGTAGAAACCCGAATATTTTCAGTCAAACTTTGACTACGACATAAGATCCTCGAGTTGTGTTATCGCAACAAAACTCGAATGCCGTGACTTGTCACGAAGGTAAGACCCCGGGATCCGTCCTATGTGGCCTGGTATACACACATGGATGCGCTCTGCTGGTATGTATCCGTGTCTACGACGCGAAGAAAATCCTGGTGGACGCACTGGGTACCCTGAGAACCACTGGGACTCATTTTTTGTAAGTCCTAAATGAGGCAAAAGGGTGAGTTTGACCGGTATCCCGAATTCAAGTCCAAGGGGATTGAATTTGAAGTAGGTGACAAGTATCTGTTCCGGCAGTTAACTGACCTCTTGATCCGTCAGAGTTGTCAGGTTTGTTCATCGAGACCCCTTGCGAGCAAATTATCATCAATATAAGTCGAAAGACCAAGTCGAAGATTTGAAGATAAAGTCGAAGAATTGATCAAGTCGAAGATTTAAAAATTAGAGATTCAACCCGAATCTGTAATTCTGGTAGAATCTCAGGGGCTACTGACAAGGGTATAATTACTAGAGACCGTTAGTTGAGTACCCCTGAGGCCCGTTAAGCTAGGCCCAACTGTAATGATAGTCGAATACGAGTTATTACCGTATGTCGATATTTGTAATCTGTATCGAACCCCACCTGATCCTCGAGACCTGGCCACCTATATATAGGGGCCAGGAGGGGACGGTGTAGGGCAGATTGAAAGCAAGCCAGGTTGAACACCCAAGTTTACTTTCGATACACACCTATTTCAACTAACTTTACCTTCGAGTTCATCCGACGCCCTATCTCCCCGATCCTAAGTCCTTCATGTAGGACATTTGTCGAGTTAACCCTCGTCAACCTCTAAATGGGAAGGGGCTTGGTCCGTAGCTTGTTTGCTTTAGTATGGGAGACCTCATTTGAACTTATAGAAGCGTGAATCCCACAGGGACGCTTCCGAAGCCGGGACTTGCCATAGCTGTGATGGAGGATACCACAGACTATGGGAGTCCAAAATAAAGCACTCTGTAGCCGGAAAAACTATGAGTTCCATTCCGTATCTGGACTCGTAGGGAGGATCCTATACTAAAGTAGGCGAGTGAAATATTTTGTTTGATTATCTGAACCTCGCATACTTTGTGTATGACGATCCGAGGATTTCTCCCGACAGATGTATCGAATCTTGTGGGTAAAGTGTACCCCTCTGCAGAGGTTTTCAAAACTATTCGAATAGCCACGTCCGCGGTCATGGACAGTTGGCAAGCTGTACTTGACTTTTGTCAAGAATGTTAACAACTGAAGTTGAACATGGTGAATGACTTGACTTGATATTTGATGGTGACCAACACTTGAAGTTCCTCTTTAGATTTAACTTAGAGAATTAAATCTTCTTCTCTACTAATGAAAATTCTTGGGAAACAAAACTAGCTTTTTGCAAACAAACTTAGTGCTTAGTCCACCATATCAACCATGCATATATCTTTCATCACTTTGTTTCTAAGATGGTTTGCGAGTGCATCCAATGTACTCATGGCTGGGTCCGTGGCTATTAACTTGGCCAGATTTGAAGGAGAAAGATCATGAAGGAAGGACATTCAGACGACTTTGCAAATTAGGTTCATTTCCTACTGTCCGCTTTGCCTGTGCGGTTGAAGCTTGACAATATGGACCCAAAGTGTTATTCCGCTGCATGTTGATGTAATGTAAGGTTTGGTCTGTGCGACCACCTATGTAATCCCCTTTATTTACTATTAAATGCTATGACTGTGATATCAACTACGTTATGTAAATCACAACAATGATTCTGGGATTGTGATGGATTACATAACGGGCACTTCGAATTTGTTATAAATTCGGGGGTGTTACATATTGTAACAACCCAAATTTTTGGAAATTTAGAAACAAATAAAATTTATTAAAATACCAAATTTTGGACCCAACAAAAACTTTTATTTTAAATTTAAGATTTATTTCTTGTCTTTCCGGAATTGGAAATTTGAGCATTTTTGCTCCCATGCTTGAAATAAGAATAATAGGAGAAAGGTTTTAAACCAAATACTTTGAGCAAAACGTTTCACTCCCTTTCTTTTAAAAGAAAATAGTTGGAAAGAAATAAAACCCTATTGCAATAAACCCAGCTGCTTGTTTTAGTCGTTGGAATAAAAATACCCATTTTGAAAACTTAGTTCCAAAACCTTTGCAAAAATCCACATGATTTCCTAGCCAATCTTTGATACCAAAATAAACCTTTGTTTATAAAATAGTTTATTTGATACAACTTTGTTTTCTATCTATTTAAATCTTGCATGAGTGCATGTTAAATCCATTTGGAAATAGTTCAAGTGAACAAAGTCATCCAATCCCATGCAACAAGAAAGAAAACACAAAGAAATAAGAAGAAACACAAAACCCTAAATAGGAAACATAAGAAAAAGGATCTAGAAAATGTTATTGCCTACACCACTTTGCCCTTCTATATTAAGAAATCGTTGATCTAGACCATCATGGATCTCTCCACAGTACACAATAACAAGTTATAAAGATTCAAGACCGCATAGTTTGAAGCCAGAAACTATGTTTAACCCTATTCAAATTTCTACCAAAGTTTGAATTCAAATAAGAGGTCATTCCCAACTCCATGTCATCTCCAAGAAAACCAACACCTTTGGACCAAGATAAAACTTTTGCACTTCATATTGCATGTATGCATGGATTTCTAATATAGGTCTTTTATGATTTCATGTGTGTTATAATTTGTTGTGCAATGATTAGTTAATTCAAACTTAACCAACAGAAGCATTAGAGAAGAACCACAAAGACCAAAAGAACCAGAAGCAAGAGGAATAAAGAAAAAGAGAAGAAAAGTTTGATCTAGAAAATATTATTGACTACCCTACTTTGGACACTTAGATTAAGAAATCTGCAACTCAACTAAGGGTGTGATCAGTTGGTTGAGCAAGACCAAACCACATTCTTGCTTGACCAACAAATTTCAAACAAAAAATCAAATGCTAACCTAACTCAAACATCTGCCAAAGATTGAATCTGAATCAGTGGCCTTTCCTCAAATTGCAATTAGGTTTTTCGCAAAACATCACCGTTCAGCACAACAAAAATATTTCTGGAACCCTTGCTGAATACCTTGACAACTCCAATTGGAATTTTTCAAAAATTCAAATTTTGATTTCATGCGGTACCACACTATGCGTATCTTACGCTAAAAATTCCAGGACCCAAAGGAATGATCACAATACAAGGGAGCTTCGAAGTAGCCAATACTTGCGACAGAGAATTCAATAGAATGGCGCAAATCTTCGGCATGACAGCAGAATACGAAAGACTGAAAGGAGAAACTGATCATAATGTGCTACCCGATGTTGGACGATCCCTGCCAGATCAGGCTTTCGACACAACTCAGGACTCGAAGAAAATTTAGGTCCATCCAACGGACCCAAATAAGACGACATCAATCGCGGTAAACCTGGATCCCGCATAGGAAAGCGCGCTCATCGAGTTCCTCCGTGAGCGTTGGGAAATCCTCGCCTGGTGTCCTTCAGACATGCCAGGGGTTCCCAAGGAACTCGTCGAGCACGCACTAAATGTGGATCCTAATGCAAAGCCAGTCAAGCAACCACTGCGAAGATTTGATGAACCCAAGAGGAAGGCGATAGCATCAGAATTGCACAGGCTAGAAAATGCCGGATTTATGAGAGAAATAAAAACTTCGAGTTGGATATCCAATCCAGTCATCGTACCCAAGAAAAACACAGACGTACAAATAGTATGTGTCGACTACACATCTCTCAATAAGCATTGTCCAAAGGATCCCTTCCCTCTACCCCGCATCGATCAGATAATTGATTCAACAGCGGGATGCGCAAGGCTTTCCTTTTTGGACGCATATTCTGGTTACAACCAGATCAAATTGAAAAAAGAAGACGAAGAAAAGACAGCCTTTATCACACCATATGGGATGTTTTGCTATCAAGTAATGCCATTCGGCCTAAAAAATGCAGGAGCAACTTATCAACAGATGATGCAAAATTGCCTTGGAGGACAAATAGGGCGCAACATCCAAGTCTACATTGATGATGTAGTCATCACTACAAGAGAGGAGGAATCCCTTATCAGCGACTTGGCAGAAACCTTTCACAACCTGAGCAGGTACAAACTTAAGCTTAACCCGACAAAGTGTTCCTTCGGCGTATCAGCAGGGCAACTACTAGGGTTCTTGGTGTCAGCACAGGGAATAGAGGCGAACCCAGAGAAAATACAAGCAATTTTAACAATGGGGAAACCCACGAAACTACACAACGTACAGAAGCTCGCAAGACGCGTCGTGGCACTAAGTCATTTTGTTGCTCGATTGGGAGAAAAGGCACTCCCATTCTATGCACTTATGAAAAAGTCAGATGATAAGTTCGAATGGACAGCAGAAGCAGACGCAACTTTTGCGCAGCTGAAAAAAGTGCTTTCCACACCGCCAGTGTTGGTCGCACCAAAAGAAAAGGAGCCGCTATTACTTTACATCGCTGCAACCCATCAGGTGGTGAGTATAGTACTAGTAGTCGAAAGAAGTGAAGAAGCCAAAGCCCATGGCATCCAGAGGCCGGTATATTTCATCAGTGAAGTACTATCTCTGACAAAACAGAGGTACCCACATCATCAAAAGCTTGCATATAGTGTTTTTACAATAGCACGAAAATTGCGACAATACTTTGCGGTGCACCCAATCATAGTGGTCAATGAAGCACCACTATCGAACATATTGAAAAATCCTTCGGCAACAGGACGTGTCTCTTTGTGGGGAATCGAGTTATCTCCCATGGACATCACATACGAGAAAAGGAAGGCAATCAAATCGCAAGTCTTGCCAGATTTTACAGCAGAGTGGCTGGAGCTGCAGAGCACCGGACCGCCAGACTTATCAAGTGTTTGGACAATGTACTTCGACGGTTCTAAGAGAGTCCAAGGCGCAGGCGCAGGAGTAGTCTTGATATCGCCGCATGGCGACAAATTGAAGTATGTTTTAAGGATGAGGTTTTCGCAAGCTTCTAACAATGAAGCAGAATACGAGGCTTTGTTGCATGGAATGAAGATGGCTAAAGCATGTGGAGCAACTCGCCTAAAAATATTTGGAGATTCGAACCTTATTGTTCAGCAAGTTATGAACAGGTGCGACACAATCAATGACAACATGATGGCCTACAAGAACTTATATCACTATCTCGAAGGAACATTTGATGGATGCAAAGTCTCGCACATTAGCAGAAACAGCAATGAAGAAGCCGACAACTTAGCAAATATCGGGTCACAGTGTCTACACGTACCATCTGGAGTATTCTGGGAGGAAATAGTGGAAAGGTCAATAAAAAGTGTCAAAAATTTGACTACTGCAGCAGGCTCGGGGGCTACGCCGGAACCCAAGGAAGTCATGATGATAGAAGAACCCTGGATGCAGCCATATCTCGCATACATGATAAATAAACAATTACCAGAAGATGCAATGGAAGCCAAGAGGATAACTCGACGATCGAAAGCGTTTGTCGTGTTGCAGGGGAAATTATACAAGAAGAGCATTATCGGCGTTTTGCAGCGTTGTGTAACACCTCAAGAAGGACAAGTAATACTAAAAGATATACACGGTGGAGTGTGTGGCCATCATGCTAGCAGTAGGGCAATAGCGGCAAAGGCGCTCCGAGCAGGATTTTATTGGCTAACAGCCATCGAAGACGCAAAAGATATAGTCCGGAAGTGTGAAGCATGTCAAAGATTCGCATCTCACCCGCATGCACCAGCAGCAGAGCTACAGCCAATACCATTGTCCTAACCCTTTGCAAAGTGGGGCCTCGATATGGTGGGAAAGTTGCACAAATCTTGGCCAGGGGGACATGTTTACATGCTAGTGGCAGTTGATAAATTTACCAAGTGGGTGGAAGCGGCTCCGGTAACAACTCAAGATTCGACAGCAGCAATCAACTTCATCAAGTCAATAGTGTTCCGTTTCTGTGTACCATATAGCATCATCACAGACAACGGGACAAACTTCACTTCGAAAGAATTCAAGAGTTACTGCGAAGGACTAGGAATCAAGCTCAAATTTGCATCTGTGGCACACCCGAAGACAAATGGGCAAGTTGAAAAGGCCAATGGCTTGATATGCAGTGGGATAAAAAGAGGCTCTTAGCACCTCTAGAGAAAGCCAAGAGCGCTTGGGTAGATGAATTGCCCTCCCTTCTTTGGAGTCTAAGAACCACGCCTAACGCAGCAACTCAAGAAACTCCTTTCTTCCTGGTCCATGGCGCAGAAGCCGTACTTCCAGTCGAAGTTACACACGAAGCTCCAAGAGTGACGACATACGACGAAGCAACATCAATAGAAGCATTGCAAGACGATGTCGATGCACTAGATGAAGCAAGAGATAAAGGATTAGAAAGAGCCACGCAGTATCAACAGAGCCTGCGAAACTACCATAGTAGTCGAGTTCGTCCACGATCCTTTGTGGTGGGAGATCTAGTTTTGCGACTCAGGCAAGACAGCCACGGCAAATTAGAGTCCCCTTGGGTGGGACCTTACATCGTCACAGAAGTGATACCAGGAGGAGCTTATCGACTACAAGACAAGAAGACAGGAAAAGACGAGAGCAACCCGTGGAATGCGGAGCAGCTACGATGTTTTTATGCGTAGAATAAATCTAGTGGTATCAGTAAACTCGAGTTAGCCTTCTGAACCCAGAACATGAGGCCACAGGTCGGGTTCCTTGGGTTGAACTCGACAAAATTGTACAGATATTTCTACTTCTCCGCTCGGGGGCTTCAACCCTCGGGTCATACGAAAGAAACTTTTATCCCGACATGGAGATCTTTTACACTACTAGGTTGTGCAGACAACCCGATATTCTTCAAAATAATTGGTTCACAAAGAACCCGATATATATAAGGCATACCTCAGAACAATGATTTGTTCTCATGGTACTATTAAAAGCATCAAAAGCAAAGTACGAGTATTCATTACAGATAGTACGGCAGCAAGGACACTAGGAAAAGAGATTACATAAAAGCAGATCCTAAACTTCAGTTTCATACTCCTTCTGGCATTGGGTGCCGTCATAGATCTTCACATCGAACTTTGACGCGCCGATGTGGAAGTCAAAGGTCATGAAGAAGCCTTGGTGGAGGTCGTGGTCTTCTGCAAACCGCGACCAGCCACCCTTGAAGTATTGCTCGTCGTCGCCATCATACCAAACCTCCACTTGGTATGGAGTCCCTCCACCAGATTGTTCACGAAGAACCGCTTCCCGCAGTTCTCGCCCATCCATGAACTTGGTAAAATTCAGCGGTAGGCGCTGAATCTCGCGGCACTGCGCCATGGCAATGCAGAAGAAAGAAAATATTCTTGGAGAAGCAGAAGGAGTAGCAGGAGGAGGAGCGCTTGGACCTGCGACGACGCCAGTCACCTTGGGTTTATTTTTGCTACCAGGTGGGCGGCCGGGATGGCGCTTCACCGGAGCGGCCGATGACGGTCCTGCGGCGGCCAGAGTTGCTTTGTTTTTGCTTCCACGAGGGCGGCCACGACCCCGCGGCGCCACCGGAGAGCCAAGGTTCAGACGAGAACCATCTGCATCAGCCATGTGGAAAAGAGGGAAGACTAGAAACCCTAGATGAAAAGAGGAGACGATGCGGCGGAGGAGGAATCTGATTAGGGTTTTTACCCTTGTCAAAGATGCTTTATTTATAAGCACATATTATCGGGCCCCCGTGATAGCAAAGCCCATAAACATATTTACAAAGGAGTTAAATTCTGCATATAGCAGACGATAATAACAAAGGGAAAAAAGGGAGAGTATAATCGGAGGATATGAAAAGCCTCGCATTGGTCTTGGGGGCTTACAAACAGGAGAAGCAAGAAGGAGGAAGAAGTGAATTTTGAGCCTATGATTGACTACAAGTATCCAACCATAGCCTCGGGGGCTACTCCCATCGGGAGCGCTGAGCGCGCACCCGATAGAAATTAAGACAATCAACAATGAAGATGAAGAGAGTCTATTATGCAAACTTCGACTACGTAGTCGACAAAACATAGAGCGATTACTCCCATCGGGAGACATTGGGAAGAAGTTAATTCAAAATTCTTTGATTTTATCAGTCAAAAGAGACTGCGACATGAGATTCTCGAGTTGCGTTATCGCAACGAAACTCGAATCTTGTGATTTATCACGAAGGTAAGACCCCGTGATCCATCCTGTGTGGCCTGGTATATGCACATGGATGCGCTCTGCTGGTATGTATCCGTATCTACGACGCGAATAAAATCCTGGTGGACGCACTGGGTACCCTGAGAATCACTGGGATTCATTCTTTGTAAGACCTAAATGCGGCAAAAAGAATGGGTTTGACCGGTATCCCGAATTCAAGTCCAAGGGGATTGAATTTGAAGTAGGTGGCAAGTATCTGTTCCGGCAGTTAACTGACCTCTTGATCCGTCTGAGTTGTCAGGCTTGTTCACCAAAACCCCTTGCGAAATGTTATCATGAAAATAAGTCGAAAATACCAAGTCGAAGATTTGAAGATATGAAGAAGTCGAAGAATTAATCAAGTCGAAGATTTAAAGATTAGAGATTCAACCTGAATCTGCAATTCTGGTAGAATCTCAGGGGCTACTGACAAGGGTATAGTTAATAGAGCCCGTTAGTTGAGTACCCCTTAGGCCCGTTACGCTAGGCCCAATTGTAATGAT
Source organism: Dactylis glomerata (assembly GCA_007115705.1). Lineage (NCBI taxonomy): Eukaryota > Viridiplantae > Streptophyta > Magnoliopsida > Poales > Poaceae > Dactylis > Dactylis glomerata. The sequence goes on from QXEO01000452.1 coordinate 1,032,653, forward strand.
AGTCGAGATACGAGTTCTTACCGTATGTCGATATTGTAATCTGTATCGGACCCTACCCGATCCTCGAGACCTAGCCACCTATATATAGGGGCCAGGAGGGGACGGTGTAGGCCAGATTGAAAGCAAGCCAGGTTGAACACCCAAGTTTAGTTTCGATATACACTTATTTCGACTAATCTTACCTTCGAGTTCATCCGACGCCCTCTTCCCCCGATCCTAAGTCCTTCATCCAGGACATTTGTCGAGTTAACCCTCGTCACGAGGAGAGATGGTGCACACAAGAGAATTGGCCACGTGCCTCCTGTCCTCTCTCCCTGGTGCGCCGCCCCTCTCCACCTATCTCTCTCTCTCCCTCTCGCATGGCCTCCTGAAGAGCTGCGTAGGAGCGAGAGGACACCACCGCTGCACACCGTCATGCTGCGGAGTTTCTAGATCCCGTCTGAAGCCATCTACTTCCGCAATCTCGGCTGGATCCAGGATTCTGGAAGTTATCATGACCGTACGTGTGTGAGTACGCGGAGGTGCTTCCTGTTGTGGCGTCGGAGTTGTTGCACCAAGTTCTTCAATGACCTTGAGGTCGTCTACGTTGGCTTCATCGACATCGCTTGTGCAGGAGCGTTAATCTCACGTTCGGTCGTCAAGGGTATGTCACCAAACACCAATTTACCGTTACAACATTACTAGTAGATAGATCTTTGGGCAACTCGGAGTTGCGTAGGAATTTTTTTTGTTATTTGCATCAAACCCAACAGATTCCGATATTGTTTCCTCCCTTCAATTCTACCCCGGAGGCAACCTACACAGCCTTTCTTTATTTTCAATCCCCTAGGGCTTCATACGTCACGTGGAAAAATCCCCGAGACAATATATAAACTCTTTTAGGTCAATACGAAGGTCAAGGTGGGCCATCCCATGGCGCTGGTCCTCTTTATCCTAGAGACATGGAATAATTCCCTCGCGCCAAAGGAAAAAAACGGATACAATGCATTGCATAAATTGGTCTTTTCTTCCGTTAATTTACAGTCCGAAGGGTGGTTTTCAAAGTGCGCTCTAAAAGGATTTACAGTTTCTAAAAGCGCACGGAACGTGAAGGATTGAGCACTAGTGGAAAAAAGGGCTTCCATTCGTCCCATTAGTCCCCAACCAAATTCGATCCGGGGCTAAAGGGTCCATTAGTCCCGGTTCATTTGAAAATGTGGGCCAGGGGGTATTAGTCCCGGTTCAAATGGGCCCTTCAGTCCCGGTTTTAGCCAACAACCGGGACTAATGCCCCCTGGCCCTTTAGTCCCGGTTCGTGGCTCAAACCGGGACTAAAGGTCACCCTTTAGTCCCGGTTCGTGCCACGAGCCGGGACCAATGGCTCGTTCAAACAAACCATTCGCGCCAGTTACGATCGACGACGCTTCGGATCGATTGACTTCATTAACGACGACGCTTCGTATCGTCGCGCGCTGATCGGGAACCGGCGCCGGCGCATTGGGAACTCACGCCTGCATTCATCGCCGGCCGGCGTGCTCTCATCATCTCCCTTCCTCTACACTATATAAAGCACTCATATTTGATCATCTAAGCACACCATCTCTAGCCTTATTCCCCAAAACATCTCTCCCACATCACCATACCGCCGGCGCCCGAGAGCTCTCTCTCCCTCGACAATGGAGGAGCAATTTTTTCCCCGGTCTCGGATCTACTACGTCGTCATCGAAGAGATGAACTTCACCATCACGGAGACTCTCCGTGCTTTGAGGGTGGAGAAGTGGATCCGCGCGGTCAAGCGCTGGTTCCTCGACGACGCACCGGTCAAGTGCGTGGGCTTGGATTGTGAGTTCACCACTCACGAGCTCCCGCAGCGTGCCGCCGTCCTTCAACTCTTGTTGGCGTCCGAGATATTTGTCTTCCAGATTTGTAAGGCCAATGGCGTGCCGCAACTACTCAAGGACTTCTTGAAGGACACCACCATCAAGTTTTGTGGTGCGGCTATCAACAATGATCTGCGCATGCTAAGGTCATACGAAATTGTTATTCCGTCCGTGTATGATCTTCAACAGGTTGTCCCAAACCCCACTAGCAAGCTAACGCCGAGTCTCTATGATTTGGCCAATGCTACTATTGGGACACATCTTGAGAACAAGAAGAGGGACAAGAAGAAGAAGGACAAGAAGAAGAAGGAGAAGAAGAACAAGAAGAAGGGAGAAGAAGAAGAAGATGATGATGAAGAAGAAGAAGAACTAATTTTTGGTTGGGAAAAAGTTCCATTGAGCTTCAACCAACTATTATATGCCGCTTTAGACGCTCACCTAGGCTTTGAGATTGCTAGGAGATTCTGGAAGCTAAAGGGCTACAATAGCCATGTTGATCGTCTTAACCTTAATAATTAGGTGGATGATTATGTATGGAAAAATGTTGGATTGAGCTTGCTTGGAAAATATACTCCCTTTGAGCCATGTTGGATGAGTATGTTTGGAAAAATGTACTCCCTTTGTTTCGGTTAACAAAGTCTATTAATTTTCGAATTTGTGATTTTTCAAGTATTTTGGCTTTTTTGAATATTTTAATTATTAAAAATTAATAATTAAATTATACATAAAGATTATTTGAAATTCATTGGTGCTTATTATTCTTAATCATTGTTTCTTATTTTGTGAATTTATTTGGAATTTAAAAAAGTAATATTATATATTATCGAACTGTATAGGTTAATAGAATTGGTACCATACCATTATCAAGAAGTCGCGAGCGCAGTCTTGGAAGCTAGTAGGGAAGGAATGGAGAAGTTAAGCGTGCTAAGGGTGGAGCAGTGTGAGGATGGGTTACCGACCGGGAAGTGAGGACCACAAGTACTTGTAATTTAAGATATGGAGTGAGAGCCATAAATATCTAATTTGATATGACAATAGAGATGATTAGATAATAGAGAAATAAAGAAAAATAGAGAAATAAAGAAAATACAGAAATTCCGAAACAGAAAATACAATTTTATTCCGAATGGACCTATAGTCCCGGTCCGTGTTACGAACCGTGACCAAAGGTCCTCCAGCCGCAGCACATGCCCCGGGCCACATGGAGGACCATTGGTCCCGGTTCATAAGCAACCGGGACTAAAGGCTGGAGCCCAGCCTTTAGTCCCGCTTTGTTAGTCCTGGTTGCCACAACTGGACTAATGGGCTTTACAAACCGGGATTGAAGACCTTTTTTCCACCAGTGGAGATACATATGATGCACCAGAGCTTCGATATAATGCACCAGATCATCTTTTGAGTCCTGGAAATCCTCTTTCATATGTGGGATTCTCCAGCTAGCTCCATGTCGTCTATCTCCAAGGATCGATTGGGCTACTGCGTGCACATCCGCCGCTAATGAACTTGGCTACATAGCTATAGCTCAAGAGCTGCAGGTGCTTAATAGCTAGGCTAGCTAGCCCACAAAACCCTGCATGCATTGCATGCATGTACACCCAGGCCAACCAAATGACTCGTGCTTCGTGTGAGCTTCTCGATGCATACATACGCACATATCATATCGTCCGAGTTGTCAAAGTAACCAAGCATGCCTGCCCTGCACAGCCTCCTGATCCTAATGCTCGAGCTAGCTCCCAGTCCTACTACCAGACCCACACTAGCTTTAATCAGTGAGGCTGCTGATGCATGCTGCACGCCCTCTGAACTGAAAGCAGCCGCCTGCACCAAGTAAGGGTGTGTTTGGTAGCCTGTATCACTAGAGAAAGACTTTCTCACCTCAGACAAGTTGATCTCATACAAGCTTCCCTCAGATTTTCTTGCATGTTGGTAGGTTGACTGTGTTCAAACAAGCTGGACAGAGATATTGTTTGGTGGGCTGTATGAGTTGAGAATTGATTTTTTGCACAGAGGACCTTGAACATAAAATAAAAAAGCAATCAAATCCCTGAACATCAAATAAAAAGCAATCGGGTCCTGAAAAGAAAAAGAAAAAGCAATCCGGTCCCTGGCAGTGGCTCCACGGCCGTCCGGCGCCGGCGAGAGGTGCAGCGGCGCCGGCGAGAGGTGCAGCGGCGCGTCGCCCTCCATCGAGCTGCAGCGAGGCGCGGAGGCGCGTCGTCTTCGGGAGGAGGCCCAACTCAGAGCTTCTCTCCTCAGCCGGGCTGAGGAGCCTTTTTTGGGTGAGGTGGGCACTGCCCAGATGGACCGAGCCAGGCTACCAAACACCTAAAAGTGAGAAAAGGTGGGATGAGGAGAGAATCTCTGAGTTGGGCCAACCTACCAAACACACCCTAAACCTCTCTCAAACTCTATGTCCCTCTCCACATACTCTATATTCTACTTATATTTTGAAAGGGAAAAGGATCTGGAAACCTTTGCAGTTTGCAATGTTTAGGAGTTTATGCCAAAGTAGCCACCTATGCATGCGCAGCTACTTGGATACACATGGAGTATAAACTATAGCTTGGCATGCAGCTTGTTGTAGCCCTGCTCAGCCCTAACCTCATAGCCTCTGATCTGCTGTCTTCTTTATTTTTATGATCTTTAGCTGCCGCGCGCCCCCATTTGGCACACAGATTAACAAGGGGAACAATCCAAGCACATGGAAACAAACCTTCAGATCGCACTTGCAGATCGAGAGGGAAAAAAGAGTAGTATCTGCTTGACGATAAGCTCGATCCAACGAAGAATGTGGACGAAACCGAAAAGAAGTGGAAAACAGTAACAACAAAAGGTACTTCTATTTTTCTTTCAGAATAAAAAGCTGGAGCTTTGTGCTGAATTAGTATAAACTTGTGCTATGGGAATTTCCACTGTAAGTTGCATTATATATAGTTGTTTTAAATGTATTCATGGGAGTAATCTATTTTTTGTTGTACAGATATTTGAACACGAAAAAAACAAATAACTATCTCCACATTATAGCATTTTTATTATTTCTAAGTCGCATAAAAAATTGTTTTCCATGTTCAGTAATTTCGCTGTACATACCTTCAAATTTGCAACTACGGAAGTTAAGATGGTCAATTTCTCAGTTAACTAAGAAATAGACACTTTCTTATTTAATTGCATGCATGCTACTCTAAGTTGGTGACTTTGCTAGGGTATTTATATATCTCGACATGGATCATAGTCAAGTAATAGGCTATGTAATTTCGAAATCTTTAGAATCGTTCTAGATTATTGATTTAAGTTTGTAATATATCACAAGTAAGCAAAAAAAATATTATCCAATTAACCAACTAAAAGGAACATAATTTACACCAGATAAATAAAATGCAACAACATTCAAGCGTTTTATTAGGAAGGACATTCAAGCCTCAATATTACTCTTATGTGTGTATAGGAGGCGTAATCAATTTCAGTATGTTGCTGCTGGTATGAATGTGGTGTCTACGGGTCACCGCTTAGCACACATTCAGTAATTTTTAAGCACTATTGATTTGAGTTTTCTAAAATTTGTACTGGAGAAGTTGATGATAAGCTGAACAAAGGCCCGGAAAATACTCATGGACGGACAAGAGGAACTTGAAAAACGGCAATGCATGTGTGCTAACTGTTGGCATTTGGAAAGAAATTGGACAGAATGAAAGATGCTACAAGTAGTACCTGCATGACAAGTCTTACCTTGTCTCCTTTTCTCTACTACTTCCCTCATAAAATTCATACTATAAAGAAACAAAGACATCAGGTCTAGCTTGGGTTTAGCTAGTGGGACCCTAGTGGCATCCAGGCGCTTGTGTTCCATCAAATGGAAACCCATGGTTTCGGTTAGAGAGACATGGTTCTGACCGAGGGTCCCGTGACACAGTCTGACAGATCGATGCAGTGACTCATTGGCTCTGTGGGAAGATACCCCTGGTACATAGGGGGCAGCCCTTTGCGTGCTGTCAATCAGTCTATGGTGAGAAAATCTATACATGCATGCAGAACCAGGAGACAAGAACTTGCCAATGCTACTTCATAATTTACTCGACCAGCAGAGGTACACTGTTGCTCTGAATTATGTCATTTTCAGTGACGACACTATATTGTTCGTAATTTCTGATAAAATATAACTAGAAAAATGCACTCTCCCCTAAAAATTGAATCGACTCATCAGAATCCGTTGTATGAGTTAATTCGTCTCAGGAAGTATTTTCATTTCAGTCTTTTAGTACAAACGATTCACATTTTGAAAATCATGTCAATCTCCAAAGACAACCACTTGGGGTTGAAATCTCAAAAATTCTGAGAAAACATACATGTACCCATGGATGTAGGCTATACAAATTTTCTTAACATGTAGTACTTTAAGCTATGATCTACACAATGATACAAATACGTGGAGCAACTTAGAGTTGCATTTTCCCCTTCTGGAGACACGAATTTTTACTTTTAGTTACAATTTAATGTATTATTTAACATACTCTTATATGTGTAGAACATACAGTTATATGTATCCGTTGGAAAAAAAGAGCTCTTTCACGGTGACTGGGATGATACATTGGTACCATCCGGTACAGTCTAGTCTGAACTTTTGTGAACGTTGTGTCTAAATTTTGGTAGCTTGATTAAAACAATTGATTAATCGCCATGTATAAGGTGAGTTCGACACGAACGCGTGCACTGCCTCTCACATATTGGCCCGTGTAGACGTGCTGCCATGGCTCCCTCGCCGCTCGGGATGGACCATGCATGCACTGGTCATCAGCTAATTCAGCGGCGTTAGGGGTCACTCTTGGCACAGGCGCCCAGGCCTCTCTGAGATCGGCGAGCACCAGCGACGAGTACTCCCTGAAAGGCGTCGATGGAGAACGACGAGTACCCCTGCGGCCTCTCGCACGCTGCGCCGGCCACGGCACCGCCCCTCACCCGATCCATCCGGCCAATAAAATTAAAGTCTCTAACTGCTTGCTAAACTATCCCTAGCCCTATTTCTGGTTCTGTACTGCACTAATGCTTTGCTTGGGTTTGGTTAAGTTCTAGGGCGTGTGGCTAGGCCGGTGTGCAGCTGCTACTAGGGGGAACCGGGGAAGACGGAGAGTAGGATTGGCATGGTAGAGTACCTTATTGTGCTGAGAGTCAGAAACGGAATGGAGTCCAGCAACATTCGAGTATTCGGCCTGGCCGTCTAAATAGCAGAGGACGCAAGAGGCTCCAGCACTGGATATATGTTTCTTTTTTTTTGAAAAGGGGATGAAGCCTAGGCTCTGCATCAAAATAATGCATATGGCAATGTCTTATTTTATTATCATTTGAGTACATATTTCAAAGTTTAGAGTTCACGGACCACAGAAGGTAGATATATGAATTAATCATCTAAAAATGCCAAAGGCTTGCAGGTTCCGGTGCTTCAACATATGAGCATATTATAAAAGTGCCAGCCAAACTGGTTGAATAAATCATGTGCAACCATATTCAGCCAGTTGCATCCAGAAATCATGTTTTCCTGCTTCTCCACTAGTTGGTGATAAGACCACTAACGAATCCAATAAGTTGCCAACGGGATGACCTAGAAAAACGATGTGGCTATTGTTTTATTAAAAACAAAATCATTTTGAACTTTCCGTAGTATAAAAAGTAAGGATGGCAATGGACATGGTATGAGCATGATAGAGCAATATCATACACATACCCGTATAGTCAATGGGTACCCGTACCCATTGGGTACCCTATGGGTAGATCAAATACTACACAAGTTACTCACCATTTTACTAGTACATTGGGGGCTAGACATGGGATTTCGATCTCCTTAATTTATTGAGGCATGTGGATTATGACCAATGCTTAATTACTAGAGTAATTAGGACGTGGGACGCCCAACTCCTTTGACCGCAATCGACCAACACTACTGGGATACTCTAGATCACATGTTAGTATAAATGGGTAGGGTATGGGTATACCCACGGGTAGAAGGCTATACCCGTACCCTACCCATGAATTATTAAAATATAGGGTATGGATACTACCCATGTGGGTATAAAAGTGTGCTCATACCCTGCCCATGCGGGTATGGTACCCGCGGGTAAAATTGCCATCCTTGACCCAAAGTAAAGCGCACACTCCAACTCTAATTTGAACATTATCTTTTTTTTCAACACCATTTTACCAGTTCTCAAACATATTCTTGATATTTGTTAGGGGGAGGTAGATTAAAAGTCATATAGACGATTTTCCAAACAATCCTTGATATTCGAGTATGTTCTATAGATTGATCTTTATCACAAAAATAACATTTCGCACTACCCAGCCAATGCCGTTTTAGCATATTGTCCTTAGTTAATAAAAAATTATGAAGACACCACATGAAGGAAATATGCCCTAGAGGCAATAATAATATTGTTATTATCATATTTCTTGTTCATGATAATGTTTATACTCCATGCTATAATTATATTAAGCGGAAACATTAATACTTGTGTGGTTTATGAACAACACCGTGTCCCTAGTATGCCTCTACTAGACTAGCTCATTGATTAATGATGGTTAAGGTTTCCTAACCATAGACATGAGTTGTCGATTAATAATGAGGTCATGTCATTAGGAGAATGATGTGATGGACAGACCCAAATAAAGCAGAGCAATTAGATCGTGTCATCGTGTTCATCTTTGCGAAGCTTTTTCTTATGTCAAGTATTGTATTCCTTAGACCATGAGATAATACAACTCCCTAGTATCGGAAGAAAGCTTTGAGGTCATCAAACGTCATCCTATGTGAGGGTGATAATAAAGGTGTCTCTCAGGTGATCGGAAAGTACTTGTTGGGTTGTATGTATCGAGATGGAATTTGTCCCTCCCAAGTCGGAGAGATATACTTCGGGCCCACTCGGTAATCGATATCAACACCGCTTGCAAGCATGTGGTTAAGGAGTTAATCACGAAGTGATATCGGATTACGGAACGAGTAAAGTACTTGCTATGAACGAGATTTAACTAGGTATGGCGATACCGACGATCGAATCTCGGGCGAGTAATATATCGTGTGACGAAGGGAATACATATACAGGATTAATTGAATCCTGACATCGTGGTTCATCCGATATGATCATCGATGAATATGTGGGAGTCAATATGGGTTTCCAGATCCCGCTGTTGATTATTGATAGAAGATCATGTCTGCATATTCTCGAACCCGTAGGGTCACACACTTAACGTGCATCGACGCTAGGATAGAATGGATAATTGGTTTATGAGTTTTAGTTCGGAGTCTCGGATGAGATCCAGGACATCACGAGAGGTTCCGGAATGGTCCGGAGAATAAGATTCATATAAAGGAAAGCAGTTTTTGGATTCCGGAATCGTTTCGGAGTTTATCGGTATTGTACCGGAAGGTTCTAGAAGGTTCGGAGTGGGACCAACGTGGGCCCACTTGTTGGAGGCCTGCGTGGGCCTAAGGGGAAGTGCCCTGGCCACTTTGGGCCCAGCGCACAAGGCCCTAAAGGCCCAGCCGGCCAGCCCTAGGGAAAACCCTAGGGGAACCTTCCAGAAGAGGGGGGGAGACTTGCCCCTACTCTTCCCCCTTAGCCGCCGCCCTAGGGCTTGGAGGAGGGGCCAAGGCAGCCGGCCTGCCCCCCATATAAGGGGGGGGGGGCAGGGGCGCAGCCCCCCCCCCCACTCAAACCCTAGCCGCCGGCCCAACTGCTGCCCTCCAATCTCTCTCTCTCGCGACTGCACGTAGGCGAAGCCCTGCTGCAGAAACTCTCCACCATAAGCACCACGCCGTCGTGCTGCAGATCCAATCTATCTCTCCACCATACTTGCTGGACCAAGGAAGGAGGAGACGTCGCTGCACCGTACGTGTGCATCTCTCGGATGCGCCGCCACTTGCGGCGTTGGATCGGATCGGATCGCGGGGAGGAGACGGCTAGTACGACTACATCATCCACGTTCTGTTGAACGTTTCCGCTGTGCGATTTCTTCAAGGGTATGAAGATCTCATCTACCTCTCTCGTTGATTACATCTTCTAGATTAGATCTTGGCTTTCTTGTTCGCATCCGTAGGAAATTTTTTGATTTACTATGCTGCGAAACCCTTCAGTGGTATCAGAGCTAGATCTATGCGTAGATGTGTTTCACGAGTAGAACGCAACATGCTTGCTGCGGGCGTTGATGTTTTTTGTTGCAAACCTCTTGTTTTGTATTTCTTATGGCGCGGCATAGTGAGATCGAAGCGGTCCAGGCCAACTTTACGCGACCTCGTTCGCGAGACCGGCTCCGCACTTGACGTGTGGCTTGTTCCACACATGCGGCTGGTGGATGCCAGTTTCTCTCACTATAGTAGTCATGGGATTTACAACGGATGTTAGCAACCATAATATCACCGTTGTGGCTTTTCGTAGGTAAGAATCGTTCTTAACTTGCTACTCCCATAAGCCACGTAAAACGTGCAACAACAAAGTAGAGGTGTCTAACTTGTTTTTGCAGGGAGTGTTTTGTGATATGGTATGGCCCAAGATATGATGTGTATGATATATGTGATGTATGCGATGATCATGTTTTGTAATGTTTCACGACTTGCATGTCGATGAGTTCACAACCGGCAGGAGCCATATGGTTGTCTTTATAATTGTGTATGACCTGCGTGTCAACTTCTTATACGCCATGTAATAGCTTTACTTTATCGCTAAGTAGTTAGCAATAGTTGTAGTTGCTATTCGTGGTGGAGGCAATCATGGTGGAGTGATGGAGATCATGCCGGCGTGCACAAGATGGAGATCATTGCGCGGAGATTGGCTATACCATGTCACATAAAATTATATGCATGTGATGTTTATCCTTTTATGTATCTTATTATGCTTAGATCGCGACGGTAGCATTATAAGATGATTCCTCACTTAAAGATCAAGATAAAATTGTGTTCTCCCCTCGTATGCGCCGTTGCGAAAGTTCGTCGTGTTCAAGCATCTCGTGATGATCGGGTGCTATAAACTCTACGTTCACATACAACGGGTGCAAGCCAGTATTTGCACATGCGGAGATACTTGGGTTTGACTTGACGAGCCTAGCATGTACAGACATGGCCTCGGAACACACGGACCGAAAGGTCAAGCATGAGTCATATGGATGATATGATCAACATGTTGATGTTCACCATTAAAGCTACATCATTCACGTGATGATCGGTCTCGGTGTAGTGAATTTGGATCATGCTTCACTAAACAACTTTGAGGGATGTTGAATTTAGTCGGAGTTCATTAGTAATTTGATTAACTTGAACTAATTATCATGAACTAAATCTTAGTGTATTTGCATAACTCGTTGTAGTCTTTGGCAACCGTTTTTCACCAACACTTAGTTTCAATTGAGTTAAAAGAACTATAGAATTCTGGATAGTCACTTTTCGGACTAGTACCGTTTAGTTAAAGTATCAAGATCAAAGATTAAGTCCTATTGCAAACTTTAGCAAACCTTGCTTGCTCCATACGATTTAATAAATTGTATTAATCTAAGAGCAACGATTCAAGTTTAGTATCTAAAGATCATATGTTTGCCTTCATGATAAATTGATCTTCAAAATTGTTTGAGAATCAAAGTGATCATCGAGCTGAAAGAATTGTTTCAGAAACTAACAAGAACTGAAAGATATTTGATATCTAAAACTTTGATTGTTTGCAAAATGATTAAGTATAATTTAGTAAAAGAACATATGCTCATATTGTATGAATATATGCGAAGATTGAAGTTGCTAGGCATCCCGATCACCCAAAATTTGGGAAACTAATATTATACTTGCATTTGTCCTTAAGAGCTATAGTAGTTTCATCATGAAAGTTGTCATGATAAGATGAATGAAAAGGTATCGGCTAAATTGTTTTGCCATACCAAATGAATACTAAAGAATGGAATCTGGAAGAATACCAATCATATGATGATGGCGATCCACTTCAAAGTGCAAAATCCAAGGCTATTAGTATTTGACTAACATCCTTTGAACTATGTGTCAAATGATTGACGCCACTATTGATGTCGATAGATTCTTCTAAAAGGAGAGGAAACGCTAAATAGGATCTGCAAAAGTATTTGGTAGAAAAGGAAAAAGACTGGAATTGTTCAGGTATATAAATGATATACATGTTATAGATGAATTCTTTTGCTCGTTAACAATGTAATTCTTGGGTATTCGATACTGATTTGTTGGTATGAAATGTCATACAAAGCAACACAATACAAGAAGTACAATGGCCTAAGTAACTAGTAAAAGAATATGGTAATGATGCATGTCGAGATACAAATAAAAGTGTTATTGTGCTTCTCGTCGGCATAAAACCTAGCCTTCAAGATATTTCATGAACTTAATAATTGTTATCTTGTTCTGGTATTATGAGAACAATTGTTGTTCATGTTATTACCATCTTCCATAATCGATGGATAGATTATTATTATCTTGTTGGTGAAATAGACATTTATAACACTAATGCTAAAGGTCGCAAGACAAAACAAATTTCACTTATTTGAAACACCGCCGTTTAAGTCATATTGGAAACAAAACATGAAAGAAATTCTATATTGATAGATTTTCAAGTCATTTGATTTTGAATTGATTGACGCTTGTGAGACTTTTCCTAAAAATGATTAAACTCCGTTCATGGGCCATGGACAGAACAAGTGACTAACTAATTGGAGATCGTACATGTTGATGTATGTAGTCCATGGTGTGAAGTCGATCATGGTGTATTTTCTATTTCATCAATGACTCGAATAGATGTATGGTATATCTGCTTGATGAGATAGAAGTATGAAACAATTGAAATTGTTCAATTTATGAAGTGGAAATTGTTGTAACAAGAAAAATTCAAGTTTTTTATGATTGGATTATAAAGAAGAATATTTGAGTTACAAGTTTAGCAAACATCTAAGAGTTAGAGGAATTGTTCCACAAACTTGCATCATGATAAACACCATAGGAGTATGGAGTTTTCGATGGATGTAATCAAACCTTGTTTGACATGGTTAGATCAATGATGAAATAAACTACCAATATAATTTGTGGATTATGCTTTAGAGACTACCGCTTTTCACTGAATAGAGTGCCATCATAATCTGCCGAAATGACACCATACAAGTTATAGTTGTCTTTTCTTGAATTTTGGTATGCAAGGCATATGTGTAAAATGTTTACAACCAAAATCGGATTAGTAAGTCTTTGTAGGTTATCCCAAAGAATGTCGATGGGTATTCCTTCTATTATGAACCCAAACACATAGTGATTGTCACTAAAAGAAGTGAATTTCTTATGAAGAAGTTTCTCGCGAAAGGTTTAAGTGGGAGGAAAATAGAACTTGATGAGGTTATTGAACCTGAGCAAGATGAGCAAAGTAGCGCAGCACGGAAAATGTTCTGGAAGCGGCAACTGCATTCATGGCTCCTGCACCTACAATATGTTGTAGTCATGGACATCAAAGTTCCTATTTAACCAAGTTGGTCGTAATCAAATAGTAAGATTTGAGGACGAGATATTATTAGATAATAGTAACCAACAATATACAAAGAAGCGATGATGGGCCCTGACTTCGTCATATGAATTATTCTAGCAACAATTACATATTGACATACGATAGTTGAATAAATGACATGACCCAATGGGTTTTGTTGATTCAAAGGTTGCTAGATATGTATGCAAACTTCTATGGTAGAAGTAAGCATAGCGAAGTTGGAATCTTCAATGATGAAAATGTTAAAGTGTTAATTTCATCAAGATATTTGAAGATGATTGTATTACAAGAAAGTAAGTGGGAGCGCTAAGACATATTTCTAATGCTTTATGTAGGTGACATATCGTTTATTGGAAATAATGTGTTTTTCTTGATATTGTTAAGTTTTCATTAAAATTAGTTTTTTGATGAAAGACTTAGGTAAAACCAGAATATTAAGCATCAATGTCTATGCAGATAGATTGAGGCACTAATATAGTTTTGCCAGAGTACATAGATGAAATATTGAATTTGTTCAATATGGAAACAATAAGAACGGTTCTTGTTGCATGGAAGAGGTTGGAGCAAGAATCAATTGTTTTGACATTTGATGAGTGAAACCACAAGAATGATTTTATCAATCTTGTATACCATGATATGTAGATCCAGATGTATCCAATGCTCTAAAGGTTATAACATTCATATGATGATCGTTGGACAATAGTAAAGATATTCTTATGCACTTTCGAAGAAGTAAGAATATGTTCGGTATGCAGAAGTGACAAATGGTTCATTGCAATGAGTTACATTGGCTTTGTCACACATACAAGTAAATTTTTTATCTCAATTTTTAAGCTATTTGTTTTGAGTTAGAAGGTGGCATAATAAGATGGAAGAAAGTTCCATGATGACTTGGATGAGTTCCAATGTTAATATTGAGGCGGACACTTCAACGAGGGCTAAGTATATAATCGCTTTAGAAGTGGCATAAAAGATGCAAAGTAGATAGTGATAATCCAACTTATTTGTGGCACTGTCGTCCAGGTCATATTGGCATAAACCGCATAAAGAAACTCCATTCTGATGGACTTTTGGAGTCTCTTGATTTTGAATCATTTGACACGTGCAAGCCATGCCTCATGGGCAAGATGATCAGAAACCTGTTCTCCGGAATAATGGAGCGAGCAACGAACTTATTGGAAATCATACATACCGATGTGTGCGGACCAATGAGTATTTCGACGCACGGTGGATATCGCTATTTTTCTAAGTGTGCTAGTACTATGTAGTTCTATTGTATGACAATAGTGACAACATAGTCTCGGCCAAGAAACAAAGGTCTCACCAGAAGACCAAGTTTATACGATGCTATCTCATACAAGATGAGTAATGCGTGCTGACGCAAAAGAATATGCAAATACAAACAGACCTGAAAGTGTCAGACCCGTAGATAAGGTTTACCACATGCAACGCATATGAATAACACCGGAATGCCATAGGTGTTAAATGCGCAAGTATTAACTAGATTATTGACTCTAGTGCAAGTGGGAGACTGAAGGAAATATGCCCTAGAGGCAATAATAATATTGTTATTATCATATTTCTTGTTCATGATAATGTTTATACTCCATGCTATAATTGTATTAAGCGGAAACATTAATACTTGTGTGGTTTATGAACAACACCGTGTCCCTAGTATGCCTCTACTAGACTAGCTCATTGATTAATGATGGTTAAGGTTTCCTAACCATAGACATGAGTTGTCGATTAATAATGAGGTCATGTCATTAGGAGAATGATGTGATGGACAGACCCAAATAAAGCAGAGCAATTAGATCGTGTCATCGTGTTCATCTTTGCGAAGCTTTTTCTTATGTCAAGTATTGTATTCCTTAGACCATGAGATAATACAACTCCCTAGTATCGGAAGAAAGCTTTGAGGTCATCAAACGTCATCCTATGTGAGGGTGATAATAAAGGTGTCTCTCAGGTGATCGGAAAGTACTTGTTGGGTTGTATGTATCGAGATGGAATTTGTCCCTCCCAAGTCGGAGAGATATACTTCGGGCCCACTCGGTAATTGATATCAACACCGCTTGCAAGCATGTGGTTAAGGAGTTAATCACGAAGTGATATCGGATTACGGAACGAGTAAAGTACTTGCTGTGAACGAGATTGAACTAGGTATGGCGATACCGACGATCGAATCTCGGGCGAGTAATATATCGTGTGACGAAGGGAATACATATGCGGGATTAATTGAATCCTGACATCGTGGTTCATCCGATATGATCATCGATGAATATGTGGGAGTCAATATGGGTTTCCAGATCCCGCTGTTGATTATTGATAGAAGATCATGTCTGCATATTCTCGAACCCGTAGGGTCACACACTTAACGTGCATCGACGCTAGGATAGAATGGATAATTGGTTTATGAGTTTTAGTTCGGAGTCTCGGATGAGATCCAGGACATCACGAGAGGTTCCGGAATGGTCCGGAGAATAAGATTCATATAAAGGAAAGCAGTTTTTGGATTCCGGAATCGTTTCGGAGTTTATCGGTATTGTACCGGAAGGTTCTAGAAGGTTCCGGAGTGGGACCAACGTGGGCCCACTTGTTGGAGGCCTGCGTGGGCCTAAGGGGAAGTGCCCTGGCCACTTTGGGCCAGGCGCACAAGGCCCTAAAGGCCCAGCCGGCCAGCCCTAGGGGAAACCCTAGGGGAACCTTCCAGAAGAGGGGGGGGAAGACTTGCCCCCTACTCTTCCCCCTTAGCCGCCGCCCTAGGGCTTGGAGGAGGGGCCAAGGCAGCCGGCCTGCCCCCCATATAAGGGGGGAGGGCAGGGGCGCAGCGCCCTCCCACTCAAACCCTAGCCGCCGGCCCAACTGCTGCCCTCCAAGCTCTCTCTCTCGCGACTGCACGTAGGCGAAGCCCTGCTGCAGAAACTCTCCACCATAAGCACCACGCCGTCGTGCTGCAGATCCAATCTATCTCTCCACCATACTTGCTGGACCAAGGAAGGAGGAGACGTCGCTGCACCGTACGTGTGCATCTCTCGGAGGCGCCGCCACTTGCGGCGTTGGATCGGATCGGATCGCGGGGAGGAGACGGCTAGTACGACTACATCATCCACGTTCTGTTGAACGTTTCCGCTGTGCGATTTCTTCAAGGGTATGAAGATCTCATCTACCTCTCTCGTTGATTACATCTCCTAGATTAGATCTTGGCTTTCTTGTTCGCATCCGTAGGAATTTTTTTGATTTACTATGCTGCAAAACCCTTCACCACATATATCTTTCTTTTCAGTGGCACTTTCAACTTCCAAATATAATTTTTAGGAAATGTGTATGACCATTCATAGCGGCACTAAATACGGATAGATCACAGCCTAGGGAAAGAAGCCCGATGCTAGAGCGACTGACAAGGTCACCGGTACCGTGCAAGACGAAAAGTAGACAAAGAAAGAAGAGGAGAAAAAATTATAGGTATCGGTCCCACATAATTTTGTTATCGGTCCCACATTTTGTACCGTTCGGTACTATAAATCAGGTACCGTCTATTTTACGACCGTTAGATCGAGATGGATGAATGACTTTCAAAACTTTTAAATTCCAGGCTACTTGGAGCCTGGGAGCCTAAAGTTTGCTCTCGACAATGATGCCTTTCTTCATTGAAGGGATGATACTTTCTATATTTATCTAAATGTCCATGGATGGTATTTTCTGTATTTATCTAGGTTTCCTTTCCTTTAAACCCATTTTTAATTTGAATTAAATCATTATAATTTGATGAAAGCATTACTTTTGTTGAAAAATAAATATTTTTTTCCGAAATGGAGCATAGGCCCCGCCTCTGCTTCAGATGATGCACACAGTTGAAAAATAAAGATATGTAACAAATATTTTTACCATGTTTAAGCAACATGGAAATCACATACATATGTTTGTCACTTCTACCTGTAGAAATACCCGAGGAGGCAACATGCACTTTACACAAAACATAGAAGTGCTATTGGGCCGCTTCATCACAATCGGTAGGCTTCAGTATTTTGCATACAATTGTCTCCATCAATGGCCGCTCAGGCCAACGGAGCGAGCAACATTTGTGCGCCCCTTCGTCAGTGTTTTTTCGCCCTACTGTTTTTGACCTATTACATTGGATAATCACTTTCTAACTCCGCAAATGTTTTCCCAAAGTAGGATCACCATGCTTCATTTGGTCCTCTACCCTTGGTGCTTGTCTGCACCAACATTGAGACTATGACATGACGCGAAAAGAAAATCTGCCATTTTTTTGGCAGTTAGAAAACCTGCCATTTCATATCAAACCAGCGGATATCTTTTATTTTTTGTACACAAGACAAAGAAAAAGGAGGTCGATGTGGTTACTTGTTGATCTTTAAATGTGGAGGCAAATGTAAGTGTTTGACATGCACATGTGTTTCGATCGCCATGATACACCATCATACCATAATTTTGGGAAAGTAGGTGGGCAACTTATGAAGTTGTAGAATGAGATTTTTGTGTGGGAAGCCTTGATGCGATAGGGCCATATAGTGAATTGCGAGTGGGCAGTGTCCGTTCGGTCCGATGTTTAAATTTACATACCTTCACATTTGTGTCACAATTGGTGTATATCGTGTCCATATCATGAATATTATGTCAGAGTTTTTGTGGGTGGTATAATTCTCACTCAACTGGGAATGTGCTCAGTTCTTAGTTAAGTGATGTCATCTCATAGTTGTTGAAGTTGTGGTCCAAATTTTTTTGAAGGCTAACTTTTGACGAGCGGAGTGAGGCCCATCTTTGGGAGGCTTGAGCCGAAGCGGAGCAGAGTCTGAATCCTTACTATAGATCAAATGGCCATGAGAGTATAAAATACATTGATGTCAAATACCATTATGTAGGCATGGTTGCTCAAGGTACGCAAAATCAGTAGTTATGGTACCCATGCTGATACGATTCTAAAGCCAAACTTAGCTGGTATAAATTTTTAGCCCTAGTTGGATCAGTTACAACACAGGTCACCACTACTATATATACCTCTTGTAAGCCGTCATACTATGAAATCATTGTGAGAAGTACGAAAAAACCACAAATGTAGCTCGAGCTACATGTAGCATGTTTTTAAAAAAATTCAAAAATACCATTTTAAAGTTTCAAAAAAATTGAAATTAAATCTACATGTAAACAATGTTGTGATCTACAATCATGCAAATTTTCAACTTGAATTTGAGGTATGCAAAAATAACAAATTCTGACATCTATAATAGTGAATTTTCAAAATCTCACAATCTTTCAGAATTTGTCATTGTTGTACAACCCAGAATGTTAGGAATCTCAAGTTCAATTTTTGCATGTTGGTAGATCATAGCATTGTCTACATATGGTTTTTTCAGAAATTTTTTAAACTTTAAAATATCATTTTCGATTTTTTCATAAAACCGAGCTACATGTAGCTCGGGCTACAAAAATCCTCTCTCGAGAACTAGGCATTTTTAACCTTCCCCCACATAGTGAAGTTTTGCTGGCTAGCGCCCTTGGGTTTTTTCCCTTTCTCGATGGACAGTTTTTCCATGTTAAAAACTTGTGTCTCCTTCATTTTGATTTGATCTACATCGTTTGTTGCTAGTCATTATTTTAAGAAATTTTTAATAAAATGTGACATTTTTCTCAGTTGTAACCCACTTACAAGTGAAAAATCAGTTGCAACTGGAAAACCTTAGTTGAAACCCACTTGTAACTAAACAATCTTAATTGTAGCCCACTTTTATACCATGTGAATCAATTTCTGAATTGCAACCCACCTTCTACTGGAAATAGAACTTGCAACGCACTTGCAAAGTGCAACTCACCGATTAGCATGAATTATGATGCAAATCAAGCTGCTGATGACCTCACTTAGCTCTAACTTAATTTTAAGCCGAATGAGAATTAGAAAAACTAAATTATATTACTTTGGGGAAATTTCACATTTTCTAGCTTGGGGCTCTGAATGCATACTCTAGCCTTCTCTCTACCTCTAGAGATACCCTTTGTGCTTAATTCTTGCTTTGGGCAAAGTATACAACATACGGTAGTTTGCCAACTTTGAGATAATGAAAACAAACATCAACTCTAAAGGGCTATTGGGTCTACCACCATAGTTATGTTGTTGTACTGAACAAGTTGCAGCCTCTCAAATCATGAAAACACACAAGTATGACAATTCTATTGCCTTGATATCACTCCTGCCCAACCGAGAGTTTCTTCACTATTCTTTCTCCCTCCTTGTCTTGACCTATTACAGTGGATAAATACTTTTCGACTCTACAAATCTTTTGTGAAAATAAGATCACAATGCTTCATTTTGTCCCTACCATGTTTTAACCGCACCAACATTGACACTCTACGACGACATGACACAATATGAAAATCTCCCTTAAAAAAAACAACCTGCAGATAGAGCAACATTCAATGGGGTGAGTCATTTCGTCTTGATATCTTCCAACTGCCCATAGGTTTTTTTTTTTTGGCAGACGAAACGCATAGCTGGATCCAAGATGAGTCCGTGGACTGCTTTTTTCTACATGAAATGAAAGTGCTTTTTCTACACGGCAAATGCAAAGAGAGGAAGAACAAAAGGAAAAGCAGGACGATGTGGTTAATTATCCATCTTTAAATGTGGAGGCAAATCTAAGTGTGTGACATGCTACCATGCATGGATCATCTCGTGACCATAAAGGAGAGGAACACACGCGGAAAGGAAAGGCTAAAGCACATACCAGAGCCGTGCTTGTCACCACCTCAACTCCTCCTTTTGCTTTCCATGCACGGACTGGACTATGCGATTGTGTCACATACACATGAAAACATATATGGTACTGCTGCCGATCCCAGTATGTGTGTGTATGTCAGCATGCACCACATCACATGCAGCCAACTAGTACAAAGACATGGGCTGATCGATCTTATTTTTCTGTAGATAGATATACATTACGCCTTTACAACATCGTCATCTCTGAATCTGGCTTTTTGTACACAGTACTACTAGCAGCTAGACGCTGAGTGGGTTGCATATTCTAGATCGTGTCTACGCGAACCCAAACTTTATCTTTTATCACTACATCTGGAAAAAGATGGAAGAAGGAAAAAGAAAGATAAGGGTAAACGAAATAAAGAGAGGAAAAGTAGTATACAGTCAAAAGAGTGCATGGTGCATGAATCTATCCATGGAGATCAAGGTGCACATGTCAGTGCGCAGGGAAGAAGAGAGGTGAAGGGTCTCTCTGCAGCTTCCCCTCGCGCACGTCGATCCTGACCCTGTTCATCTTCTCCTCGCACCAGTGCAGCTGCTGGTCGGTGATCTCCGGCATGCGAAGCACCCTGGCAACCACTTTGAGGTCGATCAGGCCCAGCAGCACCGGCACCGCCTCGTCGTCCCTCGCCTTGCTCCGCTTCAGGCACCGCCGCGGCCTCGTCACGTCCTTGAGCCTGCTCTTCTTCTGCGCAATCACAAACGCAATTATTTTCTTCAAATGATCTGATCGAGTGGCACGTGAGATCGAGATGTTTGATTCGCGATGACTACTCACGGTCTTGTTGGCTTTCTTGAGTGCGATTACTATGGCTTGGTCGGCGGCGCTCGTCCGCCGCCGGACCATCTCCCTGAACATCTGGTAGTGGCTCCTCTTGTCGGCGCGCAGGAACGCCATGAACGTCCTGATCGACTCCTCCATGATGTGCAGGAACTGCACCGCCGATATCAGGTCATCCTTCTCGTCTTCCTCCTCTGCACATCAACCAACCAACCACAGGTTAACCATGAGCAAATATTCAGTATCTCTGAATTACGCGGAATTCTTCATCCAGTATGTCTGAACTCTGGGACCTCTGACCTCTGAACTCTGGGACTAGGAGTAGTTTCGGGGAGGAGTTCTTCATCCTGGCGTATATCTCGGGCCGGCGGCCGTGCTCGAAGGGCTCGTTCTCCATGAAGCGGTAGAGCAGCACCTGGAACTGCTGGAACTCCTGCGCCACGCGCGCCGGGCAGCACCGCTCCTCCAGCATCGTCATCATTCCGCCACCGCCGCCGCCATTGTGGCGCCGGAAGCTGGTGTAGTTCCAGTTGAGGGCCTCCCAGGTGAGGCAGATCTGGGCGACGTACACGCGCTCCAGCTCCGGGTACGGGTCGCGCAGCCCGATCGGCGGTGGCGTCGGCACCATGGACAGCTTGTGCGTGATCCGCTGCGACATAGACCGCGGCTGGTACTTGATCGACCTGAACGACTCTGCGTCATGCACAAGATGACACAAACTGTTAATGCAATAAAAGGTTGAACCCTGTGTTTCAGAGTAGTACTTAACAACGAAACAGTTTGGTAGGTTTTAATGATATATATTTGGATTTGATTACGTGCATCGATGAATGTGTAATGAGAATTCCTGATCGAGCCCACAAATGTCATGAAAAGCGTGGCAGAGTACCGGAAACGCGGCTGCCTAAGCTTCTTAACAACAAAAGCTGGTCTTAGGTGATGATGGCTAGCTTGGGGAATATTTGGTGGTGATGGTGATGAGAAAATCAAAATTTTGACGTGGCAGCAAACTTTGAGTAAAGAAAGAAAACAATGTTGGTACCTGTCTCGGTGAGCTTCTGGGCGCCGACGCGGTGGAAGTAGACCATGTCCTCGTCGTACTTTCGGAACAGGGTGTAGGACTCCCACCGCGCCGAGCTCCGGCGCGACGACGACGAGAAGAGGTCCGAGTAGGCGTCCTTGGCCACCGCGGAGCTCTGCCACTCCACCGAGCTCTTGGACGTCGACTCGCTCGTCAGCGTCGACGCGCCGAACCGGCAGCTGCTGTCCCCGTTGTCATCCTCCTCCTCTCGCCGCGGCCGTAGTAGCCGTGCTCCACCGCCACCCTCCGGCAGCAGCAGCTGCTTTGTGTCCGCGAGCGCGCCGTTGATCACGAACCGCTTCACGTCGGGAACGCCGGCCTTGTTGCTCTCCTGCTCTTCTTCACCATGTCCGTCGCGATCGTCTCTGCTTTTTGGCTTCTCTGCAAGTGTGAAAAGATCAGCTGAAATGACTGATACAAAGAAGACAGAATACGATGCACTTCAGAGGAATGGAATCAGTTGAACGGAATGGAATCTAGCCAACTAAGAAGATTGCTTGCCTTGTACGGAAACGTTCTCCGGTGACGCGGCAACCGGGATATTGTGCCGATACCCGTCTGCCGCCGTGGGGACGTCGTCGGCAACGGCAACGGAGACGGTCTTCAAAATGTCCTTGGCCCCTCCTTGCTCCCGGCCATCGGCGACAGCTGCAGCAGCAACATCGTTGTTGCACCGGTGGTCCCGACGCGGTGAGAACGAGATGCGGCCGGTGGACTGATCTGAAGCGGGAAAGCTGCAGCTCTCGGCTACCTCTAAGCAATGTGCAGCTGCGCTACTGTAGGACAGGTGATCCTTTGCTTCGTCGCCAAGCAGGGCCTCGTCGAACCAAAACAGCGTGTCGCGCTCCACTCCGGCGATGTCCGCGACGGCGTCATCTCTCCCTGAGGAATTTTCCGTGCAGTTGTCACGACCACGATCCCTGCTCACAAGTACAAATAAAATTGTGAGATACAAAAAGATGAAAGATAACTGAATTGAGCAGCAGTCACCCAAACTTGGTTGACCGTTTCAGACTACTAACCTTGCCCTGGAGAGACGAGCGAAGAGCTTGACGACGAGGAAGAGCATGAGGTAGACGACGAGGAGTAGGAAGTTGAGAGATGCAAGCCCGTCGATCAGAGGCGTCCGCATCACTTGCTCTTCCATGGACACCGGACGATGCCAGAACAGTGGTGGGCAGGACCCATGAGAAGAAGCCTGCGAACCAAGCACTTGTTGCAACCCCACCGGAGAAGAAGAACAATGGCTGCTGCTGCCATTACGCATCTACTTGGGTCCTCCGACGACGATGGCGAACTGCAAAACAAAATCTCCTGTGCTGCTAGCTTGCTCTAGAGGCTTTTCAGCTTTGGGGCTTTGGCTAAGGAAGCCAACCGCAACGACACACCACACACACCGGCTGGCAGCAGCTCGTTGTTACTTTGGTCGAGAGGAAAGTGGTTTCAGAGAGAGAGATCAAAGGGAAGATGGTTTGGAGAAGGGGAGGTTTATAGCCTTGGATCCACCATCCATAAAGGTGGTTTACAGGAGTAGAGATTATGCATGGGGCCCAAGGTGATATAAAGAGAAGATGTTGTCGAGATCGATGAGCAAAGTTAGCAAGCAAGTAATCTAGGAGTGATTAATTATTGTTTGTTAGGAGAGCAGTAAACAGTGTGGGAAGAGACAGAGGCAGGCCCCTGCGTCAAGTGACTTGCATTAGGAGCTAAGCCTATATGCGAGATGCGTCTCATCGCCTGCCCCGCGGGGTTTGGTATCACGCGCTCGCTCGAGCCTCACATCGATCGTCGGTCTTCGCTTGCCCTGATGTAGGACTAGTACTATGGTCTTCTCCATTCCTTTTTTTGGGTTTGCATTTGCTGATCAAGGAATGGAGCGCTGAAGGTTTAGTGTTTGTATCATCTGTGTAAACGTCAGTCCTCCACTTATGTTCGTTTGTGACCACGAATTAAAGTCGAGAGAACTGGGACATATATATGTAGTAGTATGGAAGCACCAAAAGATGCCAAGGAGGAATTTTCAGAACAGTGAGTACGGTTAAACCTGAATCGGCAGCCAGTGTATATGTAGTAAGCTTCCAGGCAAAAACTTCGATTTTTGGGGGTAACATTAGCGTTCCAAATGGTTTTCCAAAGGCCTCTCTGGCCAGTTGGATTACTCCTAGTTGATTCTTGATTGGTGCACCCTTTACCGAGAACGTGCAATTTTTCTCGTGGTGCCAAGAAATGAAATCTTTTGAATAAACTTAGGGGGTTTTAATTTGCACCACGGCTTCAGTGTCTGGTTGGTATAGCAGAGATTTAACTTCATCTTCCCTTCTAGGTTTTAGTATTCTGATCAACGAGGTCAGAAACCCATCGTGTTCTCTTATGGTGGGCTTTGCTCCAGCAATGTCATACTTTATGGTATACCTGAATGCCACCTTTATAGTTACCTAGTTACAGAGTACGATCTGATGTCTCCGTAAATAATGAACCATCTGGTATCGAAGTCTATGAAATTCTCATGGTCGAAGGAACCTAGTAAACGATAATAATTATCATGCGAGAATACCGACAACATATTGACAACATGTTTCATGGTATATCAAGAGGTCTGTCCAATATCATATGCACCCTAATTAACAATATTCTCACATATATGTGTCTTCTCCCACGCCGGCCGTGGGGATTGCGAGGGTCGCGGAAAATCCACGATGCACCGGTTTGGCCGACTGTCTGCAGAGATGATGTAGAGCGTCATGGGTGTGGAGGTACGTGCGTAAGGGCCCTTGGTCGGAATCCCAAACTTTCTAGTGGCGGCTGGTGGTTGTCCGTCCAACTTCACCATCCTCCTCACTGATGAAGCTAATAGCTACTTCATGGCGACGTGATTATCTTTCAGGCAACTTTTACTGGTAGCGCGCCAGGGATGGAGCCAAGAATTGTATACAAGGGGTGCAATTGATCATTGTGAAACTTTGAGGGTGCATATAGGTTAATTTGGAATCAAATTCACATGCTTGCTAGCTTGGGGGTTTCGGAAAATTTCAAAGCATTGGAGGACCATGGCCCTAGCTCGGCCCCCACTAGCTCCGCACCCATGGCCTGAGCGACACGATCACGGCTTCACTATCCGAAAAGTGATGAATCTTCGGGGAACACTGACGACTTTTTTTGCCGGTGGAGGCGTAATACCTCGAGATCTGGTCATACTTGTACGTCAAGAAACGACAACATGGTGGTGCAGCAGTGACCAAAAACGTCTTCGATAAGCATCCTGTGTATTTATTGTGTCGGGAGCTGGCTAGAATTTTCTGAAGCTAGGGCGGATACACGCGGACCAATATCAATTTAGTGAAATTATTTGTAAACTTTTGACATTACATGAATATATCACAATTTTGTGATTCCTGGTTCCACCCACGGAAGTAGCTGCAATGGGCCCCCGTGCCCCGAAAACGTCACCATTGGACGTAGCCACGGCAATCCTTCACCGGTAGAAAATGCATAGGTTTTTGGGCTGCCTCGCTTGGAGCTGAGTCGTCATCGTGAATAGCCTAGTGGGTGGAGGCTGTGTTGTCTATTGGGCCTCGATAAGATATCACTCCCTCCATTCCAAAACAAGTAATAACTCTTTTTTGCGAGAAATATTCAAATCTGTTCCATGAGTTCATAAGAAGTACAAGGCAACCCAAACATAATAAAAATTACATTTAGGTCTTTGAACCACCTAACGACCACTAGCGAGCCGCTGACGCGCCACTGTCGCCGCTCCCTTACTGGAGTCAGCTTGACGTTGTTGATAACGGGAATTCTTCGTGCATATGCCCCTAAGCACCAACGCCCCAGAGCCGAAGTCGTCGCCTTTGAACCCTTGAATCGATTCGAAGCTTCTAACACCAAACTTGTAACACATGTAGACTGGACGAGATCCACCACTCCATGAAAGCGGCGACCAGACGAATCCCTGTCCTCCTCAACGCCACCGACGAGATCGCCGCCGACAAGGTGGGCGAGGGGAAGGGTATACCTTATTCTTATCCCGCACAACATCGCCATGGCCACCATAACAACGATGCTGATTAATCAAACTCTAAATTAGGGACCTTCAACAACGCCGAGCGCAGGCCCCCCTTCCGCCACCAGGGTGGCAAGTAGAGGAGGCATGGACCCATCGATTCCCAATCATAGACGGCAAAGACAAGGAAGATGATGGCGGCTGCTAGGGTTTTCACCCTAGCCACCGTCTCTCTTGCTTTTGCGGGAGGCAAAAAGGGGCTACCTGCCGTCACTTGATTTGGTGATGCAAAAAAAAGCAGTAACTCAACTTTTGTTAAGATACAGTAGATGTATTACACATTGTAATACGTCTAGATACATTGATATCTACATATAACCAAGTCATTTGTTATAGGACAGAGGGAATATCATGGAAGTAGTTGGGGCAAATATCTGTTAAGCATGTTGCCTGGTAATTTGGTAGCTGCTGGATGCTAGTTTCAGAGCAGTGTGCCAGGCAGGTTCAGAGTAGCTGTCAAGTTTAATATGCAGAGTAATTTTGACGACTTCCTTGATGAACTATCGATCGTCGAAACTCCAAATCAGACCAGAATTCCACGTTAATATACATTGCAGCCTCGGGATAAAAAAAACTGCATCACAGAACGAAGATTGAAAAAATATAGCATGCACAAAATCCCAATTTTGATGCAATTCGGTTCGATCGTCCACAGAAAAGGTGCAGATGTGACAATACAGTATTACCTTTTACCCCTGACGAAGTTAAACATAGATAGTAGCAGCAGATTATCTAACCGAACTGAACTGGAATTGTAAAAGTTTGGAGCTTGGACAAACTAGAGAGCACAAACAAATTAAACAACTGAATCGAGCCCGGTTTCGATCAACAATGCAAGCTGTTTAATCTGACGGATAAGGCCCCTCCTGCAGTGAAGTGGACAGAATGAATTGGACAGTTTGATTTTCTTTTTGCAGGGAACTGAACCATCGATGAACAGATTTGATAGGAGCAAAGGTAGTGCACAGAGTACTGTACGTACCTCGGAGATGTATGTGTGTTCGTCGGTCCATTCGGAGATGGCGGCGACCTCCTCCGGGTCGAAGAAGCTGGAGATGAAGGCGATGGCGACGTCCATGTGCTTGACGGCGAGGCTCGTGAGGGAGCATGCGCGATGGAGGTAGCTGAGCGCCTGGTCTAGGTCCACTCTGCTTTTCACCTGAGGGGCCTCGACAGTGGCGGCGGCTGGGGCTGGGTCTGGGTCGGGGTCAGGGTCGGGGAAGCCGGTCTCGACTTTCTCGGCGAGGTGGCGTACGTGCTCGTTGGCGGCCGCGACCGGGTCATCTGGGTATCCGATCATGTATCTGACCGCTTCGCCGTTGACGGAGCCCACGGGGGGTGGCCGGTCGCCGACGAGGAGCTCGATGCAGCGGGGGAGGTGGTGGTCCAATGGAAGCATGACGGCGTAGTAGGCGGACTCGATGCGGGCGAAGGCCTGGACCTGCTTGGTCGGGCGCGGGGTGTGCCACTGCCCGAGCAGCACGCCGTAGAGCTGCTCGTCGGGGACGATCATGAAGCCGGGGATGCTAAAGGAGGCGCGTTCAACGTTCTCCGCCGCGATCTCGAGGCAGTCCGCGAGGTAGCGGGCGCCGTAGTGGAGGCCCATGGAGAAGACCTCGTGGAGACCGGAGGCGACCTCCTGGACCCCGGCCGCGTCGTCGCCGCCGGGGCTCCGCTGTTGCAGCCGGCGGCGGAGCTGCAGGAGGCGGTCGCGCTGGGCCCCGACGTTCTTTGAGGTGGACATGGCCTTCAAGAGGATACACGCTAGTCCCTCCCTGCCCACATGGGCCACCTCTGCCGCCATGGCCGCCGCCTGATCTCTAGGCGAGCTGAGTCAGGCAAGGAGAAAAAACTCGTTCTGGGAGGCGGCGTGAGCCAGGGGGACAGGGAGGGTGAGGAGAAAGGGTTGGGAGCGAGAAGAAAATGGATGGGGACACGTGGTGCGTGGCTATTGAAGAGAGCAGTGAGCGTCATGGGATTTCTGCCTCCGTTGCAATGTTTTAGTTTTAAAAATAAACATCTTTGTTTGTAGATAAGTTCTTACGATCCAAGCTTTGTTGAGAAATGAGACCTCTCTAAAAAAGAGGACATCCCCATGATGCTGGCTTTGCGTGTGAACAAGAGGCAGAAGTACAGCGGCTCCGTTTTCGGACGGCAGAAGTTGCGGAGGGGAGAATTGAAGGGCATAACAAGTTGATGTGGAGCTACTTCGTGAATGATCCCATTTTCCCTGAAATGCATTTTTGGTGATTTTTTAAAATAAGACTCAAATTATTTGAAACCATTTGCGAGTGTGTCATGAAGTTTGACACATTCTTCGAGCAAAAGGAGGAATGCCGTCGGAAAGCTTGGCCATAGCACCATCTAGAAGGTCACCGCCACATTAAGAATGTTAGCATATTATATCTCGGCGGATTTTGTTGATGACCACTTGGCCATGGGTGAGAGTCAAGCCATCAAATATGTCAAGGACTTTGCGGTTGCAATCGTTCAAGTGTCTTGAACGGTGAGAAGTACCGGAGAGGAGAGCACCCAATGCTCAAGACACGACTAGGCATTTGAAGTTCAACAAGAATCGTGGCTTCCCAGGAATGCTTGGTTCAATTGATTTTTCATTGGAGCTAGAAGCATTGTCCTGTAGCTATGGCATGGACGGTTCAATGGCCACAAAAAAAATAACACAATCGTTCTTGAAGTTGCGGCCGACCATGAGACTTGGATTTGGCATGCTTTTTCTGTATGCCCGTTTTTTGCAACCATATCAATGTCCTTCAACATTCACAACAGATGACATGGATATCAATGAGTGAAGGTCCACCGGTGGAGCTTGAAACAAATGGCCACAAGTATAACTATGGCTACTTTATACTTGACGACATCTATCCAAGAAGTGCACATTTGTGAAGCCAGTTGTCAAACCAAAGGTAGGAAACAAGTAGATTTTTATAATGCACAAGTGGCGTCTGGGAAAGGTAAGGAGACAACATTTGGGATATTGTAAGCCTAATTTACTACTATGAGAGGACCGGCTAGATTTTGGGATCAAGAGGTTCTTTCATATATCATAAATGCATGTGTGATCATGCATCATATGATTACTGAGAACGAGCGTGGCCAAGCATTGAACTATTCCTTCTATGAGTTGATGGAAAACCCGTGTGTGTGCAAAAGAGAGAACATAGGATTACTAACTTATTGAAGTCCTATCATTCTATTCCAGATTTCAATGTGCACAACAATCTTCAAACCGATCTCATGGGATGGGTGGTGGAAGCGGAATAGCAACCAAAGCCAAACGCAAAAGTGAAGCTGTTGCATGTTTGTGTGTGATTTTATAAAATATTTGTGCATGATTTGATGAAGTGTATCCCAACGCGGCTATGATACGCGCTTTACCAGGCGCGCTGGGATACACTTCATCAAATCATAGCCGCGCTACTTTTTCATGCGTCTGAAATGGCCACAACATCACCGGTGTTGTAAACAGCGGCGATAGGCCTTATCTCTCCCCTATCATTGACACACCCCCATCCGCATCCAGGTCTCCAAACCCCAAACTCAACATCGAGTTCATGGATAGAAGATGCGAAGCCCCCATTGAGAGGATCTTAAGTTCATCAAAGGAGGCACCAGAGTCGTCATTACAGATGTTCCTCCACTCCAAAATCCTCAGGCTACACGAAGGTGAGATTTCTCTTTTCCGTGGTGGTGGTGTGGTTCCGTGTGATGACCATTGATGCATGATTGCTAAGAAAAGGTGAATTGATAGCCAGGGCCGGCCCTGACATTTGGCATTTCAGGGGCCCGGTATAAGACCAAAAAATGGGGCCCTATGCACAAACAGTAGAGATGATTTTTTTTTTCTACAGTATATCAATAGCAACTTGCAGTTTTAACATAATTTTCTATAAATTCTCAGTGGACTCCCCTATTTACCCTTGAGTTTTCCTTGCCTCTTTCTTTAACCTTTTTCTTTCTCAAGCATATGGGGATTGAGGAAGGAAAAAGCAGAATCAACTCATATGATGAAGAAAATAATAAGCCAGATGAATATACAGAAGGGGATTGTACTGAACGTTGCTAATCCATGATGGATTTCTTGGAATCAATGAAGCACTATCTCCTCCTCCATTAATTTAGTCAAAATGGCTAGAAATCTCAAATGGCAAGAGCTGAGAGTGAGGAGTCCAAAGGAGAAACAATGCGACCAGAGAGTCACGAAGGCAAGTGATGGACAGCAGGAGTCGATTCGGTCGGTAGGTTTCATTTCTTTAGCGATAGCTCCATGCTGCAACGTGAGTAGAGAACTACCGATGCTCGCCATACACCAAAGGCCTGCGTGGGCTGATTTTGATTTGGTCAAAAATAATAATCCCAAGTAAAGCCTATAACTGGAGCGTGGTGTGTAGCGTACTTGGATGAGGGGCCCCTACTGAACGGGGCCTTGTGCGGCCACACCGGACGCACTGGGCCAGGCCTATTGATATCAACTATGTTATTTCTATATCTATAAATAAAGCACTTTACAAGAGGCAACCCGAATGTTCTTATGTGAATTTTTGTTTCATGTCCTTGTTGTAGCAAGAGAATTATCCTTTTGTGTTCTTTACTATACGTTTCAATGAAGTACTAAATTTTAACCATTTTGAATGTTAAAGTTGATGATACATATGCGGAGATGAAAATTTTGGTAGGTGATGTTTAGTTGAATGATGCTCCTGATAGAGTCAAAGAGAAAATCTGAAACTTTGAAAATTTTAAAGTAAAGAACTTATATTTGCAGATGAGATCAAAGGCCACTTCCCTCAAACAATTATCTGGAGAATCAAAATACCTCGGAAAGTGAGGATTTTGACGTGGTTGGTGCTTTAAATAGCACTCGCACCAAGGAGAACCTGCTGAGGAGAGTACGGACTAGGAATGCAAAATGCCACTTTTGCTGCCAAAGTGAGAGTGTTTATCACTTGCATTTTTTGTGTACGGTGTGTACATTGGTGTGGCAAGTGGTGCTATGTGTTCATTCACCTAAAAAGGACAGTGCGAGAGACATGTTTGGGGATTGTAACTATGAGTTGTTCTCAAGATCTTACAAAAATCTTGTGTTGTGTGGGGCTGTAGATGTTTAACAAAAAAGTTTCACATGATCCTGCCAATGTAATATATAGATATTTACAACATTCTAAGTGGGTGTGCAATTTTGCAAATTTGACCAGAACACATGAAGCGTTGAAGATGGAGTGGGGCAACTGAAGGAAGTGATTCGGGAAGCTTATGCTCAATCACATGGATGGGCTCCAACTGTTGCAAAGAATTGTTGGATGTACTATTGCTGGTTCCTCTTCTTTTTTCCATGTGTATTTTCCGTGCCTGCTGGAATGGTTGACAATCTAGAGCTTAATATGTTGGCTGGATATTTAGCTTGGTGGGAGTTGTGGAGCTTGTTCCCTCCCATAGCTAAGTGTTCTCTTCATTTTACTTTGCTTTCTGTTTTGCCTTTTACCTTTCGAATCCTTGTAAACTTACGGTTTCTATAATGGAAATCGATGCTGAAGATTAAACGAAGCATAGCAAGTTAGCAGGCGAGATGGCAACAATATGCATTGTCAGCCCGTGTATTCGTGTTCGGTTTACCGAATATCGTAAGTTAATGTACAAGCATCTTTCATTCCATCATTTAAATAGAAATCTACTCCCTCCGTTTCAAAATATAAGATGTTTTAGCTTTGTGAATCAAATGCATTTAGACATCTTTTAGTGTGTAGGTTCATTTGAATATACACACTAAAGCATGTCTAGATACATTTACTTCACAAACCTAAAACATCTTATATTTTGAAACGGAGGGAGTATCTGTTTACCAAATAGTCAACGGCTGCTTGTGTACGTATAGCGCAGATATTTTTTTAGAGCAACCACGTATTTCATTAATTGAAAATCAAGTTGTTATATATCTTACAAACACCAAATTAAGTTGTCACATTATTGTACTAATCGATCCAGTGTGATGTGTGAGTTAATAGTCCATCAAATTTTATTTAGTACTCCCTCCGTTTTTAAATATAAGATGTTTTAGCTTTGTGAAGCAAATGTATCTATACCTCTTTTAGTGTGTAGATTCACTCGAATACACACACTAAAATATGTCTAGATACATTTGCTTCACAAACCTAAAACATCTTATATTTTGAAACGGAGGGAGTATTTCCTTTATTTAACACCATACAATGCAAGCAACAGATGCAATCATGTAAACGAGATGTGGATCACGAGACACTAGGCGGCCCTGGTGAAGTTGAAGTTGCTGCAGGAGAACCCCCTGGCGGGGAGGTACCCGGTGAAGCTCAGCTGCTGCTTGCCGTTGTCGAGCACCACCAGCTTGTTCTCCATCTGGAACCCTCCGATCACGGCCGCCGGCATGGTGCCCGTGCCAGCCTTCATCTGCACGAACGCGAAGCAGGCCGTGCCGCTGTTCACCTGCGCCATGGAGTTGCCCCCCACCACCGTGAAGTTCGTCCCGCCCTCCAGCATCACGTCCACCTGCGGCACGAAGTACCCTGACAGTGACGACCCCAGCTTCGACGAGTCGTAGCACAGCTCGAACGGGGACACGGCCGAGACCTTGGCGCTCTGGCCCAGGGCGCGGTCGAAGGCGGTGATGAAGGGGCGGTACACGTCGGAGCGGAGCTGCGTGTACGGGATGGTCATCGAGAGGCCGACCACGAGCGCGCCGGAGACGGCGACGCGGGTTCCGTCCACGGCGATGCCGTTGCTGGCCGTCACGAAGTAGCCTGGGTTTCCTGCGCCGAAGGGCTGGCGGAGCGGGACCGGGGAAGAGAGGAGCGTCGTGATGGCTTCTCGGTCGGCGGGCGGGGCGAGGTAGAACGGGCCGCCGCCGAAGATGGCCGCGCCCACGCCGTTGCCGCTGAACCCGGTCTTGCCGTCGCTGGGGAGGCAGAGCGCAAACGAGTTGGCCACCTTCTGCGTGCTGGCGACCTGGGCCGGTAACGAGGCGCTCGAGCGCCCGAGCCCCGCGACGCCAGCGGCGCCGGACGGAGCCGCCGCGCAGGTGGCGGTGGCGGCAAAGGAGACAGGCGAAAGCGGATTGGCGCCGTCGGTGGAGTTGGCGGAGAGCGTCACGGTCGTGGTCGTCCCGCTGCACGGCGACGTGACTGCCGGGGCGGAGATGTCCAGGACGAGCGGCCGGCCGGCGCTGAGGGGCGCTGTGTACAGGGCTGTAGACGCCGCGCCCTTATTGATAGGCGTGAGCAGCGGCTTGCTCGCCGCCGTGCACGCGCACAGCGAGGCGGCGAGGAGGAGGAGGACAAGGCCTGGAGGTTTGGGTTGCGACATTGTGACTTTCGGTTGGGCAGCTCGATCAGCTTAGGCCTTAGGATGCTGTGAATGAAGGCACGTACGTGTGATATATATAAGGGGCTGGGGCTCTCGATCCATCAGGAGACTATTCAGATCAGATGTACCAGTGCATGCGTGGTCGACATGGCGATCAATGTTGCTTGACGAACTAGAGTTCCATTTTTTTACGGTATCCCAGTCACAGAATCCGATTCACGTTCAAAGTCCAGCTCCCCCATGGCATTATCCAATTAAGATCCTGCATGCGTGCACTAATTTGGTAGCTAGTAGACTTTTTGCATGCAGCTGTGTTTACAACTTTACATGCACATTCTCCTTTGAGCTCTTCTGGAACGTGAAGTTTAACTAGCAATGCATAACTTGACAATATACATTAGGATATGCCAATTATTTGCCTTAAAGATTCCAAGCATTATGCTTCCTCTCTAGAGGCGGTGCCGCAGTCTGCGTGGGCGGCCAGCAGGTGGGCTCCCTTAACACGGAGGAGGGTGCCATGGGCGACGCGGGTTGTGGAGCGATCTGCGGCTCGAGGTGTTAGTGTTGTACATCGGGCACACAATGGGGAAATGTCGAGTGGCGGAGCTTGGCGAGGGAGCTGGAGTGGGGGTGCGACAGCGTGGAAGCTGGAAGTGTGACACGGAGGTGTGCGGTGAGGACTTCCTGGCAAATAGCGGTCAGAAGCTTCCGTGTTGTAGGTGCACGGTGGTGCTCTCCCGGTAGCGCCCCGGCTGGCATGGGAGATGGAGGAGAAGGTGCGGGCCTGATCTAGGCCACGGGGGTCGTGGCCGTTGCGCTGATGTCGGCTTGGAGTTGCTATCACGATTTTGGCGTGCAATCCAGGCCGCCTTGGTCCATGCTGGAGGTGGTCCGAGGCTATGGATCCTCATCCATTATGGAGGTGGAAGTTCGGCCGCGTTTCCGGCTATATAGGGTGTTGGTGGACCACGCCTTTGCAGCTATGGGGCAAAGAAGCGGGTGTGCGGCGATACATATGAAAGTCATGTCTAGCCTCTCTAAGTGCCGAAGGCGGCGGTGCACGTCGTTGAGGTGTGGCTGCATATTATCCCTGCTGTCACATGGAGGGGTAGTTGTCTGGGCGAAAGTCTAGGTTCAGAGTAGGATTGACGTGATGGCGGCATCCTCGACGTCGTTCTGCTGTTCGGAGCATCGTGTTTGTATACACGAATCTGAGGTTCTATGTGATGCTTGTCATTGTTGTCCAAAGATGATCTCCATGGCGCAATCCACGTCATTGGTAGGGAGTGCAAGACATTGCCTTTCTCGGGACCGACAATGTCCTCCATCTAATTTTCATCTACGTTAGGCCTCAAGAGTGGATGGTGCGACGACAAGAAAAGTTCAGCTTGGCTTGTTGATCTTTTTAGGCTTTGAGCTTTAGCAAAGACGCGGCTATGTTGCTCGCTATAGGACATGTTTTTTCATTATTTAATTGTAATGTCTGGGTTGCTATCTTCGTACTACCCGATGTAAAATTTGTACTACGCTAATTATTCACAGCGAGCTGTAAACTCTAATGTTTTAACTCAAAATGGTACGCCTTGGCGTACTCTCGAGAAAAAACAGTATTATGTGATAGCCATAATAGAATTGCATGGGTGCTCGGGTGATCAATGTTGCTTGAGGATCCTGAATGTCTTTTCTTTTTTCGATGTTGTCTCTCCACGCTCCACGTTTCAACTTCAAACTCCAGCATTATATTCAAAGTCTGGCTGCAAGGACGTATGCGTGTCCTCGCCGATCCATCCATGACATAGCCAAGATCTTGCTTGCTCAGATTGGCAGCTGATTGATAGTAATATGTTCCATTCCATCACACGCATGGGTTAATTAAGTCGTAACAGATAAGATGAACTAGCTGGAGGAGCTGCTTATCCATGGCGCTCAGTGTCGGTGTCAATTGTGCACTGTGCATGTACATGTCGGCCGGGCAACCCCTGAACCACGTATACACCAGCTGACCGCCGGGAGGGTTACTTGTTCGTTTTCGCCATACCAACCACGGTACAGCTGTGTGAGTGGGCAGCTGCCAGATGGTTTGGCAAGAACCGATCGAGATCCATGCATCAATCACGCGCGAAAGCCATTGGCGGCAAGCCGGAAGAGAGGCCGGGAGAGCGGCAACGTTGCCATGTCCGTACGTAGTACGTCCTCGATCGTGTTAAATTATTAGAGGGATCCAGAGCGGTCGCCATCCGAGTCCGAGTAGCGGGATGGCGGCATAATTTCTTCTGATGTTATGGCGCAACGACCAGACGGTTCCAACTTCCCTGTCGGTGGCCGCTGCGGTGAATCGATCGTGTGGTCGAAGTTCTGCGAGTGCCATGTGTCCGCCAGCCCTATTGTTTCCTGTTGATGAACTGGTGCTGATTACATGGCTGCAGCGAGGAGATGCGCGGATCCCATCGGCAAGGATTTCGACTGTGCATAGCATTCCTGTCCAGGGAAGGTAGTGCCTCGAATTGACCCTTTTCTGAAACTTATGAACCGGATCAGTAAAAATTTCACGATATGACTCTTTTGCACGGCGTCCTACCACAGGGCGCCATGGTTACGTTGCATGGCGTCATGGGCTAGGGCGCCATGGTCGTATGACGCCGTGATTTTGGTGCAGTTTTCAGCGCCATGCAGGACCATGGCGTCATGCTATATAACCATGACGCCGTGCCCCATGGCACCATGCAAAAAGGGTTAGAATGTGAAATTTTTACAGATCCAGTTTATTTTGTGTTGAAGTTTTAGAAAAGGGTCAATTATAGCCATTTTTACTGTCCAGGGCAATGGCCGATCCTGGACAGTGCTCTAATGGAGTTGTCGTGTTAGGAATATCCGTACGCCGAATAGGCGAATATATAAGGCAACTTGGTAGCTGGCACGGTAATATGGCGCGGCGGCGCCTAGTCAAATGCTTCCAGTTGTGGCATGAAAGAGATTGATTTCCAAGATAGAATTAAATGAACGTTCGCACTAGCCGTTGGTCGGCCGATCGGCGTACCGAAAATCGGTCATATCGCGCGCCATTCGATCGCGATCCGGTGGTAAAAACAAGTTGTGGTGTAGTTTTGCACTTTAGCCTCTCAATTTTTGAAAACAATCCGCCATCCCTACTTCATTAGTTAAAACGAAGGGGTATATCTCATTGCCCCCGACCATCACGATATTTGCATAAAAATGTCATTGTCATGATATCCAACAAGAACCTCGAGTTTTGCAACAAAAGTTCCTCACCCCGCGCAACAGAAAAATATACTATTACAACAAAAATGTCGCAAAAGTAAAAAATGTTGCAAAAAGATTAAACAACACTATTTTTCCCTGCATATTGATTTACAACAGAAAATCACCCACTACTTCAACAAAAAAGGCAACCTATTACAATAGAAACCATAAGATTTGTAGCAATGGAAAAAGTGATTAATAACATTGTTTCATTACAAATTGATTAACAAAAATCTCTTCAAATATTTTAACAAAAGACACAAACAGTTACAAAAAAAATACATATTTGCATCATCTAGAACTTCGTCGAAATATATGAGAACACAGAACTTGTAGCAAACCTTTGCAACATTTGAGTCTGCTTTTCAAACAAAATTTGTACGAGTTTGTTAAAATTTGAAAAACTTATACATGGTAGACCAGATCTAGGTAAAATACATTGGAACATCTCGTACGTGCTTTCGCTACAAAATCTTACGCGTTTGTTACAAAAATCTAACAGATACAACATCAAATAAAATTATGGGGCAACTTGTCCATGGCGGACCAGCTCTCGCTGATTCGGTGTCGTCCACCGCAAATCCTACTCGATGGATTCTCGTCGGCGCTGAAGAAGGCGACCGCGGTTCCATTCCCACTTGTTGCTCAACATTTTGAACTCAAAACATTAGACAACTTTTCATTTGGAGCTTCCATGGCCATAGCCATTGATGAGCTTGAAGGCTGCCATGAGGAAGAAGGGGAAGGGAGGGGAGGGGCTCGGGCTCATGGTCGGAGGAGAGGAGCTCAGGCTCGCGGCCGGAGGATGTTAGGTACCAAGCGTTGCCGGTGACTTTAGTCCCACCTCGCTAGCGGGAGGAGGCCACGACCAGCATATAAGGGAGAGTTTCCCTCCTCCCTTCAGTCCGGGATTTTGGGATGGAGTGGGCTCTCCACTGAATGTTGGGCCATGTGCGCGGCCATGTGCCAGGAAACGTCCAAACACAACGCGAGTGTGTGGAGCTGGGCCCGAGACGCTGACAATTGGTATCAGAGCTAGCACCGCTATGCCTGCCTAGGGGGCTTGCTAGGGGGATGGGGTGGTAGGTACCAAGCGTTGCCGGTGACTTTATTCCCACCTCGATAGCGGGAGGAGGCCACGACCAACATATAAGGGAGAGTTTCCCTCCTCCCTTCAATCCAGGCTTTTAGGATGGAGTGGGCTCTCCGCTGAATGTTGGGCCGTGTGCACGGCCGTGGGCTAGGAAACATCCAAACGCAATGCGAGTGTGTGTAGTTAGGCCTGGGACGCTAACAGAGGAGAGGAGCAAAAGGCTGGCGGCAGCGCTCGCATGGAGGAGGCGCACTGGAGGGTCGCTCACGCGGGGACGAGAGAACGATCTTCCCCCAAGATCGGTATGTTGATGGGAAGTGTTTTCCTTAAGGCGTTGTTCTGTTAAACCTCTCCTAGGGTGGATTGGAGTGGATTGACGTGTATTGGAGTGTATTTTGACTTATTAGGGATTTAATCCCCCTCAATACCCCTCGATACGCCTCAAAATCAATCAAACCGAACAAGCCCTAAACAAATCTAGCAAGTTAGGGGATTCGGTAGATTCTAAGTTAGCGGATTGGAAGAACGCGCCCCCGCGTCGCCTAACCCTAGGCGACACGGGTGGCTCCCAGCGCCGCCGGCCTCCTCCCTCCTCTTCCTCGTCCCCTCCTCCTCCGCCGCCGCCGGAGGACCTGTCGGGCGAAGCCCTGACGGCGACGGCGGCGGCGGGGGCCCTCTCCCTCGCGTGGCGGCGGCGCGTCAACCTTGGCGGCGGCGGCTCGGTCTTCGACGGCGGTCCGGCGGCGTGGCGTCGCGGGGGCCGGCGACGAGCGCGGCGAAGCCCCATCGGGGGATGCTCTGCCTCCCCGCGACGGAGGCACTGCTGCTGCTGCAGATGCGGCCTCAGGCACGCTCGGCCCATCTGGGCCGGGGCGGGCCGATGGTCGGGCTGCCGCGGTGGGCAAGCGCGGTGGCGCCTGGCGCCAGTTGCTGTGCACCTCGGCGGTGCCAGCGGCTGCCCTAGGCGCGGTGGTGCCTGCGTCGTCCGCTGCCGGGCACCGTGGTGGTGCCGGTAGTCGGCCAGGCAGCGGTGGGCCGGATCCCACCTTCCGGTCCCCGATGGTGGTCTTGGTGGGCGGTGGTCGTCGCCTTCCTTTGCTCCGGCGACGTCTGCGGCAAGCCTCTCGGCGGTGGTGTGCTTTTCGTCGCGTCCATCTGCTCGGTGCTGCAGGACTTTGGGGTGGGCGTCAGGCCGGGAGAAATCCCTGCTTTTGCTGGTGACGGCGACGCCCGCGGGCGCCGTCTTCCTCCTTGGAGGCGTCGCCATGGCTCTGACTGCTCTTCCCCACATCGAGCGCCAGGGGAAACCCTAGGTCCAGACGGATCGGGCGACGGCGGCATCATGATGTCGTTCCCTTCTTGAAGGCGTCGCCTTGGTGGCTCATGTAATCCCTCGATCGGCGGATGGAGTCGACGTTGGCACCTGCTCAGGGCGTGAGCCTCCGGGGCGCAATGTACACCGTGGTGAAGCTCCTTCATCGATGCCTCTCCGGACTGGCTGGGTCATGCTGTCTACTTGCCGACTCTTCTAGGCGCTTTCGAGTTTGCAGTGCGTTGATCCGTTGGCTCCTGGAGTCGGGGTCGGCTTCGAGGATCTCCATCTTCGGGCGTGACGCGGTCCTTGGGCTCTGTGCCTCGCCCCTCGCCATTCTTGGTGGGTGGCGGTGCAAGGCTGGCCTTCGTGGTCGTGTGCTATGGTTGGCGTTGTAAGCCGTGTATCGTGTGGTGTTGCGTGAGTTGTAGCCAGTCTTGGCGTTGTTTCGGCCATCTCGGTCTTTCTTCTATATGATTAGTACACCTCCCAGGGTGTATTCTCTATTAAAAAAAAAAATCTAGCAAGTTAGTAGGCGGGATGGCAACGTGCATTGTCAGCCCGAGTCATCGTGTTCGGTTACCAAATACCATAGGTTAATTTAAGCATCTTTCAACCTTTTATTTTAAAGAAATGTCGATCGGTTTACCAAATATTCCTCGCGTACGTATGTTACTTCATCCGATCCAAATTACTTACTATCTAAAAATGTACGAATCTAAGACGTGATGGGTTCACTCATATAATGACAAGTATTTTAGATAGGAGGAAGCAAGTATCGTACTAACACCAAATTAAGTTGTCACATCATTGTACTTTTCGATCCAGTGTATCTGTGAGTTAATAGTCCGGTAAATTTTATTCAGTACGAGTATTTCCATTATTGTAACACCATACGACAATGCAAGCACCAGATGCAATCATGTAAACGAGATGTGGATCTAGACACTAGGCGGCCCTGGTGAAGTTGAAGTTGCTGCACGAGAAGCCCCTGGCAGGGAGGTAACTAGTGAAGCTGAGCTGCTTCTTGCCGTTGTCGAGCACCACCAGCTGGTTCTCCATTTGGAACCCTCCGATCACGACCGCCGGCAACGCGCCGGTGCTCGCCTTCATCTGCACGAAAGCGAAGCAGGCCGTGCCGCTGTTCACCTGCGCCATGGAGTTGCCCCCGAGCACCGTGAAGTTCGTCCCGCCCTCCAGCATCACGTCCACGAATGGCACGAAGAGCCCGAACCGCGTCGGTGCCAGCTTCGACGAGTTGTAGCACAGCTCGAACGGGGCCACGGCGGAGACCTTGGCGCCGGGGGCCACCACGGGGCTCTGGGCCATGGCGCGGTCGAAGGCCGCGATGAACGGGCGGTACACGTCGCTGCGCAGCTGCGTGTACGGGATGGTCGTGGAGAGGCCGACCACTACCGCGCCTGAGACGGCGACCTTAGTACCGTCGATGGCGATGCCGTTGCTTGCCGTGACGAAGTAGCCGGGGTTTCCGGCGAAGGGCTGGCGGAGCGGGACAGGGGCGGAGAGGAGCGTCGTGATGGCTTCTCGGTCGGCGGGCGGGGCGAGGTAGAACGGGCCGCCGCCGAAGATGGCCGCGCCCACGCCGTTGCCGCTGAACCCGGTCTTGCCGTCGCTCGGGAGGCAGAGCGCGATGGAGTTGGCCACCTTCTGCGTGCTCGCGACCTGCGCCGGGAACGAGGCGCTCGAGCGCCCGAGCCCCGCCACGCCGGCGGTGCCAGACGGAGCCGCCGCGCAGGTGGCGGTCGCGGCAAAGGAGACCGGGGACAGCGGGTTGGCGCCGTCGGTAGAGTTGGCAGAGAGCGTCACGGTCGTCGTCTTCCCGCTGCACGGCGACGTGACGGCCGGGGCGGAGAGGTCCAGGACGAGCGGACGGCCGGCATTGAGTGGCGCGGTGTACAGGGCTGCAGACGTCGCGCGCTTGTTGATGGGCGTGAGCAGGGGCTTGCTCGCCGCCGTGCACGCGCACAGCGAGGCGGCGAGGAGGAGGAGAACCAGGACTGGTTTAGGCTGCGACATTGTGAGTTTAGGTTGGGATGGTATGACCGAAGGTGAGCCATATATATATAAGCTGGGACTCGCTAGATCTGTAGACTAATCAGATGGACGAATGCATGCCCGGTCAACATTGCGATCAATGTTGGTCCACGTACGTACAGCTTGGCCGATCTGTCCATGACATATCAAATACCTTGCGTGCACAGATTGGATTCATAGTAGTAATATGGTCTATCGCACACGACTTGAAAAAACCTTCGCTACCTACGGGTGTGCGATGAAGCCGAACTACGCACATGTTTTAGGAACCGTGTGCTATAGCTAAACTCTCACACACGGTTTCGGCTGCGAATCGTATGTGAACTCGGTGGCTTTCACACACGGTCTATATTTTTCAATGGTCACCGTTAGACAGAGATCGTACACGGTTATTTGTATTTGACCGTCGGAAGTATTTGCAAAACTTGCCTTGTTATTCAAGGATTATCTGAAGAATCGTCATATGACAATTGAGCTAATTACAACTATGCCTTCAAGAATATAACTGAACATCATCATCATCATGAATGAAGAAGCAATGATACAAGGTTGATCAAGTCAAAGTGTAAAGATGGGATTCAAGATGGTCAACTCACAAAGCATACATGATGTACAAAGTGGGATCAAGTGATCTAGTGGTAAGGTAAAGCTAGTGACAATGTGCTTTGTGAACTAACCCATGATCTATGTGTGTGGTGTTTCTATGTACGGTTAGGTACCTCTTCATGGTAATTCATTAATGAGAAGATCTCATATATCCAATCAGAGGATAATGTTAAGATCGTCATCATGGATGAGAAGTCAAGTTCAAGATGATCCATCTCAAGGAGATCATATATTTGAAGCTTGCCATTCATTAGGTGGTAATGGATATGTGACGATATCCTTAAGAGAGTCTTTCTCATATTGTATTACAGGGGAGCAATCCGCGAATCTTCATCGAGCAAGCACAATCAAGAAGTTGGTCCAACTTGAGGACATCAAGATCGTCATCATCTAGCTCAAGCGGATTGTGCGCAAGGCAAAGGTATGTTTTTGATAGAGTTTCGTTTTTACTGGTCTCATGGTGTTAGTTTAGAGACCAGGGTATATGATTGATAGCCGTACTATCAAGAGGGACTCTCGAGTGAGTAACTTAATCGTATCGTTTGGAGAGAGCAAACCTTTGCATACTTGGAATTACCTTTCTTTGTTGTTATTTGGTTATTATCCTTATAAGGTTTTAGAGCTTGTGTTTATTCCCATG
This sequence comes from Dactylis glomerata, assembly GCA_007115705.1. NCBI lineage: Eukaryota > Viridiplantae > Streptophyta > Magnoliopsida > Poales > Poaceae > Dactylis > Dactylis glomerata. The sequence continues at coordinate 1,075,039 of QXEO01000452.1, forward strand.
ACAATCTCTAGTTCATTAAGAATAGATTTCTTATGGAAAATTTGTTGTGTTTTTTAATTTTGGAGGTTTTACCGGTTTGTCTTTTGAAGAGAGGTCAAACCTTTTATAATTTGGTTTTATTTTCCTTCTTAGACTATGATATTTCTATGCAATTTCTTGTAGAGCTCTCTATTGTGATTTCAACAATCCCAAGTTCATAAAAAAAAGAGGTCCCGATGCTCAAGTTATGGTCGTTTTTGGTGTTGATGTTGTTGCCAATTTTGGGAGGCCGGAGTCTCCGGCCTGAACTCTGCAAGCTGCACCATATGGCCCTAAATGTCCTAGGGGAACCGGAGACTCCGGCACAAACAATTTTTGAATATAAGGGTTGTATTTTAAGGATCTATTTAAGGGGTCCTTCTTCCCATGGGGAGAGCCAGGCCCCGGACAACCAGGACCATGGCCCGGGGCACAGCATATTTTCAGGCCTATACCTATATAGTTTTCTGACTTAGCCCAGGGTGTTGTGATGTACATCACGATGCAGATGTAAACAAAACAAGGGACATCCATCGAACTCCGCAGGGAAGGTTCGAACCCTGTCTCGCTCGGTCGCTAGGGCAGGGCATGCACCGTCATGCGCCTAGGCCACTCCATCGTTGTCGCCTCGCCGCCCCCAATCCACACCCTGCAGGATCCCTAGGGTCCTGTTCGGTTCCAGGAGTTTGATTCCCCAGGAGGTTTTAACCTAGACGGGATGAGAGAGAGTTGATTCTCTGTGTCACTCTTTTCCTCCCGAGGGTTTTAATCTGCAATCATGTAGTCGTGGCCTCCCGCGGTGGGCACCGTGGCCTACCGCGGTGGGCACCGTGGCCTGCTGTCCGCATACTCTGCAGCCACTCACCGCTCGGGATTTCTTCCGCAACTTGGCAGGCGATGGTAAGATCCACGGCGGAACTGACGGGGTTAGGAGATCAAGCCGGGGTGATTTTCGCGTTGTGTCTAACCGAACGCGCAGTTTTATATCGGCTGGGGTTTAATCCAGATCTGACCCACGCGGGTTGGCAGGGATTAGTTTGTGTTCCCCGCGGGGTCGGGGTTAACCGAACAAAGCCTAGAAGGGATGTGGCCGTGGTGCTCCCCCTCGCGGCTGATGGCCGGCTATGCTGCGGACTACCGCTGCTAGCGCATCCTTCATGCATAGTGCTGCGGGTCTGCCTCTTCTAGTCCAGGCTTCTACTCCGAGGTAATATGTGCATCTCCAGAATGTATGGTTGCTTATAATTCCCCTCCAATACTGTTACCGATTACTCAATGGGATTTCTATTTTCGTGCCCTCGGGTCCTTAGTTGTGCTCAGTTTTCCCCAGCCGCTTAGTTTTTCCTCAGTTTTACCCAAGCCCTTGTCTGAAACTCTCACAAGGAGCTCGGACGGGAGGAATCCCGTTAAGTTGACCGTTGGTTAGTGCTGGCAAGTGGGGCCGCTGTTTGTGCCCCGCAGTGGACACGCCTCCACTTATCCAGATCATCATGGGACCCGCAACTTGTCCACGTTAGCGTGCCGGACCCACAGCTTACCCAGGTGCCTGTTGCAAAATGGGAGCCCGAGCCAGCCCCGCGCCCGTGCCCGTGCCATTGCTTCCCCCTTTTTTCCCCGCGCCCCATTGTTCTTCTTCTCCGGCAGCGGCAGCCCTTCCCCGGCAGGCGGGTGATGTCTAGTTTCTCTTCGACCTCCCGTTCTTCATGGCCGCAGTATGGACCCGTGCCTTTGACAAGATGCCCTGACTGCCCACGCCAAGAGCCTCTGAAGCGGTCGATCTGTAAGACGAACGACAACGGCAACCGTGGACGTGAGTTCCTTGCATGCGAGAGCTTGCCATATAGAGAGGGGGATAAGGTTAGATCTCGCTCCAATTGCTCTGTTTTCTCTCGATTTTCTTATTATTCCCTCAAATTTGGGATTTAGGGTTCACGTTGTTGTTTTCAGATCCTGAAGAAATGCAGGTATTTCGAGTAGATCGATGTGTACGTTCAGAGGCTTAAATTGCAGGAATCAATTGGCGGTATTGGGGAGCGCAATTTGGGAGGGGGGGTACTTGCTGTAGAGAATGCGGTGGAGAGAGGGGCCGTCCCGATTATGCCTAATGCTCACAATGCAGAACTGGTGGAAGTGAAGGGAGAACTGAAGAAAATGAACAAGCAGTTAAAGCAGCTGATCGAGTTGAAGAAGCAAGCTAATCTGACGGCTGGTTGTTTTTTTTGTTGTATAATTGCGATCGGATTCTTATCATTGCTCGTCAAGCGCTAGAAGTTGTTACAAGGGATCCCTTGTTACAAATCCATTATTCAGTTACATGTACTTGTAGTTGTTTTCAAAGTTAGTGTGTGCATTCACCGAAATTACCAAAAAAAATAAGTGTTAGGGAATATAGGAATGCTAAAGATAGTTGATAATTGTTAGAGGGGTGATAAATAATGCATTCACCGAAATCCCACAAATATGTATGTCTCATGTTTATAACAAAATTATACCACTTTTGGGATGTTTCAAATAACCAAAACTATATTCCAAACTATATTCCCTAAAAGAAAAGGAATGCTAAAGAAAGTTGATAATTGTTAGAGGGGTGATAAATAATCCATTCACCGAAATCCCACAAATATGCCAAATATGTATGTCTCATGTTTCTACCAAAATTATACCATTTTTGGGCCGTTTCAAATTGCCAAAACTATATTCCCTAAAAGAAAAGGAATGCTAAAGATAGTTGATAATTGTTAGAGGGGTGATAAATAATTCATTCACCGAAATGCCCCAAATATGCCAAACATGTATGTCTCATGTTTCTACCAAAATTATACCACTTTTGGGCCGTTTCAAATTACGAAAACTATATTCCCTAAAAGAAAAGGAATGCTAAAGATAGTTGATAATTGTTAGAGGGGTGATAAATAATTCATTCACCGAAATGCCCCAAATATGCCAAACATGTATGTCTCATGTTTCTACCAAAATTATACCACTTTTGGGCCGTTTCAAATTACGAAAACTATATTCCCTAAAAGAAAAGGAATGCTAAAGATAGTTGATAATTGTTAGAGGGGTGATAAATATGTATGTCTCTTGTTTACCACTTTTTAGTTTAACATTTTTAAATCATGGAAAATAATGCATAAATAGAGGGAATATAGTTACGTAGCAAAATAATCCATAAATGCACACGGATCGACTTCACCAACCGTTGATCCACCGACAGAGAGAGAGAGGGGTGGCCACGAAGATAGAGAGAGAGGGGTGGCCACGAAGAGACGGATAGGGGTATACTGCCCGTTAGATCAGTGGATCAACGGTTGGTGGAGTCGATCCGTGTGACAACTGCTCAACCAATCAGGATAAGTTTGGGTTTCTGTGAGCATTTGTGACAGTACTTGAGGGCAAAACTGAGTAGTACTAAGAAACCAAGGGCACGTAAATAGTAAATAGACTAAGGGATTCAAACAAAATAATTACAAAATGAAAAATGCGTGTTTTGTACAATATAATTCATATTGGGCTACATCAAATTATTTGCAATTCAATATACATGAGTGTGACAATTATGGCCTCATTTAGACAAACTATGTTTTGGGGAAGATGTTTTGCAAAGGGGTTTGAGTGGAAAACCATGCATCTTCATAGCTACTAGTGATTATGAGAAGTGGCAATTTGTGGTAAAACATGATTTATCTATGTTTGTTAAGGTGGCAGGTTGCGTAGGAAGATTTCATGAGTAGGTGCCACTATGTTTTTATTTTTTTGGATTTTTTTGCGCATGAAATGACTCAATTAGCTATGTTAATCTCATTTGTTGACTCTCTGTTGACCAGCTACTTGAGGGTAGAACTGAGTATATTGCACTTGCCAGACTAAGTACTTGAGGGGAAAACTGAGTACATATAAAATTTCTGAATAAGGCCAGAGGGTAGAACTGAGTACACCAAACGTCGAAGGGTTAGCCTCGTGTCGCGGTGCATGCTGCAGCCGTGCATAGCGGACGCGTGTTGCGGTACACCACACGCCACCTTCGTCTTTATAGAGCCCCTCTCTCTCTCAACGCTTGCCCACTATCTCATTCTCACTGCAACCGCCTCTCCTGTCCCATCATCTTCTCCATTTCGCGTCGAAAAACCCCCTAAGAAAAAACCCCGGCGATGGAGAAGCATGAGATGCCCATTGCCGACGTAGCCGCCGGCGCATCGCCGCCGCCCCCGTCCAGGCCCCCGTCGCTGCTTCCGACGTAGGCGCCGGCGCATCAGCCGCCGGCGCAATGGCCGCCGGCCCCATCCAGGCCCCCGTCCAGGCCCCCGTCGATTGGGACCTGTACGAAGACCCGTACGAACCAGTGCCGTACGTCGCGCCGGCGAACCCCTACGACACCAGCATCGTCGACGACTACCCGGAGGTAACCCTTTGTTCCCTTGTTCTTATGCCATTTCAATCCTTTTGTGTTAGATCTAGCGTTATTAGGGTTCGTCTGTTCCTAGTTCAATCCTTTTATGATAGATCTAGCATTATTAGGGTTAGTCTGTTCCTAGTTCAATCCTTTTATGATAGATCTAGCATTATTATGATAGATCTAGTGTTATTAGTGTTTGTGATTTGCTTTTGTTTAAGATTCGGTTAACTTATGTGAGTAATCAATCCCATCCCGGTAATTTGTGCCGATGATGATGAATATTTGGGCACAAATTGATTCAGGGTTTGGTCAGTGAACAATTGGTGTGTACAAATTTGTTGTGCATGATCTTTGGTTCACTGACCCAAATCCTGGATATAAGTGTGTCCAATGTAACTGAGGCTTCTTTTTTTGGTGCCCATATTATCATGCATGATCTTTTGTTCACTCTCTGTTCCATCATCGCTGCAATTGACTCCGTGTTTTTCGATCTTTGGTGCTACGTGACAGGTGCAGAGCAGCGACGTCGACAGCGACGACGAGTCCTTCCACACCAAGACTCGTCACGTCCTCAGGAGGCTGCAGTCCGGCCATTACGATCGCCACTTTGCTCGTGGCGTTTACAGGTGCCCCTTCTGCAACAGGAGGCTCCGCGCCACCGACTTTAACTGCCTGGTGAACCATGCCGAATCCCTTGGCAGTGCCCCTGGTGGTGCTAGAGTTGGAACGACCGTGAACGTGCATGCGTTCATGGCCAAACACAAAGCACTTGGGATTCACCTGCGCAGCCTCCAAGCTTAATCCCATGTAAAATGTAGCTTATGTTGGATCTAGGGATCGGTAGTACTGTTGGATCTGTCCTGAATATATATATATATATATATATATATATATATATATGCTATGTTGGCTGCTGTATGCAGCTTATCCTATATTTTCTCGATTTATTATGTTGCTGTGAATTTATCCTCTACTAGCTTCTAGATTTGCTACTAGATTTGTTAACATATTGGGCAAAAAACGAGGGCCAAAAGGCAACAATCATTAAAGAAAGACAGAAATAGAAGCTTCTCTAGATTTGATACTAATTTGGTGAAAAGAGAGAGAACTGTTACAGAGAGAGAGGGGAAAAAGGCGCTCTGAAAAATGCCAATTTGGGCCGAGAGAGACAAAACTGAGCTCTCACGTACAACCAAACGCGGTCTCGTCCTGTCCCACGCGGTCCCGTTCTACCAGCCCCACGCGACGCGGCCCCACACGACGTGGCCCCACACGTCAGCACGGAACGGTCAACTAAACGGCAAACCTCCCGTCCGAGCGTCTGCGAGGGGTTTCAAACTAGAGCGAGGGGAAAACTGAGAAAAAACTAAGCGGCTGGGGAAAACTGAGTACAACTAACGACCCAGGGGCACGAAAATAGAAATCCCTTACTCAATAGAATGGATGATGTGCTCAACGACGCACGAGTAGTTGATTCATTGATTTAGATACATTTTCTTCTCTACTTTAAGAACGAAAAATGAAGAGATTGCATCCTTTAATCCCAATACCTAACCAATCCGTAAATTGCTAAACCAAAAAACTCCCAGATTGAAGCAACTATCCAAACTATATGTATACTTTGTTATATTGGTGACAAATGAGTCGAAAATATATATTTATATTTCTAATTATACCAAATTTGTTGTGAAGGACATAAGTTTTTTATTAGTAGTTTTTTCATTAGATTTTGGCCCGGGGCTTGCTTCGATCCTGGCTTCGCCACTGCTTCTTCCCCAATGGACGCCTAACCTTGCAAGTTTTCTTCTCTATTGTTGATCCTCTTGAGCTTTCTAACTCTCACTCGTCCAATGATTCTTGCATCTTCTTGAGGGAAAAAGAGAAAGGAAATCTTGATCTACATTTTCACCGATCAATATCTCCTCTATGTGAGTGGAGCCTTTTGGATCTAAATCTTGGAATTCTTTGTGGATTTCCTCTATTGTTTTTTCTCTCATATCTCTTCATAGCATTAGTTGCTTTTGTGAGATTTTGGTGAGAAGGATAAGTGAAAATTTGTGAGCCTGTTACTCTTGGGTTCTTGGAACCCTAGACGAATTTGTGGCCTTTGTGGCATTTACTTGGGGCTTCCAGTTATGTTGAAGAGATTATCTAACCATTGTAACTTTGTGGTGCCTTTGTGGCAATTTTTGGGAGTCTCCAATTAAGTTGTGGAGTTTTCCCAAATCTTGTACGGGTCGGTGACCACCTTCAAGTGTTCTATAATAGATCATGGAATCTTGCATTGTGTGGGAGCGCGGGGAAAATAAGGTGAGCCTTTGTGGTGTTTGGCGTGTAACGTGCCTCCGCATCATGAGGTGAGCCTTTGTGGCATTTGGTAATCATCGAGCTACCACATCGCAAGGTGAGACCATTTGTGACGTTCGGAGAGCATTAAGCCGCCGCACCTCTCTAACAGAGGCTAGCATCTTTTGGAAGTTTCGAGATACATCTTTGTCTCCTTCGTGCCTCAGAAACTTATATCCGAGCTTTACTACTTATGAACTTTATATTTGTGATAGCCATTATGCTTGAAGTTATATCTTGCTATCACCTTGCTACTTGTCTTGCTTAGCATACGTTTGTTGGTGCACACATGTGAGCCTAGTTTATTTAGGTTTTGTGAGCTTGAAAAATTAAGCGCTACTTTAATCTCCTCAACAACATTCGTGTCGTTTCACTTGTCTTGGAGGTTCTAGGTGGTTCTCCTCTGGTACTCGGCGTTGTCCAAAGATAATCTTTAGGACACATTGTACGCCATTGCCGGGGAGTCAAAGATGATTTCTTTCTCAGAAGTGACCAAGTCTTGCCATCTACTTGCCTTTAGCTTTAAGCCTCAAGGGGTGGATGGTGCGTCGATAAAGGCAAGTCCAATTGGAGTTGTTGACTGAGGCTTCCGGCATCGGGTCGAGACACGACTATGTTGCTTAGTTTAGGACGTATTTTTTGCGATGTATTGTAAGGTATGTGGTGAATGCCATCGGATTAGTCGGTGTGAAGTTTGTATTTCGTTACTTGTTATACTTGTCTTCTACTTAAAATAATTCCTTTTATAAAAATAAACATGATACGTCTTGCCTTTGCGTACTTTCAAAAAACAGAACAATATACAGTGATAAACATAACAGAATCGCATGCGTGTTTGGGTGATCAATGTTGCTTGAGGATCATGAACTTATTTTCCTTTTTGTATGTTTCTTCCACACGCCACGATTCACGTTGAAGCTCTAGCATTCAAAATCTTGCTCCACGTACGTACGGCATCGGCGGGCCATGACATATCCAAGATCTTGCGTGCACTGATTGGCAGCTGATTGATAGAGTAATATGTTGCATCACATGCGTGGGTCAAGTCGCTGAAGATAAGATGAACTAGCTGAAGAAGCTGATGATCGATGGCGCTCAGGTCAGTGTCAGCTGTGCACTGTACATGTATGTAGATGATCGATGACGCTCAGGATCTGATGATAAGATGAACTAACCGGAGGATCTGAACCACGTATACACCAGCTGACCGCCGGCGATCAGCTGTCTCTGAGTGCGGAGCTGCCAGATGGTTTGACTGGATCATATCGCTCCAGGTTTGGCAGGGTTCGATCGAGATCCATGCATCAATCACGCGCAAAAGCCATTGGCGGCAAGGCCGGAGGAGAGCGGCAACGTTGTCACGTTCGTGCATCCTCGACTCCTCGTGTTAAAGTATCATAGCATCTTTACGGACGTTCTTAAATTTGTAAGCTGCAGGGATATCGGCTGGGCCGTTTTGGGAGTGCCGGCAGGCTCTCCCTTGAAATTGGGGCTGGGCTCCCACACCAACGCCCCAAAACATCGGCCTTAAATTTGTTTTAGAATTCATTTATTGCTAAAATTTTACATGATATTGCATTCGAAGTATCAAATATGAAATTTAATAGTTTATATGCCAAATTTAAGTCCATGTATCGGTGCCGCTCTGGGCCACCAAATCACCGCAAAAGTACGGCTACCAAAAAAGAACTTCGGGGGTTCGTAGAGTACTTATAAATGGACAGGGGCACCACCTCCGGCTGCTCCACCACCGGTTACTCCTCTACCTCCGGCTACACAACCGGCGGCTCGTGGGCATTCATCAACTCCTTGCCGATCCGATCACGAATCATCATGTACCATGACTTGGTTGGATCCATGCCCGTCAATGGCATCGACAGGATTTTGGCTTCCTCCACCATGTTTGTCAACTCATAGCTATTTGCGTCATTCTTCGCCTTGATCAAAGTAGCTTCGGCTTCTAACTTGGTGGCTTGGACCCACTGATCCCTTTCAAGCGCCGATTTCTCTCTTTGAGCTCCTTTGATATCCTTCCACCTTCATGCAGTTTGTCATGAGTGGTAGCACATCGATCAATGTTAATGGGGAGGTGGGCCCCTACTTTAGGCCATCATGCGGACTGAGACAGGGGGACCCCATTTCCCCTTACTCTTTAACTCCACGGTGGATGCCCTTGCAGAGATCTTAGGGAAAGCTAAGATTGCCGGCCACATCACTGGTGTGGTAGGGCATCTTATCCCTAGGGTGGGGTAACTCACCTCCAGTATGCTGATGACACCATGATCATGGTGGAGGGATCGGATCTAGACATTATTAATCTCAAATTTCTTCTTCTGTGCTTCGAGCAGATGTCGGGACTCAGAATCAACTTTGATAAAAATGAGGTGGTGATTCTAGGGTACTCCCCAGAGGACCAGTAGAGCATAGCCGGCAATCTAAATTGTCATTTATCGTCCTTCCCCATCACCTATCTAGGGATGTCGATCCGACATACGAGGATTCTCATCAAGGATCTTGATCCGCTGGTAGGGAGAGTTAGGACGAAGGCTGAGCCATGGCTTAGTAGATTCACCTCTAAGTGTAGCAAGTCTGTTCTTATTGACTCTTGCCTCTCCATCCTACCTATGTATATTATGGGGTTATACTTACTGACGGAGGGAGTGTATAGCACCTTTGATAAGGAGCTCTCGCGCTTCTTCTGGTAGGATATGAATGGCCGCCAAAAATATCACATGGTGAAATGGGCAGATATCTGTGCCCCAAGCATCATGGGGGCATAGGCATCCTAGCATCTCAGTGCTTTAATAAGGCGTTGATGCTTAAATGGGTGTGGTGTATCCTTAGGGATGAGGTGGGACTATGGCTACGGTTGATCAAGGCCAAATGTGTTCGGGGCCGCCCCCTCTTGGCATGTGATCGTGGTGAGGGATCCCAGTTCTAGAGATCCATCTAGGATCTCAAGCAGGAGAGTCATCTAGGGATTTCCCACTAGTGGAAAACAGGGCTTCAGTCCCGGTTCGTGTGGGGCTTCAGTCCCGGTTGCGCAACCGGGACTAACCAACCGGGACTGGAGCCCAATCTTTAGTCCCGGTTGCTATACGAACCGGGACTAAAGAGAGACCACGTGGCAGGGCTGGTTGATCGTGGGCGTAGGACTTTAGTCCCGGTTCGTGTTACGAACCGGGACTAAAGTGTCCACACGTGGCAGCCTCTGCTGCTTCTGGATTTCAATTGTTATTTAGGGGTTTAGGGTTTAGGGTATATTTGTATTTTGCTCCATTCAATTGTTTGATTCATTTCAAACAAGTTTTCTTATATACTTATTCATACAGCATTACAACATAATATATAAAACGATACATATATATAATATATTTGGTTCACCGAGCATATACATGCATACAAGTATATATACAGCTTGTTCACACACATAAGATCACGACTTGTGTTTAATTATAAACATTGTCTAATTGAAACCGGCATGAAATTCACCCTTTGGGTTAATGACATGTTCAAGCAGAAATCCGGCTAATTCCTCTTGAATTCCTACTACGCGTTCAGTCGGTGAGAGCCGATTCCGCTTTGCTTCGAACTACGAAGAAGAAGAACAATATGAATATGAATCATCATAACAAAATTGATGCCAATAAAATGAATTTGTCAGTATATTGTTTACTTACTGTTTGAAAATCAATTCCTTCAGTGACCTGCGCACGAAGGTTCTCGCAAGTATAGTATGCACATAGATTAGTCCCCGAAGGCTGCCTCGCACACTTTACGAGAATAGATTTTAGTCAGTGACATATCAAGATTGATATACTTAATGGTATTTGAAACTAGAATTAAAGGGATGTGTGGACCTAGCTCGTACGACTTACCTCGATCTGACGGTAAATCAGCTCATTTTTCCATTCACCTTTAACTGTGCGTATAAACCGTTTCCAAACACTGCCGAGCAAACAAAATGAATAGATGAGTTATAGATGAACGAAAGAGACCGATATAATACCGTAATGATTGAAATTACCTATCCATCACATCAAGGATGCTTTTGTATTCATTAAGTGGTTTATTCATCGAGTCAAAGATTTGAACCCTTCCATAGTCAGGTTCAATCTTTAGCAAAATCCAGTGGTAACTGCGTGCAAGTTTAATTATGTAAGTTAATAAACTCATCAATTACACTTATAACATCGAGTAAGGAAAAGTAACTGTGTATAAGATAGTAACACTCACCTGATGTTGTACGGAAAGAGTATTCTAGCTCGGTATTCCTGCGTAAGTAGGAACTCTAGCAAGTTATCCTCCGTCTCCTTGCGATTCCTCTGTATCATCGCTCCGTTAACTCGATTTGGATCAATGAATCCAAGTTGGAGGTCATTCCTTTTCTTACATTCCATACTCTTCATTCTGCATAATAAACAGCGTAGTGAGGAAAATTACATGCAAAGAACGAGTTGAGCTAGAGACTTATAGAAATAATGAATCACTTACAGAACATAAGCACTGACGAGAGATTTGTCGAGCACGTCTTGATTGAATAGCTGAAAGAATTCATCAAACTCAATATGCACCAAGTCTTGACCTAAGAAATGGTCCTTTGTGATTTTCATAAGGAGAAAATCTTGCGTGCCCTTTGCGGCTTGCAGGTACCACTTATGCAATTTTCGCATTTCTGTTGGTAGATTCATTTCAATCTCGGGTGGGACCAGACTCTTCCCCTTTTCATATTGCCGTGCTATAGGCGCCTTTGGGGTGATATCTTCATGTAGCAATTGAGAAAGAGTCAAACCAGCTTCTTTAGCAAAGTCGGCGGGATTGGGTTGAGCAACACTCCCACCAGCATCACTAGCAAAGACCTTTAGCGGGGAGATCGATTTTTTGGTCTGTGCTCCAAGCTGGGCAACGTCTCTTTTTCCCTCTTGCAGTTACGCTTGTCTTATTAGCTTCTTTTTTTGCATCTACCTGCTTATCCAAACAACGCTTGTAGTCATCTGGCTTACGCAATTCATATCGCGAAGGTTGGGTAAGCATATCAAAGGCCCACTCCTTCTGTTCCAGAGTATATACCTGCTTCGGTGTAGGGGTCGGGCGTAGGGCTGCGAGCTTCCTTTTCACTTTGGCTCTGTCCTCCGCCTCAATTTCTTCAGCAGTCTTCTCGATAGGAGGAGGCGGCACCGCCTTAGCTTTCTTGGCCCGTTTCTTCGGAGAGACATTGCTAGTGGACATAGCAGCGGACTTGCCACAACTCTGGGACTTACGAGTGGGCTGAGGCGGCGGAGGTGGCGGAGGCGGCTGACATTGAGGTGGAGATCGATGTGGACTCGGGGTATGGTGGTAGTCGTCCCTGTCGTCGTCGGGAGGTGGTGAATTGCGAGGACTCGGAGGAGAGGGTGGCCGCCTTGGCGCCGAGCCTGGAAACACGATGTGTTTCTTATCCCAAAGAATTATACCACCCAATACTTCTCCCAGTTTTTCCTCCTCTTCAGGTCCAGCGACGTCAAGAAGGAGGGACTCATACCCCCTTTCAATTGCATCCACCCCGACCTTAGCATAGCCAGGTCGAATCTCACGGCCATGCCAGGTTTGTCCAGGTCCAGATGGCAACACATAGCCAACCGCCACCTTCATCGATATGTTCTTCATGGGATAATGCAGCTCACAGTCTATCTTCTTGGTGATATCATCCACGGGGTAGTGAACCATCGGTACCTCCGTGGAAGCCACGCTGCTTCTCCGCTGAGATCGGTCGCCTGATGCATGTTCTAGGTGTTGCTGATGCTGAGTTGCCCCTTGCGACTTTAATTCCTCCAGTGCCTTCTGCTGCAGTAAATACAACTCTCTCAGCTCAGCCTGTTGCCTTTCTATGCTCTCTATCCGTGAGGCCTCCTCCTGCGCCTTCCGCTTCTTCGCTCTCTCTCGGCTTCTATAAGTCTGGCTCTCTTCGGCGAACCCAGACCTCCACAGAATAGCAGAACCCAGACCCCGTGTTCGTCCTGTGTGTTCTTTGTTCCCGAGGGCCTTTGTCAGCTCGTCGTTCTCTCTGTCCGGCTTGAACGTCCCCTCTTGAACCTCGGCGATTGTCTTGACAAGTGCTCCCAGGGGTTCAGCAATTTGTTTCTTCTCTTCAACTAATTTCCCTGTTCTCTCATCATAGACAGCTCCATGGGCAAGTGCCCAATTTCTTGACCTTCTGGGCCATTGTTCTGTTTCTGGTTCGATGCCCTTTTCTCGTAGGGCGGCCTCTTGCATATCCCACTTAGGCTCGGCCCTTTTGTAGCCACCTGGACCCAACTTATGGTGATATTTCTTTTTCGCAGCATTTGCCTGATTTTTCTGACTCCTTAGCTTACCCAGCTCTGACTCCTTGTACTCCACAAATGCGTCCCAGTGATCCCGCAGGAACTCATTGGGGCCAGTAAATTCTGGAGCTTGTCGATCGGCGTTGACATAGGCGTTCCATAACCTCTTCTTGTGGTTATTGAACTGTGCAGCCATCTTCTTGAGAGCCCACTCCCTGACTTTCTCCTTCTGTTTCTCTGCTTCTTCCAGGGACTCGGTGACCGGCAGATTGAAATGTGGAATGAGGGAATCCCAAAGTCTGTCTTTCAATACCTTGGTGACATAATTGACTGCTGCACCCTCTTCTGGCTCTGGCTGTGCTGGCTCTCCCTTTGCCGCCTTGGGCTTATACCAATACTGAATGCTTATCGGCACCATGTCCCTGACAAGACATCCACATTGAGTAGTGAACGCACTTGCGACACTCTTGGGTTCCAACGGTTCGCCTTCACTTGAGAGACGCCCAATCGTGTAATGCTGATTCGATGCTAGCCGTTTGGCCGGGCCTCGCTTCTTTCTAGAAGAATCAGAGGTCTAAAATAAGAAAACACTCGTTAATATAGATACCACATAATGCATCGTCATCTACTGATTCGTGAATAGAGCTAGTCTTCATATATATATATATATATACCTCGCTGGACCGTTTTATTAAGTCACGTCCAGTCCCTTGTGAGCCGTCCTCGCAATCATCATTTTTCGATTCATGCGGCTGCTCCTCCTCCATTCCGTCACCCGACTCGTTCAAAAATTCTGAGCCGTCTCCTTCTGCACGGGTGGTACCCTCTCCTTGTGCACGGGTGCTACCCTCTCCTATAATTTTCAATATCTCTTCTTCACCTTCTCTTCCGGCGCCGAAATCCATAACTGAAATCCATAACATAGATCAACAACATTTCGATCTATTCACTTTCTAACTCTATATATCTAACATAAATAAAATCTAACGTAAATAAAATCTAACATTTCTATTTCTAATAGCATTTCTATTTCTAATAAAATCTAACCTAAATAAAATCTATATAGCATTTCTATTACCTAACTAATAGCATTTCTATTATCTAACTAATAGCATTTCTATTATCTAACCTAAATAGCATTTCTATTATCTAACCTAAATAGCATTTCTATTATCTAACCTAAATTGCATTTTACTAACTAGCATTTTACTAATAGTAATAGCATTTCTATTATTTTTTATTACTATTACTATTATGAATAGCATTTCTATTTCTATTACTATTACTAATATGAATAGCATTTCTATTACTATTACTAATAGTAATAGCATTTTACTAACAGTAACAGTTTTAAAAATAACTAAGAAACTAATCTAACTAAGAAACTAATCTAACTAAGAAACTAACTAAGAATAACTAAGAAACTAATCTAACTAAGAAACTAATCTAACTAAGAAACTTAACATAACTAACAATTAACTAAATATTCTAACAATTAACTAAATATTCTAACTAAGAAACTAATCTAACTAATCTAACTAAGAAACTAATCTAACTATTAACTATTCTAAAAAAACTGAATCTAACTAAAAAAACTTAAAAAAAAACTTAACAAAAAAAACAAACTAAAAAACTAACAGGTTAATACCTGCAGGGGCGGCGATGGCGTCGGGCCGGGGCGTTGGGCGGCGATGGCGTCGGGCCGGGGCGGCTGCTGCGGGCCGGGGCGGCGACGGCGTCGGGCCGGGGCGGCGGCGTTGGTTGCGGGCGGCGGCGGCGTCAGGGGTTGGCCGGGGCGGGCAGCGATGGCGTCGGGCCGGGGCCGGCAGCTGCTGCGGGGCGTCGGGGGCGGCTGCTGCGGGGCGGCGGCGTCGACGATGGCGGCGGCAATCAGACCGGCGACCGCAGCATTGGCGGCGGAGCTCCTCTGCGCGTCGGGCGTCGATCCGTTTTTTGCTAAGTGTTGGAGTGGGGAAGAGGGAGAGGGGCGGCGCGGTATATATACCCCCCCCCTTTAGTCCCGGTTGGTGGCTTCAACCGGGACTAAAGGGTGGTCTTTAGTCCCGGTTGAACCCACCAACCGGGACTAAAGGGTCTTTAGTCCCGGTTGGTGGATTCAACCGGGACTAAAGACCTTCGGCGGTTCGCGCGCCCAGATCCAGACCTTTAGTCCCGGTTGGTTAAACGAACCGGGACTAAAGGCCTAATAAATGCGCGCCAATGGTAGATTTTTTCAGATTTCATTTGAAAATATGAATTTTGAATTTCAATTTGAATAACTTCTGCATATTTTAGAATTTGATAAAACTTTGAATATGAAAAGTGTTTGAAATTGAATAACTAATTCAAAACTATTTTCTATTTTTAAAATCAATTATTGTAACTATTCAAACAATTAACTATTTTGCCATTTTCAAATAAAACAATATTGATTAAAATTCTTTTTGCATATTTTATAATTTGATAAAACTTTGAATATGAAAAGTGTTTGAAATTGAATAACTAATTCAAAACTATTTTCTATTTTCAAAATTAATTATTCTAACTATTCAAACAATTAACTATTTTGCCATTTTCAAATAAAACAATATTGATTAAAATTCTTTTTGCATATTTTAGAATTTGATAAAACTTTGAATATGAAAAGTGTTTGAAATTGAATAACTAATTCAAAACTATTTTCTATTTTCAAAATTAATTATTCTAACTATTCAAACAATTAACTATTTTGCCATTTTCAATTAAAACAATATTGATTAAAATTCTTTTTGTATATTTTAGAATTTGATAAAACTTTGAATATGAAAAGTGTTTGAAATAACTAATTCAAAACTATTTTCTATTTTCAAAATTAATTATTCTAACTATTCAAACAATTAACTATTTTGCCATTTTCAATTAAAACAATATTGATTAAAATTCTTTTTGCATATTTTAGAATTTGATAAAACTTTGACTATGAAAAGTGTTTGAAATTGAACAACTAATTCAAAACTATTTTCTATTTTCAAAATTAATTATTCTAACTATTCAAACAATTAACTATTTTTCCATTTATACACACACCGTGGTGCTTCTTCCTTGCAGCGCCTCCCCGCAAGCCCAAAAGAAAGCAATGGCCGCCGTCTTCCGCCTCAACCCCTGCCGCCGCTATGTCCATTCCTGATTTCTTCGCCTCGCGGTTCTTGTGCCCATAGCAGCTTCCACATCCGCTCCCCCCACCCCCAGTGGAGTTTGCATGGTGGGGATTCCTTCGTTCCCACTGCAGACAGCGTATGAGCACCCCCTGCTGGTGCCGCCACAGCAGCTATCGGCTCCCCGTTGCCGCATCACAGAGATATTTGAGGAAACTTTGAATATGAAAAGTGTTTGAAATTGAATAACTAATTCAAAACTATTTTCAATTACTTGGAATATAAAAAGTGTTCGAATTTGAATAACTAACCCAAAATCATACATTTACATCAAAGGTTCAATACATTATTACACATCCCCATCTAGTGTTGGGGTTTCCTTCTCCACCGTAACCATGGAGTATCTTCTTTGTTTAAGAGGAGGGTTGGGTCAGTGTTCACTCTGAAGGGCGGAATTTCATCAAACTTGTTATAATCTTCTGACATATCTGTCTTGTCCTCCACTCCCACGATGATTCTTTTCCCTGAGAGAACAATGTGTCGCTTTGGCTCATCATGTGATGTATTCGTTTTCTTATCTTTTCTCTTTCTCGGTTTTGTAGATATGTCCTTCACATAGAAAACCTGAGCGACATCGTTGGCTAGGACGAATGGTTCGTCCATGTACGCAAGATTGTTGAGATCCACTGTTGTCATGCCGTACTTTTGGTCTACAACTACCCCGCCTCCTGTCAGCTTGACCCATTTGCACCGAAACAAAGGGACCTTAAAAGACGGTCCATAGTCAAGTTCCCATATCTCCTCTATGTAACCATAATATGTGTCCTTTGTCCCATTATCGTGTAATGCATCAAAGCGGACACCACTGTTTTGATTGGTGCTCTTTTTATCTTGGGCGACCGTGTAAAATGTATTCCCATTTATCTCGTAACCCTGGAAAGTCAATATAGTTGAAGATGGTTTCTTGGCCAACATGGACAGCTCATATCCAACAGTGGCGTCATTTATGAGAAGTGTTTGCAACCAACCACCAAAAGTCGCCATGTGCAACTTTGTAATCCAGGAGTTTGACTGCCCAGGGTTTTCCGAGCGTACAATATTCTTGTGTCGCTCCATATACGGCTCCACCAACGTGGAATTTCGTAAAACTGTGTAGTGTGCTTCACTCAAAGAATGTCCGTCCATACAGTATGCTGATTTCATTCCTAGCGTGCCTTTTCCACTTAGTCTCCCCTCATGCCGCGATTGAGGAAGACCAATCGGGTTCAGGTCAGGAACAAAGTCAACACAAAACTCAATGACCTCCTCTGTTAGATAGCCCTTGGAGATGCTTCCTTCTGGCCTAGCACAGTTATGCACGTATTTCTTTAAGACTCCCATGAACCTCTCAAAGGGGAACATATTGTGCAGAAATACTGGACCGAGAATGGTAATCTCTTCGACTAGGTGAACTAAGAGATGCGTCATAATATTGAAGAAGGACGGTGGGAACACCAACTCGAAGCTGACAAGACACTGGGCCACATCATTCTGTAACCGTTGTAGATCTTCTGGATTGATTACCTTCTGCGAAATTGCATTGAGGAATGCACATAGCTTCACAATCGGTACTCGAACATTTTCCGGTAGAATCCCCCTCAGTGCAACCGGAAGCAATTGCGTCATAAGCACGTGGCAGTCATGAGACTTTAGGTTTTGGAATTTTTTCTCAGCCACATTTATTATTCCCTTTATATTTGACGAGAATCCAGATGGGACCTTGATACTGCTCAGGCATTCAAAAAAGATTTCCTTCTCTTCTTTGGTAAGAGCGTAGCTCGCAGGACCCTTAGAATCCTCCGGATGCATGCCGTCTCTTCTTTTCATACAGTGTTGGTCCTCCCGTGCTTCTGGTGTATCTTTTGTCTTCCTATACAAGCCCAAGAATCCTAGTAGGTTCACGCAAACATTCTTCGTCACGTGCATCACGTCGATTGCAGAGCGGACCTCTAGGAATTTCCAATACTCAAGCTCCCAAAATATAGATTTCTTCTTCCACATGGGTGCATGTCCGCTAGCGTCATTCGGAACAGACAGACTGCCAGGACCCTTTCCAAATATTACTTCTAAATCTTTGACCATATCAAATATATCATCACCAGTATGGCGTTTAGGCTTGCCCCGGACTTCTGCCTCGCCCTTGAAATGCTTGCCTTTTTTCTTCAATTGATGTTTGGGCGAAAGAAATCGACGATGCCCGAGATACACCACCTTCTTACTTTTATCCAAATATATACTATCGATCTCACCTAAACAGTGAGTGTTTGCATTGTATCCCTTGTTTGTCTGTCCTGAAAGGTTACTAAGAGCAGGCCAATCATTGATGGTCACGAACAGCAACGCTCGTAGATCAAATTCCTCTTATTTGTACTCATCCCACACACGAACACCTTCAGTCTGCCACAGCTGTAAAAGTTCATCAACTAATGGCCTTAGATACACATCAATATCATTACCGGGTTGCTTCGGGCCTTGGATAAGCACTGGCATCATAATAAACTTTCGTTTCATGCACAACCAAGGAGGAAGGTTATATATACATAGAGTGACGGGCCAGGTACTATGACTGCAGCTCTGCTCCCCAAAAGGATTCATGCCATCTGTACTTAGACCAAACCTCAGGTTGCGTGCGTCTTCTGTAAACTCCGGGAAATCTCTGTCGATTTTTCTCCACAGCGACCCATCAGCGGGGTGTCTCAACATCTCGTCACTCTTACGGTCTTCTTTGTGCCACCTCAACAACTTGGCATGCTCTTTGTTTCTGAACAAACGTTTCAACCGTGGTATTATAGGTGCATACCACATCACCTTGGCAGGAACCCTCTTCCTGGGGCGCTCGCCCTCAACATCACCAGGGTCATCTCGCCTGATCTTATACCGAAATGCACTGCACACCGGGCATGCATTCAAATTCTCATACTCACCGCGGTAGAGAATACAGTCATTAATGCATGCATGTATCTTCTGCACCTCCAATCCTAGAGGGCAGACAATCTTCTTTGCTTCATACGTACTGGCGGGGAATTCGTTATCCTTTGGAAGCATCTTCTTCATAATTTTCAGCAACTTTTCAAATCCATTGTCAGATAAACCACTCTCTGCTTTCCATTGCAGCAATTCCAGCGTGCTTCCTAGCTTTTTCTGGCCGTCTTCGCAATTTGGGTACAAATCCTTTTTGTGATCATCTAACATGCGTTCCAACTTCTCCCTCTCCTTTTCACTTTCACAGTCAATCTGTGCATCAACAATGACCTGACCAAGATCATCAGCGGCCATATCTGATGCCCGTTCTTCACCTTCTTCTTCTTCATTATCTTCCATTGCGGTATCGGTGGTTTCAGGGAACTCAGGATAGTTGTCATCATTCTCTTCTTCATCGTTGTCTTCCATCATAACCCCTCTCTCCCCATGCTTGGTCCAACAATTATAGCCGGACATGAAACCGAACCAGAACAGGTGGATGTGAAGGGTCTTTGTGGAGGGGTAATCCTTCTCATTTCGACAACCACCGCATGGACAACATATAAAACCATTCCGCTTGGTTGCCTCAGCCACCTTGAGAAAAGAATGCACGCCTTTAATGAAATCTCCAGAGCGTCGATCGGCGTACATCCATGCTCGGCTCATCTGCATTATATAAGTACATATCAAACGCAAATCAAATATATAATTTCTATTTCCACCTCAAAACTTTAGTTTGATAAGTAAGAATAAGTTAACAAAACTTTAGTCCCGGCTGGTGGGTACAACCGGGACTAAAGGTGGTTTTTGTGTCATCTAACAAAACCGTCGGTGGGATAAGGACATGTGGGTAACCTTTAGTCCCGGCTGGTGGGTGCAACCGAGACTAAAGCCCTTGGCAGGATAAGTATGCGTGGGTGGATGCACTGCTCGATGAGATAAAGCATGTAGCGCATGACGCCCCTGTCGAAGGAACAAGACACAAGTAGAAGCGGCACCGTGCCTATAAAAGGAGCATCAATATGCCGTGGCGGAGCTTCTCGAAGATGTCGTTGGTGCTCATACCCTACGGCATCTTCGGAAGCTCCGCCTCGGAAAAATTTCCCTGCAAGCCCGTGAAAGACTCCATCTCCTCTAACAGTGTTGCGTAAAGGGTTGGAAAATCTCCCGTGGTGGAGCTTCTCGAAGATGTCGTTGGTGCTCACGCCCTACGGCATCTTCGAAAGCTCCGCCCTACGTCATCTATCTCTATTTCTATCGCTATTTCTATTTTTCTATCTCTATCTCTATTTCTATTTCTATGTTAGCTATGTCTACTTCTATTTTTATTTTTAATTCTAACATTTCTATTTCTAATAGCATTTCTATTTCTAATAAAATCTAACATAAATAAAATCTATCTAGCATTTCTATTTTTACCTCTATCTTCACCTATTTGTACACATAATCAAATAAACATCTAATAATTGCTCTCATAAAAAATCACAAATCTCTCTACTTCTAGAGCAATAAATGAGCTAAATTACCAATGAAAGACAAAAGCACAAAATTCCTCACCTTTTAGTCCACTTAGATTGAAGTGGGGACATCAATTTGTGACAAAAAATGGTGATCAAAGAGGATGAACTCGAGTTGCATGAAGAACACTGAGAGTGGAGAGGGGGAGTGCCTGGCTCGGGGAGGAAGAAGGAGCTGCTTTATACAGAAGTCATTAGTCCCGGTTTGTAATACCAACCGGGACTAAAGGCTGGCTCTTTAGTCCCGGTTGGTGTTACCATCCGGGACTAATGAGTCTGACAACGGTCGGATTCGACCCCAGAGTCATTAGTCCCGGTTCATATTACGAATGAGTTCTGGGGTCTGGCGGCCGAAAAAGCGGTGGGGCCCGGGGCATCAGTCCCGATTCAGACAGCAACCGGGACTAATGCCCTGGAATATTAGGCCGGTTTTCTACTAGTGTCCTCACTAGTATAGATATGCTCATAGGGGTCATGTCGTTGGTGGCGGACTGTTTTGGCACCGCGCTACTATTACGAGCAGCGGCGTGGAAAAACAGGCCGCGCTACCATTGTATGTGTGCCGGTAGCGTGACAGCATGGCCGTTCGCGCCGCTAGTTAGTGGGCTCAGACATGTGCCAAACCCAGGGTAGTATCGTGGTGTGGCTCTGTTAGTCCGCACCACCGACACGGCCTTAATTGTAGCATGTGGACCGCCCCACGCCACCGGCAACGATTAAAGTGTGGCGTCCCAGGTGTCCCACGCTACCACTGTGTGGTACTAGGCGGTGTGTGATCCGCACCACGCCACTATTTTTGCCTGTGTTGTCACGTCACATCTGCCGCTGCACGTTCTGGCCATGCAAAAAGACTGCCGGGTTATAATGGGCCCCCTTGTCAGTGGCTGAAACCGAACAGGCGGTCAACATTGTTTAATTGACTCACCTTGATCGCCGAGCCGCCATCAGTGCGCGCCTTCAGTTGTTCCCCACGCTGCACCATCTCCTCTTCCCCACGCGGCGGCACTGCTTCGTCTTCCGCGCATCGGAGTAAATGAAACCACCATATAAGCAGGCCCTCCGCCAAGGGCACCGCAGCAAAGCCATCCCTCTGAGAGTGCGAGCCGCGAAGATGGCAAACAACAACGAGGCCAGAAGCATGAGCGGCGATCAATGTGGTTGTGGTCAGGGCGTCGGTGCCGACAAACCGCCGGCGCCTCTCATGTGGCCGCGCTCCCTCACCGTGCTGCTGGCGTACCAAGTGGCGGCATTCAACCTGCTTGTGCCGCAGGACTGTCGCCTTCCCGGAGGATGGAAGATCAGCGTCGGCGGGCTCGCCATCCCGCCTCTGCCGGTCGGCACCAACCTCGAGAACGTCATCCACTGCCGCCACAACGAGCTTTCGGAAGAGGACCGCAACGACCCCACCTTTGTGGCCGATTCCGACCTCTGGCCCGCCCACCTTGCCAAAGAACAGCTAGCGGCGCTCGACGCCTTTGAGGGCCCCATCCGCCCTGCCCTTTACAATAGCGCCAGACGCCATGCTTGGTGGAATGGCCAAAGCTTCTGGGAGGTCACCACCGCCCTCCGCGCAGGCCTCCTAGTGCCTGCGCCACGAGACTTCACAGTGCCGAGAGTGTCTTCTGCACCGACAAGGGCGGCATTGACGTCGTCCTCAAGGTCGGTGACCTCGCGTCGATCCTCCTCTTCGGGCGTGAGTTTCCGTGCTCCGGCCGCGGAAGTCAAGCAGGTGGCAATGCCGGGGTTAGCCCCGGGGTGAAGGTGGAGGTGAAGCAGGAGCCGCCGGAGGTGAGGTGAAGCAGGAGCCGCCGGAGGTGAAGGTGGAGGTGCCGAAGGTCAAGGTGGAGGTGAAGGATGAGCCACCTTCACCTCCGCACGCCCAGCCCCCAACCAGCCATGCTCCAAACAGGGCGAGGATGGAGGCGACCCCACCGGCACCACCGCCGTCACCACACGATCGCCCGAGCCCTGGATCGCCGAGTTCACCGTCCCTCCAATGTACCGGCGCCCCGACAACGGAGAGTGGGCAGGCTACAACACCACTGTTTGTCTGTCGGCGGTGGCGTCTGGCATCGTCGTCATCGAAGACAATGAGGACGCCGGCGGCGGTTGGGGCGCCTACGTTAAGGGCAAAGCGCCCCTTTAGTTTACTTTTTATGCAATTCCACCCCCGTTTTGTAATAATAAATATCTCGTATATATATAAATGAAATTATAAATATGAATCAAAATTCTTTTTAGATCCACATTTTCGTTTTCCCTCTCCTAAAAACTGAATATCTCCCGGCGGGAAACAAAAATGACCCACTGAACGCATGATACTGTGGCGTGTGCTACCACGCCACCGAATGCACGATATGGTTGCATGACCTACCACGCCACTGAACGAACGATATGGTGGTGTGGGACCGGCGCAACGCCACCAGAATTAGGGGTAATGGTGGCGAGCAACGCCACGCCACCATTACGCATCGAACAGTTGTGCAAAATTGGTGGCGCGGTGGATCCGCGCTACCAAAGCCAAAATCGCCTCGCTACCAATAGCCTATTTTGTACTAGTGTTCCATTGGTAATGGAGAAGGCGCCCTATTCTAGATTGACCCATGGCTGGGTGCACAACCCCTGCGTGTGGTCTACCCTAGACTATTTGCGATTTGTTCGGATCCTATGCTGGTTTTAGCTTCTGCTGCGCATGAGGGGACATGGAACATTGCATTTCGTAGAACCTTTGGCATGAAAGAGACTGTCGCATGGGATGAGCTTAGAGCTAGTCTTCCTTCCTCTCTCTCTCTCTATACTTCTATGAATAGTGTTGCTTGGAGATTGACCCCTTTGGGGGTCTTCTCGGCTAGCTAAGCTTATAGGGCCCTCCTTACATTGGACGACACCACTGTGGAAGGCTCCACTACCCTTGAAAACAAAGATCTTTCTTTGGCAACTGTTATGAGATAACCTGCCTTTAGGGGTCGAGGTGGCCAAGAGACATGGGCCGGGGTACGGGTTGTGTACATTATGCGGGATCCCTGAGTCGGGAACCCAAGTAATGTTCACCTGTCCTGCAGCTCTGTTTCTGTGGAGCTTTGTCCAAGAGGCCCTGAGCCCAGCCTGGTAGGCCCATGACCTTGGTGAGTTCCTAGAATCCTAGTTGAATAGGACTGGGATGAGGCGTCGCCTCTTTTTGTTCATGTTCACCACGATGTCTTGGACCTTATGGACTATGTGTAATAATATGGTTATTGAGAAAGTATTCCTTTGACGTTCCTCTGACTCACCATGCCACCGGACTGACAAGCTTTGCCGTATCTTGGGGTGCCTCATTTTTTGTTTTTTGTTGGGCATGATTGTGCTGTGGCCCCAGCAATTTTGGTTTTCCGTGCTATGACTTGTTCGTATACCTTGTATGGATGTTGTTGCTTTATTTATAAAGCGGGGAAAAAGCATGTTTTGAGGATTTCCTTCCACCTTGCGCTGGACCTATCATATAGCTCATTTGTGTTTGCGTTCATAGAATCCACAAACATATTGATTGACACATCAAAGCCAGAATTGGATGAGTCGACGTTCCTCTCCGCATTGGCCTTCTTGGTGCCTCATGGATGTCCCACTGCGGCCGGCGCCGTGGGAAGTGGCATCTCTTCACCGGTATTGGCATCATTGAGTGTGAGTCAAACTCGATCCCACTTCTTGCAACCCTCGAGCTTTTTGAAGCAATGCATCATGGGGAAGTATTTGTCCTCGTTCTTGAACTTGTACAAGTCAAGAGCATCAAGCAACTACAAGCAAAGCAGGCGTCATAGGAATCCACACATCAATAGGCAAAGTTCATAGAGAAAAGATCGAACCGAGTACTTACTTTATCCATTGTGCTTGCTCCACTTTGCTTCTTATTGCGGATGGTCTCTAGGTTGCCATGAAATTTGTTGCACGTAGTCTTGATGGCACCCCATTTATGGGAGATGGCACCTTCATTACGGTTCATGTGAACCTTCGCATAGTCTCCAATGTGGCGGCGCTCATTGAATTCATCTAGAATCCGTGCATAGTACTTGCGGAGGGTTTGGTTGGTGCTGGTGATAGGATCAAGGCTCACCGCTTTCTACGAATCGATGAGGCATTCGTCTTCCAAAGATTTCCACTTGGAATGATGGGTGCTCACTGCCGGTCCCCGCGGCTTCCTCTTGCCGATGGACTTGCCGGTGTCGGCATCCACAACCTCAATGGTCTCCTTATCACGTCTTCACCGGCGTCAACATTCGCAGCTCCCGTGCTGGTGTGGCCGCCTCCGATCATTTCATTCATGATGTCCGCGCCCTCCTCGTCGGTGAACATCCTGTGGGCGCCGGACATTTTTCCGAACAACTCGTGGGCACCGGGCATATTGTCGAGTAGGGCGCGGGTGGCATCGGAGGAGGAGCCGGTGAACATGTTTGAGATGCGGACGCGGTGTAGGACAGGTTGAGGTC
This sequence comes from Dactylis glomerata, assembly GCA_007115705.1. NCBI lineage: Eukaryota > Viridiplantae > Streptophyta > Magnoliopsida > Poales > Poaceae > Dactylis > Dactylis glomerata. Next base: position 1,100,215 of record QXEO01000452.1, read on the forward strand.
GACATGGACGCCATCTTGGCGGGCTGCTGTCACCGGCGAGAAGACACCGTCGTTGAATGTTCACGGGTACGGCTGGCTCTTGCCGAATTCCGGCGACATGCGGGACGGCGGCAGCCTTGGTGAAAAGCTCTTGCCACCGTCGGTGCCGCTCCTTGCCGCCGGTGCAGAGTCATCGAAGAAAGCCTCACTGGTGCCCTGGCTTGCGGCGTAGCTCGCAAAAGACGGGCGCTAAATGTTGCAACGCTTCTGTTGATCCGTGGTGACGACCGCGGTGCCGTCGCCCAATCCGCATCAGATATGGTTTGGTGGCTTTCTTCAGCGCCACCATGAACGACTTCTTCATCGTCCCCGTGTCTTTCTTTGGCGGCATGGTCGTGGCCTACGACGGCGGCAGGAGAGGGTGGGAGGGCGGCGAGAAGGCTGGAGAGGAGGAGGGCGGCGAGGCGGCGATGTGCACCGGTACGATTTTAGGGCCAGAGGTGTAGCCGCATTTTGAACCCTGAATCCAAATAAGGTGCTGATACCTTTTTGAAAGGCGTTTTAGAGGGCTGGTGGAGATGCTCTGAGCAAGAGCGGTGGCCACCCGTGTCCGAGTAGCGAAGTAACGCGCATGGTCCACGGCCATGGCGGCTTAGAGCATCTCCAGCAGACGCGCCATATAGGTCGCGTGCTATATAAACCACCGATATGCGGCGCCAGATTGCGAAAAAGGTCCTCAAGCAGGCGCTGCAAACGGCGCGGCCCTGCAAATTTTTTTGAGCGCGGGCCGGTTTGCCCTATCCTGGGCACTAAATTTTGGGCTTCGGCTCCAGCGCGCGGCATCGGGCGAGGCAACCACGAAAAAGACCCGTGCTGAAACTTCCCCCCACGCCTCGCCGCCCCACCGCTGAATCCTCGCCTCCACGCGGCCGCCGGCGCAATTCCGGCGATGGACGCGTCCTCCGGCACCCCACCGACCCCTCCCTACTCCATTCCCGCGGGCGCTTCCGCTGCCGCATCCTCCGTCGCACCGCCGCCCAACGCAGCAAACCCTAATGACGCCGACAACCCGGCCGCCGCGGCGCGAGCTCTCTTTGTGCCGCCGCGGCCGACGCTGCACACAAGCGCCGCCACCGTGCAGGTGCCCGCCGCGCAGGCCCCCAGCAAGGCGCGGGCGCCGCCGAGGAGGAAGGTGCCGGCGTCCAAACGCCCGCCAACAGCCGCGGGCGCCGGTGGCCCGGCGGCAAAAAAGGTGAAGGCAACCATGGCCCGCCGCGCGCAGGCTCCGCCGCCGCCTCCACCAATGAACAATCCGCCGCCGGTGCCTCCGTCCGCCGACCCATCCGGCGCACATATTGTGTTCGACGAAGTGCCAGAGAGGTAAAAATCAATTTTTTTATCTACATTTTAGTTTTGTTGCATACGTAGCCGGAGAATGACAAATTTTATTGCAAATGTAGAGTCGATGATGATACATTCATGGAGACAATGAATGTTGGATCTTCGTTTATGCATGGAGATATCAACATTGATGCATGTGAGGAATATGAGGAGGATATCGATGAGGAAGGAGAAGGGTTGATTGGATCGCGCCCTACCGGTCGGACGGCGAACTACACCATAGCGGAGGACAAGTTGCTTTGCAAGACATGGTTGACAATTGGAATGGATCCAACAACCGGTACCGATCAAAAAGGAGAGAAACCTATTGGATGAGGATGAAGGAGTACTTCGACGCCAACAACACAAGTGGGAGCGAGCGAACCATGCGTTCTCTTCGGTCTCGTTGGTCGGGCATCAACACCGATTGCCAAAAGTGGTCGGGCGTGCTAGCGCAAGTTGATGTCATTAACCCAAGTGGCACAAATGAGATGAATAGGGTAAGCAATTCTACTAATCTATTCTCTTTTGCATGGATATGTTGAGCATATGGCGCGCTTGAGATGCATACGGTTATTGTTCACATACCTAATCTATTCTCTTTTGCTTGCTTTGTAGAACTCTATGGCTCAAGGCTTGTTTAGAGATGTGGGAAAGAAGAACCACAAAGGCAACAAGATTCTTGGCAAGCCATTCACCATGCATCATTGCTATGAAGTGCTAGGAAATGAAGAAAAATGGAAGACTCGCGGGAAATTGGATGCGACAACCATGGCCGCCAATGCAACCGGTTGTGAAGCAACGATCATCGATGATGACGATTCAAGTGAGGAAGGCAAGAAGAGAAGCTCCACTCCTCACTCGGTGAACAATGCAAGGAAAAGTGTGCTTGGTAGGAAGGCCGCCAAGGATATGAAGGGAAAGAAGACCGGAGATGACGACATTGCCATTGCTATGGAAAGACTTGCAAATGCTAGGTTGCAAGCAAATAAAGATAGGAAGATTGCAAGAAACTTGGAGAAAGAGGCTATGGATGCCATGGCGGCTCGGAGAGCCGCTTTGGAGGAGTGGCTAGCCTCCAACGAAGAAAGGAAGTTGGCTTTGGAGGAGAAGAAGCAACCCAATGAGGAGCACCTACCCCTAGTGGAGGAGGAGAGGAAGTTTTTCTTGATGGATACTTTCCACACAGATGAGAGGCAAAAGGAGTACATCAACCTTGCTCGCGACGAAGTATAGAATGTTGTTTTCCGCCGGCGCGCGCGCTGCATTTTGGAGCACCCGGCGGAGAACCATGTTTTGCGCTCGCGAACACGCTGTAGTTTAGCACCTTCGGTGGGGAAAATCTGAGCCAACGCGCCGCAAACGTTTACAACGCGGACGGAACGACATATAGCGCGCCGAAATATTGTGTACGTGTTAGAGATGCTCTTACTTTCTTCTTCCTCCGCTGTTATGGCACAACGACCCGACACTTCCCCTGTCGGTGCGGTGCGGTGCATCGATCGTGTGGTCGAAATTCCATGAGTGCCACTGCCATGTGCCTGCCTTGTTGCTTCCTGGTTGACGGGATTGGTGGCTTTGGTGCTGAACTGATCATTACGTGGCAGCAGTGAGATGATGTACTGATCTGATCGACAACAGAGGAATTCGGTTGTACATAGCATTCATGTCCAGCCTCAAGATATTTTATTAAAAAAAAAGCCGCTGTGCCGACACTTCTATTATGCAGACTGCTGAAACTTGTTGGCACTCTGCATACCGTGGACAAGGTGCTCAAAATATTAGAAGTCCAATATTCAATATCACGCCAATCTCTACCCATAAAAAACTGGCAACTGAAGACGAGACGATAGGCCTTCGCTGCTCACATTTGCAAAGTTGAGACAATGGCCATGGTTTGGCCAACCCCGATGAAAACGGTCCGCGGTCCAAAACCTATACTGCAAAATTAGGTATGTAAAAAAATGCACTCGAGAAGAGCCCAGTTATCTAAACTAGTAAGTAGCACGTGCTTTGCACGTTGCGCCATACACCAATTTTAAATTATTTTATTTATTTTGGTATGCAAAATATTTATACTTTTTTGCTAGACATATACTTTTCATCTTTATGGTCGTCATATTCAATCATGTCTCCAGTTCCCCAATATAATATGTCGATTGTACTCCCTGAGATTGAAAATAGGTGTCGATGATTTTATACGTGGTACAAAGTTTGTAGTAAGTCACCGTCAGTCCCTAGAAGTGGGTGGGGGGGTGTTAAATATAGCATAGCCCTTTCCCCATCAGTTCGGAATTTTGAAATAGTTGGCTAAAGGATCAATTCAATAATTTCTCTCTGCAATGTTGATATTTCAGATACACATGAAACAAAGAGAACATCATTAATTGCACATACAATCAGACTAACAGATATACTACATTTTCCTTTTGGTGAAAACCAAAAGTAAAATATGAGATGTAAACAGTAGCTACACTCAGTAATTATGGCAAAATATTGAACCATTAATTTAGCATGACGTGATTAGTATGTATGCAATAACTTAATGCTCACCAACAATCATTTTTGTTAACAATGGTGAAAAAAAAATATGATTTCAGTATTCCAATTAAATACCCATCGACAATGAGTATCCATACTAAAAGATATAGTAAAGCTGAACAATTATGGGCATATGTCTTCTAAAGAGGTCACAAAGGTGAACAATAATTAAAAGAAATAGATACATATGAACAAATATTTTTTAATGAAGCTTAATTGAAAATAATTTAAGAATATAATCATATCATTTGCCATGACACATTTATCTCAATAATTACTTCGTGGAGTTCTGTAGTTCAGCTCAAGAATATGTAACTGGACGCTGCACTGGAAAAAAAGACAAACATCTTGTGTGCAACAAAAATTAACAGAGATAGCCCACAAATAATAACTATAACTAAATTCTAGTGTCTGGACTAACAGGAAGCATCATATGTTCAGCAATCTGACGTGTATGAATTGCGAACTCATAGCCTTCATTTTTAAAAAGTACCAAAGAAACGGAGAGATTCACATGTTAGTTCCTCCATTGACATTGGCCTTTCACACGAAGAATGTGGCTTGTACAAGGCAGGCTTGTAGAGAACGTATACTCATATATGTACGTATGCGACAACAGACGACGCCGCTGGAGAGAGTGAAGAAGTGCCAATATGGATGTAGTATGCTGGCGCTTCTGCTCAGCAGAAAGCCCTGTGATCTAAAACAACAAATCCACGGATGAATTTAAGCGCGGCGCAAGGGAGCCGAAAATAGAGCATAGTGATATGTGATCACTGATCAGCTAGCTTGACACAGGTGATGCAATTGGGATGGAGGCGATGCTGTGATTTGTGTCGGAAATGGATAGGAGATGTTGTGCTTTGTGTCGGAAACAGAGCCTATCCAATACACGACCGCGTCGGCCGGTAGGATGTCCGATTTTAAAATATAATAAGCGGTACAAGATGTAGAGCTATCGGGAAGGAGCCGGCAGCTTCCAAAGTATGCGCGTGTGGTACAGAGCAGGAAGGAGCCGGCAGATTCCAAACTATGCGCGCGCGGTACATGGCGGGAAGAGAGAAGTGGCGAATCCAACAGTTACCAGCCGTTCGATCTACTCGAGCTTGTGGTGATGAAGGGTGGATATCAATATATGCACCCAAATCAACGGCTAAAAGTGACTCTCAGTTGCCTGGGCGGGAATCGAGAGTGGATTGAAATCAAATTCAAAACTGGTGCATTATAGTAGTAGAGATAACCAGTTACATAATGATTTTTGTTGTTCCATCGAACTGAGCAAGATAAGACAACGATCGATGCGGTCTTATCTAAATAACCAGTTACATAATGATTTTTGTTGTTCCATCGAACTGAGCAAGATAAGACAACGATCGATGCGGTCTAGGCACTCAAGGTTGTGTTACTCCATTAAATAGAGTCCCTCCTGAATCTCAATATCCTGAAGCATCATTCATAAGGAGAGAAATTCTTGAAGGTGTTGCACAAACAACCTTTCCGGTGGTATTGATTTTGTGGATCTATCCATTGCCCGCAAGATACGTCCCAAACAATATAGCTCTTTGATCTTGAGATGTTGAAAATGGAGGGGGTAATTTCCTTCGGCTTCGGGCCGTTCAGCTAAGGCATGCGCTAACAAATTTTTAGTTTCATGTCATTCTATCACAATTGTCATGAACCTGTAAAAGAGGTCCACGTTGTGGTCATCGTAGGGGTTTCTTGTTCCAACCCGTGTTCGAGACAGTGTTGCCCATTAAGCCAAGGCCACCTGAGGCGCACACTCTCGAGAATTTTTGAAGGTCAAGCAACTCCCAAACCACCTAAAAATGACCTACCACCTCCTATTTAATCTTTTTTATAAAGGAAATATATTAATATCGCGAAGATACCAAATAAAGCACATAATAGATTCATATTGCGACTATGATGCTTTATGGACCTCCTTCCTATTTCTCGGAGATTCTTCTACCTTTCAATAATGGAAAAAGAATACACAAGTTCAGATAGTTCAAGTTCATCGAAGCAAGTCATTAGCAGACACATGACTCAAAGTAAAGACGAAGTTCCCGGCGAAAAAGAGCGAATGAAGTTCGGGATCGATAAAAGTAAAGATGCGGTTACAGAGTTTCGTGAGTTTGTTCGCAACAGGCTTTCAACCCACTTTATAAATAAGTTGATGATTAGTTGCAAAGTGAACTCTACTCGTTGTTAATCAAGGAGACCCAATTTGTTTTAGACAATTGAAGAAGATTTTGCTTGTAATAGGCCTTTCTTCTCTAGTATTTTTATCCCCATGGGGTTTGAGATGGGAGGGGATTTGGTATTCACGCAATCCCCTAAAATACTCTTTCCCAAAAATACACTAATATAATGGAGAGTTTTTCATAGACAAAAATACAATAGAATATGATATGATTTGTGGGGATATCTCATGATTATCTCATCCAAACTGCCATAGTATAAGGAGTATTGGGAATATTTCAGGATTCAAAATAATACTCTCTGATCCCCTTAAATACACTAGAAGTTTTTTTAAGGATACCTAGCTCGCTTTATTAATTAGAGGCCAAATACAAAGTGATGTCTTCGCACGCTTCTATCCTTATAGACAGTGTTGGGCCTTCAAGTGCAGAGGTTTGTAGAACAACAGCAAGTTTCCCTTAAGTGGATCACCCAAGGTTTATCAAACTCAGGGAGAAAGAGGTCAAAAGTATCCCTCTCAAACAACTTTGCAATTACAATATAAGAAGTCTCTTGTGTCCCCAAGACACCCAATACACTTGTCAGATGTATAGGTGCACTAGTTTGGCGAAGAGATAGGGAAATACAAGTAATATGGATGATTATAAGTAGTAAATGCAATCTAAAATAAATATCGCTGTGAGCAAACATGTAACAAAACTGAATGTAAATGGTGTTTCAATGCTTAGAAACAAGGCCTAGGGATCATACTTTCACTAGTGGACACTCTCAACAAAGATAACATAATTGAACACATAAATAACTATCTTCACTATGCTGCTCTAAACTATTCTCCAATGGATAATGAACACTAATCATGTGTAGGGCTACAAAGCACTCCTCAAACTTTGCATTTCCCCAAACTAGATTGCCCCACACTATCACCTTGAGCGCACTAGATAGTTCCAACAAACACCAACAATTCATAGAGACACTAGCCAAAGAGACACACATAATGCGCACACTGTCATCCTTCACATCATGGTAGAAGGTGTCTCCGGAGATTACAATAATAAAGCACTTGAGTAGCATAATATATGAAGAATAGCATCTACCAATTCAACTAGATACAAAGCTCATGATTACATATAGATCACATCATGAGAGAGAGAGGTAAACCACATAGCTACCGGTAGAGCCCTCAGCCCCGGGGGAGAACTACTCCCTCCTCATCATGGGAGACAACAACGTCGATGAAGATGGCGGTGAAGTCGATGAAGACGGCGGTGGAGGCGATGGAGTCGATGGAGATGGCTCCGAGGGCACTTCCCCGTCCTAGCAAGGTGCCGGAATAGAGACTTTTATCCCCCAAAATTGGTCTTCGACGGCGGCGGCGCTGCGAAACTTTACTCGGAAAAACACCGATTGTTTTAGGGTTTTCACGATGGAGGCTCTTTATAGGCGGATGGGGCGATGTCAGAGGGCAGCCAGGGCCCACATACCATAGGGTGGCACGCCCTAGGGGTCACCCGCGCCACCAGGTGGTGTGGTGGCCCCCTGGCCCCCCTCCGGCTCTTCTTCAGACTTCGTCTTGTGTCGGGAAAAATAGGAGGTTCGGCCTTCGTTTCGTCCAATTCCGAGAATATTTCCTGTGTAACTTTTCTGAAACACAAAAACAGCAAAAAACAGGGAACTGGCACTGTGGCATCTCGTCAATAGGTTAGTTCCGGAAAACGCATAAAAATGTCACGAAGTGTAACAAAACACAAAGCAAATGGTGCATAAACAAGCATGGAGCATAAAAAATTATAGATACGTTTGAGACGTATCACAAAGCTATCATTACAGGATCATAAGGTTGGAGGAGCCAAAAATGGCGATCTTGGCCTAATGAGAGTGTGAAACAAGCTAAGTAATGGGCTTTGGTGTTTAACCTTCTTCCTTCATGAATAAATGGTGCACCTTTAGAAGCATGCATCTTGATCTCCTGGATAACTACTGCATACGATCCACTAGTACCATCGGCAATATCCTTGATTACTTGTTTGCAATCAGGAAAAACTACAATCTTCTGAATATTTCAGATCTTGAACGATCGAGAGTGCTTCCTTGCATGCCAAAGATTCAAAATGAGGGATCACTGATTGAGGGAAACACTATAGCTGAAGATCCCATGCACTACCCTTCATGGTTTTGAACTACAGTGGCTATGGATCCGAGTGTTTTATCCCTTGACACTGCTCCATCCACATTAACTTTCATCACATATGCCGGTGGCGGAACCCAACTGGGCCTTGGGACTTATTGCGCCCGAGTAAGGATAGCTCGCGAAGTTGGTTTACTCAATATATTCAGCTCGGAACAAAATAGTGAGTCGTGCATTGCATTCCAGATTGCCCAAAGTATCACCAAAACTGACACAGATCTCCATGCGGCAGTAATTTCATCATCGGGAATATCCATTCCTTTGCTCTAGGTTCAGTTGTGGCACACAAATGTTCCACAACCTCTTCATCTGCTAGTGCCCAAACACACCTAGCCATAGAGCAATCCAAAAGAGAATGTCTCCCTGAATCCTGTGAGCCACAGAGAGAGCATGTGCTAGTGGTCGCCATGTTCCTATGGTGAAGGAGATCACATGTAGGCAAAGATTAATTTTTCTAAATGCCATAGAAAAATCTTTAATTTTTAGGGAACATTCACCTTCCACATGAGTGTCCACTCATTTGATTCCCTCGTGTGGTCCGATCCAGAGGCTGTCCCATCAAGCCAAGCTTCACGCTTGTGTTTAACATCGACTAGCATGCGGTATGCCGACCTGATGCTAAACACTCCTTTCTTTTCAAATTCTAGGTGCAAAAGTCCTCTATATTACAGGTATTCAGAGGCATACCCAAGATAGCATCTATATCAACTTGCATGAAATATTTCTGATTTTTTTGTATATTCCACGATGTTCAAGAAGCATGCTTACCAATCTAGAAGTATCATCATTGGATAAACAGGCAAACGGACCAGCATATGGTCACGGGGTAACCAAATATAACCTGTGGTCGGTTTGCTAAGCCGTCATCGATGATGCTTCGATTCGGAGAGTTAACTTGGAGAAAATTGTCACGATGAACCATATAACCCAATTTGTTGAGCTTTGGGCGTTTATCCAAGATGTGCATCTTGTTCCTGATAGGGATGATGATATCCTTTGGAAGTTCACAAAGAGCGGGATTTACACAACTAAGTCGGCCTATAATATGCAATTTTTAGGTATGATTGACTCCGATATGCTCAACATGATTTGGAAGGCATGGGCACCTCCCAAATCTAAATTCTTCATTTTGAAAGCAATCCAAAATAGGATATGGACGGCGGACCGCTTACAGAAAAGAGGGTGGCCAAATTGTGGCTTGTGTCCCCTTTGCAAGCAAACTACAGAAACGGTTTCCCACCTCTTCGTCCATTGACGCTACACCGTTCGTCTATGGGGGCTAATTAAGGATTGGTTGGGTCTACATATGCCTCAAACATTGTAATGGGGAGACCTAAATATCAAATCTTGGTGGTCTCTCATGACGGAAGGCTCCCTCCCAAATCGTAAAGCTTTGGCTTCCCTCACCTTGCTTGTCTCGTGGGAAATTTGGAACGAGCGTAACGCCCGGGTCTTCCGTAACAAGCAAGTGCCTCCGTTAGTCATTCTAGATAAGATTAAAAATGAAGCCCGCTTGTGGGTGATTGAGGGTGGGAAGCGTTTGGGTTATTTGTTGCCAGGACAGTAGGCTTTATAATAATTCCTTCACTTTACTTGCATGTAAACTCCTTCTTAATTAATAGGTTGGGGCAAAGCTTTTGCCCCTGTTTCAAAAAAAACCATAAGCTTCTAGACTTGTCGTTTCCAATTCTTTAATGAGACCACATGCCAGAACATCTCTCCCTTCTATTATAGCCCGCCAAATCTGCGAAGGATGGGAGCCTAGTTCTGCATGTAACAAAACAGAATTAGGATGATACACAGACTTCACAATTCTTGCACTCAAAGTATCTGGTGATTGCAAAATCCTCCAAGCTAACGAGCAAGAAGTGCAAGATTAAATAACTCTGTGTCACGAAACCCTAAACCTCCTATGAACTTTGGTTTGGTCATCTCATCCCATGACACTCACACCCATGCTGTCTTGCGCTCCCCCACAAGAACTTCCTTATGAGAGCATCTATATGTTGGCATAAATCACATGGTAATTTAAAACATGTCATAAACTAAATAGGAACCGCTTAAGCAACAGCTTTAACCAAGACCTCTTTTCCTCCTACTGACAAAATCATCATCGTCTTCGTTGGACATGCGCGGCCTAAACTGTCCGTATTGTTACTGGGCCTTTTATTACAATGATAGCACCATTCCATGCCAGTCCATTTTGGGCCAGGCTGATAAGGATAACCAGAAGCTGCATAATTCCACAACAAGAAATCATGGCCCACGATTCAGAAAACGGCGACCCGCCAACTACCAACTTTACGTTCGATCTCTGTTTCCTATACGTAGTGTTGCTCTACTGTGGTGGGAGGCAGCTATCTCAAGCATTCTACGAGAACGTCTAGAAAGTTAGGAAGCAGCGATGAAGAGCTGTAGCAGGCTGATGGTGATCCTGGTTCTGCAGGCCGTCCTGGTCACGGGGATCCTTGCAGCCACCGCCGAGGAAACTGGTACGTGCGTTCTTTGATGTTGAAATTGCTGGCAGCCTAATGGCTGACAGTTTGAGATGCCGGTGATGTCTGTCTTAACATTGCTTCTTCTGTTCTGTGCAATGTTAGCCTAGCTAGGGAGGTACAAACAGGGCCTGAACAGCCGCACTTATCCTCCACTCACTGCATGGTTATTTCTAGTAGAATTTACGTACTATACCAGAGTTTCGATCCGTCAGTATATCGACGTAGGCGTCGTGATCGGATCTCTGAAGTCAGGCTGATAAGCTGTCGCCTGTGGTAGATTTTCGACAGAGAAGAGACCAGTGATGGTGTGTGTATATGCTAGCTATGCTGAGCTGACATGTGAACTGCGTTTGTGCCTGCGTGCAGAGTGGCGGCAGATCGAGAAAACAGATCCCGGGGGTCCGTTGATCACCCCGGGCGTCCTGCAGTGCTGCAGCAAGTGCAACTTCTCCAACACCAACCTCTACACCTGCGGCGACGTGGTGAAGAAGTGCGACCCCGTCTGCACCAAGTGCGTCAAGAAGGGCAAGCAGGGGCTGTTCCAGTGCGCTGACCACTTCCTCGGCCTCTGCGGTCCGCCCTGCAAGAAGAACAACTGATGCAGCTCACAGCTTAGAAGAAATGAGCGGAACCACCATTGTTGTCCAAATAAGCCAATAAGCTGGCTTGTGTTGTGCACTTCCAATAACTGTCTGCTTGCGCCGTTGCTCAATCGAGCTGGAATAATAATCGCTGCACTTCTGTGATCCCGTAATTCTGTGCCGTTTGATGTTCAATATGACGTGTGGCCACGCTGCTCCATTAACATGGACAGCAAAGCAACGATCCAGCCCAGTCACGCCCAGAAAAATAATTTGTGTATGGTTTCATTAATAAGCAATGTACGTATCAGAAACAACATCCTCATCAACACTAGGAGCAGAACTCAGAATTACAGCTTTAGCCCATCGGAAACAGGCAGCTATTTTGGGCAGTACAAAGCACAGCAGACCTGTTCCTCACTTTCTCAGGATTGTATATCGAACCACCAATTCATGTTCCTTCTTAAGCTCTTGAAGAATTTTTATTTTTCTTCAAACTTTAAGTTTGATTCGTCATACATGTGACATACATTGTACTGATTTGATCCCTCATTGTTAAAATACGTTGCCTAGCCATTTTCATTAGTTCGGACTTTTGGTTTAACTAGTTAGTGCATACGCTCAATATGGTATCAGAGCCAAAAGGTCTCGGGATCAAATCCTGTCCAACGCACTATTAATATAAAATAGTTGCTCGGACTTTTGATTTAACTGGTTAGTGCATACGCTCAATACTCATAAGACTTGTTATCCGGATCAAGAATGTATTTTCTCTTCTTGATAGGCATGCGGTACATGTGGATGCGGACTTCAACTGCCAAGGCCGTTTCACTCTCACTGGTGGAAAAAAGGCCATTGGTCCCGGTTTGTAAGGCCCATTTGTCCCGGTTGTAGCAACCGGGACTAACAAAGCGGGATTAAAGGCGGGAGCCTTTAGTCCCGGTTGTTTACGAACCGGGATCAATGGGCCTCCACGTGGCCCAGATCATGTGCTGCGGCTGGAGGACTGATGGCGCCCAGTTGACGAGGGAGATTATTCTTCTTCGTTCCCCGACAACGGCGCCAGAAAATAGCTTGATGCGGACGGTGTTGATATATAGATCACCAGCCAGTTGGAAACCCCAAGAGGAAGGTATGATGAGCACAGCAGCAGTTTTCCCTCAGTAAGAAACCAAGGTTTGTCAGTCCAGTAGGAGAAAGCCAAACTTCAGAAGGTGATGCTTGCTAGCTTAGTGACAAGGGTATAGTTAATAGAGCCCGCTAGTTGAGTACCCCTGAGGCCCGATAAGCTAGGCTCAATTGTAATGATAGTCGAATACGAGTTCTTACCGTATGTCGATATTGTAATCTGTATCGTACCCTACCCGATCCTCGAGACCTGGCCACCTATATATAGGGGCCAGGAGGGGACGGTGTAGCACTAGTGGGGACGGGGCCTCCAGTCCCGGCCCGTAAGGGGCTTTAGTCCCGGTTTGCAAACCGGGACCCCAGCCGCGGGACTAAAGGCTGAACCTTTAGTCCCGGCCCGCTTACCAGCCGGAACTGGAGGGTGTCCACGTGGGCACCTCGGAGCGAATCAGGGCCAGGACCTTTAGTCCCGGTTTGTAACACAGACCGGGACTAAAGGTCATCTGCAGATTTTTGTTTTTTGCTGTAGGGTTTTAGGGTTTAGGGGTTTTAGGGTTTTAGGTGGGGGATTAACGTGATGCCTCGTTTGGTGCCTTGGTGTTCGGGAATTAGTTTATGCATATATATAAGATTAACTTATCTTACAAGCGAGCATATATATACAATTATATGGAGATCAGAATTATCGGGACAAGAGCCCGTCTATTCGATTACATGGACCAATATTAGTAATGGCCCCTAGCTACACTAAATCGTCCTTTGTCGTCTATAGCTTCTATTCTCAGAAAGGTCGCCAGCTCCTCTGCAACAGCAATCGCGCGTTGCTCTGGTAGGTACTTCTCCCGCATGGCCGTGTACTATATAAGAAGAGGAGATGAATATGAATATCAATCATGATAACAAAGAATGACGAGTAAAAATAGAGGTGTGAATGTTTATTGCTTACATCGTATCTGTAATCCTTGTGCTCAGAGGTAAACGTGCGAATGGTCTCGCAAACATAGTATCCACATAGATGCGTCCCCCGTGGCTGCTGGTCGCACTTTACGAGAATAGAATATATATAATCAAAATAATAATCTAGCATTACAAAAGTATTGAAAATAGAAGTATATCATACTACTACTTACCTGAGCCGCTCTAAAGGTCAGCTTCTCATGCCGGATACCGGGAGTCACGCACTTGAACCGCTTCCAAACCCTGCCCGACAAGGAAAATGATTTGCTAAGTTTTTCATTAATTGATATATCAGAAAATCATCGAAAGAGACCGATAGAGCGCAAGAATGATTGAAATTACCCTTGGAGCATGTCCTGCAGGCTTTGGAACTGTTCCAAGGGTCTCGATAATGGGTCGAAGGCATCAACTCTTCCCTTATCAATTTGAATGTCCAACAGAATCCAGTGGTAGCTGCACATGTATATATATATGTGTCAGTAACTTATCAATTACACTCATAAGTGAATGGACACAACAGAGTAAGACCCTCACTTGAAGTTGTATGGAAACAGTATGTGGTCACAGTAATTTTGATCTGTTAGAAACCTTAGAAGGTTTTCCTCCGTCTCCTTGGGGTTATCAGTTAGCGTCTTTATATGTATTTTATCTGGGTCAATAAACCCAATATTTAGGATGTTCCTACTTTTACATTCCAGAATCTTCATTCTGCATAATAGAGTACAAGTCAGAACGGAACAAGTTATATGTAGAAAATGAATTGAAATAACTGAACAAGTTATATGTAGACAATGAATTGAAATAATTGAACAAGTTATATGTAGACAACGAATTGAAAAACTTACAGACAATAGCAACTCATAAGCGATTTGTCGAGGGCGTCGGCATTGTACATCTGGAAGAGTTCATCAAAGTCGATATGGATGTCTTCGGGACGGCCGTAGTACTCCCGTGGGACAAGCGCCACGATCATCGTTCTCCCTTTCTTTGATTCACTTAAGTACCATGTATGCAAGTAACGCATATTTGTTGGGAGATCATCAAACTTATCTTTGCTGACCAAAGGCGCTCCCATGACAAACTGTGGCTTAGGGGCTACCACAGCCTTGGGTACCACGTCGTCTTGGGAAGCCAGAATGACTTCAACCGGGATACCCCATTCATCCGCCCACTTCTTTGCTAATCCCAAATCTTGCCCCTGCACCAGAGAGGGAACATTCTCGGGTAACACCCTGAGGGGTGGGATCGACTGTTTGGCCTGTTGTCCAAGCTGAGGAACGTCTGATCTTATTTTGCTTGTAGTTGAACTTGATTTGCTCCCACTTGCACTTGCACGTGACTTGCTCTTTTGCCCTTCCTTCTGCAATGTGCGTGTATAGTCGTCAGGCTTATGGTGTAAGTCATACTGTGATGGAAGGGTCATGAAGTATTTTGCATATGCTATTTGCTTCTCGGTGTATTCCGGGCGGGGCTCGGGTTCCTTCTTTTTCATCTGCGCCTCATAATGTTCCTTTGCTATCCTGGCGTTTTCCTCGTCGGTACGATCATAAGGTCTGATAGGAAGATTAGCATGAGGTACCTTTGGGAGGGGCGACAGTTTGCGCTTTGGGGAGCTCCGTCGCTTAGAACTCATGGACGGAGCGTTCTTGCTGGCACGCTTCCGCTTAGTATCCTTAGCGGGCGGCGGCGGAGACGGCCGACCCAAGTCCGGCGGCGGTGATCGAGATGGACTCGTGTTGTGGTGGCCGTCGTCATGTGGAGGGCTTGGAGGTGATGGAGGTGTAGGTGACCTGCGACGACTCGGAGGCGGTGTTGTCCTTGGGGCCGAGCCTGGAAGCTTGATGTAGTTCTTGTCCCATAGGATGACTCCACCCAGTACTTCTCCGAGTGTCCTCTCATCTTCGGGTCCAGCCATGTCGAGCTCCATATCATGAAACCCCGCCATGATTTCATCCACCCCGACTTTAGCAAAGCCAGCTGGAATCTCACGGCCATGCCAGCGTGCATCAGGGCCAGAAGGTAAAGCTTGTCCGACGGCCACCTTCATGGATATGTTCTTGAATTTCTGATGGAGTTCACATGATGTTGACTCCTTGATTCCATCCACGGGGTAGCCGGGACCGCCCTCTATCATTCTTCGTGCATCGTCGGGCGGGGCCTCAGATTCAGCCACGCTGCTTTTCCGCTTAGATGGGGCGCCGATAATATCGAGTCCAGGATCTTCCTGGCGCGCTACTCCTCTAAGCTCGTCAATCTGCTTCTGTTGCTCGTTAAGCCTGGCAAGCAACTGGTTGAACTTGTCATTCTCCTCATCCTGCTGTCGCTTCTTTGCTCTCGCCCGACTTCTGTAAGTGTCTTGGTCTCTGGCAAACCCAAGCCACCACGGGTAAGAAGGACCGAAGCCTCGCGTTCGTCCTCCATGTTCGTCATTGCCGAGGACCAGTGTGAGCAAATCTTTCTCTCTATCTGCAGTGAACTGTCTTTTTCCCTCTTTAATTTCTTTCACTATCTTTTTCCAATTCTCCCTGGGTATCCTAAGACCGCCACTGCAGATGAGGTCCCCTGTTTCTTCGTCGTACGAACCACCATGCGCAAGGAACCAATTCCTTGCTCTCATTTCCCACTCATCACGGATGGGTTCAGGTACGATGCCTTTAGCTAGCAGATCTTGCTCTTTCTTATCCCACTTTGGGATGGCAGTCTCATAGCCCCCTGGCCCCAGCGTGTGGTGATATTTCTTCTTGTCGGCATTTTTCTTGTTCTTTTCTGATAATGCCTTGGCATCTTCTGACTGCTTGTACTCCTGAAATGCCTTCCAGTGATTCGCCTGCTTGGCTAGATACCCCTCGAATACTGGCACTTTCTTTGTCTTCAGATAGTCTTTCCATAGCTTCTTCTTCCAGCTACGGAACAGTTCGGCCATCTTCTTTAGAGTCCACTGCTTGACTTTGGCCCTCAGTTTTTTTGCGGCGTCTTCATTCTCACATTCTGGCAGGTTGAAATGTGACATGATATCATTCCAAAGATTATCTTTGTACCTTTCGGCGACATAGTCACTATCGGCTGCCCCTTTGCGCTTGTTCCACTCCCGAACGCTGATCGGGACGTGATCCCTAACGAGAACTCCGCATTGCTTCTTGAATGTGTCAGCAGCATTCTTAGGAAGCTTTGGTTCGCCCGTAGGCAATATCACCTCAAAGGTGCAATGCGTCCGTGCGTCCAACTTTTTAGTCGGGCCTCGTTTCGTAGCTTTGCTCGATGTGGAGGCCTAAGAGGGAGAAACATTCGTCAAATGAATGTATATGTATACAATATAGAGCTATCTCCAATATTTTTCACATATTACAAGTGATTGTCGAACTTCATATGTATACCTCGCCGGACTTTATTATTTCTCCACCGGCTTCTCCACCGGCTTCTCCATCAGTGGAGCTATCACCTTCTCCGTCATTGGAGCTATCTCCGGCCCCATCGGCTTCATCTTCGTGTCGATCAACCTCCATTCCATCTCCGGAGGGGTTTAGATATGACGACGGAGATTCTGCAGGTTCAACGTCGGGGGCGTCTTTGATTATATCTTCGATAAGTTCTTCCTCTTCGAGGTTCCTGCTATGTGGATCCATAGTTCTGCAAAAAACGAACATTTGATTAACTAATAAACTAAAATAATACTATCTCTAAAATAATACTATTCTAACTATATGTATCTAAAATAATACTATTCTAACTATATGTATCTAAAATAATTCTATTCTAACTATAACTATCTAAATAATTCTATTCTAACTATATGTATCTAAATAATTCTATTCTAACTATATGTATCTAAATAATTATATTCTAACTATAACTATCTAAATAATTCTATTCTAACTATATCTATCTAAATAATTCTATTGTAACTATATGTATCTAAATAATTCTATTCTAACTATAACTATCTAAATAATTTTATATCAAACTAAAATAATAACAATTCTAACTAATTCTATTCTAACTATATGTATCTAAAATAATACTATTCTAACTATATGTATCTAAATAATTCTATTCTAACTATATGTATCTAAATAATTCTATTCTAACTATATGTATCTAAATAATTCTATTCTAACTATAACAATCTAAATAATTCTATTCTAACTATATCTATCTAAATAATTCTATTCTAACTATATGTATCTAAATAATTCTATTCTAACTATATCTATCTAAATAATTCTATATCAAACTAAAATAATAACAATTCTAACTAATTCTATTCTAACTAATTATATTCTAACTAATTCTATATCATATCTAACCCTAACCCTAACAATATATAGCTAACTAAACTAAATTCTAACCCTAACCCTAATATCTAACCCTAACCCTAACACTAATTAACTAATTAACAAATTAAAGTTTTTTGCAAAAAAACCTTGCAGGTGGCGCGGCGGCGGGTGCAGGCGGCGCGGCGGCGGCGGGTGCTGGCGGCGCGTGCAGGCGGCGCGGCGGCGCGGGTGCTGCGAGCGCTAACTTCGGCGGCGGCGGCGGCGCGGCGCGGCGGCGGCGGCGCAATGCGGCGGCGCGGCTAGCGCGGTGGGCGGCCGTTCGACGGAGAGGCAGCCTACCGGCGTCGTCTGTGCTTCCTCGCGCGCGAAACTGCTAAGTGTTTCGCGGCGGGGAAGAAGGTGAGTTTTATACCCCGGGACCTTTAGTCCCGGGCGGTGGCACGGACCGGGACTAAAGGCCCCCCTTTAGTCCCGGTCCGTGCCACCGCCCGGGACTAAAGGCCTCGGGTGGGGGTTTCCGCAGCCAGGGCCTTTAGTCCCGGTCTGTGGCACGGACCGGGACTAAAGGCCTATTTTCTGTTTTTTCTTTTATTTGTTTAGTATTCTGTTTGCATATTTAAGAATTTAACAAAACTATAAAAATGAAAAGTGTTTGAAATTGAATACATAATTCAAAACTATTTTCTATTTTAAAAATTAATTACTTTAACTATCCTAACTATTAACTATTTTGCCATTTTTAATTAAAAACTATGTTTATTAATATTCTTTTTGCATATTTGAGTATTTGACAAAACTATAAAAATGAAAAGTGTTTGAAATTGAATAAATAATTCAAAACTATTTTCTATTTTAAAAATTAATTACTTTAACTATCCTAACTATTAACTATTTTGCCATTTTTAATTAAAAACTATGTTTATTAATATTCTTTTTGCATATTTGAGTATTTGACAAAACTATAAAAATGAAAAGTGTTTGAAATTGAATAAATAATTCAAAACTATTTTCTATTTTAAAAATTAATTACTTTAACTATCCTAACTATTAACTATTTTGCCATTTTTTATTAAAAACTATGTTTATTAATATTCTTTTTGCATATTTAAGAATTTAACAAAACTATAAAAATGAAAAGTGTTTGAAATTGAATACATAATTCAAAACTATTTTCTATTTTAAAAATTAATTATTTTAACTATCCAAACTATTAACTAGTTTGCCATTTTCAATTAAAACTATATTGATTTATATTCTTTATGTATATTTTAGAATCTGATAAAACTATGAATATGAAAAGTGTTTAAAATTGAATAAGTAATTCAAAACAATTTTCTATGTGGAGGCTGTGGGTACAAGAACTGCGAGGCAAAGAAATCAGGACTGGGTATAGCGGCGACAGGGGTAGGGGAGAGGTAGTAGCCCGCCGGGAGGAGTGCCATAGGAACGAAAGAACTAGTGAGCCGACTTTTTTTCTAAAGAGCAGTGATGACCGATCCATACAATTATTCACATCATGCATTACATAAAAGATTTAATACATTATTACATTATTGCACCAACAATCCTATCTATTATTTCTGTTTTCTTCTGGGTCGTAGCCATGGAGAATCTTCATCATTCAGTAGGATGCTTGGGTCAGTCTTCACTTTGAAGGGCGGAATTTCATGAAACTTATTATAATCTATTGACATGTCTGTCTTGTCATCTACTCCCACGATGTTTCTTTTCCCTGAAAGAACTATGTGGCGCTTTGGCTCATCGAACGATGTCTTCTTTTGCTGATTTCTTTTTCTCGTTTTTGTAGACATGTCCTTCACATAGAAAACCTGAGCGACATCGTTGGCTAGGACGAATGGTTCATCCATGTACGCAAGATTATTGAGATCCACTGTTGTCATGCCGTACTTTTGGTCTACAACTACCCCGCCACCTGTCAGCTTCACCCATTTGCACCGAAACAAAGGGATCTTAAAAGTAGGTCCATAGTCAAGTTCCCATATCTCCTCTATGTACCGTAATATGTTTCCAAACAGTGCCCATTCTCGTCTGTTGCATCAAAGCGGACACCACTATTTTGGTTGGTGCTCTTTTTATCTTGGGCAACCATGTAAAATGTGTTCCCATTTATCTCGTACCCTTGGAAAGTACATATAGTCGAAGATGGTGGCCTGGCCAAACAGTACAGCTGATCTCCAATGGTGTCGTCATTCATGAGATGTGTCTGCAACCAACTACCAAAAGTCTTCTCGTGTTCCCCTTTAATCCAAGAGTCAGCCTTCCCCGGGTTTTCGGAGCGTAGAATATTCTTGTGTCTCACGATATACGGAGCCACCACAGTGGAATTGTGTAGAACTGTGTAGTGTGCTTGAGAGAAAGAATGCCCGTCCATACATACTTTTGCTTTCCTTCCTAGTGTGCCTTTTCCTGTCAGCCTACCCTCATACCGAGATTCAGGAACACCAATCGGCTTAAGGTCAGGAAGAAAGTCCACACAAAACTCAATGACCTCCTCTGTTCCATAGCCCTTGGAGATGCTTCCTTCTGGCCTAGCACGGTTACGAACATATTTCTTTAAGACTCCCATGAACCTCTCGAAGGGGAACATATTGTGTAGAAACACAGGACCAAGAATTCTAATCTCTTCGACTAGGTGAACTAGGAGGTGTGTCATTATATTGAAGAAGGATGGCGGGAACAACAACTCAAAGCTGACCAGACATTGGACCACATCAATCTGTAACCCTGATAGACTTTCTCGATCGATTACCTTCTGAGAAATTGCATTGAGGAATGCACATACCTTCACAATTGCCAGACGAACATTTTCCGGTAGAATTCCCCTCAATGCAACCGGAAGCAATTGCGTCATAAGCACGTGGCAGTCATGAGACTTTAGGTTTTGGAATTTTTTGTCTTTCATATTTACGATTCCCTTTATATTCGACGAGAAGCCAGTCGGGACCTTGATACTGAAAAGGACTTCAAAGAAGATTTCCTTCTCTTCCTTAGTAAGAGCGTAGCTGGCACGCCCTTGAAACTGCCCTGGATGCATGCCATCTCTTCCTTTATGACGTTCCTGGTCCTCCCGTGCTTCCGGTGTATCTTTTGACTTCCCATACAAGCCCAAGAAGCCTAGAATATTCACGCAGAGATTCTTCGTCAGGTGCATCACATCGATTGCGGAGCGGACCTCATGGACTTCCCAATAGGGTAGCTCCCAAAATATAGATTTCTTCTTCCACATGGGTACGCGCTTATCAGGGCCGTTAGGAACAGGTTGGCTGTCAGGACCCTTTCCAAAGATTACGTTTAAATCTTTGACCATATCAAATACTTCAGCACCAGTACGGATGACAGGCTTCCCCTGGGGTTCTGCCTTGCCATTGAAATGCTTGCCTTTTTTCTTTAAGGGATGCTTGGGCGGAAGAAAACGACGATTGTACGGGTACACATTCTTCCTACACTTGTCCAGATATATACTTTCTGTCTGATCTAAACAGTGCGTGCATGCATTGTATCCCTTGTTTGACTGACCTGAAATGTTACTAAGAGCAGGCCAATCATTGATGGTTACGAAAAGCAACGCTCGAAGGTCAAATTCCTCTTGTTTGTGCTCGTCCCACACATGTACACCTGGTTCGGCCCACAGCTGTAAAAGTTCATCAACTAATGGCCTTAGGTACACATCAATGTCGTTGCCGGGTTGCTTTGGACCTTGGATAAGCACTGGCATCATAATGAACTTCCGCTTCATGCACAACCAAGGAGGAAGGTTGTAGATACATAGAGTAACGGGCCAGGTGCTGTGACTGCAACTCTGCTCCCCAAAAGGATTCATGCCATCTGTACTCAGACCAAACCATAAGTTCCTTGCGTCACCTGCAAATCTCGGGAACTCTCTCTCGATTTTTCTCCACTGCCGACCATCGGCGGGGTGCCTCAACTTATCGTCTTTCATACGATCTTCCATGTGCCATCGCAACAACTTCGCATGATCTTTATTTCTGAACAGACGTTTCAACCGTGGTATTATAGGAGCATACCACATCACCTTGGCAGGAACCCTCTTCCTGGGTGGCTCGCCCTCAATCTCACCAGGGTCATCTTTTCTAATCTTATACCGCAATGCAGTGCATACCGGGCATTTATCTATATTCTCATACTTCTCACCGCGGTAGAGGATGCAGTCATTAGGGCATGCATGTATCTTCTGCACGTCTAATCCTAGAGGGCAGACAAGCTTCTTTGCTTCGTACGTGCTGGCGGGCAATTCGTTCTTTCTTGGAAGCATCTTCTTCATCAGTACCAGCAACTTTTCGAATGACGAGTCAGTCACACCGGTCTCTGCCTTCCACTTCAGCAATTCCAGTGTGCTACCCAGCTTCTTCTGGCCATCTTCACAAGTTGGGTACAACAATTTGTTGTGGTCCTGTAACATCTGCTCGAACTGCAACCTCTCCTTTTCTGTGTCGCAGCCTCGCCGTGCTTCAGAAATGACCCGGCCAAGATCATCAGCGGGCTCATCTGGTTCCCGTTCTGCACCCTGATCTTCTTCTTCATTGTCTTCCATTGCGGTATCAGCATACTCAGGGAACATAGATCGGTAGTTGTCATCATCGTTCTCTTCTTCTTCATCGTCGTCTTCCATCATAACCCCTCTTTCTCCGTGCTTGGTCCAAACATTATAGCCCGACATAAAACCGGACCGAAGCAGGTGGCTCTGAATGACTCTTGAGGAAGTGTAGTCCTTCTCATTCCGACATTCAACACATGGACAAAACATATAGCCACCACCATGCTTGTTCGCATCGGCCGCATCTCGAAAAGAATGCACGCCTTCTCTGTAAGTGGCGGTGCGTCGATCACCGTACATCCATGGATGGCTCATCTGCGTCATGCAACAGTATATCAAACACAATCACGATCCTAAAAATTAGTACCGCACGGTCTAAACGAGGAAATATAGTTGCTAACCTTTTAGAATAAGTGGAAATAAAGAGGAAGAGGCTTAAGCGTGGCTCGGGCACCTCATATCGTAGTTGTGTTCGGTGAACTGAAGCGGCATCGCTCTAACAAACATTTCAACAAACACCTCTAGTGCATCCAAGCAAAAAGGAGAGCTAGCACACACTCACACACTTTCATCCAAAAAAATGCAAGAGGGGAGAGAGGGACTGCAGGGGCCATATATATAGGCAGAGTACTTTAGTCCCGGTTTGAGACACAAACCGGGACTAAAGGGGGCGCACATGCGGGCCGCCCAGCGCATAGCCCTTTAGTCCCGGTTTGTGTCTCAAACCGGGACTAAAGGCTCGTAACGGGCCGGGACCAAAGCCTCCCGGGCGGCTGGCGAATTTGGGGCGACGTGGCCGGGCCTTTAGTCCCGGCCCAGATGGAGGCCGGGACTAAAGGGTCCAGGCCTAAGGCCCGTTTTCTACTAGTGTAGGGCAGATTGAAAACAAGCCAGGTCGAACACCCAAGTTTACTTTCGACACACACCTATTTCGACTAACTTTACCTTTGAGTTCATCCGACGCCCTATCTCCCCGATCCTAAGTCCTTCATCTAGGACATTTGTCGAGTTAACCCTCGTCAATTGGCGCCGACCGTGGGGACCTTGGGCGTTGGAATCATGAATTCGACGGCTTTTTCGCTTTTAGCCAACAGCAGTACAGAACTCGACGGAACTCAAGAGATGGAGTTAACCATTGGAAGTTTGAGCATCATCGTCGGGCCATCGGGTTTGTCTCGCCTCTCGGATTCGACGAAACCAGATCCGCCGGCAAACGAGCCTGAAGCAGAGGAAACATTGGAATCATCAGAAGGCTCTTCCAGTGAGGTAAACTCGCCGGTCAGCTTAGGAAAAGTATCAATCACAAAAGGCGACAAAATTCGGGAAAATTTCGACTCAGAAGTGAAAGCGTGGCAGACGCACAACAACAGAAAGGACTTCGCCGTGGAAAGCAGCGGCGTCTCCAAAGTACATCAGCTATGCGTCATTATCACTGAAGCAGAAGAAGGAAACAACAGCGAAGGAAGTAAAAAGGTCGACAGGCAAGTCGACAAAATGAAAGATCACAACAAAAAGGAAAAGGAGAAGGTCCATGTCTCGGCTGGTGAATGGAGAATGATCAAATCAGCTATTAATCATGGCACAGAAGTACCCGAAGGATCGAGAAGAGAGGTTCTAATGGGGTATCAGTATGCATTGTACCAACACAGGAAGAAACTAAGGGAGGAAAGAAACATGATTTTTCAAGACAACAACAGTATATCAAGGGAAGAATACTGGGAAGACTATAGTGAAGATTCAGAATACAGCAGAGAAAAGCGCGGAGACCCAAAACACAACAGAGGGGCGACATCACGCAACAGAGAGGAAGGGTACTCAAGGAGTCCTACCCCGCATCCAGAAGAGGAGGAAGATGACTTCATACAAAAAACGCCAGAGGCAGCATTAGTAGCAGCGCAAGCGTATTTACTAGCTACAAGACCAGAACCTGGGGACCCACGAGAAGAAATGCATCGAGCAGCAATACAAAGTCTCAGAATAGTAGAAGGAAAGATCAGGGAATATGGTCCAAAGATGAAGTCGACAAATTCCAAGGGAAGTCAAAAGGAAAAATTCAGATACAATTTCACAGATGACGAACATAGCGAATCATCAGAAGAGAAAAACCGACAGAAAAGGAAGGAGGACGCAAGAAGTATAATAGCACAAGGTCGAGTAAATAAATCGCGACATGCTTGGAGGGAAGAGAATTACGAGGACGACGATAAAGATATGGGTGCGTTGTGCTTTACCCGTAGGGTTCGCAAAACGCGGGTACCCAAAGGATTCAAATTACCACACGACCAGAATAAGTATGACGGGTCGCTAGAACCTACCTTATGGTTATCAGATTATCTGCAGGCAGTACAGATATTAGGGGGAACAAAGGCGACTGCAATGCAAAGTTTGCAACTGCACCTCACCGGCGCTGCACGATCCTGGTTAAATACCCTACCCGACGAATCCATTGGAAGTTGGGGGGAACTCGAAAGTCAATTCACAAGAAATTTTCGTTCCACCTACAAGCGCCCAGCATCACTGGAGGAAGTTAAAGCATGTATGCAGAGGAAAGGCGAAACACTACGTTCTTATATACAACGCTGGAGTATAATCAAAAACTCAGCAGAGGAAGTCTCCGACGAACGAGCAATAGACGCCTTTTCGGAAGGACTTCGTCGCTCAGATCTTGTGGAAGAAATAGGAAGAACAAGACCTACGACAGTAGCCGAACTAATGGAACAAGCCAACAAATTCGCTGATGGAGAGGATGCGTATAACAACAAAAGAGGACGTTCGCCAGAAGTCGACAGAATAAGTAGACAGAGGAGACGACACCACAACAGGGAGAAACCTCGGAAAACCCTAGATGGAGAGAGAAGATGATGCGGCGGAGGAGGAATCTGATTAGGGTTATTTACCTTAACCAGCAGGTGCCTTATTTATAAGCACGTGTTATTGGGCCCCCGTGCTACAACAAAGCCCGTAAACGTATTTTACGGCAGGAGTTAAATTCTGCGCACAGCAGACGATAATATCAAAGAAGAAAAATAAGAAAAGTAGACTATGGTCGCACGATATGAAAACCTCAACTTGGACTCGGGGGCTCGCCAACAGTGAGATGTTCACAGAAGAAAAGAGGAGCCGAACTTTGAGCCTATGCTTGACTACAAGTAGCCAAACATAGCCTCGGGGGCTACTCCCATCGGGAGCGCTGAGCGCGCACCCGATAGAGGATAAGATAATCAATACTGGAAATGCAAAAGGAGACTACATAGTCGATAAAACTGAAGAAAGATTACTCCCATCGGGAGCGAAGAAGATCAATTTAAAATCCAAAATTCTTTGGTTTCATCAGTCAGAAACTTGGCTGCGAAATATAAAGATTCTCGAGTTACGTTATCGCAACGAAACTCGAATGCCGCGAGTTATCGCGAAGGTAAGACCCCAGGATCCGTCCTGTGTGGCCTGGTATACGCACATGGATGCGCTCTGCTGGTATGTATCCGTGTCTACGACGCGAAGAAAATCCTGGTGGACGCACTGGGTACCCTGAGAGCCACTAGGATTCATTCTTTGTAAGTCCTAAATGAGGCAAAAGAGTGGATTTGACCGGTATCCCGAATTCAAGTCCAAGGGGATTGAATTTGAAGTAGGTGACAAGTATCTGTTCCGGCAGTTAACTGACCTCTTGATCCGTCAGAGTTGTCAGGCTTGCTCATCAAAACCCCTTGCGAAAGAATATCATGCAAATAAGTCGAAAAGACTAAGTCGAAGATTTGAAGATGAGAAGAAGTCGAAGAATTGATCAAGTCGAAGATTTGAAGATTAGAGATTCAACCTGAATCTAGAATTCTGGTAGAATCTCAGGGGCTACTGACAAGGGTATAGTTAATAGAGCCCGCTAGTTGAGTACCCCTGAGGCCCGATAAGCTAGGCCCAATTGTAATGATAGTCGAATACGAGTTCTTACCATATGTCGATATTGTAATCTGTATCGTACCCTACCCGATCCTCGAGACCTGGCCACCTATATATAGGGGCCAGGAGGGGACGGTGTAGGGCAGATTGAAAACAAGCCAGGTCGAACACCCAAGTTTACTTTCGACACACACCTATTTCGACTAACTTTACCTTCGAGTTCATCCGACGCCCTATCTCCCCGATCCTAAGTCCTTCATCTAGGACATTTGTCGAGTTAACCCTCGTCACTTAGTGACACTCCAACAAGGGTGCCGTTAACGATACTTGTTAGCGCGTCTTCAACTAGTAGCAACACGGAACCTGCAAACAACACAATCAAGAACTTTGCTCTCAACTTACGATGAGGTTGTCAATCTCACCGGTTTGCTGTAAACAAAGGAATGAGCGTATCGAGTGGAAAGCAATAGTAATATGCGAGAAAGTAAATAGTGCGAGTAATAGTAAAACGGTAATAGCAATGTAAAGGATATTGGACCGGGGTCCACAGTTCACTAGTGGTGTCTCTCCATAAAATAAATAACAACATGCTGGGTAAACAAATTACAGTTGGGCAATTGATAGAATAAAGATAATGTGCATATGTCGCGAGGATCACTATGAGATTTACTCTGGGCATTACAATAAAATACATAGACCGCCATCCAACTGCATATATGACTAATAATCCAATCGCGGGGAATCATCCGAAGACCCCGAAAGTATTAAGTTGTGAACAACAGATAACTGCATTAAGCAAAGTGTGTAATGTAAACAAAACAAATGTCCTTGGACACAAGAATGTTATTTTCTCCCTAGTGGCAACATCACATCTACAACCTTAGAGGTTTCTGTCACTCCCCCAGATTAAATAGAGGCATGAACCCAACTATCGAGCATAAATACCCCCTCTTGGAGTCACTAGTATCTACTTGGCCAAGATAGCTACTAACAACGGAGAGCATGCAAGATCATAAACAACATAGAGATAACATAAGATATATGATTCAGCACATCAACTCAACATAACACCAATATTCATTGGATCCTAACAAACACAACATGTAGAATTACACAAAGATGATCTCGATCATGTAAGGCATCTCACGAGATCTAAACATGAAGCACATGATGGAGAAGACAACCATCTAGCTACTGCTATGGACCCATAGTTCAAGGTAGACTACTCACTCATCGCGCCGGACGCAAGCATGGCGATGAAGAAGACCTCCGGTGGTGATTCCCCTCTCCGGAAGGGTGCCGGGAAGAGCTTCTGGACCCTTCCGATCTCGGGTCGACTACGACGGCGGATCGCGATGTGTTTATGGAAAATTGATCGGGGTACTTAGGTTTTTCACGTCGGGGGGTCTTTATAGGCGAAGGGGCAGCGTCAGAGGTGGACCAGGGCGGCCTCACACATAGGGGGCATGGGCCAGGTGATGGGTTCGTAGCATAGAAAACAAAAAATTTCCTACGCAAGAACACATAAACTAGCCAAGATACTCTACGAGGTGGTAGCAACGGAGACTAACCCTCGACGACCGTAAGCGGGGATTACGTTCCCGCACAAACGTTGACGATGGAGAGTCGATGTAGACGCACGTAGTCGACGTAGTTGTTCACTTGACGTAGTCGACGTAGTGGTTCACTTGACGATCACAAGATCGTGTACACGGCGCCACAAGTGGCAGCGCCCCCGTGCTCGGTCACACGTACAGCTCAACGTCGACTCCTCCACGCCCCCGGTCCAGCGGGGCAGCGGAAGAAGGGATCCGCCGGACACTCCACCACACACTTCTCCAAGTGTATGAACTACGAACTACAATTCCGGCAGAGCTTCGCTAAGCAGAGACGGAAATTGGGCAGCAACTATGCGAGGGAGGGGAGGATCAAGAAGTGTGTGAAGAGGGAGAAGAGGGGCTCCTTTTATAGGAGAAGAGGTGGCAGCCCCAAGGAGGGGGTGGCCGGCCAAGGGGAGGACTCTCCTCCTCTTCATGGCCCTCTTCATGGTGGTAACTCCCTCTTCATGGTGGTAACCCCCTCATCAACATGAGGTAACCCCCCATTTAATTTTGCATGACATTCATGCTAATTAAAATTCACACTAATTGAATTAATAAAACATTTTTATTTCTTTAATATTTGTTAATTCATTCAATTAACACACATTAACAAATACACCCTTGAGTTATTTCGATATCCCGAAACAGTTTCGGTGCTTTTCTGAAACAACCCTCATGCTGTCCTGTAATTCGATCGGAGTATCGTATCCACTCAAAAACGACGACGAACCTTAAGTGTGTCACCCTATGGTTCGTGAATAACGTGGACATGATCGAGACTCCTCTCTGATCAATAATCAACAGCGGGATCTGGAAATCCATGATGACTCCCACTTACTCAACGATGAACTAGTGATCATCTGAACCAGTAACGAACATAGTTAATTCCTTTTGTCTCGCGATATTATTACTTGTCCGAGATCCGATCATTTGGTATCAACCATACCTAGTTCGATCTCGTTCCCGACAAGTCTCTTTACTCATTCCGTGATAATGCATTCCTGTGACCTAGTCACATGCTTGCAAGCGATTCTAATGCAATATCACCGAGAAGGGCCCAGAGAATATCTTCCCGTCATCGGGTCAGACAAATTCCACTCTTGATCCATGAGCCTCAACTAATACTTTCAGAATACCCAAATCAACCTTTATAATCACCCTGTGACGGTGTGACGTTTGATATCATCAAAGCACTCTTCCGGTATCAGTGATTAACATGATCTCATGGTCTGAGGATTAGAACTATTTCGTTTGAGTTTGATATAGCAATGAACTTGATGACTTGATCGTTTTGCTATTCATACTATGGGTGTGAGTGTTCATCATATCAGTCTTCTAATGATATGACCCCGTTATTAACAACATCCAATGTTCATGATCAGGAAACCTTGATCATCAGTTAATCAACGAG
Source organism: Dactylis glomerata (assembly GCA_007115705.1). Classification (NCBI taxonomy): domain Eukaryota; kingdom Viridiplantae; phylum Streptophyta; class Magnoliopsida; order Poales; family Poaceae; genus Dactylis; species Dactylis glomerata. The sequence goes on from QXEO01000452.1 coordinate 1,129,425, forward strand.
CTAGTATAAAAGAGAGGCTTTACTAGGAACCTTTTTAGTTTATTAATCACACAAGTATTAATGTTTCCGATTAATACAATTCTAGCATGAGAAATAAACATTCATCATAAACATGGAATATGATAATAACCACTTTATTATTGCCTCTCGGGCATATTCCCTTCAGTCTCCCACTTGCACTAGAGTCAATAATCTAGTTGATACTTGCGTATATAACACTTATGGCTTTCACGTGTTATCCGTACGCGTTGCAGTGGTTAATCTGATCTCCAGATCTGACACTTTCAGTTCTGTGTGTATTTGCATGTCTTTGCGTCTCTACGCATCACTCATTCTCAAATGAGATAGTTGGGTATAAATTTGGTCCTTAGGTGAGACCTTAGTTCCTTTAGCTAAAATCATGTTGTTACTATTATCGTACAATAGCTCTTCACAGTAATAGCCAGCTTGGAACTACACCTAGTTTGATAACAAACTTCTTGACACAAATGCCCTCTTTTGCTACTTCTAAAGCAGCCATATACTCAACCTTTGTTGTAGAATCCATTACAATGTCTTAACTTTGGAACTCATCCAAATCCATCATGGAACTTCCTTCCATTACATTGTGCCACCTAAACATATAGCTAAAATTGAGATAAACTTAATTTGTATCTTATGACAAACTTAGTATCAATGTAACACTTTACAGTGAACTACGTGTCACTTCGTCATACATAATATATATCCTTAGTCCTTCCAAAGCACATAAGGATATCCTTACTATTGTCTAGTGATCATCTTATGACATTTACCACTCTGGTATATGCTCATAACATTAAGAGCATAGGACATATCTAGATATGTACATATCACGGTATACATGATTGATCAAATCATTCATGTGGCTTCACTCATCAAGTGTCAAAACACCTGAATCTTGTTTCAACCTCTTCCATGCGAACTTTTCTTGTCGTTTTCATATTGAACTTCATTCAATATTTTATCTATGTACTTTGGCACAACCATATTGGTACCTCGATCTATCTATATAGACATCGAGACCCAATATTTTGGTTTTGCCAAAGTCTTTCATTGAAATCTAATTTTAATGAAATTCTTAACCTATGCCAATAAAAGATACATCATTTCCAATTAACAATATGTCTTCTACATAATGTACTGAAAATATGTCTCAGCGCTCCCACTTAATTTCTTGCAAATGCAAGCATATTCATCGTATCTGATGAAACTAAACCTTTTAATTATTTCATCACGGTGAATATTCCAACTCCGCGATGCTTACTTCAACCATTGAAGTTTGCATGCCTTTTAGCATCCTTTGAATTTACAAAACCCATTGGACCATGTCATGTACATGTCCTAGGTAACCATTCTATTAGAAGAATGTTGTCTTGTTTGTTCAACTAACATATACCAAACTTGGCATATGTAGTGGTTGCTACAGTAATCCTTCCAGACAAAATATCGCTATGAAAGATCAAATCTTGTCATAGTCAACTCATTGAACACAATCGTAAACTCTTTTAACGATGTGTCGACTATTTCAAAGATGTTAAACATCTATGTCTGTCTTTATAGATCCAAATACGTTCATTAGGCTTCATGCCTTTTGAGGGTCTTCCAAGTTCATAAACTTGGTTTTTCGTGTATGGAACTATCATGGATTTTATGGCTTCTAGCCATTTGACAGAGTCAGGGCCCATCATTGCTTCTTTGCATACAGTCGGTTCATCATTGTCAAACAATAATGATTCATTCTCAAATCTAACTATTTGATTGTTACCCGACTCACGCGGTTCAATAGGAACTTTGATCTATGTGACCACAACTTTTGAGGTACGACAGCCATGCGCATTGTGGCCGCCTCTGGGACACTTCCCAGCGCTGCTCTACTCAGCACATATAGCTTAGGTTCAACAACCTAATCAAAGTTCTATTGTCCTCCCACTTGACCTTTTGTGAAAAATTCCTTCTCAAGAAACTTGACGTTTTCGGCGACAAACACTTTTGTCTTAGGTGTTCTGGAGGAATACCCAACATTTATTTTGGGACAACCTATAAAGACGTATTTATCCGACTTTGGTTGTAAACATTTTACATATGCCTAGCATACCAAAATTTCAGAAAAGACAACTTGGGTTTTATCCCATGCCATATCTCATATGGTGTCATTTCAATGGATCATCATGGCGCTCTTTTCAGTGTAAAAAGCGGTAGTCTCTAAAGCTTTACCCTTAAAATATAATGGCAGTTTTATAGATGACACCTTTGATCCAACGATGTCAAACAAAGTTTGATTTCATCTCTCGAACACTCCATACTCCTATGGTGTTTCGGGAAATATAAGTCTATGGAACGATTCCTCAACTTTTAGGTGTTTGCTAAACTTGTAACTCAAATATATTCCTTTATGATCAAATCATAAATTCTTTATTCTCTTGTTACAATGATTTTCCACTTCATCTAGAAATACTTTGAACATTTTTCAAATATTTCATGCTTCTTCCTTATCAAGTAAATATACACATATATCTACTCAAATCATCGGTTAAAGTAAATCAAGTTCAAGAATTCACCACACACGGCTACACATAATGGACTATATACATCAACATGTATAATATCCAATAAGTTAGTCGTCCGTTCTTCTTTGGCCTACAAACGGAGTTTTAATCATCTCTAAGAAATTTTCACAAGCGTCAATTGATTCAAAATCAAAAGACTCCAAAATCCCATCAACATGGAGTTTCTTCATGTTTACTTTCCAATATGATTTAAACGGTGGTGTCACTCATAAGTGATCTTCCAATCATTTGTCTTGAGACATTTTTTAGCATCAGTGTTATGGATGTGATTTCTCCAACAAGATAAGCGTTCATTCATCTTTTATGAATGCGGTAATAATTTGAACAACCATTGTTCTCATAATACCAGAACAAAATAACAATTATTCAAATAAATCTTGAAGGCTAGGTTTAATTCCAACGAAACACAATAACACTTTATTTGTTTTCGATGAGAATCATCCGATATTCATTTGCTAGTTAATTAGGCCATTGTAGTTCTTGTATTGCGTTGTATGACAGTTCATACCAACCAATTTAGTATCAAATACCCAAGAACCACATTGTTTTAACAAGCAACGAATACAACCATAACATGTATATCTTCTATATACCTGAGCTGGACATTTCCAGTCTTTTCTTTTCCGCCAGAATAAATTTTGGATTCTCTTTTAGCAATTCTTTTTCGTCTAGAAGAATCTATCAACATCAATAGTGGTGCCATACACATGGAACATAGTTCAAGGCATGATTAGTCAAACACTAATACCCTTGGACTCGCACTTTGAAGTAGATCACCATTATCAAATATTTGGCGTTCTTCCAAATTCCATTCTTTAGTAATCTTTTAGTGTAGTAAACATTTTACCTACATCTTCGATTCATCCTATCATGACAACTTTCATGATCAAGCTACTATAGCTCATGAGGACGTATTGCGAGTATAATATTAGTTCCTAAACCTTTTAGGAGATCTGGACGCCTGGCGTCTCTAATCTTCACAAATTCTCATACAATACGAGAACATGTGTCTTACTAAATTATACTCTATCACTTTGCAACCAAACATTGTTTCAGATATCACAATATCTTCCACACATGATAGTTTATGAAATAATTCTTTCAACTCCCAGATAACCTTGATACTAAAAACAACTTTTGAATATCAAGGATCATGGAGGCAAGTGTGATATTTAGATACTAACACTGGAATTGTTACTCTTGATTTAATACTACTTATTAAATTTTATCGAGTAAACAAGGTTTGCTAAAAGTTTGCAATAGGACTTTAAACTTTAGATTGACATTCAAACAATACGATACCAGTTCGTAAAGTTAACATCCAGAATTCTATAGTTCTATTATCTCAATTATAGCTAATCGCAAGGTAGTAAACGGATGCCAATAACTACAACAAACTATGCAAATTCACTTTGATTTAGTTCATGATAAATTGAGTTCTATAATTCAAAATTACTAAGTGAACTCCCACTTAAAAACAACATCCCTCTTAGTTTTTTTAAGTGATTACACTAACCAAATTCACTATACCGCAACCGATCATCACGTGCAACGGCATAGTTTCAAAGGCGAACATCACCATGTTCATCATATCAACCATATGACTCATGCTTAACCTTTCGGTTCGTGTTCCGAGGCCATGTCTGTACATGCTAGGCTCGCCAAGTAGAACCATAGCACTCGCGTGTGTAAAACTGTCTTACACCCGTCGTATGTGAACGTAGAGTCTGTCACACCCGATCATCACGTGGTGTCTCGAAACGACGAACTTTCTTGACGGTGCATGCTATGGAAGAACACATTTTTATCTTGATATTTATGTGAGAGGGATCATCTTATAATGCTACTGCGCGATCAAATCTAAGCAAAATAAGATGCATAAAAGGATAAACATCACATGCATATATAATGTGATATGATATGGTCCTTCACGCATTCGATTTCCATCTTGTGCGTCATGGCATGATCTCCATCATTCCACCGGCGTAGCACCAAGGTCCATGGCGCGCCACCTTGGTTGTCTTCCTCCATTACAATATATCACTTGGATATATATATTCGGCACGCAGGCCATTTAAATGAAGAGACAACCATATGGCTCCTGCCAGTTGTTTATAACTTACAAAAATGATCATTGCATACAATTTGTAACATAAACAATTCAACCATATCACATCACATGCCCTGCAAAAACAAGTTAGACGCTTCTAATTTGTCTTGCATATTTTACGTGGTTTAGGGCTTTCTAGGAAGAACCGTTCTTACCTACGAACATGTAACCACAACAGTGATAAAAATATTACTAACAACTATTTGTAAAATAGATCATAACTATAGTGGAAGAAACGTGCACCCGCAAAGCCACATATGCCGAAGCATGTCAAGTGTGGGACAAGTCTCGTGAACGCGGTCACGTAAGGTTAGTCTCGGGCAGCTTCAATCCCACTATGCCACTATGATCCAAAATACAAAAAAAATTGCAATAACACGATCATCAACGCCCACATCCACATGTGTTCTAACCGTGCATACCAACTACGCATAGAGATGGCTCTGATACCACTGATGGGTTCGTAGCATAGAAAACAAAAAATTTCCTACGCAAGAATACATAAACTAGCCAAGATACTCTACGAGGTGGTAGCAACGGAGACTAACCCTCGACGACCGTAAGCGGGGATTACGTTCCCGCACAAACGTTGACGATGGAGAGTCGATGTAGACGCACGTAGTCGACGTAGTTGTTCACTTGACGTAGTCGACGTAGTGGTTCACTTGACGATCACAAGATCGTGTACACGGCGCCACAAGTGGCAGCGCCCCCGTGCTCGGTCACACGTACAGCTCGACGTCGACTCCTCCACGCCCCCGGTCCAGCGGGGCAGCGGAAGAAGGGATCTGCCGGACACTCCACCACACACTTCTCCAAGTGTATGAACTATGAACTACAATTCCGGCAGAGCTTCGCTAAGCAGAGACGGAAATTGGGCAGCAACTATGCGAGGGAGGGGAGGATCAAGAAGTGTGTGAAGAGGGAGAAGAGGGGCTCCTTTTATAGGAGAAGAGGGGCTCCTTTTATAGGAGAAGAGGTGGCAGCCCCAAGGAGGGGGTGGCCGGCCAAGGGGAGGACTCTCCTCCTCTTCATGGCCCTCTTCATGGTGGTAACTCCCTCTTCATGGTGGTAACCCCCTCATCAACATGAGGTAACCCCCCATTTAATTTTGCATGACATTCATGCTAATTAAAATTCACACTAATTGAATTAATAAAACATTTTTATTTCTTTAATATTTGTTAATTCATTCAATTAACAAACATTAACAAATACACCCTTGAGTTATTTCGATATCCCGAAACAGTTTTGGTGCTTTTCTGAAACAACCCTTATGCTGTCCTGTAATTCGATCGGAGTATCGTATCCACTCAAAAACGATGACGAACCTTAAGTGTGTCACCCTACGGTTCGTGAATAACGTGGACATGATCGAGACTCCTCTCTGATCAATAATCAACAGCGGGATCTGGAAATCCATGATGACTCCCACTTACTCAACGATGAACTAGTGATCGTCTGAACCAGTAACGAACATAGTTAATTCCTTTTGTCTTGCGATATTATTACTTGTCCGAGATCCGATCATTTGGTATCAACCATACCTAGTTCGATCTCGTTCCCGACAAGTCTCTTTACTCGTTCCGTGATAATGCATTCCTGTGACCTAGTCACATGCTTGCAAGCGATTCTAATGCAATATCACCGAGAAGGGCCCAGAGAATATCTTCCCGTCATCGGGTCAGACAAATTCCACTCTTGATCCATGAGCCTCAACTAATACTTTCAGAATACCCAAATCAACCTTTATAATCACCCTGTGACGGTGTGACGTTTGATATCATCAAAGCACTCTTCCAGTATCAGTGATTAACATGATCTCATGGTCTGAGGATTAGAACTATTACGTATGAGTTTGATATAGCAATGAACTTGATGACTTGATCGTTTTGCTATTCATACTATGGGTGTGAGTGTTCATCATATCAGTCTTCTAATGATATGACCCCGTTATTAACAACATCCAATGTTCATGATCAGGAAACCTTGATCATCAGTTAATCAACGAGCTAGTATAAAAGAGAGGCTTTACTAGGAACCTTTTTAGTTTATTAATCACACAAGTATTAATGTTTCCGATTAATACAATTCTAGCATGAGAAATAAACATTTATCATAAACATGGAATATGATAATAACCACTTTATTATTGCCTCTCGGGCATATTCCCTTCACCAGGGGCTAGCCACGCCGCCCTGTTGTGTGGCCGGCCCGTGGCCCCACTCCGTCTCCTCTTCGGTCTTCTGGAAGCTTCCTTAAATAATAGGAGGTTTGGCTTTTGTTTCGTCCAATTCCGAGAATATTTCCTGTGTAACTTTTCTGAAACACAAAAACAGCAGAAAACAGGGAACTGGCGTTGTGGCATCTTGTTAACAGGTTAGTTCTGGAAAATGGATAAAAACGCCACGAAGTGTAACAAAACACTAAGTAAATGGTGTAAGAACAAGCATGGAGCATCAAAAATTATAGAAATGTTTTAGACGTATCAGCATCCCCAAGCTTAACTCCTGCTCGTCCTCGAGTAGGTAAGTGATAACAAAAGAATAATTTTCGAGGTAACATGCACCAACACAATCTTGATCATCTATGTAAGCATTGAGTGCTGGGATCAAAAGAACTTAAAACATGGTCATAAAAAATATAATCTTGATAGAAGAAACTTAGCAACCATGTTATAACATGAAAAAGAACACAAACAAAAGATCATGAAAATGAAACAATAAAAGTCAAACGTGTGTTCAAATTACATGGAAAAACATACAAATGGTTTTCAGCTTGTCCTTCATGGAGAGCAAAACATAAATGCATAGGACACCTTCAAGTTTAAGAGGGCGACTAGATACAAGTAATTTAAGAACAAGTGAAACCAAAATCATGAATCAATCAATGAAAACTTTGGGACTATGCACATTAAACTCAGAATGACAACTATGCTCTCTTAGACGGTGCATAAAGATAGAAGGTGGTGACTCAACATAAAAGTAAAAGAAAGGCTCTTCGCGGAGGGAAGCAGTGATTGCGAGTTTCTTTAAAAATTATGGTACTTACTAGCTTTGAGCTCTCATTGCCCCCATCATAGGCATCTTGAATGGTTAAATTTAATGCGAGTATAATTATGAAGCATATGCTTGACAAATCATAAGTTGAAAACCTCGAGTCCCGTGAAGTACGAATACCCAAACCTCATGCTACTCGACTTAGAGTCCCAAGCAAGCTCTTATCATTGTAAGTATACATGTATCATCGAGAACCGCCAACGGGGTATCTCCGTGCCCGATGACATGGAACAAGCCCATATCAAAATGACAGGACAAACAGACAATGAACACCTCAGCATCTCTTTTATTTACCATCGGTATAGCTTTTATTCCACCATGAATTACGCATGGCTTAGATTAGCGACCCAGACATTTCTCTAATACGTATACAAACTCCATGATCCCATAAAATTCTCAATTTATTTCACATCGCAAGTATCCATAAACAAAATATCACGATATCAACTCAAATAAGAAGTGCAATGTTGAAAGCTTACCCCATGACGGCATAGTTTGGCTAATTTCCAACTTACAACTTGCAAGCATAACAACTCAACATAAGAGAGCCACAATATCAAATTTTTAAGAACAAGAAAAATAAAGTGTGCCCACAGGTTCGTGAGAGCTTTACTGACCAATTTTTGCATAACACCAAAAGAGTTTAATTTGAAGGATAGATAAAAGCAAGTCAAATGTACTTTGGAATAGTAAATTGCTAATAGGTATGTATGATGGACACATTGTAACAACTTGGTTTTTAGGAGTTGGATACACGAGTAGAGATCATACTCAATACAAAATGAGGGCTAGCAAAAGACTGGGAGCGACCAACTAAGAGAGCAACAACGGCCATAATCATGCAAAGCGACAAAGCAACATTAAAAGAAGCATAAGATGGCATCAAAAGTCAAAAACTAAATGATCATAGAGGCTTCTGGCGACTTTGTATGAGTCAAACATGTGTGAGCATGCGTCAAGTCAACCCAAATAAAGCATCAAGGAGAAAACCAAATTAATGCTTCCAAATAATAAAAACAACGCATGATTTTTTCAAAGGCTCATTAAGCAATCTCATTTATTTGAGACAAGTTATGCTACAGCAAAACCACTAAGCATACTATCAAAATGACATCAAGCACGACATGAAAAAGTCTAAGCCGCAGTCTAAACAAGCTCCTTTTTGTACCACCTTTTTGCATAATTTTTTTCCTCTTTTCCAACACCATTCGAACCTTTTTAAAACAACTCTTTCGATGAAAACTAACATGGACCAGAGGTCAAAATACACCTTGATATAAAGATATAATAAGATCTAAACAAAAATCAAGGCAAAAAATGAAAGCTAAACGCAGTTCTAGAAAAAGAGAACACTCGTTGAACGATAAGAGTGAAAAACTGATTGTTCTTGGCAAATGAAAAGCAAGGCAACTTCTCCAAAAGAAATTTGTTGGGGTCCAACCATTTATTGCAGCAAAAAAAACTAAACAAAACTGAAAACTAAAGACAAGACGCTCCAAGAAAAATGCATAGTGCATGAAGCAATAAAAATATAGTGTGTTGAAAGGTGACCTGATTTTTGCCGATGAAGAAGGGGTGCCTCGGGGGCATCCCCAAGCTTTGACGCTTGTACCTCTTGGATATTTCTTGGGGTGCATGGGCATCCCCAAGCTTGAGCTTTTGTCCATTCTTCAACTCATATCATGATTTTCTAATCCCTACACTTGAAAACTTCCTTCATACAAAACTAAACACAATTCTATTAGCAACATTAGTGTAAGCATAATAATGAATCAAACCTTTTTGCTTTAGATTTCAACTCAAAACCACCACATATAAAGCATATACTACTGTAGCAACTTACCCAAAAGTTCCGTGATCAAAAGAACTAAAAAAGAAAGCGATAGAGAGGCAAACACAAATAGTGGCAGAAATCTGTCAAAACAGAACAGCTGACAAAGGTCGATTTTTTTGAGGGTTTTCTGTTGCTCAAATCAAAAAGTGTATAACTAATGAAAGTTTGGATATAACCTGGGGCATATGAACAAGAAATCGCAGGTCCAAAAGATATACAGAGAATTTATACGAATGTTTACGGTGCAGCACCAAAAACTATTTCAGGACAGCAACATCCCCAAATCTTACCTCACTCAAATTACAGGCTTCTCTTGGCACAAAAACAAAATAAAAAGGATAAGGAGCGGTTATTACAGTAGTAATAACTTCCAAGACTCAAATAAAAGAAAAAGTACTGAAAATAAAACATTGGGTTATCTCCCAAGAGTGCTTTTCTTTAACGCCTTTGAGCTAGGCGCAGAAAGTACAAATCAAGTAATATCAAGTGATGAAGCATCAACCTCGTAATTTGCTCTAAGAATAGAGTCAAAAAGTAATTTCTTGCTCTTCCTAGGGAAGTGTTCGATACCTTTCTTGAGTGGGAATTAATATTTGATGGTGCCTTCCCTCATATCAATGATGGCACCTACAGTTCGAAGAAAGGGTCTTCCCAAAATAATATGACATGAAGCATTGCATTCAACATCCATAACAAGAAAATCAACAGGAACAAGGTTATTGTTAACCATAATAAGAACATCATTAATCCTTCCCAAAGGTTTCTTCTTAGCAACATCAGCAATAGGAACATCATAATAACACTTTTCAAGAGGTGGTAAATCAAGCATGTCATAAATCTTTCTAGTCATAATAGAAATACTAGCACCTAGATCACATAAAGCATGATAATCAAAACCATTAACATGCATATCAATGATGGGTTCCCAACCATCTTCTAACTTCTTGGGAATAGAAGCTTTTTGCTTCAACTTTTCATCCCTAATTTTCATGAGAGCATTGGTAATATGCTTAGTAAAAGCAACATTTATAGGACTAGCATTAGCAGTCAAAGCAAGATTTTGCAAGAACAAAATAACTTCAGATATATTGCAGCCATCAATATCAAAATCATTAAAAGAAATAGAGCTATCATCTCCTACACTCCGAAAAATTTCAGCACTCTTTTGAGAACAAGTTTTTGCTGTTTTGGGCTTTTTAACACTAGGAGTAGGAGTTTTCTCTATACCAATCAAAGTAAGAGGATTGCTAGCATTTGGAACAACATCAATAGAGGCAGTAATGGTACATACCTTCATCTTTCTAGCCATCTCATCTTCTCTTTCCCACCTGGCATGCAATTCTGCTAGCATCCTAACATTTTCATCAATTCTAACTTGGATAGCGTTAGCAGTAGCAAAAGTATTGTTCTCTTTTACCTCATTAGGCAACACTTTTAATTTCATCAGTTCAACATCAAGAGCAAGGCTATCAACTTTAGAAGCAAGAATATCAATTTTTTCTAACTTTTCCTCAACAGACTTATTAAAAGCAGTTTGCTTACCGATGAAGTCCTTGAGCATTACCTCAAGCTTAGAGGGCGCGGCCCTAGTGTTGTTGGAGGAATTACCATAAGAGTTACCATAACCATTACCACTGGTAGAAGGATACGGACTATAATTGTTACTAGCAAAATTGTTCCTATAAGCATTGTTCTTAAAATTATTATTTCTAATAAATTTTACATCAACATGCTCTTCTTGAGCAACCAAAGAGGCCAAAGGAACATTATTAGGATCTACATGAGTCCTATCATTAGAAAGCATAAGCATAATAGCATCAATCTTATCACTCATGGAAGAGGTTTCCTCAACAGAATTTACCTTCTTACCTTGCGGAGCTCTCTCGGTGTGCCATTCGGAATAATTTACCATCATATTGTCGAGAAGCTTTGTTGCGGCGCCCAAGGTAAGGGACATAAAAGTGCCTCCAGCAGCTAAATCCAATAGGTTCCTTGAAGAAAAATTCAGTCCTGCATAAAAAGTTTGGACAATCATCCAAGTAGTCAGTCCATGAGTAGGGCAATTCTTTATCAAAGATTTCATTCTTTCCCAAGCCTGAGCAACAGGTTCATTATCAAACTGGCTAAACTTCATAATATTACTATGCAAAGCTATAATCTTAGCAGGAGGATAGTATCTTCCAATAAAAGCATCCTTACACTTAGCCCATGAATCAATACTATTTTTAGGCAAAGACAGCAACCAATCCTTAGCTTTTCCTCTCAAAGATAAAGAAAACAACTTAAGCTTAATAATATCAATCTCTACATCCTTATAATTCTGCATCTCACATAGCTCAACAAAATTGTTGAGATGAGCTGCAGCATCATCAGTACTAGCACCAAAAAATTGCTCTTTCATAACAAGGTTCAATAAAGCAAATTTAATCTCATAAAAATTTGCAGCAGGAGCAGGCGGCGCAATAGGAATGCAGATAAAATCACTATTATTAGTGCTAGTAAAATCACACAACTTGGTGTTCTTATGAGTACCCATTCTAGCAAAGCTAAAAGCAGACAAGTAAAAATAACAACTAATAGGAAACTAATTTTTTTGTATTTTTGATAAAACGATGCAAGCAAAAATAAAGTAAAGCAAAACTAAAACAAAGTAAAGGATGTGCGTGCGAAACTTCCCTTGCAGAACTCTTCTTCCTCCCCGGCAACGGCGCCAAAAAACAGCTTGATGGCGCCCAGTTGACGAGGGAGATTATTCTTCTTCGTTCCCCGGGAACGGCGCCAGAAAACAGCTTGATGCGGACGGTGTTGATATATAGATCACCGGCCAGTTGAGAACCCCAAGAGGAAGGTATGATGAGCATAGCAGCAGTTTTCCCTCAGTAAGAAACCAAGGTTTGTCAGTCCAGTAGGAGAAAGCCAAACTTCAGAAGGTGATGCTTGCTAGCTTAGTGACACTCCAACAAGGGCGCCGTTAATGATACTTGTTAGCGCGTCTTCAACTAGTAGCAACGCGGAACCTGCACACAACACAACCAAGAACTTTGCTCCCAACTTACGATGAGGTTGTCAATCTCACCGGTTTGCTGTAAACAAAGGAATGAGCGTATTGAGTGGAAAGCAATAGTAGTATGCGAGAAAGTAAACAGTGCGAGTAATAGTAAAACGGTAAAAACAATGTAAAGGAAATTAGACCGGGGTCCACAGTTCACTAGTGGTGTCTCTCCATAAAATAAATAACAACATGCTGGGTAAACAAATTACAGTTGGGCAATTGATAGAATAAAGATAATGTGCATATATCGCGAGGATCACTATGAGATTTACTATGGGCATTACAACAAAATACATAGACCGCCATCCAACTGCATCTATGACTAATAATCCAATCGCGGGGAATCATCCGAGGACCCCGAAAGTATTAAGTTGCGAACAACAGATAACTGCATTAAGCAAAGTGTGTAATGTAAACAAAACAAATGTCCTTGGACACAAGAATGTTATTTTCTCCCTAGTGGCAACATCACATCTACAACCTTAGAGGTTTCTGTCACTCTCCCAGATTAAATAGAGGCATGAACCCAACTATCGAGCATAAATACCCCCTCTTGGAGTCACTACTATCTACTTGGCCAAGATAGCTACTAACAACGGAGAGCATGCAAGATCATAAACAACATAGAGATAACATAAGATATATGATTCAGCACATCAACTCAATATAACACCAATATTCATCGGATCCCAACAAACACAACATGTAGAATTACACAAAGATGATTTCGATCATGTAAGACAGCTCACGAGATCTAAACATGAAGCACATGGTAGAGAAGACAACCATCTAGCTACTGCTATGGACCCATAGTCCAAGGTAGACTACTCACTCATCGGGCCGGAGGCAAGCATGGTGATGAAGAAGACCTCCGGTGGCGATTTCCCTCTCCGGCAGGGTGCCGGGAAGAGCTTCTGGACCCTCCCGATCTCGGGTCGACGACGACGGCGGATCGCGATGTGTTTCCGGAAAATTGATCGGGGTACTTAGGTTTTTCTCGTCGGGGGGTCTTTATAGGCGAAGGGGCAGCATCAGAGGTGGACCAGGGCGGCCTCATACATAGGGGGCGCGGGCCAGGGGCTGGCCGCGCCGCCCTGTTGTGTGGCCGGCCCGTGGCCCCCCTCCGTCTCCTCTTCGGTCTTCTGGAAGCTTCGTTAAATAATAGGAGGTTCGGCTTTTATTTTATCCAATTCCGAGAATATTTCCTGTGTAACTTTTTTAAAACACAAAATAGCTGAAAATAGGGAACTGACACTGTGACATCTTGTTAATAGGTTAGTTCCGGAAAATGCATAAAAATACCACGAAGTGTAACAAAACACTAAGCAAATGGTGTAAGAACAAGCATGGAGCATCAAAAATTATAGATACGTTTGAGACGTATCAAGGACCTTTGGTCCCGGTTCGTAACACGGACCGGGACTAAAGGTCCGTTCGGAATAAAATTTGTATTTTATTTTTCAGAATTTCTCTATTGTCTTTATTTCTCTATTTTATTTATTTCTCTAATATCTAATCACCTCTATTCTCATGTCAAATTAGATACTTATGGCTCTCACTCTATTCTCATATCAAATTACATACTTATGGTCCTCACTTCCCGGTCGGGCACTCATCCTCACACTGCTCCACCCTTAGCACGCTGAACTTCTCCATTCCTTCCATAGTAGCTTCCAAGACTGTGCTCGCGACTTCTTGATATTAGTATGTTACCAATTCTATTTTTTAAATTCCAAATAAATTCCATAGTAACAGGGAACATATACACTTTGGAAACATATAATATTACTTTTTTAAATTCCAAATAAATTCATAAAATAAGCAACAATGATTAAGTAATAATAAGCGTGAATAAATTCCAAATAATTTTTATACATAATTTAATTATTAATTATTAAAATATCCAAAAAAAAGGCCAAAAACTTGAAAAATCCAAAATTCAAAAATTAATAGACTTGTTAACCAAACAAGAGGGAGTACATTTTTTCATATATATATGCATACTCGCACACCACACCACACACACATCTAGCTAGTAGACTTCTAGCTTCCAATAACTCCTAGCAATCTCGAAGCCTAAGCGAGCGTCTAGAGCGGCATACAACACTTGCTTATCGCTCAATGGAACTTTGGCCCAATCATATATAAGTTCATCTTCTTCTTCTTCTTCCCCGTCGCTCTTTGATGACCCACAAGTATAGGGGGTGTATCGTAGTACTTTCGATAAATAAGAGTGTTGAACCCAACGAGGAGCAGAAGGTGTTGATGAGCAGTTTTGATCAAGGAATCACTGTAAATACTAGCAAACAGGTTTTCACGAGTATTTGGTAATACGAGTAAATAAAGTGCGAGTAAATAAAAGACAGTAGTAACAATTGCAGCAAGTGGCCCAATCCTTTATTCAGCAAAGGACAAGCCGGTTGTGTTCTTATAATAACCAAACGTTCTCGAGGACACACGGGAGGTTTCTGTCAAGAGCTTTCGCTTCATAGAGCCAATAGTATTTATTGATTTGGTAAGTGTTATGGGGGTGAACCTGTGCTAGCGCACTACCCTTACTAGGATAAATACACACTTGTGATTATACCCCTTGCAAGCATCCGCAAATACAAGTAAGTAATTAAGATAAATCTAACCACAGCCTTAAACTCTAGGATCCTACGCTCCCTGGTGCAATGGTTTCCCAACGGAGGTTTAGGTTTCTGTCACTCCAGCAACCCCACAATCGGTGACCAAATACACAATGCATCTCACTAGGCCCATAAATGGTGAAGTATCATGTAGTCGACGTTAAATGACACCACTAGTGAAATAGCACCACAACAATATCAAACCATTAAATATTTCTCAACAATAATTCACTACTAACATCTTGACTTCTCCCATGTCCTCAAGAACTAAACGAACTACTCACAAGACATCATATGGATCATGATCAGAGGTGAAATAATGGTAAATAACAATCTGGACATAAACCTTAATTCAACGGTTCCACTCAATAGCATCAACTACAAGAGTAATCAACACCGGGAAAGTCTCCCCTATGAATATAACAAGATCCAACTCAAGATGTTACAGCGGGATGGCAAGGTGATGATGGAGACGAAGGTGCTGGTGATGGTGATGATGATGATGATGATCCCGATGAAGTCCGGTGCGATGGTGATGACGATGGCGACGATCTCCCCTCTCCGGGAAGGAATTTCCCCGGCAGATTTCTCTCTGCCGGAGAGCTTTCTCTCTCTGGTGTTCTCCGCCCCGCAGAGGCGGCTGTGTCTAACTCTGAACCCCTCCCTTGACTTAGGTTTTCCGGGACGATGATGTACGCGAAGGGGCGAGACCAGAGGTGGGCCAGGGACCCCTCACACAGGGCTGGCGCGGCCAGGGGGGTGGCCGCGCCGCCCTAGCGTGTGGGCCAGCCCTGGCCCCTCTCGACTCCTCCTTCTGGCTCCGTGAGTCTTCTGGGAAATTATAATTTCTGGGTATTTTTCTAGAATTTTCCTGATCTTCAAAATATGGTCTTCTGATGGTCCCTTTTCCAGCAGAATCCTGACTCCGGCAGCAGCTCCTCCGATGATCATCAAACATGTGAAAGCAAAGGAAATAACATAAGTATCATATCTAAATATGAAATATATCAATGAATAACAGTAAATTATGATACAAAATAGTGATGCAAATTGGACGTATCAACCCCCCCAAGCTTAGACCTCGCTTGTCCCCAAGCGAAAACTAAACTCGGTAAACATTACCACAGGTTTATGGAGTGAAGTGTCGATAATCAAAATACGAACAAGAAGCATCACATTCACTAAGGCACAAATTATAATAGACAGCAACTTCCCTTTATAAGATGTAAACTTGCAATAAGTAAAAGGGAATCACATGTAAGGATGCACAAGGTAAATTATAATTGGCAATGGCAAACCTTAGTTCTTGGTCAAAGAATGGAGAACAAGCTGTTCTCTCTTTTTAAACGGAGTCTTTTGAAACAGAGCTAATATAGCAAAGACTATATGCTCAACAAAGTAAACTTTTGCAATCATAGAAAGCTTTCAAAGATATATTCCTTCAGACAAAAGCATTATACAAAAACAAGGAAGATAATAAACATGATTAAACGGATCAACATATGGATGAGTGAAACATAACAACTCAAATGCTTGCTTGAGATAGAGGGAAATAGGTTGACTCAACATAAAAGTAAAAGATAGGCCCTTCGCAGAGGGAAGCAGGGATTAAACATGTGCAAGAGCTTTTTATTTGTAAAACAGAGGTAAAAACTGTTTTGAGAGGTGGTTGCTTTTGTCAACGACTAGCAACAGAGTTCTTGATATCTTCCATACTAAACAAGTGAGAGCGGTTTCGAGATGTTTAATTAGTTGGCACTTTGGTGCTCTTTTAAAACTTTGCACTCCTCCCCACCTTTTTTCCTTTCTCAAACCATGGCTAACCGATTCCATCGGGTGCCGACCAACTTTCACAATCCAATGGAGGAGTGCTTTTTTTTTCTTTCTTTTTAGAATTAAGATTATAATGGTCTGACCAGCTCCCTTGCAAAATTAATGACGAGCAGATGAAGCTGCCTAGTCGAGGGGTACTTAATTTAGTATGGAAGATAACAAACCCATCCACTACGTCCTCATGAGCTAAAAACAGTGGCACAAAATGAGAAGTGTTTGAAAGTTTTTGAAAGGTAGCACATGAAAATTTACTTGGAATGGCTTAAAATACCATGCATAGGAATTTATAGTGGACTCTTTGGAAGTGACTTGGCTTTTGGGAATTGGATGCACGAGAAGTATTTCCTCTCAGTACAGGTTTTTGGCTAGCAAGGCTGGGTAGCAAGCATAAGAGTTGCATGAAACAAACAAACATATATGTAATAAGGACAATCATGCAAACTCCCCTGAAAGTACAACGATTTTAACTTTAAGAATAACAATGCTTATAAGCCAAACATAAGGAAAACTGAAGTGATGTAACTACAAGCACTTCTTCAATCTTTTCTACTCAAACTTCAAGGTAAAGTTGCTATTGACCAAGCTAGGTTTGCCAAAACCAACTAAATCTACTCATGTTCCCAATGTGATACCAATACCAATCAACAAGACTAGTCACATAAGAGAGATTGCAGACTAACATAAAGTGTGCGAAAAGTAAACGATAAAACTTCTCATTAATATTTCATTACCGCAACTCACACCAAGGGATACAAAGATAACTAACTAAGGAGGATACTTCCAACTGCAAACTATTCTATATGATAATTTCTCTATTCATGATAAGACTCTACTTGAAAAGTAAATGAACAAAAGGTAATGATGTGATACCGCGGCACTCCCCCAAGCTTGGAACAAGCCAAGGGGATGCCTATACCGATGACGAATTACTCCTTTGGCGGTGGCGGCGCAATCATGATTGGGGTGAGAAAATTCTCTAACATCCTGCGAAGCCTATTGTTCTCCTCTCGAAGTATCTCCACCTCCATCGTAAGAGCTCGATATTTATCACACAACTCATTGGTGACCCGAAGGGCTTCCACTGATGCAGGGTAGGCGCTGAGGTCAAGAACTGGTGGTATTGGTCCCTGCAAATTATGAGAAAAAGCGCGTCCAGTGTTAGTCGATCCTACAAAAGTAGGTTCTCTTGTCCTTGATCTGGCAGTAATCTGTCCCTCCTTCAGCTTGGGATTTTGGTGATCATCCTTCGGAGGTGTCTTCTCCTTGTCCCCGCTTGAAGAGGCCATGACTCCACCAAGCTTAAGATCTACTCCTGACAGAAACAGCCCGAAACAAAACATGACGAGAAAACGATATACAGACCTCGGGGACTCCGGGGGGTTAAATAGGCGAAAATTATACATCGAAACGAAGTCACAGGAGGAAACCGGGACGGAAAAGAGTTCCGAGGCGTTCTCACACGGGGGTGGCGCGGCCAGGGGTGGGCCCGCGCCACCCGTGTGTGAGACCCACACGGACTTCTTTTCCTCCCCGTTTTCGTCTCGTGATTTTTCATATTTATTAAAAACAGCAAAAATATTAAAGGAAGAACTTTTCGCAAAACTTTTCTGACTAGAACTGTTACCTATTCGAAAACGAACTCTGCAGGTTCCTGCAGTTTGTCCTGGATGTAATCTTCCGGAGAAATTGTCTCAATAACATCAACATCTTCATTATAAGAATCTCCAGAAATATAATGTTTAAGTCTTTGCCCATTCACCACTTGTGTAGAATCATCTTTCAATGAAGCAATCTTAATAGCACCTGAGCGGTACACTTCCACAATAACATATGGTCCTTCCCATTTAGAAAGTAATTTTCCTGCAAAAAATCTGAGACGAGACCTATACAATAGAACTTTCTCACCAACATGGAACTCTCTCTTAAGAATTCTCTTATCATGCCATTGCTTGACTTTCTCTTTGAAAAGTCTGGCATTCTCATACGCTTCGTTTCTCCACTCATCTAGAGAACTTAAATCTAACAACCTCTTCTTACCGGCTAGTTTAAAATCTTTATTAAGCTCTCTCACTGCCCAAAAAGCTTTGTGTTCTAATTCTAAGGGCAAGTGACACGCTTTTCCATAAACCATCTTATAAGGAGACATACCCATGGGATTCTTATAAGCAGTTCTATAAGCCCATAAAGCGTCATTTAACTTACTAGCCCAGTTTTTCCTAGATCTACTAACAGTCTTCTGCAAAATAGACTTGATCTCTCTATTTGAAAGCTCTACCTGCCCACTAGTTTGGGGATGATAAGCAGAAGCAATTCTATGATTGACATCATACTTAGCAAGAGTCTTTCTAAAACTACCGTGAATAAAATGAGAACCTCCGTCAGTCATAAGATATCTAGGCACTCCGAACCGAGGAAAAATAACATCCTTAAGCATTTTTAACGAAGTCTCACCATCGGCACTCTTTGTAGGTATGGCTTCTACCCATTTAGTAACATAATCTACAGCAACAAGTATATGGGTATAGCCTTTTGAAGGGGGAAAAGGACCCATAAAGTCAAATCCCCAACAATCAAACGGTTCAATAACTAGAGTGTAATTCATAGGCATTTCATTGCGTCTAGAAATATTACCAACTCTTTGACATTCATCACAAGATAAAACGTACCTTCTGGCATCCTTAAAGAGGGTTGGCCAGTAAAAACCTGATTGTAGAACCTTTTGTGCGGTTCTATCTCCAGCATGATGCCCTCCATAAGCACTGCTATGGCATTTCCTTAATATCTCTTGTTGCTCATATTCTGGTACGCATCTTCTCATAATACCATCAACTCCTTCTTTATATAAATGTGGGTCATCCCAAAAATAATGCCTCAAATCATAGAAGAATTTTCTTCTTTGCTGAGCTGTAAAGGTTGGAGGCAAATACTTGGAAACAATAAAGTTAGCATAATCAGCATACCAAGGAAGGTCTCGTGAAGTTACATTAATGCAGCCAACTGTTCATTTGGAAAACTATCATTAACAGGAATAGGATCAAAAGAAATATTTTCCAATCTAGACAAGTTGTCAGCCACAGGATTTTTAGCACCTTTCCTATCTACGATATGCAAATCAAACTCTTGTAAAAGCAACACCCATCTAATAAGCCTAGGCTTAGCATCCTTCTTAGTCATAAGATATCTAATAGCAGCGTGATCAGTATGAATAGTGACCTTAGAATCAACAATGTAAGATCTAAACTTATCACAAGCAAAAACAACAGCAAGAAACTCTTTCTCAGTAGTAGCATAATTTTTCTGAGCAGCATCAAGAGTCTTACTAGCATAAACATTCAACTTATTATCTATGCGCTGTCCAAGAACAGCACCAACAGCAAAATCACTAGCATCACACATAATTTCAAAAGGTAAATTCCAATCAGGTGGTTGAACAATAGGAGCAGTAGTTAAAGCCTTCTTAAGAGTTTCAAAAGCTTCCTTACAATCATCATCAAAGACAAACGGTACATCCTTTTGAAGAAGATTGGTAAGAGGCTTTGAAATCTTAGAGAAATCTTTAATAAACCTCCTATAGAAACCAGCATGACCAAGAATACTACGAATACCTTTAACATCTCTTGGACATGGCATTTTCTCAATTGCCTCCACTTTTGCTCTGTCAACTTCAATACCTCTTTCAGAAATTTTATGTCCAAGGACAATTCCTTCATTCACCATAAAGTGGCATTTCTCCCAATTAAGAACAAGGTTAGTTTCTTCGCATCTCTGCAAAACTTTATCAAGGTTGTGCAAACAATTATCAAAAGAAGTTCCATAGACGGAGAAATCGTCCATGAAGACCTCCACAATTTCTTCACAAAAACCATGAAAAATAGCAGACATACATCTTTGAAAAGTAGCAGGAGCATTACATAAACCAAACGGCATACGTCTATAAGCATAAGTTCCATAAGGACAAGTAAAAGTGGTTTTCTCTTGATCATCCTTCTTAACAGCAATTTGAGAGAAACCAGAATAACCATCAAGGAAACAAAAATGAGTCTTCTTAGACAACCTTTCTAGCATTTGATCTATAAACGGTAAAGGGTAATGATCTTTCTTAGTAACTTTGTTTACCTTCCTATAATCAATGCACATTCTATAACCAACAACTACCCTTTGAGGAATAAGCTCGTTATTCTCATTAGGTACAACAGTCATACCTCCTTTCTTAGGAACACAATGAACAGGACTAACCCATCTACTATCAGCAATAGGATAAATAATACCAGCATCAAGGAGTTTTAATACCTCATTTCTTACCACATCCTTCATCTTAGGAATTAGGCGACGTTGATGCTCAACAACTGGCTTTGCGTCTTTCTCCATATTAATGGCATGCTAACATAAAGTAGGATAAATCCCTTTTAAATCATCAAGAGTATATCCCATAGCTCCTCGATGTTTCCTCAATATCTCCAATAATCTTTCTTCTTCCTTTCCTGAAAGTTTAGAACTAATAATAACAAGATATATTTTCTTATCATCAATATAAGCATATTTGAGGTCATCAGGTAAAGGTTTTAATTCAAACACAGGATCTTCTCTAGGTGGCAAAGTGGTACCCAGATCCTCCACAAGTAGATTATGCTTGAGTAATGGTGGTTGACGAAGAAGAATATCGTCAATCTCCTCTCTTTCCTTGCTAAAAACATCACTTTCGTGATCTTCCATGAATTGCAGCAAGGCATTATTAGGGGCAAGAGCAATAGAAGCAAGCTGCTCAACTCGAAAATTTTCATTAGGCGTGTCATTTTCATAAGAAATCTTAGCAAACTTGGAAAAATTAAACTCATAAGACTCTCCATTAAACTTAGTAAAAAAATTCTCTTTCTTACAATCTATTATGGCGCCGCAAGTGTTCAAAAAGGGTCTACCAAAAATAATAGGACAAGTTTCACTAGCCTCCTTACCAAGTACTAGAAAATCAGTAGGGTACTTAGTCTTACCGCAAAGAACTTCCACATCTCGGACAATACCAAGAGGCCAAACGGTCTCTCTGTTAGCTAGTTGAACAACCACATCAATATCTTCAAGTTCACAAGCTCCAATCTCGTGCATAATTTCTTTATAAAGCTCTAAGGGAATAGCACTTGCACTAGCACCAATATCACATAAACCATAATAGCAATGATCTCCAATCCTAACAGAAATAACGGGAACACTTGCTTTCCTATGCTTTTTAGGATGCGAGAGAATGTTAGAAGCATCTTCACAAAAAAGAATATATTCATCTCCTACATCTTTAGTAACAAGATCTTTCAATATAGCAACAGGAGATTTAATAGTAATTTGCTCATCAGGCTCTGCAGCTTTCTTAGTACTTTTATTAGACACACTTACCAAAGTAGAATACCTTTTTACCTTAGCAGGGAAAGGTGTCTTCTCAATATAAGGTTCAGGAATGATGCTATCAACCGTGCAAACTTCTGTAGCTGCAGCAGGTATATGACTAATAGAATCTTTGTAAGGCGCATGATATTTGTTCCAATCTTTCTTTGGAACATCAATATAAGAGGCAAAGGCCTTAAGACAATTAGCAAGTATTTGAGAATCAAGACCATAAGCAGCGCTAACACTATGAAAGTCATCGGTTCCCATAAAAGATTTAATGCATTCATAATCATAGTTTATACCTGACTTCCTACCTTTGTCGTTTTCCCAACCTTCAGCATTCTCTTTTATACGGTCAAGAAGTTTCCACTTGGCATCTTCTTTCATATGAGTGAATGATCCAAAACAAGAAGCATCCAAATAATCCTTATCAGGAAGAGTAAGCTGCGCATAAAAATTATCAATAACAATATTATTAGGGAGCTCATGAATGGGGCATTTGAGCATTAGTAACTTCAATCTCCCCCACGCTTGGGCAATACTCTCTCCATCATGAGGCCAAAAATTATATATCTTGTTATGGTCTTTATGAATTTCACTTGGAGGATAAAACTTGGAATAAAAGAGAGGCACAATATCCTCCCATGCCATAGATGGACCATCTTGGAGTAGTCGATACCACTCTTCAGCTCTTCCTTTCAATGATATAGAGAATAATTTCTTCTTGACCTGGCTTGGTGAAATACCTGCACACCTGAACAACTCGCATAATTCATGTATAAACAATAAGTGATCACCCGGATGGACAGTTCCATCTCCTGAATAGCAGTTATCCATAATACGCCCAACAATTTTCATAGGTATTTTAAAAGGATCAATTTCAGCAGGCGGTGGCGGTGGTGGTTCCTCCGCATGTGTAGCAGCAGCAGTAGTAGTAGGTGTGTTTCCAAATAGGAAACCAAATGGAGAGTTCTCCATAGCAGAATAAAAATAAAAGACAAAATAAAACAATACTCACAGTGACGGTTACCTTTTCCAATTCCACTCTTCAATAGCACTACACTCCCCGGCAACGGCGCCAGAAAATAGTCTTGATGACCCACAAGTATAGGGGGTGTATCGTAGTACTTTCGATAAATGAGAGTGTCGAACCCAACGAGGAGCAGAAGGTGTTGATGAGCAGTTTTGATCAAGGAATCACTGTAAATACTAGCAAACAGGTTTTCAGGAGTATTTGGTAATACGAGTAAATAAAGTGCAAGTAAATAAAAGACAGTAGTAACAATTGCAGCAAGTGGCCCAATCCTTTATTCAGCAAAGGACAAGCCGGTTGTGTTCTTATAATAACCAAACGTTCTCGAGGACACACGGGAGGTTTCTGTCAAGAGCTTTCGCTTCATAGAGCCAACAAAAACAAAACGGTATGCACGGTGGTACCTACACACCCCTCCATTAACTTTTGATTCAAAATGTATTAACCAATTTTAGCTTGGTTTTCTAGTAGAACATGAAATACTGCTGTGTAAAAGTGGTTTCAAATTTTTTGTATGATTTTTTTTTGGTTAAAGTCAACCCAAAAAACAAAAAGTCAACGAAAAATCTATTTTTGAGTTGACTTTGATGAAAAAAAATTCAAATCAAAATTCTAAAACCACTTTTGTACACCAGAATCTCGTGCTCTACTAGGAAAACAAACTAAAAATGGGTTAATATGTCTTGAATAAAAATTTGAAAGGGGGTGTGTACGTACCAAGGTGTGTAGCAAATCCACTCTCATAGAGCCAATAGTATTTATTGATTTGGTAAGTGTTATGGGGGTGAACCTGTGCTAGCGCACTACCCTTACTAGGATAAATACACACTTGTGATTATACCCCTTGCAAGCATCCGCAAATACAAGTAAGTAATTAAGATAAATCTAACCACAGCCTTAAACTCTAGGATCCTACGCTCCCTGGTGCAATGGTTTCCCAACGGAGGTTTAGGTTTCTGTCACTCCAGCAACCCCACAATCGGTGACCAAATACACAATGCATCTCACTAGGCCCATAAATGGTGAAGTATCATGTAGTCGACGTTCACATGACACCACTAGTGAAATAGCACCACAACAATATCAAACCATTAAATATTTCTCAATAATAATTCACTACTAACATCTTGACTTCTCCCATGTCCTCAAGAACTAAACGAACTACTCACAAGACATCATATGGATTATGATCAGAGGTGAAATAATGGTAAATAACAATCTGGACATAAACCTTAATTCAACGGTTCCACTCAATAGCATCAACTACAAGAGTAATCAACACCGGGAAAGTCTCCCCTATGAATATAACAAGATCCAACTCAAGATGTTACAGCGGGATGGCAAGGTGATGATGGAGACGAAGGTGCTGGTGATGGTGATGATGATGATCCCGATGAAGTCCGGTGCGATGGTGATGACGATGGCGACGATCTCCCCTCTCCGGGAAGGAATTTCCCTGGCAGATTTCTCTCTGCCGGAGAGCTTTCTCTCTCTGGTGTTCTCCGCCCCGCAGAGGCGGCTGTGTCTAACTCTGAACCCCTCCCTTGACTTAGGTTTTCTGGGACGATGATGTACGCGAAGGGGCGAGACCAGAGGTGGGCCAGGGACCCCTCACACAGGGCTGGCGCGGCCAGGGGGGTGGCCGCGCCGCCCTAGCGTGTGGGCCAGCCCTGGCCCCTCTCGACTCCTCCTTCTGGCTCCGTGAGTCTTCTGGGAAATTATAATTTCGGGGTATTTTTCTGGAATTTTCCTGATCTTCAAAATATGGTCTTCTGATGGTCCCTTTTCCAGCAGAATCCTGACTCCGGCAGCAGCTCCTCCGATGATCATCAAACATGTGAAAGCAAAGGAAATAACATAAGTATCATATCTAAATATGAAATATATCAATGAATAACAGTAAATTATGATACAAAATAGTGATGCAAATTGGACGTATCACTCTTCTTCTTGTTCTTCTTCCTCTTCTTCTTCTTCTCAAGCTTTGTCCCAATAGTAGCATTGTGCAGATCGTATAGACTCGGAATTGGTTTCTTGGTGGGGTTCGGCATAATCACTTGGAGGTCGTACACCGGTGAAATTTGAATTCTGTATGATTGCAGCATGCGCACGTCATTGCCGATAGCCGCGCCGCAGAATCTAATGGTGGGGTCCCCCAAGAAATCCCTACGGCACATGATCGGCCCAACATATTTGGAAGACTAAAACCTTGGACGCCACCGAGAGTTGAAGGATGGCGGCACGCTGATGGAGCCTATCGCGAGGGGTGGTGAACTCGCAGTCCAAGCCCACACATTTGATCGATGCGGCGTCGAGGAACCGCTGCTTGACAGCGTGGAGCCACATCTCCACCATGGATGCACGGAGAGTTTCCGTGATGGTGAATTCCATCCCTTCGGAGGTGATATTATATACCCGAGATAGAGGTAGCGTCGCCGGCTCCATTGAAATGAGAGGGAGAGAGAGAGCTCGATCGCCAGCCGGTGATATGGTGGTTTTGGCGGTGATGCTATATGGTGGTTTTGGAGGAGAGATTAGGAGAGGAGACGATGAAGAAGAAGCTAAATAGAAGGTTTTTATATACTAGAGAGAGGAAGAAGAAGAAGAGGCTGGCCGTCGGTGTGTGATTAGGCGCCGCCGGCGAGGTCTCTCGATGCGTCGTCGTTGCAGATTACCGAAGCGACGAGTAATGGCCGCAGCGATTTCAAAACAATCGCGGCAATGCGTTATTCGTTTGAACTGCCCTTTAGTCCAAACCGGGACTAAAGGGTGCCCTATAGTCCCGGTTTTTGCCACGAGCCGGGACTAAAGGCCCAAAGGCATTTGTCCCGGTTGGTGGCGCAAACCGGGACCGAAGGGCCTATTTGAACCGGGACTAATACCCCCGGACCCACATTTTCAATTGAACCGGGACTAATGCTCCCTTTAGCCGCGGACCGAATAGTTTGAAGACTAATGGGGGCGAATGAAAGCCCTTTTTCTACTTGTGTCCGCACGAGATAGAAAAACCCGACGTCCATGTGATGATCTTTATACAAATTGATTGTCCAGGCGATTGTATAATGTCTCTATGTTGACAAAAAGCTTTGCACTTAACATGCTTAGGCTCTAAAGATCACGTTAGTAGCATGTCGTCCCTTTGTATGTCCTCTTTCGCGCTATCTCATGGCCCAATGATGTGGTCCGCAACATGGTTGTTGCTAGATTGCCTTATGTCGCATATTATAGTGTTGCGCTTGTCGCGATTACATATCTAGAGCTTTATTATTCTGATTTTCAATCTTTGCTTGATTTGTCCATCTATGGAATTTTGATGCATGAGAGTTCAGAAGCATGCAAAAGGGAAAATATCAAACACACACTTAAATGCATGTATTTTTGTAATACAATAAATTGTACAAGAACTAAGGAAATGAATATGTGAATTTCATGAACGTCTTCCATCTCGACTGTCAGTCAAAAAACACATTGTCTTATTAAGAGTAGAGATCCATCGAGCGATCCTATCTCCTTCAAGTCTATCAAAACATATACATGTTACGTACTTAGACTTGAACACTAAACATCCCCAGTAAACAAGTCTACAAATTTAATTGATCAACTAGCTCTCTAGGAATGACTATCTAATGTTGTATTATATATTGGCGAACTAGTTCCAAATGTTCATGGATTAAGAATAAAGTCATAACTAATTCATACGGCACTATCACTACCAAAGTTTATGATTCCCGCGTCGACGATGGAATGGTTACCAAAAGTACCGCTGACACTGATATCGGAGGCTTCTCTAAGTTTGTCAGTTCGAATACGGGTAGATGGACGTCATCAAGTAACGAAGGTTGAAAAAATAATGGACGGGCCATGATAAAAAAAACACAAAAGATTTGGTCCGAAACATGCCATTAGTCAGACAGTAGTTATTGTTCATTTTCCCCATTGCTTGCAAAATCGGATGACGCGTGCATGTATATAATATATATTGCTGTAAAACAAAAGAATTATACCAAGAGAATATAGACAGTATATTTGAAGAAAAAATCAGTTACAATCATGGTTGTCAGTATCCCGATACGTATCTTAGTATCTTACGATTTTACGATACTACCGTGGTCAATAGATACGTATCGTGATGGTATCTTAATCTAGGTAGTATCTTACTCGTATCTCGATACGTATCGTGGTATCTTTAGTATCCCGATATAAAAACGATACAATACGATCGCATATCTATGGTAAAAAATAAGGACACGAAGCCCGAAGCCGTGGCAAGCTCAAGATTAAAATTGATTTTGTAACTTCAAGGCTATCTAAGTATATAAACAATACAACATCCATTAGCTTGGTTAAGATGGGTTTAAAAAAAGACTTTGTACATGCAAGAGAGCAATCAACTAGCGAGTTGTGTGTATTCATTTTCTTAAACTCGATCTTTTGTTTTGTGGGTTCCTAATTAGTTATATTTGTATTATGTACCGGATGGGTGGGTCCATATTTATATTATAAATACATCATTTTACATGATCAGACTCTATGAAATACATAAAATATGCTTAAAATTCAAATTAAAAATTAAATTCAGATATTTTTTAGGTAAATTAGTAATATATATATATATTATTAAAAATAAAAATCTCATAGTATCGTGATACTATTATACGAATCTACGGTATGATACTGCTGACAAGAAAACGATACTACATAGTATCCTGATACTGAAAACCTTGGTTACAATAGCCCATCACGATGCTACCAAATTGCAAATCGAACATTCGGGAAGGACAAAATATATCTAGGTAACAAAATTGGAGAGGAGTATGACTCGATTCGGCCGCAGGCGTGTCTTGTCGGCTGCTAAATCTCCGGCTGTCCACTGTGCCCTTGTGACACGGCCGCACTTGTAGGTTGCAACTACGGAGATGCTTTGGCCGCCCCCTAGATGTGATGGCGTCGCGGCACGACCGTCTCCTCTAGCCTCCACACATTGACCCCAAAATTCTCTCTGTTTTGTTGCCTAAATACCTAGACCTAGGGGACGTCCCCAATCCCCATGGCCGCTGCTTGCCTTGCTTCTGTGAAGTTTTGTCGTGGTCGTGGGGTAGATGAGTGGTGTAACTTATAACGGGCTGGCATGACGATCCATGCTATGGGATAGGATGCGTTTTACCGCTTCAGATGCATAGGTGGGCGGGCTGTGGCCCCAGCAAAGCTCCGTTGGTGACTTAATACCTAGCAGTCCCATTGTACTCAACCTCAACTGAAGATATTATTTGGACCGTTCTTTATAATACTTTTTTGTGTCGGAGCCAACTCCAAATGTTTTTACTTCTTTATATTCAACTTTTTTACTTTCTCAGTGCTCACATTATAATCAAATGTATCTCAAACATTTCTTATTTGTGTATATCTTCCATTATATTATCTCAATTATTTGTTTTTTGTATATACTATTCCAGATAACTATATACTCTAATATTTATCAGTATTAATATATTTCTTATGCTAAGTTAAAATTACATTTTTCAGCAAACATATTCATTTCATTAGTACAATTAGAGTTGTTTTAGGAATTATTTCTTACATTATATTCTATTCTAAACCAAATCTTTCAACAATAGGTATCAATTTTCTCCACAGTATAGTGTGTCATTGTATTTCGTTGTCTATGATATTGGTAAATATCAACCTAACTTGGTAGATTGTTCTAGAGTTAATACATATAATGATGTATCACTCTTGTTGCTTATTATCAAAACTATACCAATCGTAACACACAAGAGTGTTCGTAATTTCAACTTGTGTTATAGGGTTATTCCTTTAATATTTATTATTATTATTTGTATGGAACCGTTAATTCTACCTAGGGATGTCGCCAAATGGTAAAAGAAATTTTTCAAAGTCAAGTCTACTAAATAAAATTCCTTCCTGAAAAACAAAACCAAATTCTATACAACTAGTGATAGTCAACAAGAAAAAAAAAGATAAACCACAAAGACAAACGAAGAGGCAAAGATGAAAGAAGTCCAGTTTGGTGGGGATGGGAGAGTTTGGTCCCCTGTTGAACTATACTCTCGAGTACGGCGTTATAGAGATCAGGTTACACATAGCCTTTTTTAAGTCCGAAAATGGTAGTTATAAAGCTTATTAAATTCTGAAAAAAATCATAGCTGTAGCCAATGATGTATATATTATATCTATGTGAAAGACAAAATCTGACAGTTTTTGGAGGTTCAAAAATTGCACTGTTCAGGTTTTTCAGACCAACACTTTTGACATCTTGCATGATTAACATGGATATTTTACAAGATGGTAGAGGTTACATCATTGGCTACATTTATAATTTCTTTGGAAATTTTTTAACTAGAAAGTGACATTTTTGAAATTTTCAAAAAATAAACTATATATAGCCCGAGAAAAGCAATTTCTACAATACTCACTTCTCTTAGTCCACCGGTTCTTGGTAATTTCCATGACGGCATGTAGGATATAGCTGCAATGCGAAATCAATAAGTGCAAGGACAACAAACATATCCGGTTACAGTCAAAAGACCAGTGCTCTGCTTCACTGTTGATCAGAACTCAACACGATATTCACTGCTTGATCAATTATAACTTAGACTGTAAGCTATCCACACAGTGATGACAACAAATTAGGAATCAACAACACTGCCCTGGGTGCATCAAATGCTTCGTATTCACTATAATGGTTCCAGAACTGGAGTCCTCAGCCTCATACATAATTTATCAGATGGAGCAGAGGAACACGCTTTTGCTCTTAAGAAGTATAGGTATCTGGCAGATTGAACTCGGAGAGAGGCATCTTGCCTCGCATCATCCTGCCCGCGTTCGGCATGATGTGCCAATGCAGAACAAGCTGGACTTTCTTTCCCCGCAGACTTGTTCCCTGATGACATGAAACGGATCGTGTTCAAGAACAAGTCAGGTCATTTTTTCTTTGCAGGGGTACAAGTCAGGTCATTTACATGTAATGTGACAGAAATGGGGTGAGAACGAGTGTAGCTTTACCTGGTCAATCAGAGGATATTTGCTCTTCACCTCCACTTGAACGTTTGCGTGGTCTTTGTCAGGTATTATGCGATCCCATAATGAAACCTGTTAGATGGAATAATATGAATATGAGAAGTCAATCGACCAACAGCTCGATGGAATGTTTTCACTTCTTGGCGAAAGAAAGGCAGATACTTTTGGTGATGACTGAAGTCCATACTACGGAAACAACCCGTTCAGGAAATAATCCAATTTACGTGCATAACGTTCCACCCTAAGCCACTCTTTTTCAAAACTAAACTAAACTAAAACTTAAAGCCAACGGGTGGTAAGAGGTAAGGTGTAAGGGAAATGTGTTGACTGAAGTCTAAACATCTTTGCTGAGTTTAGTCCCCCTGCATTTTTCACCAAGTTCCACTTTTTACAATATATACACAGGATGAAACCCAGGTAAAAGCTGCTTTATCTGTTTTTTTTTTGAAAGAAATGCGGTAGGGGAAGCCTCTACAGCTGGTTTTTTATTTTTAAATAATAAGAACCCAGATTCGCATCTGTGAGGACTTGAACCTGGGTGGCTGGGTCGTACATCCACTTCCCTAACCAAGTGAGCTAGGCCTATATTGACCAGAATCAATATGTATCTTAGCATATACCTGAGCCACCGTTTCAGAAATTATTAGTCTTCTGGATATTTCACTGTTTTTATCTGTTTCCAAATAATATGCGGCGTAGTACTGATATGGAACTCTGTATTGTCCACCTACTTATACACATAAGATTGCACTTCTGAGCCATCTTGTTCAAAGAAACTAATAAACGCCAACGAGTGGTGAGTGGTAAGATGCAAGGGCTAAATTGTTGATTTGAAACCTACAGATATCTCCTCCATTTACTCCCTCTGCACTATTTTACACCCAAAAAGTAGTTTGCTGCCTCTGCTTCAAATTATATGGCACATTTTCACAAAGTTTGTTTATTTACTATATAGGATAACATCCCAGATAAAAGCAGTTTCTCATCCTAAGATGGTAAAGGGTATACTTCATATGTCAAACAATATTTGATTATAGCAAGTTACATGTTCCTGAAAGATACAGCTAGTAGCAGAATAATAAAAATGTTGACCAGAATCAAATTGGAATATTAGCATACCTGGTTCAGGGAGTTCTTAGAGTTTTCATACTCAGCAGTCAGGAAGACAAAGACCTAATAAAAAAATTAAGTTAGTAGCTGCTTATAACGTGGCTGGATCTGATATATAACAGTGTCAACTGAAAACGATATGAGGGGTAGTACTGATACAGAACTTTGTATTATACACAACAAATATATTCGTCGTCGTAATAAACCAATAACATTTACTGCTTTGTCAACTCAAAACCATGCTACCAATAGGATTATATCAGTGGTGTGGGCAGTAGTCAAGCTGTCGTTCTGAATTCGCGTACTCTTTTCTTGCCTTTTTAATGCGAGGAGAAGTGGATGCCGCAAGAGAGTAGACTTAGGCTTTTCCTGCCTTTTCTTGTTTCTTTTCCTTCAAGTTTTTCTGATCTCTCTGCCTTGCACTGAGATCGAACTCTTGTAAATATGTCTCTTCCTTCTATACAAGTAAGGTACGCATTCGCGTACTCTCCGCCAAGCTGTGGTTCTGAATTGAGCATATCTTTAATAAACTGGCCAGTAACATGTTGCGTGAACTTGCCTCTAATGTCATTGGTTTGGCTACTAACTGCGAGGATAATCTATACTGTATATTCATTTTCTTGTATTTTTTCTGAAGATACATGACATATAGTGTTAAGTACATTTTGCAGTACACTATAGATATTGCTAAAAGAATTTGTAACAAAAGGGTAGTAGTATGGTATTAACTTTACTCATATAATGCTGAATCAGTTACTGCATATATGTAAACTGAAAAATATTACTTGTGGTACACAGGCCCACAGAGATATATATCTGTGTAATCTACTGAGCATTACACATTCAGAACATAGTTAAGTTAGCATTGCACATTTTACTGAAATTAAATATCACCTGCTTTGTGTTCCATGTGAATAGTGACTCCAAGTTTGCAGATACATTGAAGGTTAACGTCATCTGTCACATTTTTTGTTAGACATTTGTCGAAGACTCTTCGCAGGAAGTATCATCATATACAACATATATTAGATGCAGAAATGCGAGTAATAGCATCTGCAGAACATAAAGGGAGACTAAGAAATGCTCATCTTAGTGCCTATGCAATGAAGTTCCAAAAAAAAATTAGATGACTCTATTCAAGATACAGAAGTGAAACAATGCAATCTTAAAAACATATATTGATTTAGAAATGTTTAACAGCTGTATTTTAAGCCGGCACAAAGCTTTTCGACTATACATTATGTCTTGTTTCCAGAGCATAAGCTATTCTCATCATAGAAGAGAAACCATTTGTTGTTAATTTAATCCAGAAATTTTCTATTTTTTCCAGGAAATACTACATCATAGCACACGTGAAAGTAAAATAGATTTATTATGGTTTCTAGATTCACCTATACAACTGAAATATCACTGACCAACAGCAGAATTTCATACGCTTAATGAGAAAGAAGGGCTGAAAAATAACAGCACAGATGGACGACGCTAAACAGAGAATACTGCAACAAAATTGAACTGAAATCTTTCCCTATTTCAGAATTAACAACTGTTAATCAGAAAACCTTATTTCTTGATGAAAGACTATATGAAACATGAGAGGAGGAGGTAAAGTAAATGTGCAAACCTTGTCGTTCCCGTTAAGCTGTTTGCGGAATTGATTTATCTTCGTGACCTACAAGAACGAGGGATCAATAAGCAAGTTTCCCTTAGATTATCTGTAATTGGTCGGCATACTCTGATAAAGCAACAACTTTTACCATGACCAAAATTATACAATCTATCTAAAACATACTTCACAGCCTTTAAATACTGGATCGACGAACCAGTGAGTAAGTACCTAATCTATCCAGCAATGACCCTATACTACAAATAACTGCATCTCAAGAGGACAACAGATCCACCGGCAATCTTAGAACAGCTCAAATCCCAGCACCAGTTAACCTCGAAACCGCAGAGTCCTAAAGCCTCTCGATTTTCTCAGATAATTCCGAAATCCGGCATCGCTTATTAAGTACTAGGACAGATCGCACGAAGAAATTAGTATCGCAACCTCACGTGGACAGGCGAAAGTTCCCAATTCCGAGGGATTAGCTGCAGACTGCTCTAAAGAAACGGGGAGAAGAAGAGGTCCATACATGGGCTTGGGCTTCGACGGAGGGGACGTGGAATGCGTCGAGCGCGGAGGCGGCGGCGCAGGTGGCGGCGAGGAGGAAGGCGGCCGTCGTCGCCGCGGCCAGCAGCCGCTGCGTCCAGGAGTGCATCGCTCGAGTTCTTTTCGTTTTTTCTGCTGTATTTTTTTCGAACGGAAATACTGATACTTTTGGGGTAGGAAATAAACGAAGAGCCACGTAGCCGCGCTCTGGCAACCGTCCGATTTGGAATGAATGGCTGTGACTGATGCAGGGTCACGTGTTCGCTGCGATGTGATTGGGCCACGTATCTTGTTCTTTTGGAGAACTGAACCCAACAGCGTTGCGGGACAGGATTCAGTACCAGTGGCGATTTCAGACATGAGCCTGACCAAATCATCTCATGAGTGCATTGCGATCACCTAGGAACTGTCTCAATTTCAAAAATTGTGCACTTATTGTTTTTTGTTACTTATGTACTTTTTCTAAATAGAAAAAGTGTCGGATGATTTAGTACAAAATTTCTACTAAGTCACCGACACTTATTCCCGATCAAAATAAGTAGTACTTTTGATAAAAGACTTCTTATAATGATACACTTAGAGATAAAATATGTAAAACTCGGAGCGGCATCTCGCCCTACGTCTTTTCTGTCTAACTTGTCTCTTCTCTCTACAAGTCAAAATTTCTCCATTTCCTTTCACTACAAATGTATTCGATCGAGATACCATTCTTAGTTCTCTCATATTGAAGCCCAATCATCACGGGTTCCACCGTCACCAAAGAACCGCACATAACTTGACATGGCATATTCCTTCAACAATGGTTCTTTTGTCGCGGTGACTTGAGACTCAATCATGTCGTGCCATCCTTCGACCATTTTGCATCATCATTGCACCTCGTGCTAAACCCTAAAGGAGTAAAGGGCTCCGACGACAACTTCAAACACCGTGTGTCTTCCTCACCAAGACACGGGCGGCCCCAAGAGGGTTGAGTGGGGCCAAGTACGCAACCACTCATTTTTTTGTAAATCCTTTGGAATTCAAAGAAAACTAATGAAATTTTCTGAGCTTATAAAAGCAAGAGCACATGTTCAAATTTTTGGCCCCGGCACGGATCTGACAACCATCATTCTGAACCCTAACTTCATTGAAGGCCGCACTTCTCGATTTCGCATTTGCTTTTTGGGTCATGGGCTCTGACTGTTTCGTTAATGACGATCATCAACAAAATTAAGTCATAATACGAGTAGGGTTTCAAATTATTTGTTTGCATGAGCCCCTAGAGTATGGTCGGAGCTCCATAATGAGCTTTATTATCCAAATTTTGAAAGCAGCAATTTTGAATATGGCTGTGTTATCCTCGTCCTCTGATCTGAAAACACTCTTGCAATGCACGCGTGGATGAGCTAAAATTTATAGATCCAATGTCACATTCCGTAAAAAATTATGATATATGTATAGGATGCACTCAATGTGTACGAGCTTGTCCAACAGATGTATTTAGAAATGATACCTTGGGATGGATGTAAAGTCAAGCAACTTGCTTCCGCGCTGAGAACCGAGGATTGTGTGGGTTGTAAGAGATGTGAATCTGCTTGCCCGATATATTTTTAAAGTGTACGGGTTTATTTAGGGCCTGAACCCCGTAGCATGGCTTTATCTTATTGATAGGTTATAAAAAACTTTATTCGAATCGTTTGATTCCTCTTTACCGAAAAAGCTTGTGCTCGAAATAATCGAGCACGGGCTTTTCTGGTCAAAACGTATCTTGTCTCTATCACTTTATCATGAATTATTTTCGTGGTTAACAATACTTGTTGTTTTCCCGATATTTACAGGTTCATTAATTTTCTTTTTACCTCATATGAGAAACAAAATCGTTAGGTGGTATACTATACCTATTTGTTTATTAGAATTCCTTCTAATGACTTATGCATTCTGTTATCATTTCCAACTGAGAATCCCTTAACTGGAGCATCCTGAAGAACTGGTTGCTGAAGAACCTGAAAATAGATCCTAGCACCTAGCACGAGCACCACAAGGACCGCACTACCGGGGCGGTAAAAGGAACATCTTTCTATCAATCCAGCATCAGGTGCCTCTTTTTGCAGAGACGACCCAACTACCAAAAGGGCAAGTCTGCAGATCCATTCGCCACCCAGTTGACATGATCCACGCACACACGCCACGCCACAAAGCTGCAAGAAACCACTCCTAGTCCTAGGCCTGTCGTGCAGCATTATCGCCGATCATTTCTCCGAAAGCACTGCCTGCATCATCTTGACCCACTGTAGTACGAGCGTGTGCTGTTCTGAACTGTGAACTGGAGTGCGAGCAAAGCAACTACCTACTCCGCCTGACAAACCCGGGTCAAACAAAGATCAGAGATTCATGATGTGACTTGACAGATGCCACCATGACAGTGAGCTCCACAAACCGGACGAGTGAGCGATCGACTGATTCAGCGCGTGGTAAAAAATAAAGAAGGCCAATAATGGATGAGAGCCTCATTTCCTCCGTTCGTTCGTCCAACTTGGCTGGCCAAGTGTGGCTGCATCTGTCTGTTTATATCTCCCCTTCGTTTTGACTGAGCACAGGACCCCAGCTCGCCAGTGCGTGTCACGGGCTCAGGCCGCTCAGGTAACCACGTGACGGCGACCTCCGCCCCGCTGGATGCTGCGCTCCGGACAGACGCCGCTGCTAGCGCTCGGCAGGAAACAAAACGTTGAGGAAAACGGGCGGAGTTCACCATGAACGGCGATTTAGACAGAATTAACCTAAACATGAATCTATTTCAAATAATAAACCACTTTTGAAAATATTTCACGGAAATAACCCTTTTTGGCCGCGCCAGTCACGGTGGCGCCACAGAGGTTTCTGCCACGCCACTCCCAGTGGCGAGGCAGGTGCTGACACGTCAGCTAAGTGGGTCCCGTTCTGCAAGTGCGGCGCCACTCTTAGTGGCGTGGCACAAGAGCTTGCGGCGCCACTCACAGTGGCGTGACACAAGTGCTTGCGGCGCCACTACCAGTGGCGCCGCACTTTAGGGTTAGGGTTTTCTCCCAGCCCCGAGCTGGGCTCTTCCCTCACTTCCTCATCTCTTCACAGCATAGGCGGCTGCTCTCTCTCCCCCTCTCAATCCTCCCCCCAAAACCACCCAAATCGAAGCTTTTCTCCGTGGATTTCTCCTTCCCGAAGTCTCCTAAGGTAGTCTCCATCATTTCCCATTCAATTGACCAATTGGAATTTGCATATTTGGTTTTGAATCCCCAAATCTTGAAAACCCTAGAAATATTGATTCACCCAAATTGCAATATTGAATCTTGTTAATTTGGTCAATGTTGGCTTGTATGATGTGTATGAAGTAGTTGAGTGTAGATTGGTAGGTTAGGGTAAGGGTTTGTGAGGTTAGGATTTGTTGTTATGGTAGGGTTAGGGTTAGGGTTAGGGTTTTCTTGTTATGTTAGGGTTAGGGTTAGGGTTTTCTTGTTATGAAGTATGATGTGTTAGTAAATATTTGCATAGGTACTTATTAATTTTTTTACCTTATTGTTGTTATACCAAAAATAGGTATGGCGAGAATTGTTCATGTTCATCATGTTGACAAGGAAGCATATTTGAAAGGCAATATAGAGCCCGACCCGGATGAGCTTGACTTGGTGTTCGAGCGTACTCCTACGTACGCCGAGGTCTTGGAACAAGTTAGGATAGAGTTGAAATGGATGGACCCTAGTGATGTTGTTGAGTTGGAGGGTAGGCACAACGCCGGATTTGGCATGCACTTCCGTTGGAAGATAATGCGTATCAACTCCGAGCAACGTTGGGGTGCATACAAGGAGGTGGTGGCCGAATCTCTCGACAAGGCTCTTGAGTTATTTGCCACCAAAAAGGTTGGTGGTACTTTGCATGTGGACTTGAACCGGAGTGCCTCCCGGGTTGATGCTAGGAATTCTCCACCGAACCACGAAGAAGAAATGACGGATGGAAGGCCAATTTCAAATGAGGCACTATCGTTGGAAGAGGAGGATGATGAGTGGGGGGATGATGACAATGATATTGAGCTTCATGACCACAATGTTGGAGATTTGGATATGTACTACACGCAAGAAAACATGGACCATGACATCCCGTACTCGCGATGCTATGCATCGGACTCGGATGACGATGGTCCCGAAGAAGAAGTTGATGAGGAAGGGTTCACGGCCAAGGAGGCCGAAGTCCACGAGAAGGTATTGGGACGAGATCATCGGATACCATTGTTCCGTGATCTTAGTCTCGCGGATGAAGCCACGGTTGATGGCGGTGAGGGTATAGTGCTTGGACCAAGGCCTACTTCTTACCGGGATGGCAGTCATGAGAGTTATGGTATATCAAAAGGCTTGATGTTCAAAACCTTGCTGGAATTTAAACAATGGATCAAAGACTTCTCGGTTAAGTATCATCGTCCCTATACGGTGCTTCACTCAGACGTGAAGAAGCGTTACACTGTTAAGTGCGAGGAGGATCGATGTCCTTGGATTGTGCGTGCAAGACCATGGAAGGGAGGACCCGATTGGCGCATAACAAGTTGTGTGCCAACTCACATGTGTCGCGGAAAGAGGGTGGATGGCAAAGCAGTAAAGCACGATCACCGACAACTCACCTCCGAGTTCATCGCATATAGACTTTCCAACCAAATCTCGTCACTTCCAACAATGAGCATCAAGACAGTTATGGAGCTTGTGAAAGCTCTCTTTCACTACGATGTGAAATACGGCAAGGCATGGAAAGCGAAGCAAGCTGCATTCAGGATGTTGTATGGTGATTGGGAAGAAGCATACAACCGAATTCCTCGGTTGTTGTTAGCAATGGCCGATGCAAACCCGGGCATGGTTCATGTGGTAGAGCCTTATGGACAGGAAACAAGGATTTACAATGAAAGAACTGTCCGAGTATTTGGCCGTGCATTTTGGGCTTTCCAGCAATGCATGAAAGCTTTTGAGCATTGTAGACCGGTAATCTCTGTTGATGGGACATTTCTGACCGGGCAATATAGGGGGACTCTCTTGGTTGCAATAGCAAATGATGCCAACAACCGTTTGGTTCCTTTGGCATTTGCTTTCGTTGAGGCGGAGAACAATAATAACTGGCAGTGGTTTTTTCACCTTTTGAGGACCAAGGTATTACCGCCACAAAGGGAAATTTGTGTCATCTCAGATCGGCATCAAGGAATTCTCGCAGCGGTAAATATTGAAATACCAGGACATGCTCCTTTGCACCATAGATGGTGCATGAGGCATTTCTGTTCAAACTTCTATAGGGCATGTGGTAGCAAGGAGTTGACCGATGATCTTCAAGATTGTTGTCTCGCTTTCACTGACCGGCGTTTCGCAAACTTGTACATCAAATTGACCTCAAACAGAAAGCTCGATGCTAAGGGTCAAGCATTTCTCACTAGGCACATCCAAGATAGAACAAAGTGGGCAAGAGCCTACGATGAAAATGGTCGGAGGTACGGTCAAATGACAAGCAATATGGCAGAGTGCTTCAACAAGGTGCTCAAGGGTGTCCGTGCATTGCCCGTGACGGCAATTGTGCGATACACATTCGACAAGTTGAATGAGTATTTTTTGAAGTACTCAGATGAAACAGAAAGGCAGATTGCGGGAGACAATACGCAAAACCACAAATACGAGTACCCACCCAAAGTTGACGAGTGGAGGACATTTCAGTCTCGTAAGGCGGATTCTGAAGTTGCCACCGTTTATGATAACGAAGAGCTCATTTATCAAGTGAACGAGCCCGGAGGAACCACGGCCGACGGTGTCCAACACGGAGGCCGAGCTTTCAAGGTCTCACTAAGGACTTGCGAGTGCACATGTGCGAGGCCATCTTTGGTCCATCTCGCTTGCTCGCATTTGCTAACGGCGGCTCGGGTGCGTCATTTGGACTACAATCACCCTCTCACCGTGAGAGAGTCAGAGTTCTCCATCACGGCGACCAAGAAAACATGGGCTCCTAGGTTTAACCCATACCTAGACCAATCACAGTGGCCCGAGTATCATGGAATCCAACTCTGGCCCCATCCGTCATGGAAGGTTGTTAAACGTGGAAGACGTCAGACAAAGCGTTTTAGGGGTGATATGGATGGATGGGGTCGTGGTGGTGCGAGAGAATCAGGAAATGACCAATTTCAAGAGCCATGTGATAGAGCTCGTTGTGGAAAGTGTAATGGTCATGGACACAATGCTAGGACATGTACCCAAAGGAAAAGAACAAAGAGAAATGACTCAAACGCAAGCCAACCCATGAGTAGTCAACAAGGTGATTCAAGCCAACAAGGTGGTCCAAGCCAACAAAGGAGTACCCAACAAAGTGGTCCAAGCCACCGAGATGTTCCAAGCCCAAGCCAACATAGGAGTACCCAACAAAGTGGTCCAAGCCAACATAGGAGTACCCAACAAAGTGGTCCAAGCCAACAACGGAGTACCCAACAAAGTGGTCCAAGCCATCAAAGTGGTCATAGTCACCGAGGTGGTCGAAGCCCCGGAGGTGGTCCAAGCTATCGTAATCCTAGGCAACAAAGAGGAAGACAACTAGGTCTTAGAGGAGTCCGTGGTGTAAATCGAACTAGTATGATAGGATATCTACACGGACCATTTCCGTATGTACTTTTATTTTGTGCTCTACAATTTTTAAATTTGAGATAACATTTTACATATTGTGTTTACTAACATTTATCTCCACTCTTATTGTAGATATGGCGGGGGATCAGACCTTCAATGAGTCATGGAGGAAGGTGATGGAGATGGATGCGGCCGAGAGGAAGAAGAAAGAGGCAACACAAATGAGGATGGAAGAAGATCAACAATTGAGGATTCGTGAGGAAAGAATGAGGAGAGAAAGAGAAGAGCAACGTCAGAAGGAGCTTGCGGAGGGGGTAATAAAGAGCATTCGTGAGTACGACGAGATAATGAAGAGAGCCTTCGATAAGATAAGCAACATGGAAGTAGAGATGGAGAGGGAGAGAAAGGTGAGTGGGACGGGACATAGCTCAACTCAAGGTCACAAGGAGGACGAAGATGTTCTAAATGAGGCTTTGAGGAGAGTGAAGGAACAAGATGCGGCCAAGAAAGTGGAAGAAAGAAAGAGGAAGCTGAAAGAGGAAGCTGAGAAAGAGGAAGCGAGGTGGGCGGATGAAAAGAGAATGCGGTGGGAACGTATGATGTGGGAGGACAAGCAGCGCGCCAAAGCACTTAAAGAGAAGAGAGAACGAGAAGCGCGTGAATTGAAGCAGCGCCAGGCTGTTTGGGCGGCGTACCTAGCAAGGAGGGAGAAGGAAGAAGAAGAGAAGAAAAGGGAGAAGAAGGAACTATTTGAGAGGGTGGCTGCCGAGGCGCGGGCCATTAGGGAGGAGAAGGAAGAAGAAGAGAAGAAGAGGAAGGCCATGGCGAAGGCGAAGGCAAAGGGACCATGTTTGAGCGAGTAGAGCATTCGTGTGAACCTTGTGAACCATGTCATTTAGAACTATTTCAAATATTGTGTGAACCTTGTGTGATCTCTCTCATTTCGATCTATGTGTTATGCTTGTGCACTAGTTGTTGTTGCTGAATTTCTATGATCTTTGATATATGATCTTTGAACCTTGTCATTTTCGAATTATGCGTGAACATTATTATTTGAAACTACGTATGAATATTATTATTTGAAACTATGTGTGAACCTTGTGTATCACTTGAAATTGAGCTTGTTTTCTGATATATTAGTGATTTCCAGCTTTAGCATAATTTTTAGCATAAGTCTTAGATGTTTTTTGACCTCCAGGCTTGCCACGCCACTACCAGTGGCGCCGCAGCCTTCTCTGCCGCGCCACTGGCAGTGGCGCCGCAGCCTTGCCACGCCACTGGCAGTGGCGCCGCTGCCTTCTCTGCCGCGCCACTGGCAGTGGCGCCGCAGGCCTGGCATTCGAAAATCATGCTGAAACCCTTGCTATAATGCCAGCTCAACATGAAATTCGTAAATTTGTCGGCATACAATCTCAATAGCAAGTAAATATTTTCAAAAGTGGTTTATTATTTGAAATAGTTTGAAGTTTGAGTTAATTTTGTTTAAATCGCCACCATGAACGCACGTTCACCAACAGGCAGCAGCAGAAGAGGATAGCTGCTATCTGTCGGCCTGTAATTGCTAGCTAGCCGTGCAGCGTACCTGCCCTAGATCTACCCTCTTTTTACACTGCTCTCCTTTGGGAGCTTCCTCTGTGCGAACACGCGCACATCCTAACTGTTTAGAGCACGCTGTGAAGCAGTGATTTTGATATCTTGTCTGGAGGGCGATCGATCAGCACAAGTTTACCACGGCTTTTTGACAGTTGCTGCTTGTAAACTTGGCGAGAATACAACGACATGTTGTGCAAACTTATGTTGGGAACTTGGACTATCCCGCGACTTTTTGTGGAGTTTGTTGTACGAAGTAGTGGTGGCTACGATTTGACCTGGGATAATGGGATGTGATGTCGATGGGGATGGGGACTGTCTACTGGCCGGGGACACGCGCCACGGGACGCGGGGGCCGCGCGAGGCAAACCTTGGATCCGAACTCGATCTTCAGCTGGACCAGATCGACGCTCTGTCAAGACCGCAATCAGTGTCGCGCCATGGATCGATCGATCATCTCATCGGCGTCGATCTCGATCTGCCGTGCGGTGCCGGCTTTGCTTCAGTTGCGTCGCCATCGATCCATGGCGCGATATACATCATTGAGAAGATTCAACGAGGAGGAGAAACTACATGGCCAGCGATGAACTCTCGTTCGAGCACCAACGTACCCTCTGCCGTTGCCGGCCGCCGATGAACTGTTTGTCTTGGGCGATTCCGGCAGGCGTACTATCCATGCATCGAGTGGTGAGATGTAGCCCGACGGGAACGGACTGTGCACGAAGGAGAACAGTGACGTGGCGCTGCTTTCACCGAAACTTCAACTGAGAAATGATTTATTGGGAGAATGAGACAGCCGAAGCTGTTCTATCGATCTGGTTGCCCTACCTAGGTATAGCAAATTCGATGTGAAACGGGCAGGTTGTCATGCCCTTTGTTTGGTTGACAAGCCGTCCATTGCGGCTACCTCTACAAACTCAAACACCTACGGAATGCCTAAATCTTGCTAGCCTGAGCGTGTGCCGCACGCAAGCCGCCAGACGGCTAGGATCTAGGATGACGTTCGACGCCCGATCGAACAACGCCGACTGTCCACTGCGACGGGGACACCAGCCGTATCTGGATCGCGTCAAACCTTGGATCCCGATTCAGTCTGCGATCAGCATAGCATTTGCGTGCAATTAAGCTCATTCAAAGCCGTGTTGCGCCTGTTGATTTTGGTGTAACGATGCGTGCCCTTTCGGGCCATCGACTGTGTGTTATATAGTAGGGAAGAGCCCCCTACGTGGCGGTACAGGGTGTTGTACGTGTATGGTCGGAGTACTACTCCGTACATATACACGTACATATTACATGTACTAACATCCCCCTTAATCTAAAGTTCGGGAGAGATTTAGATTACGCTTGAACTCATCGAAGCCTTTTACAGGAAGAGCCTTGGTAAACCCATCAGCTATTTGGTCCTTGGTAGAGATGAACCTGATATCCAGACGATTTTGCGCAACACGTTCACGAACAAAATGGTAGTCTATCTCAATATGCTTGGTACGAGCATGGAAGACAGGATTGACTGAGAGATATGTAGCACCCAAGTTATCACACCAGAGACAAGGCTTCTGACGAAGACATACCCCAAGTTCACGGAGAAGAGCTTCTACCCATATTAATTCCGTAGTGGCATTGGCAAGAGCTTTGTATTCAGCTTCAGTGCTACAACGGGACACTGAATCTTGTTTGCGAGCAATCCAAGAAACCAAGTTGGGACCTATGAAAATAGCAAAACCTTCAGTGGAGCGGCGATCCTCAATACAGCCGGCCCAATCAGCATCTGAAAATGCACTAAGGAGTGTAGAAGAAGATTTTCTGAAGGTGATACCAAGCTGAGATGTATTTTTCACATAACGAAGAATACGTTTAACTGCAGTCCAATGCGCAGTAGTAGGAGCATGAAGATATTGACAGACCTTATTAACCGAAAACGATAGATCTGGACGCGTAAGAGTGAGGTATTGGAGAACACCAACAATGCTTCCATACTGAGAACTGTCCTCAGGGCCAAGAAAAGTACCTTCACGTAGTGATAATGGCTCAGAGGAAGACAGAGGTGTAGGCGCTGGCTTACAGTCAAGCATACCAACTTTGGCAAGTAGATCATGAGCATATTTGGCTTGTGTGAGAAGAAGACTATGAGCAGTCCGCTGTACTTCAATACCAAGAAAGAAATGAAGAGCACCCAAATCTTTGATGGCAAAATGAGCATTAAGATCCTTGAGCAAAGCTGCTATAGCATGATCTGAGGAGCTGGTCACAATTATGTCATCAACATAGATCAAGACAAAAATAATAACACCAGACTTGTTATAGAGAAATAAAGAAGTGTCAGCCTTGGAAGGAAGAAACCCAAGATCTTGAAGTTTTGCACTGAGCCGAGAATACCATGCTCGAGGAGCTTGCTTAAGGCCATAGAGAGCTTTGTCAAGCCTGCAAACATGATGTGGAGTATCAGGATTTTCAAAACCAGGTGGTTGTTTCATACAGACTTCCTCTTCCAGAACACCATGAAGAAACGCGTTCTTGACATCTAGCTGCCGAAGACTCCAATCACGAGAAACAACAATGGAGAGAACATTGCGAATAGTGGCTATTTTGACAACAGGACTGAATGTATCTTCATAGTCAATACCATACCGTTGCTTAAAACCCTTGGCGACAAGCCGTGCTTTATACCGATCAATTGTACCATCAGCACAATGCTTGATACGATAAACCCACTTGCAATCGATCAGATTCTTGTTGGAGCTAAACGGAACAAGGGTCCAGGTTTTATTTTCCATGAGTGCATTGTATTCTTCTTGCATGGCAGCACGCCAATGAGGATCAGTGAGAGCTGCAGATAAATTTCTAGGTTCGCCTGTAGAAGCAAGCATGCCAT
The DNA here is from genome assembly GCA_007115705.1 of Dactylis glomerata. Lineage (NCBI taxonomy): Eukaryota > Viridiplantae > Streptophyta > Magnoliopsida > Poales > Poaceae > Dactylis > Dactylis glomerata. Next base: position 1,174,280 of record QXEO01000452.1, read on the forward strand.
AACGAACAGCGGGAGGGGCAGCAGCAGAAACAGGTGGCTGCACGGCACGGACAGGTGTTGGAGCCGGAGAAGGCGACGCGGCACGGGACTCCACATGCGATGTTGAGGCGGCAGGGCTGGGCGGTGCGCTGGCATGCGCTGACGACGCATGCGATGACAACGCCGGAGCGGGGCTGGGCGGGTTAGGCCCGACCGGATCTTCCTCGGGATCCGGGGACGCGGCGCGGGAACCCAGCGAGGGCGACACGGGAGGATCCTCCTCGGGATCAGCGCCAATGGAGGGTTCGGCAGAATCCGCTCCGGTGTCCGTGTCGCTGCCCGCAGCAGTATAATCATCAGAAAATGATTGTGACGGCATAGGTACATCATTTTGATCACGATTTTCATCAACAACTGTGGTATCCTGTAAAACATCATAGAGAGGAACAGTGACAGGCACTGAAAGGACATTTGTTCCTTTCTACTTTTTTGATTTACAATGACATGACTATGTTTTGTGTGAACTAATATTTGAATTATATGCTTACAGGTTTAAGTTCACAGGTGAAGGGGTTCTAATGCATAAAACGAAAGATGGTGGAATCGCCTGCCAAAAGTGGCCTAAGTTGGTCTGGCCGGCCCCCAGACCGGACCATCCGGCGGCAGGCCGGACCAGCCCGGCGGAGCCACCGGATTGGTATACTGTCCGGCTTTTCGGCGGGGCGCCGGATCCGCCCGGCGGGCCGCCGGACATCCGGCGAGAAGTCCGGTCCCGCCGGACTTACCGCCGGGGCGTTCGGCCCAGAGGCCGGCGCCGCCGGACTTATCGCCGGGTTGCTGCTGTGTGCTCCCTCCAACGGCCAGATTCCCACCTACCTATAAATACCCCTTCTCCTAGCTGGGGTAGGGTTAGAACTTCACCAACCATTGTTCATCTTTGAAGCTCTCACCTACCCCCATTGGAAAAACACCAAATTCCATAGATCTCCCCTTCTAGCCATCCAAAGCTCTTGATCTTTGGAGGATTGAAGGAGGAGGCACCGATCTACATCTTCACCGAAGGAATTTCATTTCCACCTCCATTTGCTTGGAGGATTTGCACCTTGGGGATCTTGTGACCCTAGGTGTTGTAATTGCTTGATTGACTTGTCTTTGTGGTGATTCTTGCCTCCGTGGCTTTCTTGGGAGCCTCCAATTGAGTTGTGGAGTTGTGCCCCAAGCTCCGTGTAAGGGATTCGTGGTTCCCCCAATACCACCGCTTAGTGGAAACGAGCTAGCCTCCGTGGCTTGCTCACCGGAGAACAAGGTGAGCTTTTGTGGCGTTGGTCGACTCCGTGTCACCACACCTCTCCAACGTAGATGTACTTCCCCTCAAAAGGAAGGAACTACGGGAATACATCCTTGTGTCTCCGGTCTCCACTCTTCGGTTATTTCTTTCCCTTACTTGTATCTTGCTAGTTACTTGTTTACTTGCATGCTTGCCACTCATAGGAAATTCACCTAGTTGCACATCTAGTGAATTTACTTTGTGTCAAGCCTTAAATTTGAAAAAGATTAAAAATTGACTTAGCGCCTATTCACCCCCCCTCTAGTCGCCCGTACCGATCCTTTCATTTGGTATGAGAGCCTAGTGCTCTTTGATTGGGCTTAACCGCCTAAGAGGTTATGGGCGAAGAGGAACCCGCCACTAAGGGGGATCTAAATAATATAATGGCACGTATGGATGCTATGATGGCAGCCATGGAAAGCCAAAAATCTCAACTTGACGCCCTCGTGAGTGGAACGTCTAGTACCACTCCACCGACCCCGGTTGATTCCTCGGGTAAGCCCGACTTAAACGAGGATAATCCGGATGAGGATGGGGATGAGGGCGGAGAGGAACCCCCCAAGGTAGATGACACCCCCAACAAAGATGACACCTCTCGGGGGCATAGTCCGGGAATTCCACATCCCACGAGCTATGTCTCCGGAAGACATCTTCAAATGCCACACCTTGCTTCTTGCGGTCCACCGCCACCACTTGATGCTTCTAGCTTTGCCAATTGGCAAGATAACATGCGCTCTCACATAAACTTTGTGTCTATTGAGCTTTGGAGGATCATTGAGCAGGGTTTCCATCCAACTTCCAAGGATTTGACCAACTTGCTACCTTGGGAGCAAATCGACAAGCAACTCAATGCCTCCGCCTTGCATCTCATTCACATGTCGCTTACCGAGAAGGACAAGGCGTTCGTCCGCAACATCACCTCCGCCAAAGAAGCTTGGGATATTCTCACCAACCTCTTCATTGGGAATGAGAGTATTCAAGAATCCAAGTTTGATGAAGCCTCCAATGAAGCGGACAACTTTGCCATGCTTGATGGTGAAACTCCCGAAGAACTCCATAGACGTCTCTCGTCACTCCAAGTGAAGCTAACGGATCTTGGCTCCACCCAATGTGATTGGAGATGGATGAAGAGGAAGTTCATTCAAGCTCTCTTGCCCTTCCATAGGGAAACCGTGAACTCCATCAAGGGAAATGCAAATTTCCGAATGATGTCCGCTCATGACATTTTGCAAGAGATGATGGCAAGGAAGATCTCCGAGAAGAATGCGGATGATGCCCTTGCTCATGCACGTGGTGTGCGTGCTCCCAACCTTGCTTTGAAGGCCAAAGTCACCTATCATGAAGAAGAAAGCTTGTTGGAAGAGGAAGAAGTATTGGGTGGAAGCCCCGAGGACATGAAGTATGCTCATGCCGAGCATATGGCTCTTGCTCAAAGGGCATTCATGAAGAAGTGGAAGTCATCTAGCCCCTCCAAGCCCAAGGCTACAAGTAGAGTGAGGACTTGCTACAATTGTGGTAACACTAACCACTTTATTGCGGAGTGTCCTTATGAAAGAGTTGAAGATCACAATGGAAGGCTTGTCCGTAAGGAAATGAAGTCCAAGTCTTACCCTAGAAACTCCGACAAGAAGAGAGTCCTCCCAACTCATGCTTTGATAACTCAAGAAGAGTACCTCTCCGAGGATGATGCAAGTGATAAGGAGGAAATAGGAAGGGCCGCCATCGCCATTGCCCATCCTACCCCCTCATCATCCCTATTCGCTTCCGCAAATGAATCAAAGCGCTCCAACCACAATGCGACTTGTCTCATGGCTCACGCTACAAAGGTATCACCGCCTCTCACACCCATCATACCTAAAAGCTTATCTTTGATGGATTGTGTTGAACGAGTTGGTGAAAATGATGATCTAAATGAAATGGACATGTTCATGTCAACCTTGCATGGGGAGACCAAAGCTCGCTTTGAGATCCTCCTAGATCAACTTAATGAAGCCATCCAAGTAAATGATAAAAATGATGAACGCATTTTTGAACTTGAGGGGCATGCTCGTGACTATGCCGACGAAATTGCTTCTCTTACTCAATCTCTTGAGGAAGAGCAAGACATAAGGATGTCACTTGAGACATCCATGTTGGGTCTTGAAGAATCTCACAATTTGGATATTGCCAAACTTAAAAGTGATCGTGATATTGCTCAATCCGTTGCTAATGAACTTAGGTTGCAAAATGAGAAACTAAATCTTATAATTGCTAATGAAGCAACCAAGTCTCTTTCTAGCACTTTTGTTGCAAGTTCATGCTCAACTAACCCCCTTTGTGAGAAAGCCCTCCTAAAGGGAAACGAGATGCTTGATGAGCTTTTAAATGCTCAAAAGCAACATGGTGACAAGACGGGACTTGAATTTACATCCAAGTCCAAGAAGAACAACAAGAAGAAGAACAACAAGAAGAAGAATGTCCCCGCGCCTCCTCCCTCACTAAAGAAGCATGTTCCTAGTGAAATATGCTATGATGAGAATGGTAATGTATTTGAGGAGGAGGTGAGGGAAGTTATTGGGAATGGCAAAAAGGCTATGTGAACGGATCGTATGGGCACCTAGAGGGGGGGGGTGAATAGGTGCTACTCAAATTTTAGTTCTTTTTTAATTTAGGCTTGACACAAAGGTAAATTCTCTAGATATGCAACTAAGGTGAATTTACCTATATGTCAACTAGCAAGCTAAACAAGATACAATATATAAAGGCAATAAAGGATAGAGGTAACCGAGAGTGGAGCACGCGGAGACACGGATGTAATTCCCGTAGTTCCTTCCTTTTTAGGGGAAGTACGTCTACGTTGGAGGGGTGTGGTTGCCACAAAGGCCTAACCAACGCCACAAAGGCTCACCCTATTCTCCGGTGCAAGCTTCTGCCACAAAGGCCTAGCTCACTTTCCACTAAGGGATTCCTCAAGGCGGAACCGGCCTTTACAATCTTGGGGCACGCATCCACAACCGAATTGGAGGCTCCCAAGCACAACACAATGCTGTCAAACAACAAGTAGCAATATATCAAATACACAAACAAGGTCTTGGGACACAAGGGAACCCAAGACACAAGGGCCCTCAAGCAAATGAGAGGGGAAATCGAATCGCTTCGGTGAGGATGTAGAGGATGGTCTTCTCCTTCGATTCTCCAAAGATCAAGAGCTTTGGTGGGTTGAGGGAGGAGATCTAGTTGAATTGGTGAGCTCAACAATGGTGGTCTTCTTCTATTTCACGAGCTGGCTGTTGGAGAAGAAGAGGGGGGTATTTATACCCCCCCAAAATATCTGACCGTTGCCAGCCAGAAAGTCCGGCTATAGCCGGAGTTAAGTCCGGCTAAAGCCGGCCACACCGGCTAAAGCCGGCCTCACACCGGCTATAGCCGGCCTGAAATATCCGGCCCAGCCGGAAATAGCCGGACAAATAGCCGGTTGAGTCCAGAGGCGCAGAGCCCCTCTCGAAAATGAGCAGTCCGGCTATAGCCGGTCTGGGACTGGCTAAAGCCGGCCTTCCTGGCCAACATTTATCTGAAACTTCTCCCTGAGCTGATTTTCACCATTTCCTCGATAATTTCCTTTGGGCAATATTAATTATCAAGTATAACATATAAAACCCAATATCTTGTGCAAGAATATTATAAAATCCTGCAAAGCATAATCACACATTAATAGATAATGTATTGTTAACAAACGCCAAAATCAATTAGGCGGGAAATGCTCTTTCAATCTCCCCCTTTTTGGTGTTTGATGACAATACATAATTTTGCATGTTTCAAACGATATAAAATATAGACGGAGCTCCCCCTTGCTATGTGTCTTATTTTAAATTTGTATTCGAATACAAAGACACATCAACAATAAGAACTCCCCCTGGATTTTATAATGTGATCCATATGTGCACAAGATATATATCATAATACAATAGCACATAATCAACAAACATATAATATGACAAGATATAGCAAGTAGTAGATAACAAGATAATCATAAGGTCTACTACACATAAGCATATAGTCATATAGTTCAACACATAATAGAGACGATAAGTTCAACCATGGGACACAAGCTAGCAAGCACACGAGATAAAAGCTTGTGACCCAACCAAATCCAAATGGAAACCACAAATCCAAATGGAAACACATGCAAATGGGACTTTCTCCCCCTTTGGCATCAAGACGCCAAAAAGGGAGACCACAACAAGAGATCACCCATCAACATCGTCAAAGTCCTCATCATCTTCATCATCTTCTTGATCATCGTCTTCTTCCTCTTCATCATCATCAACGTCTTCTTCCTCATCTTCATCATCAACGGCTTCCTTGCCCTTGGAGGTGACTTCGGCTAACTCCTTCCAATCAAAAGTTGAGCCCTCATTCCACTTGCCAAAAGAAAAGGTGTCCTCGGATATATCTTGCTCTTGGGACTCTTCTTCTTCAGAGCAGCTGCCACACGAGCATCTTGATGCTCTTGACGGCGGGCAAGCGAGGGATCAACATACCGTGACCTCTTGGGTCGAGAACCACCTGCACACAGCACATATGTAGAAAGCATATAGGATAAGCATGCATGCCAGAGGATCAAAGAGCAAAAGCATAAAAGGAAAAAGCATGACAGTAGTAGGTGAACTACACCGGCTATTTCCGGCCTTAGGCCGGCAATAGCCGGTCAGGCCGGCAATAGCCGGTCTGACACCGGCTTTAGCCGGACCAGATGGATGAATTCGAGATTTCAGCCGTAGGCCACCAAAACTAGTCAAACATTTTCAGTGTATGCAATGTAGAAGGAATCACAAGACCCCACAATCCCAGATGAACACAAGGTACCAAAGAATCACCTAACCCTAACCCTAGAGAGACCTAGGGAGAGAGAGAGAGGAGAGAGAGAAGGAGGGTACCCTGATCCATAGGGAAGGACGCCGGGGAGGATGGCCGGTCGGAGAAGAAGCACCGGCGGCCGGAGGGGAGGATCATCGGCGGCGGCGGCGGCTTCCAAGAGAGGGGCTCGAGCGAGGAAGATAGGCGTGGGGGGGGGGTAACTGAGGAAACCCTCACCCCCACGGCCTAAAGTGAGTGGGGCCCGAAATCCCCAGGCCGGCTATAGCCGGGTGGGCCGGCTAATTCCGGTGGAGGACCGGCTATAGCCGGTCTAGATGGCACAAACCTGATGAATGTGAATTCTGGGATTTCTGGGCATGCAAGAGAGGATGATTTGGCTTTAGATAAGTGGGCTTAGGACAGAAAACATGCATGGAGTGGTTCTCGGCACTTGGCATTGCAAAACACAAGAAATCTTCGGAAAAACCAATGCTAGTGCCTTCCCATTTCAAAGATAGAGATAATGACGAAAAAGCTCAATAAAACTCAAATAAGATTTGCAAGGAATCAACTCTTCGAAAAGAAGAGGTCGGTGGCCGAGGCCACCATGTATGAGTGTCATGGCATTGGACCGCGAAGATATATCTTGGGTCCATAACCAATACTCGTCATTGAAGCTCATATATCACAAAAATGATAGAAAGAGAACAATTTTATCACTATTGGCATTATGGGGGGAGGGATAGCCCAATTAATTAGGACCGCACTCCCCCTATCTCCATGCCCACACCTAAACCAAACAAGCATTGAAAAATAGGTGTATTTGCAAGATGCTCAAGCCACACTCCTTGAATCAATGATATTTAGCTCATTCCTCAAATATCCAAATCTTGCTTCATCAAGGGGCTTCATGAATATGTCGGCAAGTTGATCCTTGGTGCTTACATATGCAAGCTCAATATCACCACGGGCAACATGATCTCTAATAAAATGATTCCGGATCTCAATATACTTGGTTCTTGAATGTTGCACCGGATTGTATGCTATCTTGATAGCACTCTCATTGTCACATAAAAGAGGCACTTTGTCACAATTGACAGCATATTCCTTTAAAGTTTGCCTCATCCATAACAATTGAGTGCATCCACTTGCGGCGGCAATATATTCGGCTTCGGCGGTGGAGAGAGATATACAATTTTGCTTCTTAGAAGACCAACACACCAAAGACCTACCAAGAAATTGGCAAGCTCCGGAGGTTGATTTCCTATCATCCTTGTCACCGGCCCAATCCGAATCCGTGAAGCCACAAAGAGAGAAATCCGAGCCTTTGGGATACCAAAGCCCATAAGTTGGGGTATGAACCAAATATCGAAAGATTCTCTTAACCGCCATAAGGTGGCTTTCTTTAGGAGCGGCTTGATACCTTGCACACATACCTACACTCAACACAATATCGGGTCTAGATGCGCAAAGGTAAAGCAAAGAACCGATCATAGAACGGTATACCTTTTGATCCACATCTTTACCATTGGGATCAAGCTCAAGATGACATTTTGTGGCCATTGGTGTGGCGGCCCCATTTAGTTCCTTCATCTTGAACCTCTTGAGCATGTCTTGGACATATTTGGCTTGATAAATGAAAGTCCCTTCTTTCAATTGCTTGATTTCAAAACCAAGAAAGAACTTCATTTCGCCCATCATAGACATCTCGAACCTATCGGTCATAAGCTTTGAAAATTCATCATTAAAAGCTTTGTTAGTAGAGCCAAAGATAATATCATCAACATATAGTTGGCATACGAAAAGCTCCCCATTGACCCTCTTAGTAAAAAGAGTAGGATCGATTTGCCCAACTTCAAACCCACGGTCTACCAACAACTCCCTAAGGTGCTCATACCACGCACGTGGGGCTTGTTTAAGGCCATAGAGTGCCTTATGGAGTTTGTAGACATGGTTAGGAAAGTTGAGATCCTCAAACCCCGGGGGTTGCTTAACATACACTTCCTCTTTCAATGGACCATTAAGAAATGCACTCTTAACATCCATTTGTTGCAACTTAAAATTATGATGAGTGGCATATGCAAGAAGGATACGGATGGACTCAAGACGAGCCACGGGAGCATAAGTTTCTCCAAAGTCAATGCCTTCAACTTGAGAGAAACCTTGAGCAACCAATCTTGCCTTGTTCCTCACAACAATTCCATGCTCATCTTGCTTGTTCTTGAATATCCACTTTGTGCCAATCACATTGCGGCACTCCTTTGGCTTCTCTACTAACACCTATACATTATTGCGCTTGAAGTTGTTGAGTTCTTCATGCATAGCATCCAACCAATCCGGATCTTCAAGTGCTTCAAATACTTTCTTGGGTTCAACCATGGAGATATAAGCATGATGAGAGCTAAATTGTGCCAATTGACGCCGAGTTGACACTTTGCTTCTTAAATCTCCAATAACCCTCTCAAGGGTATGACCTTTAAGTTCCAAATCCCTTTCAACTCTTTTCTTGCGACGGGCTTCGATCTCCTCATTAGACCTTGGAGGAGTCACTTGATCATCTTGATCATTTTGGTCCCTGTCTTGACCATTAAATTGACCTTGATCATCATTATCTTCATGAGTAGGTTGATCTTGGTCATGTGAAGAATTTGGGGCGGTTGAAATAACCGGAGAGGATGGTGGTGCCCCTTCTTCTTCATGAAGGTCCTTGTCTTGTTCTTCGGTTGGTGCATTAGTTGCTTCCTTGGGAGAGGCTTGTTGAGCTTGTGAAGATGAAGGCTCCACTTGAGTAGAGCATAGTCCTTCCCGGTCGGCCACAAGGTGTCCCTCAATGTGGCGGAAAAATCCCACGCCCATTCTTCCTATGGCTTCTCGAGGTATTTCATCATCTACATCACAAGAAACAACATCTCGCCCCCCTTGGGAGCCGTCATTCTCTTCGAATACCACACTACAAGATTCTTCAACACGTCCGGTGGACTTGTTGAAGACTCTATAAGTGTGGGATTCGGCACCATAACCAACAAAAATACCTTCTATTGCTTTTGGATCAAATTTACCTAAACGAACTCCTTTTCTTTTAAAGAAACACTTACACCCGAAAACCCGGTAGTAGGAGATGTTGGGCTTGCTTCCGGTGAGTATTTCATAAGGAGTCTTGTTTAGGCCTTTGCGGAGGAAGAGCCGGTTTGAAGAATGACAAGCCGTAGAGATAGCTTCGGCCCAAAAGTTGTATGGAGACTTAAACTCCGCCAACATGGACCTAGCCATATCCATAAGAGTCCGGTTCTTCCTTTCGGCTACACCATTTTGTTGAGGGGTATATGCAGCGGAATATTGATGACGAATCCCCTCATCACTAAGAAATCCATTTAAGGTGTAGTTCTTGAACTCCGAGCCATTGTCACTTCTTATTGCCAAAATAGTTTGCCCATGTTGACGTTCAACTTCCTTGGCAAAGTCGATGACGGTTTGTTGAGTCTCACTCTTATGCTTGAAGCAGTAAACCCAAGTATATCTTGAATAGTCATCAACAATCACCAAACAATATTTCTTCCCACCAAGACTTGCATGAGAGGGAGGACCAAAAAGATCCACATGAAGGAGCTCCAAGATCCTCTTGGAAGAAATGATAGTCTTGCTTGGGTGGGGAGAATCATGCATTTTTCCTAGAACGCAAGCCCTGCAAACACGATCTTTGGCAAAAGAAACATTCTCTTTTAGTCCGAGAATGTGGCCACCCTTGTGAAGGCTTTGCAAAGTTCTCATATTGACATGGGCTAGTCGGCGATGCCAAAGCCAACCCACATCGGCCTTTCCAAATAAACACATTGCACTTGTAGTGGTTTTCCCCAAAAAGTCCACCACATACAAGTTATTTTCAATGTGTCCAACGAAAGCGACCTTTAGAGACTTGCTCCACAAGAGTACCACAATATCATTATCAATGAAGACGGCAAAGCCCATCTTACCAAGTGCACGAACTGAAAGTAAATTATAACCTAGGGTCTCAACAAGCATGACGTCCACAAGGGAAATATCCGGTGCGACCACCACCTTGCCAAGACCCAATACCTCGGATTGTGACATGTCTCCATAAGTGACGGTTATATGATTGTCATTTGGTCTCATCTCCGTCATAATCTTCTTGCTTCCGGTCATATGACTTGTGCATCCACTATCAAGCACCCATTTTGATCCACCGGAAGCATAGTCCTACAAGAGATCATTGCTTGGTTTTAGGTCCCCATTTTTCAATGGGTCCTCTTTTGTTAGCAACAAGGGTCTTTGGAACCCAAATAGACCAAGCAACATAACCATCATTTGGACCAACATATTTTGCATAAACATCACCATAATAATCACGAAATAAAACATAGTGAGGGTTAGCAATTTCCGCATGATCATCATGAGTGGCTTTGCCACTCACAATAGGATCCTTCTTTGCTTGAGCGGGCTTGGCCTTCTTTTTCTTGTTGTTGTTCTTCTTCTTCTTCTTCTTTGAGACATAGCCAATCCCCGTTTTATCACCGAATGCCTTTTGCTTACTCAAAAGGTCATTCAAGTTTTTCTCACCTATGGGAATGGAGGACTTGGCAAGCTCATCTTTCAACCTAGCATTTTCTTCAATAACATTTGCATGATCACAAGTAGAAGTAGAAGAACTAGGCACATTATTCTTAGTCAATTGAATTTGAAGTTGTTCATGTGACTTGGTAAGAATAGAGTGTTCACTTTTCAAGGCCTTGTGAGCCTTGTCAAGATCTTCTAAATCCTTAACAAGTATATCATGACCAACACCAAATTCAACCTTTTCCTTTTTAAGCATTTTTACTTTAGCACGAGCATGATCTCGCTCTTTAGTGAGTTTGGAAACAACTTCATTATTAGATTCCTCAATGGAATCGAGCTTCTCTTCAAGAGTTGCTCGTTCCTCTTGCTCTTCTTCAAGAGACTCGGTTAGTGAGGCAATATCTTGAGCATATTCTCTTTCAAGTCTCATTTGTTCATCTAGTTTTTCAAGAGTTTTACCATATTAGCTCAATAGACGTTCAAAGTGAATCTTATGAACACCATCTACACTAGACACATAATCATCAAAAGCAACAATTTCTTCCTTTACTCTAAGACTAGCAAGATCATTCAAGGAAGCATCATTTGTCTTAGAGGAAGAGAAAGATGTGGGTGATACCTCAGAAGACTTGGCCATAAGGCACTTGACGTTCTTGACAAGAGAGTCCTCATTGGGGGATTCAAAGAGTGATGTGGAGGAAGTTGAGGTGGTTGCCATTGCGGCCATCTCACTAGTTGTAGTTTCTTCTTCTTCACTCTCACTTGCGGAGTACTCTTCTTGAGTCAAGAACACAAACTTTGGTTGTTTCTTCTTTGGTCCACCCTTCTTCACAAATGGCTTCTTGGATGGTGACTTGGTCTTGCTTTTGAAGATGAGCTTTCCACCATGGTCTTCTCTCTTCTCATAAGGGCACTCGGCAACAAAGTGAAATCTATCATTGCAATTGTAGCAAGTCCTCACCCTTTGACCATTGTTGTCATTCCTTTGATAGCCACTTGACTTGCTTCTTCTTTGATTGTCTTCTTTAGCCTTGTGTGGATCAACCCAAAAGGTTTTTCCATAGAAGGCCATGTGCTCATTGTACTCATGCCTTATGTCCTCGGGACACATCTCTAGCCTTGCTTCGATGCTTGCTTGAAGAGGAACCTCTTTCTCAACCACATTAGCCTTCAAAGCAAGATTGGAGCTTCTTTGCATTCCGATGGCACGGGCACGAGCATCTTCCGCATTTTGTGCGGAAACCTTGTAGGCTTGAATCTCTTGCATCACTTGATTGGAGGTCATCTCATTGAAGTTGTGCTTGCCTTGAACACTCTTTATATCCGCGGGCTCATATGGAGTGAGAGCAAGAATGTACTTCATCTTGATCCACTCATCATCAATATGGTGAGCACCGAGGTTCTTGAAGGTGGTAGCAATAGTCTTGAGTCTTCTATACATTTCTTGATGATCCTCACCATCCATCATGAAGAAACCCTCCGCTTGATTTGAGAAGGCAATATATCTTGTCTTCTTCATGCTCTCATTGCCAACAAAGACGTCGGAGAGAGCTTGCCAAGCTTCTTTGGCGGTGGAGAAGTGTTGGATGTGAGGCAAGTCCTTGGATCCCACGGCGACTTGAATCATGTGAAGAGCGGTAGCATTGAGTTGGCTATCGACCGTCTCTCTTCTTGTCATGTTGTGGGGATCCACGGCCTTGAATCCTTCCTCAACGATCCTCCAAAGCTCGATGCAAGAACTGCGCATATGAGAGATCATTTGATATTGCCATTGACCAAAGTTTAATGCATCAAGCTTAGGCGGATCACCTCGATGGTTAATATGAGGATGAGGAACCGGCGGGTCGGGTGAATACCAATGCGGGTATTCACCTTTCCCGTCGGCCTTGGTGGAAGACTTAGCATCGCCATTTTTGTTGGCACCCTCCTCATCTATCCCCACATTCTCCACATGTGGAGTAGCGGGTTTTTCCGGAGGTGGAGGAGCATTAGCATTTTTAGCTTGCAAGAGTTGCGCTATCATTTCACGCAACTCATTTACTTGAGATGTCATGGAAGCCATGGATGATTCCAAAGATTTGAACTCACCCATGGAAACTTGACCCGAGCCCTCACTCGGAGAGGTGTCCATACTCTTAGGCGGTTAAGCCCGAATAAAGAGTCGAGGCTCTGATACCAATTGAACGGATCGTATGGGCACCTAGAGGGGGGGGGTGAATAGGTGCTACTCAAATTTTAGTTCTTTTTTAATTTAGGCTTGACACAAAGGTAAATTCTCTAGATATGCAACTAAGGTGAATTTACCTATATGTCAACTAGCAAGCTAAACAAGATACAATATATAAAGGCAATAAAGGATAGAGGTAACCGAGAGTGGAGCACGCGGAGACACGGATGTAATTCCCGTAGTTCCTTCCTTTTTAGGGGAAGTACGTCTACGTTGGAGGGGTGTGGTTGCCACAAAGGCCTAACCAACGCCACAAAGGCTCACCCTATTCTCCGGTGCAAGCTTCCGCCACAAAGGCCTAGCTCACTTTCCACTAAGGGATTCCTCAAGGCGGAACCGGCCTTTACAATCTTGGGGCACGCATCCACAACCGAATTGGAGGCTCCCAAGCACAACACAATGCTGTCAAACAACAAGTAGCAATATATCAAATACACAAACAAGGTCTTGGGACACAAGGGAACCCAAGACACAAGGGCCCTCAAGCAAATGAGAGGGGAAATCAAATCGCTTCGGTGAGGATGTAGAGGATGGTCTTCTCCTTCGATTCTCCAAAGATCAAGAGCTTTGGTGGGTTGAGGGAGGAGATCTAGTTGAATTGGTGAGCTCAACAATGGTGGTCTTCTTCTATTTCACGAGCTGGCTGTTGGAGAAGAAGAGGGGGGTATTTATACCCCCCCCAAATATCTGACCGTTGCCAGCCAGAAAGTCCGGCTATAGCCGGAGTTAAGTCCGGCTAAAGCCGGCCACACCGGCTAAAGCCGGCCTCACACCGGCTATAGCCGGCCTGAAATATCCGGCCCAGCCGGAAATAGCCGGACAAATAGCCGGTTGAGTCCAGAGGCGCAGAGCCCCTCTCGAAAACGAGCAGTCCGGCTATAGCCGGTCTGGGACCGGCTAAAGCCGGCCTTCCTGGCCAACATTTATCTGAAACTTCTCCCTAAGCTGATTTTCACCATTTCCTCGATAATTTCCTTTGGGCAATATTAATTATCAAGTATAACATATAAAACCCAATATCTTGTGCAAGAATATTATAAAATCCTGCAAAGCATAATCACACATTAATAGATAATGTATTGTTAACAAACGCCAAAATCAATTAGGCGGGAAATGCTCTTTCACTATGCCCAACCATAATAACTTTGCGGAAAATATAATCCTTCCTATGTTCTTTGCCGTGCACAAGATGGACATGTTTATGCTAAATTTGTTGGTTCATCAAATGAATATGTTGCATGGTCTATTTGGGTTCCAAAGACCCTTGTCACTAACAAGAAAGGACCCATTGAGAAATGGGGACCTAAAGTCAAGACTTGATCTCTTGTAGGGCTTTGCTTCCGGTGGTGGTCAATGGATAATTGATAGTGGTGCTACCAATCATATGACCGGGAGCAAAGAAATGGTGAAGGAGCTTCGCACCGGTTCATCCCATGCGGGCTACGTCACCTATGGGGATTCTTCTAGATCAAAGGTATTGGGTCTCGGCAAGGTTGTTGTCTCTCACAATGTTACCATGGAAGATGTCATGCTTGTTGAGTCCCTTTCATATAATCTTCTTTCCGTTGCTCAACTTGCTAATATGGGCTTTGCAACTTTCTTTGATGTTGGGATTGTAGTTCTTTTGTGGAGCAAGTCTCTTAATGTAGCTCATGTAGGGCATGTCGAAAATGGCTTATATGTGATCGACTTCTCGAAGGAGGTCACTAAAGCCGCGACATGCCTCATGGCTAAAGTTGATGTGGGATGGCTTTGGCATCGCCGGCTAGGCCACGTCAATATGAGAACTTTGCAAAGTCTCCACAAAGGCAACCACATCCTAGGACTAACCGATCTAACCTTTTCAAAAGATCGTGTGTGTAGAGCTTGCATTGAAGGAAAGATGCATGAACTTCCTCATCCTAGCAAGACCATCATTTCATCTAAGAGGGTCCTAGAGCTCCTTCACATGGATCTCTTCGGCCCTCCCTCTTATGAAAGTCTTGGAGGAAAGAAGTATTGCTTGGTGATTGTCGATGACTATTCAAGATACACTTGGGTCTTTTTCTTGTCTCACAAGAGCGAGACTCAACAAACCGTCAAAGACTTCACCAATGAAGTGCAACGCCAATATGGTCAAGACATATTGATGATCCGAAGTGACAATGGCACCGAGTTCAAGAACTACACCTTGAATGATTTTCTCAGTGATGAGGGGATTCGCCATCAATACTCATCTCCCTACACTCCCCAACAAAATGGTGTAGCCGAGCGGAAGAACCGGACTCTCATTGATATGGCTAGGACCATGTTAGCGGAATTCAAGTCTCCGTATAACTTTTGGGCGGAAGCCATTAATACCGCATGTCATGCGTCGAACCGGTTATATCTCCGCAAGGGCTTGAACAAGACTCCTTATGAGATCCTCATTGGAAAGAAGCCTAACATCAAGTACTTTCGGGTATTCGGCTGTAAGTGCTATTATCTTAAGAAAGATGTCCATTTGTCCAAATTTGATTCAAAAGCTCTTGAGGGTACCTTTGTTGGCTATGCCGCCGAATCTCACGCCTTTAGAATCTTTGACAAACTCTCCGCTCGAGTTGTTGAAGTTTCTAACATGAGATTCGACGAGAATGACGGCTCCCGTGTGGAGCAACGTGGTGTTTTTGATGTAGGTGAGGAAATACCTCCTCTTGCCATAAGAAGAATGGGTGTGGGACATCTCATACCCGTTGAGGGACACCTTTTGGCGGAAGGAGAAGGACTATGCTCTACTCAAGTGGAGCCTTCACCCTCTCAAACACAACAAGCTCCTCAAGGTCCCTTTGATGCTAGCCAAAGACAAGCTCAAGCCCCTCAACCATGTGAGCATGATCAAGATCAAGACCATGAGCATGATGGTGATTATTCACCAAGTGGTGATCAAGATCAAGTTCAAGACATTGAGCAAGCTCAAGTTGATGAGCATGCTCGGTTTGAAGGTCAAGGCGATGACCAAAACCGTGATGATGACCAAGTGGCCTCTCAAGAATCTCTTGAAGAAGCTCAAGCTCGCCGTGCCATGAAGATTGCAACAACTCTCCAAAGAGGTAGCCACACCTTGGAGAATGTGATTGGAAGTGTAAGGAAAGGGGTGTCCACGAGGAGGCAATTGGCAAACTTTTGTAACCACCATGCCTATATCTCTTGTGTGGAACCTCAAAAAGTGTTTGAAGCGCTTGAAGACCCGGATTGGGTAGAAGCCATGCATGAAGAACTCAATAACTTCGAGCGCAACAAAGTTTGGTCATTAGTAGAGAAGCCCAAGGATTGCCGCAATGTCATTGGAACCAAATGGATCTTCAAGAACAAGCAAGATGCAAATGGAATTGTTGTGAGGAACAAGGCTCGTTTGGTTGCTCAAGGATACTCTCAAATTGAAGGCATCGACTATGGAGAGACTTTTGCACCCGTGGCTCGCCTTGAGTCCATCCGTATCCTTCTTGCTTATGCATCACATCATAATTTTAAGTTGCAACAAATGGATGTGAAGAGTGCTTTCTTAAATGGTCCTTTGCATGAGTTCGTGTATATAAAGCAACCCCCGGGTTTTGAGGATCCTAACTTTCCAAACCATGTCTACAAGCTCGATAAGGCACTCTATGGCCTTAAACAAGCCCCACGTGCGTGGTACGAGCATCTTAGAGAGCTTCTTGTAGACCGTGGGTTTGAGATAGGCCTCATTGATCCCACTCTTTTTACTAAGAAAGTAAACGGGGAGCATTTCATATGCCAACTTTATGTAGATGATATCATTTTTGGTTCTTCTAACAAATCTTTCAATGATGAATTTGCAAGACTAATGACAGATAAATTTGAGATGTCTATGATGGGGGAGTTGAAATTCTTTCTTGGCTTTGAGATAAAGCAATTGAAGGGTGGCACCTTCATCAATCAAGCCAAGTACACCCAAGACATGCTCAAGAAGTTCAAGATGGACACCGGAGTGAAGGGAGCCAAGACTCCCATGCCTACAAAGGTTACTCTTGATCTCAATCCTAATGGTAAAGAAGTGGATCAAAAACTTTATCGCTCTATGATTGGGTCTTTGCTCTATCTTTGTGCATCTAGACCGGATATCATGCTTAGTGTGGGAATGTGTGCACGATATCAAGCCGCCCCTAAGGAAAGCCATCTAATGGCGGTCAAAAGAGTCTTCCGATATTTGATTGATACCCCAACTTTTGGCCTTTGGTACCCGAAGGGAGCAAGCCTTGAGCTTGTAGGGTACTCGGACTCGGATTGGGCGGGAGACAAAGTGGATAGGAAGTCAACTTCCGGGGCTTGCCAATTTCTTGGTGTAACGACCCGCCTTCTACTAAAGGCAAATCTCCTGTGTATCTGTGCCAATTCCCTGGATCAGTAGATAGCACCACAGTACAAAATGAGAAATCATTGCAATAACATCAATATTACAACGTAAATCCAGTTACATAGGTCTTCTACCTTATGAGTACACAGCATAAAGCATAGTTGCAGTGAGTCTCCATTCTTCATCACGTGCCACAGGCAGACATGTTGGAATGTAAGCTCGAGATCCTACTCCTGGTTCCTTACTCGAAATAAAACCTGCACGTTTGAATATGCAGCCCCAGAGGGGTCAGTACAATGATGTACTGGCAAATGACACATATTTGGTGGCATTTTTGTGGAAAGACTATACTACATGACATTTGGCTGGTGGATCTCATAGGCTGATTTGCATAAAGCCAATTTTATCCTATAAATCCTTTTTAATACTTTCTTTCAACAAATTTTATTTTTCAAGGGTCAAGACAACCCCCATACATTACATACTGGCCGGTATGTAGTTTCTGGGCGTAACTCAACAAAGTTTGGAACCTCAGGCACCACCACCCCTTGGAGTGTATGGTCCTTAGTTCCTACCTAGGGGTTTCTAGACAAATTTTAATAATTCAGAAATGGTGATGAGATTATTCCGTACATTCCATGTCTAGAGACTCAATTGTCCATAACCGAGGACACGGCTAATCGATTAGATTTAGAACACCTTGCAAGGGTTGTGCACTTTCACCTTATGATTCATTTTATGCCCATACATAAAATGAAACGAGACCTTTTAGAGGAGAGGGCAACTAACTGGCAAGATCCGTTCCCAACCTATAATTATTCTACCACCAACTTCTTGCACAAAGTTACACTCCCACATCTAATCAGTCAAGACAGAGCCCATAATGTCATAAGGCTGCACTGGAAGTACACTAAGCATGGAAGACATAGCCATCTCTTTGTTCCTGGGTGGCCATCCCGAGCGGTACTCTGTTCCCACATCCTCTTTATGAGGCTTGCGTCCCAGAATCCACCTACCTCACCTCATCTTATCAAACCATTCCACCCAGGTGTTTCATTTTAGTTAAAGTTCTTAACTTTTCACAAAACACTTTTCAAGTGATCTTAGCATGGCATCAATATTAACAAAGTATTTAGCATCCTATCAGGTGGGGTTTGAGGGATAGCTACACACTACTAGGATCTAAGCATTTGATAAAACAGTTGAGTAAAACACCTATCATGCATACTACAAGAGGTGAACAACTAATGCATAAGTAAAATGGGTGAGGGAAACATGTGTGTCACTTGCCTTTTTGAAGATCACGATGTTTCACTTCTCTCAACTAAGCACGCAGCTCTTCGCACCAACTATAGCACAAGAAATAGCATACCATAAACAATCCATACAAATACAATCAAACAAATCAAACAATTGAAGGGTGTTTGTTTAACAATTTAGATTTATTGAGATGTTATGATAGAAAGATATGGCAAAGGATTCATGATTTGGGAGGTATGAATTTGAGAGCTTAGCTGGGGAAGATCAATATGATTTGAGAGAGAATTGGGTTAGGCAAAATATAATTGATGAAGTTTTTATGCTTTATTAAGGCATAAGAGTTTTTAGGGATAGCTCATGTGTATTAAATTACACAAGAGTCGATTTGTGCAACTACAACACTATTGAGTAAGTGTGACAACAATTACTCTTAAATAGTATGCATAACACTTAGACATTGGGTAAGGATTTATGAAGTATTGAGTTACTCAATCAACTCATTTGTAAATTGAATAGTTCAATACATAGAGACAAGATTAAGTAGGCATTGGATTGGGTATGAATAGAGTTTAGAATAATCTCATGTGAATATATTCACATAGGTGTAGAATAGTGCAACAAAACAATATTGAATAAAGTGTGACAACACTTATTCATAATAGTATAAGTTACACATAGGATTGGGTGTGTATGACTGATATTTGAGGACATGGCTCAATTGGTTCATTGATCAACATGGTGTATAACACATACTATGGTATGGGTCATAACAACACCACATTAACAAAATCTAGGTTTGAGATGAATTCATATTTCTACTCAAGTAGCATAATTGCAATTTGAATATAAATACGAATTAGACAAAATATAATGAGTGAGGTCTTTATGCTTTATCAAAGCATATTGAATCTTGGAATATCTCATGTGGGTAAATCACATAAGAGACAAAATAGTGCAATAGCAATACTATTGAATAAGTGTAACTACAATTATTCTTAAATAGTATATATTACACTTAAGCTTAGGCTAGGATTCTCATAACATTGAAGTACTCAATTAACTCAAATGCAAATTGAATAGTTCAATGCAAGGCTAAGATTGAGTAGACATGAGTAAATGGCTATAGGTAATGGATATGTATAGATGATGTTTGAAAACATGGCTTAAGGTTCCTAATGAGTAAATGGGATTGGGTTAAGTACTATGATGTTGATTTGATCAATACCATAGTAGCAAAGGTAGAAACTAAGATTGAAGGTATCACACTTTACTCAAATGACACATTTGTAATTTGAACAAGTGGGTACTATACAAGATAGGTCTAAGTAGATATGATCTTGATCAAGATGTTGTTTAGATAACATTGCTGACTAGGTATGATTATAAGATTGGCTATGGTAGAAGGAAACATTGATTGAAATAGAAATAGAATTAATCTATATAGGAATACTCAAATTCTCATATTAGAATTTGAATAATTGTGATATGGTTCAAGAAAATATGGGAGTGATACTACTGGATAGCTTGCAGTAATACAAAGTCACTGCAATTGGTTTCACTCCAAAATGAGTTATAGAATTTGAATTATCACCTAAATGGTGATTTGGATAAATTTGATTGCACAAAGTGTGTGCACGTATCAAATTTGGATTTTCTTGATCCTATGATGTTCTACAAGTTGAGAGGATTCCAGAGACTACAAATTTGTGATTTTTGGACTAACAGAACTAAAGATATGAATTAAACCAGCTAACAGATGGTTTGAATCCAATTTGAAAATAGTTTCAAATTGAACCCATAAAATATGAAGTTTTATTGTACTACTGGATTCTAGATGTTCTAAGGATTCCAACGGTATCTTATTTGCTATTTTTGGATGCAGGGATCAAAAGATATGGATTTTACAAGATTGAGTTGAAATCTGATTTCTAAATTCTATTTTGATTTCTGTTTGATTACAGGAAGGCCACGTGGTTGTTCCTGATTGGAGGGTACCTCTTCGTTTGGATCCGTGATGTGAGCCGCTGGATCTAAAGAGGTTTGAACGGCTCAGATCACCCCGTAACTCTTCGGTTAAGTGATCTAATTTGGATCATTAGATTTAGATCTAACGATCGAGGACAGATCTGGGGGAGGCTCACCATGGGAGCTAGGTTTCCGGCGAATCTCCGGCGATGTGCAACCAGAGGTGGACGTTGGCGACGGATCTGGTGGTTCCCCGAGGTGATGGAGGTGTGTACGGCGTGCAGGGGAGCTAGGCGAACTCGTTCGTGTGAACTCCGTGGTCGTTTGCTTCCAGTAGAGAGGGAATGGTCTGGCCGGAGGCAGCTCGAGTGGTGATGAGCTTCGGGCTTGGACGGACGCATCGATCTGCTGCATGTTTGGACAAGGTGACGGTTTCAGAGGACACGCCGGATCAGAGGAAGAAGTTTAGGAGGAAAGGTAGGGGGCTGGCTTACCTCAGGTCGTCGGATTCCAGTGGATTTGGCCGCAGGCACCTGCGGTCTCCGGCGAGGAATCCCTCTGCGGCTCGTCGATGATTTCGTGAAGGAGCAAAAGGGGATGGAGGAGGACGGCGAGGGGTCTTTATATCCGCGGCTGGGCGTCGATTAATGCAGGCAATGAAGGGGGATTTAAGGGGAGAAGTAACGGCGGGCTCGGGCGTTACTCCGGCGTGATTTCGGTCCAGGGAAGAAGGAGATCTGACTGGTGGGTCCGGTCTGACTGGTGGGGTCCACGCGTCAGCGTCGGGAGAGAGGAGGCAGAGATACCCTTTCGGGTTCGGCTTCCTGGGCTACGGGCTGGATCCTCTTCTGGGCCAAAAGGGTTCCTCGAGGCCCTTTTCTAGTTTTTATTTCCTTTTCTTCTTTTCCTTTTCTGTTTTTCTTATTTCCTTTCTAGAATTTGCATATTGAATCCAAATCAAGCCAAACCAATTTCTAAACTTTTGTAAAATTCAACACTACTATTTAAAACAGTAATGGGACATTTTTCATGGACAAAATCATTCTCAAGAAGATCCTTTTAAATTGGCCAACATGCTTTATTATGCATAAAGCAATATGTTGGATTAGGGCTTGAAAGTAAACCTTTTAAAAAGAGAGGATAACACTATAAAATATTATTTACAAATTGTTTTCAAATCACCTTTTGCAATGCAAACCTTTTTAGACAAAGAATCATTTTTAGGAGGTATCCTTTGCAAGTAGCTTGCATAGGTTTGAATAAAAGATGGAAAATAGCATTTTGATACTTGATCCTTCTCGAAGAAGTTCTTCAAGAAAATAATAGAAAGTTTAAAATAGTTTTCCAATAAATCTTTCAAATAGACTCAAAAGTTTTAAATCCCTGTGAATTTTCAATCAACACAAGCAAAATAAAAACAAAAATTTTCCCCCAAAAATTGATAAAATCTTGGGATGTTACAGACTACCACCCTTAAAAGAAATCTCGTCCTCGAGATTGGAGAGGCTAGAAAGAAAGTAGGTATTAGGTTATTTGGGTTTAGGTATCTGGGTGGCTACCACCCTTAAAAGAAAATTCCTCTTGGTGGTATCTTGATGCTTCCTTAGGCACTTGCATTTTGTTCCCAGCTTGCATTCACTGTTGTGTCATTTTCCTAGAATTGATCTTCTCAGAAGTTTTGATATCCACAACTATGTTCAAAAGTGGGCACACCAAGGGTTCCATCCAATTCTGGTGATAAGCAGATATCATCCATTGCGTTGTCATCAACAAGGTAGTCCACATCTTCATTTACAATCGGTGGGTGTCTATTCACAAATCCAGGCACCAACCTTCCTTATTGGGTTGCTTGAGGTAACCTTACTCTATTGTAGAGCTTTCTATCCAACGGGGTAGTTGTTGAACTACTTTGGACACTGAGGAGTCACTCTTTGGTTCAATCAGAGGACCAAGATGAGTTGTCTCCTCTTTGGGTCATTCAGAAGACAAAGGTGAGAGGGTATCCTCTCATCATCTCAACTTCCTTATCATCATCCTTAGATGTTCTTCATCTTATGATTGCTTCATTATACCATTCTGTTCTAGTAACCTTCCTGGTTGTTGCACATCTTCCAAGAATGTGTATCTAGCCTTTTCTTGGTCGGTCCTCACCAAGGCCAAGAAATCACATAGATCATCGTCAAATTCCTTGATGCTTTTTAGCTGATTTTCATTCCAGAATCTCAAAAGATGACTCAGTGCCAAGTGCTGCATGCTTGCCCCATGAACATGTTGAGACCACACATCCCAATGAATTAGGATGGCATCTCTTTGCAGTCTTCTCATGCATTTCATAGGGGTAAACAAGGTGGACTCTGTAAGAGGCACTTGCACCTTTAAGGGATGGAAGGTCGCCTTATAATCAGCATTGTTGAACCCATTCAAGTTACCGGAGCAAGTCATGCTACTTGCCACAGGTACCAGATGGTCCTTAAGAATTCCTTTAGCAACCGTCTTCATAGTTGTTGAAAGGCGCTGAACAACTTGATCGTATCTCGAAGATGAACTCCCTTGCAAGAAAAAGGGATCTAACGAAGCTCTCATGGGTAGGAAAGTAGTTTTAGGGATTTGAAGAGTTGCTTCATAACATCGCAGGTCGGGATGGGGTAGACTTCGGTGGCGTAGGGCTCTGGAATCAGGAGGCAATCTCATAGTTGGTGGTGGCGGTCTCTGTTGTGACTCTCCGGAGAGGGGTGACCTCTCTTTTATAGGCTCGGGGAGGTAGTCGAACAGGCAGTAGCCGAAGCTGAACAGTCTTCATATTCAAAGTCCACTGAGCAAAACGTTTCTGATTCTTGTAGTTGATCAAAAGTCCAAGTTCTCACCGTATTCCTACGTTTTGGCCACTGGCTCACTATAAGGGATGTAACATATTGTCCTCCTAAGGTTATGGTTTAACACCGTC
This sequence comes from Dactylis glomerata, assembly GCA_007115705.1. Taxonomy (NCBI): domain Eukaryota; kingdom Viridiplantae; phylum Streptophyta; class Magnoliopsida; order Poales; family Poaceae; genus Dactylis; species Dactylis glomerata. The sequence continues at coordinate 1,197,720 of QXEO01000452.1, forward strand.
GTCTCTTAGGTAGGTATGTCTCTCTAGATTCACCATTCCTCATACAAGAGCGAACAATATGAGTAGTCGTCATGGGGGCCAATCCATGTCGCACTCAATCATTACCTTGTATTTGGTTTGGTGCATCTCACATTCTAACTCTTGGTCAACCTCACTAGCTTTTAAACAAAAGTTTTGTTGAAAATGGAACCAAGTTCCCAAATTCTATTTTGAAATTTGAAAAACAAAATCTATCGTTCCTAGCTAGAGGTTTTCAACAAGGCTCATGGCAATAATCCTTAAGTTGTAGATCCTTTGGTTTGCCATTTCAGAGGAAATAAAATCCTTTCCATTGCTCTGTTTGCTCTTTCCATTGCTCTATTTGCTCTTTCCATTGCTCTGTTTGCTCTTTCCATTGCTCTGTTTGCTCTTTCCATTGCTCTGTTTGTTCTTTCCACCCCTTTTTGCATGAGGTGGTTGAATAGTATTACTTCCACATTAGCTACACCTTGGGGTGTCTTCTTATTGTTTACGTGGTATCCTTCAGTCATCCTAGCTTACTGGAGTCTTGGGGTATCATCCTTTGTGCACTCTCTTGCGTAATGTTCCAGTCTGTTGTACTTGCAACACTACCTCTTGTTGTTGTACTCTGTATCCTTATCATCCAACTGGGGGTCTTTGTAGTTGTTCTGTCATTGAGAAAAGCTTCGGTTTTGGGTTTTAGGACAAGTTTAGGCCTTAGCATAGATGAGATTTAGATAGAAGGGATCTAAAGAAGATTCCTACCCAAAACAAAACAGATCAAAACAATTTATCCTACAAGCAATATTTAACAAACATTCATCGTATCAAGCAAACTAGTTTTCAAACAAACGGGAAGGTACGATCATCCACAAGTCGGTATGACCATAACGTTTATTACACGTCGTTGCTTATTAGAATTTCCTAAATGGAAGTCCAACTAAGGCTTCTTGATACTCTTCTAAGCAGATCCATTGTTCTGGTCCAGCTGCTTCTGTAGATTGGCAATCTATTCATCCTTGGTGGCGATGAGGTCTCCTTGAACACTAAGTTCAGATGCTAGCTTTTCCATGTCACCTTGAAGTTGGCTTATGGTTGTCTTCAATGTAGTAGTATCTTCCTTTTCTTCTTTGAGGTCTTGCTGAGTATTATGAAGTCTCCACTTAAGTCTTTGTCCAAGTTCCTTTATTGCTGACCAAGCAGCACATCTTGCTGAGTCAAGAAATGATGGATACATCTCGGAGTTGGTGAACATCCAAAGTCCCATCTTCTTGTGGTCATCTTCCTTGTTCTTGTATAGGTGCAGTTGCACCCTCCAATATTCTTCACCTTCCTCAATCATGGGAAATCCTTTGTAAACAGCTTCTCCTTGCATTCCCATGCTTAACATGAGGTTCTTCAGGGCTTTGGGAAACTCAGTCTCACTCTTTAGGGTCATGATCATCACTGGTTCTTTGGTAGTTGACATCGAATCCATCAAGAAAGGACCAGTGGGGTTGGTCATCTAAATTAGAGAGAGATGTAGTGTATAACAAATGAATGGGGTAAGGTCTTACAAGAAAATTTCAAACTAAAAGTATATAGATTGATTTCATTTAGAAAACTGAATTGATTTTTCTTGTGAAGGGGAGAAAGGATTCCTAGGGCTTCCTAGTCTATTCCAAACCTAGGGTCTCGATCCTACAGGCAACACTATGCTCTGATACCATTTGTAACGACCCGCCTTCTACTAAAGGCAAATCTCCTGTGTATCTGTGCCAATTCCCTGGATCAGTAGATAGCACCACAGTACAAAATGAGAAATCATTGCAATAGCATCAATATTACAACGTAAATCTAGTTACATAGGTCTTCTACCTTATGAGTACACAGCATAAAGCATAGTTGCAGTGAGTCTCCATTCTTCATCACGTGCCACAGGCAGACATGTTGGAATGTAAGCTCGAGATCCTACTCCTGGTTCCTTACTCGAAATAAAACCTGCACGTTTGAATATGCAGCCCCAGAGGGGTCAGTACAATGATGTACTGGCAAATGACACATATTTGGTGGCATTTTTGTGGAAAGACTATACTACATGACATTTGGCTGGTGGATCTCATAGGCTGATTTGCATAAAGCCAATTTTATCCTATAAATCCTTTTTAATACTTTCTTTCAACAAATTTTATTTTTCAAGGGTCAAGACAACCCCCATACATTACATACTGGCCGGTATGTAGTTTCTGGGCGTAACTCAACAAAGTTTGGAACCTCAGGCACCACCACCCCTTGGAGTGTATGGTCCTTAGTTCCTACCTAGGGGTTTCTAGACAAATTTTAATAATTCAGAAACGGTGATGAGATTATTCCGTACATTCCATGTCTAGAGACTCAATTGTCCATAACCGAGGACACGGCCAATCGATTAGATTTAGAACACCTTGCAAGGGTTGTGCACTTTCACCTTATGATTCATTTTATGCCCATACATAAAATGAAACGAGACCTTTTAGAGGAGAGGGCAACTAACTGGCAAGATCCGTTCCCAACCTATAATTATTCTACCACCAACTTCTTGCACAAAGTTACACTCCCACATCTAATCAGTCAAGACAGAGCCCATAATGTCATAAGGCTGCACTGGAAGTACACTAAGCATGGAAGACATAGCCATCTCTTTGTTCCTGGGTGGCCATCCCGAGCGGTACTCTGTTCCCACATCCTCTTTATGAGGCTTGCGTCCCAGAATCCACCTACCTCACCTCATCTTATCAAACCATTCCACCCAGGTGTTTCATTTTAGTTGAAGTTCTTAACTTTTCACAAAACACTTTTCAAGTGATCTTAGCATGGCATCAATATTAACAAAGTATTTAGCATCCTATCAGGTGGGGTTTGAGGGATAGCTACACACTACTAGGATCTAAGCATTTGATAAAACAGTTGAGTAAAACACCTATCATGCATACTACAAGAGGTGAACAACTAATGCATAAGTAAAATGGGTGAGGGAAACATGTGTGTCACTTGCCTTTTTGAAGATCACGATGTTTCACTTCTCTCAACTAAGCACGCAGCTCTTCGCACCAACTATAGCACAAGAAATAGCATACCATAAACAATCCATACAAATACAATCAAACAAATCAAACAATTGAAGGGTGTTTGTTTAACAATTTAGATTTATTGAGATGTTATGATAGAAAGATATGGCAAAGGATTCATGATTTGGGAGGTATGAATTTGAGAGCTTAGCTGGGGAAGATCAATATGATTTGAGAGAGAATTGGGTTAGGCAAAATATAATTGATGAAGTTTTTATGCTTTATTAAGGCATAAGAGTTTTTAGGGATAGCTCATGTGTATTAAATTACACAAGAGTCGATTTGTGCAACTACAACACTATTGAGTAAGTGTGACAACAATTACTCTTAAATAGTATGCATAGCACTTAGACATTGGGTAAGGATTTATGAAGTATTGAGTTACTCAATCAACTCATTTGTAAATTGAATAGTTCAATACATAGAGACAAGATTAAGTAGGCATTGGATTGGGTATGAATAGAGTTTAGAATAATCTCATGTGAATATATTCACATAGGTGTAGAATAGTGCAACAAAACAATATTGAATAAAGTGTGACAACACTTATTCATAATAGTATAAGTTACACATAGGATTGGGTGTGTATGACTGATATTTGAGGACATGGCTCAATTGGTTCATTGATCAACATGGTGTATAACACATACTATGGTATGGGTCATAACAACACCACATTAACAAAATCTAGGTTTGAGATGAATTCATATTTCTACTCAAGTAGCATAATTGCAATTTGAATATAAATACGAATTAGACAAAATATAATGAGTGAGGTCTTTATGATTTATCAAAGCATATTGAATCTTGGAATATCTCATGTGGGTAAATCACATAAGAGACAAAATAGTGCAATAGCAATACTATTGAATAAGTGTAACTACAATTATTCTTAAATAGTATATATTACACTTAAGCTTAGGCTAGGATTCTCATAACATTGAAGTACTCAATTAACTCAAATGCAAATTGAATAGTTCAATGCAAGGCTAAGATTGAGTAGACATGAGTAAATGGCTATAGGTAATGGATATGTATAGATGATGTTTGAAAACATGGCTTAAGGTTCCTAATGAGTAAATGGGATTGGGTTAAGTACTATGATGTTGATTTGATCAATACCATAGTAGCAAAGGTAGAAACTAAGATTGAAGGTATCACACTTTACTCAAATGACACATTTGTAATTTGAACAAGTGGGTACTATACAAGATAGGTCTAAGTAGATATGATCTTGATCAAGATGTTGTTTAGATAACATTGCTGACTAGGTATGATTATAAGATTGGCAATGGTAGAAGGAAACATTGATTGAAATAGAAATAGAATTAATCTATATAGGAATACTCAAATTCTCATATTAGAATTTGAATAATTGTGATATGGTTCAAGAAAATATGGGAGTGATACTACTGGATAGCTTGCAGTAATACAAAGTCACTGCAATTGGTTTCACTCCAAAATGAGTTATAGAATTTGAATTATCACCTAAATGGTGATTTGGATAAATTTGATTGCACAAAGTGTGTGCACGTATCAAATTTGGATTTTCTTGATCCTATGATGTTCTACAAGTTGAGAGGATTCCAGAGACTACAAATTTGTGATTTTTGGACTAACAGAACTAAAGATATGAATTAAACCAGCTAACAGATGGTTTGAATCCAATTTGAAAATAGTTTCAAATTGAACCCATAAAATATGAAGTTTTATTGTACTACTGGATTCTAGATGTTCTAAGGATTCCAACGGTATCTTATTTGCTATTTTTGGATGCAGGGATCAAAAGATATGGATTTTACAAGATTGAGTTGAAATCTGATTTCTAAATTCTATTTTGATTTCTGTTTGATTACAGGAAGGCCACGTGGTTGTTCCTGATTGGAGGGTACCTCTTCGTTTGGATCCGTGATGTGAGCCGCTGGATCTAAAGAGGTTTGAACGGCTCAGATCACCCCGTAACTCTTCGGTTAAGTGATCTAATTTGGATCATTAGATTTAGATCTAACGATCGAGGACAGATCTGGGGGAGGCTCACCGTGGGAGCTAGGTTTCCGGCGAATCTCCGGCGATGTGCAACCAGAGGTGGACGTTGGCGACGGATCTGGTGGTTCCCCGAGGTGATGGAGGTGTGTACGGCGTGCAGGGGAGCTAGGCGAACTCGTTCGTGTGAACTCCGTGGTCGTTTGCTTCCAGTAGAGAGGGAATGGTCTGGCCGGAGGCAGCTCGAGTGGTGATGAGCTTCGGGCTTGGACGGACGCATCGATCTGCTGCATGTTTGGACAAGGTGACGGTTTCAGAGGACACGCCGGATCAGAGGAAGAAGTTTAGGAGGAAAGGTAGGGGGCTGGCTTACCTCGGGTCATCGGATTCCAGTGGATTTGGCCGCAGGCACCTGCGGTCTCCGGCGAGGAATCCCTCTGCGGCTCGTCGATGATTTCGTGAAGGAGCAAAAGGGGATGGAGGAGGACGGCGAGGGGTATTTATATCCGCGGCTGGGCGTCGATTAATGCAGGCAATGAAGGGGGATTTAAGGGGAGAAGTAACGGCGGGCTCGGGCGTTACTCCGGCGTGATTTCGGTCCAGGGAAGAAGGAGATCTGACTGGTGGGTCCGGTCTGACTGGTGGGGTCCACGCGTCAGCGTCGGGAGAGAGGAGGCAGAGATACCCTTTCGGGTTCGGCTTCCTGGGCTACGGGCTGGATCCTCTTCTGGGCCGAAAGGGTTCCTCGAGGCCCTTTTCTAGTTTTTATTTCCTTTTCTTCTTTTCCTTTTCTGTTTTTCTTATTTCCTTTCTAGAATTTGCATATTGAATCCAAATCAAGCCAAACCAATTTCTAAACTTTTGTAAAATTCAACACTACTATTTAAAACAGTAATGGGACATTTTTCATGGACAAAATCATTCTCAAGAAGATCCTTTTAAATTGGCCAACATGCTTTATTATGCATAAAGCAATATGTTGGATTAGGGCTTGAAAGTAAACCTTTTAAAAAGAGAGGATAACACTTTATAAAATATTATTTACAAATTGTTTTCAAATCACCTTTTGCAATGCAAACCTTTTTAGACAAAGAATCATTTTTAGGAGGTATCCTTTGCAAGTAGCTTGCATAGGTTTGAATAAAAGATGGAAAATAGCATTTTGATACTTGATCCTTCTCGAAGAAGTTCTTCAAGAAAATAATAGAAAGTTTAAAATAGTTTTCCAATAAATCTTTCAAATAGACTCAAAAGTTTTAAATCCCTGTGAATTTTCAATCAACACAAGCAAAATAAAAACAAAAATTTTCCCCCAAAAATTGATAAAATCTTGGGATGTTACACTTGGTAGGTCTTTGGTTAGTTGGTCTTCCAAGAAGCAAAATTGTGTGTCTCTCTCCACCGCCGAAGCCGAGTATGTGGCGGCCGCAAGTTGTTGTGCTCAACTCCTTTGGATGAGGCAAACCATGGAGGATTATGGTATTCACTTCGACAAGGTGCCACTCTTGTGTGACAATGAGAGTGCCATCAAGATCGCTCATAATCCGGTTCAACATAACAAGACCAAGCACATCGAGATCCGCCACCACTTCATCAGTGACCATGTCAACCGAGGTGAGATTAACCTATCTTATGTAGGTACACAAGACCAACTCGCCGACATTTTCACGAAGCCTCTTGATGAAGCAAGATTCCGAGAGTTGAGGCATGAATTGAATATCCTAGACTCTTGCAATGTGGCTTGATCGTGTGCACTCATTCCCATATTATAGTGTGTTGTTCTAGTCTAGATGCGCATAGTTGAGGATAGTCATCGTGTCAACTAATGGCACGATGCATACTCAAGTGTGCGACATCATAAGATCACTAATGTCTTTTGAGCCCAAGCATGTCTCTTCGCGATGTCACGACATTGGTGATCACACATAGGGGGAGAAATCCCCCACCATTGCATGTCTTCAAATCTCGTGTTTTGTTGTTGCTCTTCTTTGGAAGGCATGCAATCTCAAGTTGATTTTCTTGCAAACAAGTTTGATGGCTGTTGATTTCTTCCGCACACCATGCTTTTATTGTTGATACATGTCACATTTCGACAATTGTCAAAACTTTTCTAGTCCAAAAGGTGTTTCGGCGGCCTGCCCGGCGGTCGCCGGACCTGGCGCCGCACTGCCCGGCGGCCCACCGGACTGTCTCGGCGGCCCCGCCGAACTGGCGTTCAGTATACCAGTTCGGCGAGCTCGCCGGAATGGCCCGGCGGCCCGCCGGACCGTCCGACGAATGGCCCGGTCCCGCCGGACTTACCGCCGGACTGGCGGCCTATATAAATTCGTGGGGAGGGTTTCCTTAGCAGTTTTCCCCCACTTCCCTCCCTCCCCACGCCCGCCCCCAACTCCATTGCCGCCGCCTCCTCAAGCTTCTCCTCCCCCTAGCCTCTCCACCCAACCAATCCCTTCCAAATTTAGATCGGGTGTAGATCGGGTTGTTTTGAAGCTTTCCTCCGAAGATCTTCGCGTTTCGTCAACCGCATTGGGAGATCGGGATTTTTCCCATCTTCTTGTGAACCATGTCTTCGGGTAACTCCCTCATTTTCTCTTCTTCCTCTAGCCCTTGCCTCACACTCATTTGTTCATGCTCTTGTATGAGTAGATCTAGTGTGTATCTAGGGTTAGATTCATTTTGTCTAGGGATAGATCCTTTAGGGTTTCGTTCCTTGTTGGGCTAGTGTTTGTTCCTTGGCATCCATGTACCCTTAAAGTTTGTAGTGACAAGTTTTTGAGTCAAGATTGCGGGTAGTATGACATTCGTGAGTTTCGGCGAAGTGTCCGGCGGCCGCCGGACCTGGCGCCGGACCACCCGGCGGTCCACCGGACCGTTCCGGTGGACCCGCCAAACTGGCGTTCAGTATACCAGTTCGGCGAGCTCGCCGGAATGGCCCGACGGCCCGCCAGATGGTCCGGCCCACTGTTCGGTCCCGCCGGACCTGGCGCCGAACCTCACTGCCATACTACCTGTCCATCGTGCACTTGTCCCTACCCGACTTTGAGTTCCTTTTCCGTGACATGTATCTTTATCTGGTGTTGCTTTGTTGTTGCTTGCGTTTTTCAGACTCAGACTCGTATTCGACTGAGGACAGTAACTACCAGATTGACAATGAAGATGATGCTCGAGCCTTTGAAGTCAAGAAGAGGAAGCTTGATGAGGTTGAGGGACGCCCTCAGCGTCGTACTCGTCAGTCAGGAAAGACCCCAGCTGAAGGTGGCAGCTCTGCAGGTGCAGGGCAGCGGATGAAGTCCAAACTTGTATACACTCGTGGACCTCATCCACCTCGGAAGGGAAAGGGGGCTCGTGGCCCGGTGGATGTGGAGAAGGAGCAGGAGATTGAAGGGAACTTGGGTTCAGCCCATATCAACACTTGGCGTAAACTTCGCCTTACGAACCCGTACCGCTTTCATGAGAGGCAGTACACTGGCAGTGACAAGAAGTTCTGGACTGATTCTCAGCGTGCTATGTGGGATGATTACTATGATGCTTCTGAGTTCATGAAGAGTGGATTCTATGTGGTGCCTAAATCCCTCAATGTCGAGCACTTTCAGCAGTATGTCTCCAGGGACTTTCGCTACATCAATGAGGCTCTTCTCAAGATGGATGTTATGGACCTTGTCACCCTCTCCGAGCCTATTCATCCTTTGGTGGTCCGTCAGTTCTGTTGCACTGTGTTCTTCCATAATGACCCAGCGGAGTCCTTCTCTTGGATGACTGGCCAGGATGTGTTCACTGCCACGTTTGCTGATTTCTGTGATGCTCTGGGCTATGGTGGTGGTAGGGCTGGTGGTTTCAAGATTCACTCTGAGGCGCCCTTTTCCGTGGAGAAGATCTCTCGCATTTGCTATCCAGATGAGCCATCTCTTCCTGCTCCTGCTATTTCAGGGATGTACTACTACTACAACGCTCTTGCCAAGCTCTTCCGTCAGAATCTGGTGAGTAAGGCTGGAGATGATGCTAGTGTCAGGGGCTATCACAGGAACTTGCTGTACTATTGCCAGCCCGACAAGCTTCGGAAGATAGATGGTTGTGACTTCATTTTTCAGGAGATGAAGAGATCTACTCTCAAGCGCATGACTCCCAACTACTATCAGTATGTGCAGCGTTTGATCAACAGGCAGCCCCGGACTCAGACTGCTCAGGTGCGTGGACAGATTCTAGACATGGAGACATTCTCAGTGGGTTTCCAGGGTGGTTTTGAAGAGGCTCCCGGCTTGCACCGTGCCAGGGCCAGAGGTCGCTCCATGGATGCTCCTGATCCTCACCATGCCTCTGGCTCTGGAGCTAGTCACCGTCGTCGTCATCGCCATCATAGGTCCTCTCGCAAGAAAGGTGTTGCTGCTTTCTTCAAGAATTTGTGGGATATGTGTCGCAGCACTTATGATGTAGCTCAGAGGAGCATGGAGATGAGTCAGGAGACTCGGAGGAGGCAGAATGAGTTCTTGGCAGCTAGAGGCAGTGCAGTTCCTCCTGTTGGACACGAGTTGGATCCGGTCACGTATGTCAACTATGTCATGCCGCCTCTTGATGATGCCATGTTTGCTGGTGTTGAAGACTTTGGAGATTTTGAGCCACCCTCTGAGCCAGAAGATACTGATGAAGAAGAAGGTGCTCATGGAGAAGATGATCCGGAGGGTTCTCCTGTCCCCAGTGAAGACTTTTGAGCGCTAGCATGTTCTACTCTCTTGTCCCTTTTTGGTGTTTCGATGCCAAAGGGGGAGAAGAGTGTAGAGTCTCTAGGAATAACGTCGCATGACACAAGCCTCGCTTTCATTTTCCTTGGTTCTTAAGTGGCTTGTGTCCATTTGCGTTTTATTTGCCGTTTTTTTTCTCTCAAACTCCGTGGAACCCTATCGTGTGTGGACAAGTGTGTACTTTAATTATGCACTATGCACTTTATGCTTATGTTTGGATATGTCTATGCTTGCTATATTATTATCTATCCATGATATTATCTTGTCCATGCCATGCTTGGTTCCTATTGATGGTGGGGGAGCTCCCTATAATCTAAATCTTGCACTTTACATTCCAAAAGCAAATTCTACCATGTGCATGTGTTATGGGGGAGCACTCTCTCTATTCATTAGATACCATGTTTGTTTCTCCTTTGAGACTCTAACATAGTTTGTCATCGTAAATCAAAAAGCGGGAGATTGAAAGGACATTTGTTCCTTTCTACTTTTTTGATTTACAATGACATGACTATGTTTTGTGTGAACTAATATTTGAATTATATGCTTACAGGTTTAAGTTCACAGGTGAAGGGGTTCTAATGCATAAAACGAAAGATGGTGGAATCGCCTGCCAAAAGTGGCCTAAGTTGGTCTGGCCGGCCCCCAGACCGGACCATCCGGCGGCAGGCCGAACCAGCCCGGCGGAGCCGCCGGATTGGTATACTGTCCGGCTTTTCGGTGGGGCACCGGATCCGCCCGGCGGGCCGCCGGACATCCGGCGAGAAGTCCGGTCCCGCCGGACTTACCGCCGGGGCGTCCGGCTCAGAGGCCGGCGCCGCCGGACTTATCACCGGGTTGCTGCTGTGTGCTCCCTCCAACGGCCAGATTCCCACCTACCTAATAAATACCCCTTCTCCTAGCTGGGGTAGGGTTAGAACTTCACCAACCATTGTTCATCTTTGAAGCTCTCACCTACCCCCATTGGAAAAACACCAAATTCCATAGATCTCCCCTTCTAGCCATCCAAAGCTCTTGATCTTTGGAGGATTGAAGGAGGAGGCACCGATCTACATCTTCACCGAAGGAATTTCATTTCCACCTCCATTTGCTTGGAGGATTTGCACCTTGGGGATCTTGTGACCCTAGGTGTTGTAATTGCTTGATTGACTTGTCTTTGTGGTGATTCTTGCCTCCGTGGCTTTCTTGGGAGCCTCCAATTGAGTTGTGGAGTTGTGCCCCTCCGTGTAAGGGATTCGTGGTTCCCCCAATACCACCGCTTAGTGGAAACGAGCTAGCCTCCGTGGCTTGCTCACCGGAGAACAAGGTGAGCTTTTGTGGCGTTGGTCGACTCAGTGTCACCACACCTCTCCAACGTAGACGTACTTCCCCTCAAAAGGAAGGAACTACGGGAATACATCCTTGTGTCTCCGGTCTCCACTCTTCGGTTATTTCTTTCCCTTACTTGTATCTTGCTAGTTACTTGTTTACTTGCATGCTTGCCACTCATAGGAAATTCACCTAGTTGCACATCTAGTGAATTTACTTTGTGTCAAGCCTTAAATTTGAAAAAGATTAAAAATTGACTTAGCGCCTATTCACCCCCCCCCCTCTAGTCGCCCGTACCGATCCTTTCAGGCACAATAGGAGTCATATGATCATCAGTTATAGAGGCACCCTCATGGGAAGAATGTGTGGGTAAAAGAAGTATTTCTCGCTTAAGAAGGGCGCCGGCATTGGGGTGTAGGACTTGAAAGGGAAAAACGTTTTCATCGAAAACAACATCACGAGAGATGTATACACGTCCCGTGGATACATCTAGACATTTTACTCCTTTATGCATAGGACTGTAACCCAGAAAAACACATCGTTGGGAGCGAAAAGCAAGCTTTCGTTTGTTATAGGGACGAAGATTGGGCCAACAAGCACAGCCAAAAATACTAAGAGCATCATAATTGGGTGTAATATGGAGAAGACGCTCAGCAGGAGACTGGAGATCAATAACTTTACTCGGGAGCAAGTTAATGAGAAAAGTGGCAGTAAGAAAGGCTTCATCCCAATATTTGAGAGGCATGGTAGCATTGGCAAGCAAGGCAAGACCAACTTCAACTATATGATGATGTTTGCGTTCAGCAGAGCCATTTTGTTGATGGGCATGAGGACATGAAACATGATGGGTAATGCCAGCCTTTTGAAAGAAAGAGTTTAGCTTCTCATACTCACCCCCCAATCAGTTTGCATAGTAACAATTTTTCTATCAAACTTACGCTCAACATATTGCTGAAAATTAAGAAAGGCTTGATAAACATCAGAACGCTTTTTAAGCAAATAAATCCAGGTGAATTTGCTAAAATCATCAGTAAAGCTTACATAGTACTGATGTTTCCCAATAGAAAGAGGTGATGGTCCCCATACATCAGAAAAGACTTGCTCCAAAGGAACAATGGATCTACTAGTGGAGACGGGGTATGGAAACTGGTGACTTTTGGCAAGCTGACAAGAGTCACATACATAAGGGGTACTTTCTGGGGTGTAGTCTATTTTATTTCTTCTAAGAACTTGCTGAACGACAAATAAAGAAGGATGTCCTAGACGGCGGTGCCATGTGGAGGAGGATGGCTTTATTGTGACGAAGGCGTGCTTGGAGGCCGCAGAGATGATGGGCATCAAGGGATAAAGACCTCCATGGCACGGACCTCTAAACAGAGTTCGGCGGGTTGCTCGGGCCTTGATCAAAAAATAGAAAGGATGAAACTCAATAAAGTCATGATTATCAAGAGTAAATCGATGTACTGACAGAAGATTTTTAGTGGCATGAGGGACATGTAAGATATCTTTGAGACTAAAGGAATGATGAGGAGTGCTTAAAACTGATTGGCCAATATGACTGATGTGCATACCTGAGCCGTCTGCAGTACGCACACGGTCTTGTCCTTGATACGGATCATAGGTGGTGAGCTTGTTCAGCTGACTGGTGAGATGTTCAGTAGCCCCCGTGTCGTAGTACCAGTTTGTGTCAACGCCAATGGCAGCAGCAAAATTTGCATCTTTGTTGCCACGATCACCACGGTCACCGCGATCAACACGGTTGGGGCGATCATCTTCAGTACGCCACCAGCAGTCACGGGCAGGGTGCCCATGAATGTTACATATCTGACAAGTGACGTTGACATAGGGCATGGGGCGACGATCACGACGGCGACCACCATCATCACGGTACTCCTGGCGTGGGCGGTCCTGGCGCCAGCGATCATCATAACGAGGCCGGTCGTCATAGCGGGGACGACGGTCATCATAGCGGGGGCGGTCGTCGCGGTACTCCTGGCGCGGGCGATCCTGACGCCAACGATCGTCATAGCGAGGCCGCTCGTCGTTGCGTGGACGGCGGTCTTCATAGTGGGGGCGCTCCTCCTGGCGCTCGTCATTGCGAGGACGGCGATCATCATTACGTGGACGAGTGTCACGGCGAGCCACGTTCGCTGAAGAGGTGAAACTCGGTTCCTCAGGGGTGTGCTGGCGATCAAACACCTGGACTTGAGTGAGGAGCTCGGCGAGAGTGGTGTTGGGGTTGGCGTTGATGGCGGTGCGAAGGTTGTTGTAGTGGCTGCCGAGACCTTGCAGGACATAGTAAATAATTTCATCATCATCGAGCGATTTCCCCGCAGCAGCGAGTTCAGCAGCGATGCACTTCATCTTGGAAAAGTACTTGTCGGCGGGGAGATCATTCTTGCGTGTAGTGTTGAGGTCCGAGCGGAGCTGCTGGACCCTGGTCTTGGACTGGCCCGAGACATGGGCGTTGAGAGCTGCCCAGACAGCAGCTGAAGAGTCGAGACCGACGACGTGACCGAGCACATCGGGCGACAAGGCATTGACGAGCCAGCGCAGAACTTGCTGATCACGAGCGATCCACGTCTCATAGTCGGGGTTGACGATGACGACCTTCTTGTTGTTGGCGTCCTCGGTGGAGATGAACTCGTCGGGCGCCTTGTCCTTGCCCTCAACGAGATCAAGCACGCGGGCACCCCGCAGCGCGGGGATCACCAGCGCCTTCCACACAAGCGCGTTGTCACGTGTCAGTGGCTGGGACGGAGGAGTCCCGAGAGCAGCAGCAAGGGCAGTGGCAGACATCGACGATGAAGAGGTGGCCATCAGATCGGATCGTGGTGCAGGGTTTTGTGGCGGCAGCGGCGGCAACGAGGCAGCGGCGGCGGCAGGATTTTGTGGCGGCAGCAGCGGCAACGAGGCAGCGGCGGCGGCAGGAGCTTGTAGTGTTTGTAGGGGCGGCGGTGGCGGCTGAGATAGAAACCAGCGGCGGCGGCAAGGGTTTGTTGGTTTTGGTGTAGGTTTTGTGTGTGCGGCGGCGGCGGACAAGGGCTGCGGCGGCGGCGGCTTGATGTGTCGGCGGCGGCGACAGCTAGGGCGGCGGCGGCGGAAAATTTTTCTAGGGTTTTGGCAGCTAGAGGGAAGAGACCCGCTCTGATACCATGTTGATTTTGGTGTAACGATGCGTGCCCTTTCGGGCCATCGGTTGCGTGTTATATAGTAGGGAAGAGCCCCCTACGTGGTGGTACAGGGTGTTGTACGTGTATGGTCGGAGTACTACTCCATACACATACACGTACATATTACATGTACTAACAGCGCCATGTAGTGATCCGTCAGCGATCTCCATTTCTGAACTCCATTGCTCGGCACTTGGGGTCGTCATCAATAAACATCTTACCACTGCTCCATGATGTCTCAACTCTAAAAATCTGTGAGGCTATCATGTGCAATTTCTCTAGTTGGGCTCGACATGTACGATGTAACTGGTACTCTTAAAAAATAAAAACAATGCTTATCATCCATTATTGGTTTATTGGTGATTCAGAGGCTTTGGCGGAGGTTAGATTGCTACCGCCGCAGGGGATTGACCTAAAAAGTAAGTCCATTGCGCAAATAGCTAGTCTTCTTTGCGAAGAGGAGCTCAAGTGGTATCAAAGATCTGAAGCCTAATTCATTCTAGAACAAGATTCCAATACTAGAACTTTCATGATATCGCTAATGGTAGACATAGGAAAAAAAAACATATTCACTCTCTAATATAGGATGAGAGGGCGATGGAAGGACATGAGCAATTCAAATCTTACAATGCAAACTATTACAAAAGCTTGTTCAGAGAACCAGAGGAAGGTAATTTCTCGATGGATGAATCTAGAACGGTTGACATACCCCAGGTTTCCGGTGAAGAAAATAACCTGCTTACTGCTCCTTATTCCAAGGACGAAGTAAGAGCAACGATTTTCTAAATGGAACATAATAAGAGTTTTATCCAACCTTCTGGGATACCATTAAGGCTGACCTTCTAGCTATGTTTGGCATGTTACATGTTGGACAACTAGAATTGCTTTGTCTAAATTTTGGTGAGATTATTTTGTTATCAAAAGTGAATGAGTCAGAGAGGATCCAAAAATACAGGCCCATTTGTCTCTTGAACATAAGTTTCAAGATATTTACAAAAGTGCCCACCATTAGACTAAACACGTTGGCTGGTCATGTGGATTAACCCTCACAGAACGCTTTCATGCAAGGTAGGAACATCCTTGATGGAGTGGTCATCTTACAAGAGGCGGTTCATGGACTACATATGAAGAAATTGGATAAGGTAATTATGAAATTAGATTTTGAAAAAGCTTATGATAAAGTCAAGTAGTCTTGTCTCCAGCAAGCACTCAGGATGAAAGATTTTTCACATAAGTGGCACGCTTTAATTCATAATTTTGTGATAGGAGGTGGCGTTGCCATTAAGGTCAATGATGGCATCCTCTAAAAAAAGATAAATAGCGACATTGGACGCTACTTCTAGACTCGAAAAGGTCTCAGACAGGACGGCGCATTATCACATATGCTATTTAATATAGTGGCTAATATGCTAGCTATTATGATCGAGCGTCCAAACGCTGATGGCCAAATTATAAAGGTATGATTTCACGTCTAGTTGATGGTGGATTATCCATCCTTCAGTACGCCGATGATACAATTTCTTTTATGGAACATAACCTCAAAGAAGCATGAAACTTAAAATTTATGCTTTGATTGGCCGCCACGCACATGGTTTGATTGGCTCAAATTCCAGTTCCACTATAGGTTTTCTCTATGTGAACATTGTTGTAAACACGATAGACAATAAGGAAGAACTAAAAAAGCAAGAGATACAGGATTTTAACGTGAAAAAACCTTTTCAATAAAGAGAGGAAAATGTTAGATTATATCTCTTGTATATATAGGCATAACTTGTACCGATCCCTCGTAGGTTTATATCGTTTCCTTGCCTAGCAAGGCACCTTGTAATGTGCTATATAAACACGAGAGCCGATCGCCCCATTGTGTGGCGTTTTCCGTTATATCGCTATACTCTTGCAGGAAAAAAAACCACGAGCGCCATCTAGCACAACTTTACTATGTGGAGAGCTCAAAAGCCTAACGGCGATGGGTCTCGCTTCGCTCCGTCGTTAGCATTCTTACCGAATCTAGATCACAATATAACAAACACATGTTAATATGTCACTAACAGTGTAACCCGCTTATTATGATCTTGGGACACCTTTTGTAGACTGTGCTCACCGTATCGATCCGCACAAGTTTATCACTGGATTTTGGGTATTGTCCTCGCTGTCCAATAGCTTGCTGTTAAACTTCGCGATAATACAAAGACATGTCGTGCAAAGCAATGCTTGAGTTCTTGCGGATTTTACTACTGGGCCCAAGACTTGACTCGGGATGGGGTGTCCCTGGGAACGGGGCACTGTCTACTGCGACGGGGACACGAGCCGTACGTGGATCCCGTCAAACCTTGTATCCGACTCGATAATCTCGGATCAGCATAGTATTAGAGTATCATTTGCATAATTAAGCACGGCGCCATTAAGCATATCGATGCTCCTTCAAGGCCGTACATCTGCTAATTAAGCACATTCATAAACAGCTGCCGTGATAAGTGCTGCGCCATGTATCAATCGGGCAACGATCTCGACTGCTGATTACCATTGCTTTGGCATTTGGGTCGCCATCCATAAACAGCAGCCGAGACTGAAGATTCAACACTAATAAGTCTGGCAATCGCGGCAGGCGTAGCATCCACCGTCTATCGAGTGGTGAGTATGGAGTGTTGACGAGTGGCTTGACGGCGGCGGATCCTAGGGTGGAGAATATAGAGCACGTGGTGATGCGACGTGGTGCTCTCTTTTTTTTTCCCGGAAATTCGATCCACTTGGAGCCTGAGAACAACTATTTGTTCCAGCAATACGATAACTGGGAAATCCGACGAAAAATGAAAGGTTGTCGTGATCCGTGTTTGAGTGGACAAGTCGTCAACTAGTGCATTCCAGTACACTCAACGGAACCAACGAAAATGTAGTAGCTAAGGACATCTTCAGTAGTCTGATCCATTTTGATATTAAATTATATTTAATTTAGATCGCTTACATCGATTTGGGGATAGAAAACGGGGCAAAATTTGGCCTCTATCCATTCACGTCGTGAGTGCCCCCTGCGGGCCTATGCAAAAAGAATTAACATGGCATTGATACTAAAATATATTACATAATACAAATAAAAATAAAATAGTAAATCAAGTCCCTAGTTTAGGGCCTTGTTCGCCGCATTGGCTGCCTATGCATCGTCGTTGATCAGGTTGATGACCGATGGCCAGTCTCAGGGGAATGGCCAGGGGACCATCGGCACCCCCCGAGGCATGCCGATCCCTTCCCACTGAGAGAGCTCGATGAGCTTGTTGTTTTCGAAGGACAGTTGGATGGTCTCCTTGGACAGTCCCGGTTGCATGTACTCCTCCACTAGGATCTCCTCGACTCCTCGTCAACCTGTGGCGACGGCAACTACGGTACATGCTGCGGCGCGTCCGCTGCGGCGTCGTAGTTGTACTCTTCTTTGCTGAGGAGGCCAGACTGGCGCCTCAGGCACGGCTCGTACGTCGGCCAGTCCCACCACAACGAGTCCATGGCAAACGTCAGGTCCTACCACATGATAGAGCGGCACCAGCGTATCTCATCGTGGTGCTCCCTCCCGTGGCACGACACCGGAGGGACCGACACCCTCCTTGTGTCGAGGAGCCACCAAACAAGAGCGAAGAAGTGCATTTGAGGATGGACTAGACACTTTATACAATCTAGAATTATCAATTGAGTTATAGACCTGAGTTCGATGGTCTTGTATTTTATAAAGCTCCGCCAATAGTGAATTTCCATATATATGGCCTCGGGGCAGCCAGCGGGCAGTGAGAGAGGCCCTAGGCATCATACGTTCATGGAGCACAAAGGTTACTGCACCTTGAATCTTTCAGTACTCTTCTCTATTTGCAGCGGGAACAAAAGTTACATGTGCTTAGAAAACATTGTGATTCAACAAACATCACTCAAAAAATGTTGCGCAACAAGCATTACCCAAGATGAGTCATCGGAGCAGATCATGGGCTTCCATCAACCATCATAGAACCTGTAATCCAAAAACCAATCCCGGTTCAAACCAAATCACACCGAATCTGCATATAGTATAGAGAGTTAAACAGACTGATAAACGGGGGAGAGAGATGAGGTTAGTCACGCTCACTGAGCCTCTCTCTCCCGGAGATTCTTCCCTCAGCAATATGTACACCCTTAGGTCGATGTAGAGAAAGAGGGCGTGAGACACGACCGGGCTCGGGAGGAGGCCACGCGGGTGCAGGATTTAGTCCCCCCGCCGACAAACTTGGTCCCGTCGAGGAGTCCTGGTCATGGCTGCCGAAGCGGCGGACGCCTTCCTGTCCCCGAGACCTGCGCCCTGCCTTCTCCCCTTCTCTTCCCTCCTCGTCCCAGCTCTCAACCCTGCACGGCGCCCTCTCACTCGCGACGGTTGCGCCATGATACGTCTCCAACGTATCTATAATTTTTGATGCTTGATGGGGGCACGGTGATGATGGAGCCAGGAAACTTGTTGGCGTGTAGTAAATGACCGGCCAGTTGGAAAACCCCAAGAGAAGGTTTTGATGAATATAGCAGCAAGTTTTCCCTCAGTTAAGAACCAAGGTATGTCGATCAGGAGAAGAGCAGACAATACGACTGAAGGTGATGCTTGCTAACTTGCGACAGCTTCGGACAATTTATAGGGCGCCTCGTCCAAGCTCTGCTTGCTAGCTGCAACGCGGAACCTGCACACAACACAACCAAATACTTTGTTTCCAACTTGCGATAAGGTTGTCAATCTCACCGGTTTGCTTGAAACAAAGGGTATGAGCGTATCGAGTGGAAAACAGTAGAAGCAGTGTGAGTAAAGTAAACAAGTGATAGCAATATGATGGAAATAGGACCAGGGTCCACAGTTCACTAGTGGTGTCTCTCCATAAGATAAATAACACATACTGGGTAAACAAATTACAGTTGGGCAATTGATAGAATAAAGATAAACGTGATATGTCAAGAAGATCACTATGCGATTTACTCTGGGCATTACAACAAAATACATAGACCGCCATCCAACTGCATCTATGACTAATAATCCACTTGTGGCGAATCAATCCGAGAACTCCACAAGTATTAAGTTGCGAACAACAGATAATTGCATTAAGCAAAGTGTGTAATGTAAATAAAGCATATGCCCTCGAGCATATGAATGTTGTTTTCTCCCTAGTAGCAACAGCATATCTACAACCTTAGAGGTTTCTGTCACTCCCCCAGATTAAATAGAGGCATGAACCCACTATCGAGCATAAATACCCCCTCTTGGAGTCACTAGCAACTACTCGGCCAAGATAGCTACTAACAACGGAGAGCATGCAAGATCATAAACAACATAGAGATAACAAAAGATATATTTCAGTATAGCAACTCAATCATAACACCAATATTCATCGGATCCCAACAAACCAAACATGTAGAATTACATAACGGTGATCTCAATCATGTAGGGCAGCTCATGAGATCTAAACATGAAGCACATGGTGGAGGAGACAACCATCTAGCTACTGCTATGGACCCATAGTCCAAGGTAGACTACTCACGCATCACTCCGGAGGCAAGCATGGCGATGAAGAAGACCTCCGGTGGCGATTCCCCACTCCGGCAGGGTGCCGGGAAGAGCTTCTGGACCCTCCCGATCTTCGGGTCGACGGCGGCGGCGGATCGCGATGTGTTCTAGAAAATTGATTGGGTTCCTTAGGTTTTTTCTATTGGGGGGTCTTTATAGGCGAAGGCGCATCGTCAGAAGTGGCCCGAGGGGCTCTCACACATAGGGGGCGCGGCCAGGCCACTGGCCGCGCCGCCCTGGTGTGTGGGGCCCTCGTAGCCCCCCTCCAACTCCTCTTCGGATCTCTGAAAGCTTCCGGGAAAAATAAGACTTCAGGAACTTGTTTCGTCCAATTCCGAGAATATTTCCTGTGTATCACTTCTGAAACACAAAAATAGCAGAAAACAGGGAACTGGCACTATGGCGACTTGTTAATAGGTTAGTTCCGGAAAATGCATAAAAGTGCCACGAAGTGTAATGAAACAGTAGACAAATGGTGTAAAAACAAGCATGGAGCATCAAAAATTATAGATACGTTGGAGACGTATCAAGCATCCCCAAGCTTAACTCCTGCTCGTCCTAGAGTAGGTAAGTGATAACAAAAGAAATAATTTTTGAGGTGACATGCACCTACACAATCTTGATCATATATATAAGCATTTGTGAGCTGGGATCATAAGAACTTAAAACATGGGCATGAAAGATATAATCTTGACAATCGAAACTTAGCAACCATGTTGTAAACATGAAAATGAACACAAACAAAAGATCATGAAAATGAAACAATGAAAGTCAAACGTGTGTTCAAATCATAAGGAAAAACATACAAATGGTTTTCAGCTTGTCCTTCAAAGAGAGCAAAACATAAATACATAGGACACCTTCAAGTTTAAGAGGGCGACTAGATACAAGTAATTTGAGAACAAGTGAAACCAACAATATGAATCAATCAATGAAAACTTTGGGACAATGCACATTATACTAAGAATGACAACTATGCTCTCTTAATGGTGCATAAAGAAAGAAGGTGGTGACTCAACATAAAAGTAGAAGAAAGGCCCTTCGCAGAGGGAAGCAGTGATTGCAAGTTTTATAACCTTCAAAAAATTATGGTACTTACCGGCTTTGAGCTCTCATTGCCCCCATCATAAGCATCTTGAATGGTTAGAGTTAATGCGAGAACAATTATGATGCATATGCTTGACAAATCATAAGTCGAAAACCTCATGTCCCGTGAATACGAGTACCCAAACCTCATGCTACTCAACTTAGAGTCCCAAGCAAGGCTCTTGTCATTGTAAGTATATATGTATCATCGAGAACCGCCAACGGGGTACCTCTGTGCCCGATGACATGGAACAAGCCCATATCAAAATGACAGGACAAGCAGACAATGAACACCTCGACATCTCTTTTATTTGCCATTTGTTTAGCTTTTATTGTGAGATGCATCGTCGAATGTCCACCATGGGTATGCTGCAAATTTCCACCATGAATTATGCTTGGCTTGGACTGGCGGCCCAGGCGTTTCCCTAACACATATACAAACTCCATGATCCCCACAAGATTCCCAATTCATTTCACACCGCGGGCATCCATAAACAAAATATCACGATATCAACTCAAATAAGAAGTGCAATGTTGAAAGCTTGCCCCATGACAGCATGGATGGGCTAGAATCCAACTTACAACTTGCAAGCATAACAACTCAACATAAGAGACCGCAATGTCAAATTTTAAGAACAAGAAAAAGTAAAGTGTGCCTTCCGGTTTGTGAGAGCTTTACTGACCAATTTTCGCATAACACTGGCAAGAGTTTAATTTGAAGAGAAGATAAAAGCAAGTCAAATTTACTTGGAATAGCAAATTGCTAATAGGTATGTATGGTGGACACTTTGGCAAAACTTGGTTTTTTAGGAGTTGGATGCACGAGTAGAGCTCATACTCAGTACAAGGCGAGGGCTAGCAAAAGACTGGGAGCGACCAACTAAGAGAGCAATAATGGCCATAATCATGCAAAGCGACAAAGCGACATTAAAAGAAGCATAAGATGGCATCAAAAGTCAAAAACTAAATGATCATAGAGGCTATTGGCAACTTTGTAAGAGTCTAACATGTGTGAGCATGCGCCAAGTCCACCCAAATAAAGCATCAAGGAGAAAACCAAAATAATGCTTCCAAACAATAAAAACAACGCATGATTTTTTCAAAGGCTCATTAAGCAATCTCAGTTATTTGAGACAAGTCATGCTAAAGCAAAACCACTAAGCATACTATCAAAAAGACATCAAGCATGACATGAAAAGCCTAAGCCGCAGTCTACACAAGCTCCTTCTTGTACCACTTTTTGCACAAAGCTTTTTCTCTTTTCCAACACCATTTGAAAGACACCTCTTTTGATGAAAACCAATAAAGATCAGAGGCAAAAATTACACCTTGATGAAAAGATATGACAAGGTCTGAACACAAATCAAGGCGAAAACGAAAACCAAAAGCAGTAACAGAAAAAGAAGAACACTCGATTTTTGATAAGAGTGAAAACTAGAGCGTTCTTAGCAAATGAAAAGCAAGGCAACTTCTCCAAAAGAAATTTGTTGGGGTCCAACCATTTATTGCAGCAAACAAAACTAAGCTAACTAAGAAAACTAAAACAACTGACGCTCCAAGAAAAACACATAGTGCATGAAGCAATAAAAATATAGTGTCTTGAAAGGTGACCTGATTTTTTGCCGATGAAGAAGGGGTGCCTCGGGGCATCCCCAAGCTTTGACGCTTGTACTTCTTGGATATTTCTTGGGGTGATGCATGGGCATCCCCAAGCTTGAGCTTTTGTCCATTCTTCAACTCATCTCATCATTCTCCAATCCCTACTGACGAGGGTATGACCCCTCGGTCCTCGATATTTGCCTACTTGGTTCCTGCCAAGGAAGAAGCCCGCTCGACGGATACACGAAGCCCGCAAAGCCCAGCACTTCGACTTGGAGTAGAAGGCAAGAAATACTTGTAAACCCTAACTGGCTGCATATATAAAGCCACCAAGGGTGCCCCCTAGACGATCTAACTCTCATAGACGCCGGATTCGCATAGCCTACAACACAACCTCGCATAGGCTAGCCACGCCATCTCCTCCCACCTCTGCCAGATTGCATCTGCGCGCCATTGTAACAGCTCCACATATACCAGCAATACAAGATCAGACAAGCAGGATGTAGGTCTTTACCCTCCGGGGGGCCGAACCTGGGTAAATTCGTGTGCACCCCCTGTTTCTGTCTGAAGCCGTCGAATCCGCCAAGCGCCCACATGCTCTCCATGAATCGAAAGCCCCGAAACATGGGCATTGCCGAGTTAGAACCTTGTCACCTACACTTGAAAACTTCCTTCATACAAAACTAAACACAAATCTATTAGCAATATTAGTGTAGCATAACATATAATCAACCTCTTTTGCTTCAGGTTTCAACCTAAAACCACCACATATATAGCAAATACTACTGTAGCAACTTCCCCAAAACTTCCGTGATCAAAAGAACTCAAAAGAAAGCGATAAAGCGGCAAACACAAATATTGGCAGAAATCTGTCAAAACAAAACAGCTGACAAAGGTTGAATTTTTGAGGGGTTTTCTGTTGCTCAAATCAAAAAGTGTTCAACTAACGAAAGTTTGGATATAACCTGGGCATATGCACAAGAAATCGCAGGTCCAAAAGATATATAGAGAATTTATACGAATTTTTACGGTGCAGCACCGAAAACAGTTTCAGGACAGCAACATCCCCAAATCTTTACCTCACTCGAATTAGAGGCTTCTCTTGGCACAACAATAAAATAAAAAGGATAAGGAGTGGTCATTACAGTAGTAATGACTTCCAAGACTCAAATAAAAGAAAAAGTACTGAAAATAAAACATTGGGTTATCTCCCAAGAGTGCTTTTCTTTAACGCCTTTGAGCTAGGCGCAGAAAATTGCGAATCAAGTAACAAAAAGTGATGAAGCATCAATTACCTCAGTAGGCTCTTTGGAGGTTCCCGAAGATGATTCAACCTACAAGTCACCCTTAGTGGAACTAAGAGTTTTACCAATTTTAAGAATATGTTAAGGTTTAAGCGCAGAAACCTTGGGAACATACATAAATTTTTGCTCTTTTTCGACAAACACTTTCTCTTTCTTAAATTTAAGAGAAGAGAAGATTAAGCTAAGAGTTTCCATAGACTCCTCTAGTTTACCAATCCTTAAGTTTTGATTGTCAAGAGTAGTGCTAGCCTCTAAAACGGTAATTCTCTTACCAATGTTTTCTATTAATTCACTAACGCGGCTAGCATTTTCTAGGATACTTGGCAAACTTTTCTCTAAAGAGCTGAGCTTTTCTACCACCTCCTCCAAGGTGGTCTCGGTTTTAGCAACATTAATAGGTGGTATCCCCACTAAACTTTCAATTATAGTGCATGCTTCTCCAGCGGCAGTACCCAGAAAATTACCTCCTGTAAGGGTATCGAGAACATACCTATTCCAACTAGATATACCAACATAAAAATTTCTAAGGAGGATCGTGGTAGAGTGCTTTTTTATACACCTATGATGGGCATTGTTAATACGGTACCAAGCATCTTTTAAACTTTCTCCTCCTTGTTGCTTAAAACTACGAACTTCTACTTCAGGATTACTCATTTTAGCAAAACTAAAAGCAAACAAATAAAAACAGCTACCAACGATTCTAATTTTTTTTTGGGGTTTTAATATAAAACGATGCAAGTAAAAATAAAGTAAAGAAAAACTTAAAACAAAGTAAAGGATGTGTGTGCGAAAAACTCCCCTTGCAGAGGTCTTCCACTTCTTCCCCGGCAACGACGCCAGAAAACTTGATGGGGGCACGGTGATGATGGAGCCAGGAAACTTGTTGGCGTGTAGTAAATGACCGGCCAGTTGGAAAACCCCAAGAGAAGGTTTTGATGAATATAGCAGCAAGTTTTCCCTCAGTTAAGAACCAAGGTATATCGATCAGGAGAAGAGCAGACAATACGACTGAAGGTGATGCTTGCTAACTTGCGACAGCTTCGGACAATTTATAGGGCGCCTCGTCCAAGCTCTGCTTCCTAGCTGCAACGCGGAACCTGCACACAACACAACCAAATACTTTGTTCCCAACTTGCGATGAGGTTGTCAATCTCACCGGTTTGCTTGAAACAAAGGGTATGAGTGTATCGAGTGGAAAACAGTAGAAGTATGCGAGTAAAGTAAATAGTGCGAGTAAAGTAAACAGGTGATAGCAATATGATGGAAATAGGACCGGGGTCCATAGTTCACTAGTGGTGTCTCTCCATAAGATAAATAACACATGCTGGGTAAACAAATTACAGTTGGGCAATTGATAGAATAAAGATAAACGTGATATGTCAAGAAGATCACTATGCGATTTACTCTGGGCATTACAACAAAATACATAGACCGCCATCCAACTGCATCTATGACTAATAATCCACTTGTGGCGAATCAATCCGAGAACTCCACAAGTATTAAGTTGTGAACAACAGATAATTGTATTAAGCAAAGTGTGTAATGTAAACAAAGCATATGCCCTCGAGCATATGAATGTTGTTTTCTCCCTAGTAGCAACAACACATCTACAACCTTAGAGGTTTCTGTCACTCCCCCGGATTAAATAGAGGCATGAACCCACTATCGAGCATAAATACCCCCTCTTGGAGTCACTAGCAACTACTCGGCCAAGATAGCTACTAACAACGGAGAGCATGCAAGATCATAAACAACATAGAGATAACAAAAGATATATTTCAGTATAGCAACTCAATCTTAACACCAATATTCATCGGATCCCAACAAACCAAACATGTAGAATTACATAACGGTGATCTCAATCATGTAGGGCAGCTCATGAGATCTAAACATGAAGCACATGGTGGAGGAGACAACCATCTAGCTACTGCTATGGACCCATAGTCCAAGGTAGACTACTCACTCATCGCTCCGGAGGCAAGCATAGCGTTGAAGAAGACCTCCGGTGGCGATTCCCCTCTCCGGCAGGGTGCCGGGAAGAGCTTCTGGACCCTCCCGATCTTCGGGTCGACGGTGGCGGTGGATCGCGATGTGTTCTGGAAAATTGATCGGGTTCCTTAGGTTTTTTCCGTCGGGGGGTCTTTATAGGCGAAGGGGCATCGTCAGAAGTAGCCCGAGGGGCTCTCACACATAGGGGGCGCGGCCAGGGGCCTGGCTGCGCCGCCCTGGTGTGTGGGGCCCTCGTAGCCCCCCTCCAACTCCTCTTCGGATCTCTGGAAGCTTCCGAGAAAAATAAGACTTCAGGAACTTGTTTCGTCCAATTCCGAGAATATTTCCTGCATGCTTGTTTTTACACCATTTGTCTACTGTTTCGTTACACTTCGTGGCACTTTTATGCATTTTCCGGAACTAACCTACTAACAAGTCACCACAGTGCCAGTTCCCTGTTTTCTGCTGTTTTTGTGTTTCAGAAGTGCTACACAGGAAATATTCTCGGAATTGGACGAAACAAGTTCCTGAAGTCTTATTTTTCCCGGAAGCTTCCAGAGATCCGAAGAGGAGACGGAGTGGGGCCACGAGGTGCCCACACACCAGGGCGGCGCGGCCTGGCCCCTGGCCGCGCCCCCTATGTGTGAGGCCGCCTCGGTCCACTCCTGACGATGCCCCTTTGATACGTCCCAAACGTATCTATAATTTTTGATGCTCCATGCTTGTTTTTACACTATTTTCCTTATGTTCCGTTACACTTCATGGCATTTTTATGCGATTTCTGGAACTAACCTATTGACAAGATGCCACAGTGCCAGTTCCCTGTTTTCTGCTGTTTTTGTGTTTCAGAGTGATACACAGGAAATATTCTCGGAATTGGACGAAACAAGTTCCAGAAGTCTTATTTTTCCCGGGAGCATCCAGACATCCGAAAGAGAGCCGGAGAGGGGCCAGGGCCTGCCCTCACACTAGGGTGGCGCGGCCCAGGCCCTGGCCACGCCACCCATGTGTGAGGAGCCCCTGGCTGCCCTCTCGCGACGCCCCTTCGCCTATATAAAGCCTCGGGACGGAAAACCCTAGGGGATTCGGCAATTTTCTAGAAATAGTTCCGCAGCTCCGCCGCCGCCGTCGACGAATTTCGGGGGACAGAAGTCTCTGTTCCGGCACCCTGCCGGGACAGGGAAGTGCCCCCGGAGCCATCTCCATCGGTCTCCATCGCCGTCTCCGCCGTCTCCATCGACCTCACCGCCATCTCCATCAACCTTGCTGTCTCCTATGATGAGGAGGGAGTAGTTCATCCCCGGGGCTGAGGGCTCTACCGGTAGCTATGTGGTTCACCTCTCTCTCCCATGATGTGATCTTTATGTGATCGTGAGCTTTGTATCATGCTGAACAAGTACATGTTATTATTCAGATATTTTTTGTACTCTAGCAATGTTATTAAAGTAATCTATTCCTCCTGCTATGGTGTAACGGTGACAGTGCGTGCATCATGGTGGTACTTGGTTTAGGCTATGATTGTGATCTCTTGTGGATTATGAGAATAATTATTGCTATGATAGTTTGAGTGATCTATTCCTCCTTTCATGGTGTAATGTTGACAGTGTGTGCACCGTGTTAGTACTTGGTTTAAGTTGCAATGATTTCTATCTTGAATTGTGATCTGATTTGGATATCTCTATGAGTGGTGTTTGTCAAGTACTTGATGAACTTTAAGGGGTGCTTCTGTAGGCACTACACAATGATTAGTGTTATTCAATAGGAGAGTAATTCAGAGTGCCTTAGCAAAGAGAAGTTATTTGTTCAGTCATGTTATATTGTTGGGAGTGTGTCCACTAGTGAAAGTATGATCCCTAGGCCTTGTTTTCAAGCATTGCACACCGTTTACTTGCTATTTTGTTACTTGTTTGCTCGCAGCGATATTTATTTCATACCACAGTTACTACTTATAATCATCACTACCGCTTGTATTTCACTATCTCTTCGCCGAACTAGTGCACCTATACATCTGACAAGTGTATTGGGTGTGTTGGGGACACAAGAGACTTTCTGCATCGTAATTGCAGGGTTGCTTGAGAGGGATAGCTTTGACCTCTAACCTCCCTGAGTTCGATAAACCTTGGGTGATCCACTTAAGGGAAACTTGCTGCTGTTCTACAAACCTCTGCACTTGGAGGCCCAACAAGTGTCTACAAGAATAGAAGTGCGTAGACATCAAGCTCTTTTCTGGCGCCGTTGCCAGGGAGGTAAGGTAAAAGGTACTCGCATCCTCCTGTGTGAGTACTCAGAGTTATTTCCTTTAGATTCTGCAATTACATCTTTTTGTTTCTTGTTTTTATTTTCACTAGTTAGGCTTAATGGAAAATAAAGAGTTCTTTAGTCTTTTTCCTGATTTTAGATTTGAAGAGAAAATTGAAAATCCTTTGGAGCTTATTTCGCATAGCAATGTTATTAGTACAAATGCTTTGAATACTGTTAATGCTAATGCTATAGAAAAGTCTAAGCTTGGGGAAGCTGGTTTTGTTGAGTATGATATTTTTAGTCCCCCAGCTTTAGTGGAGAAGGTTTGTTCTGATAATATTTTATCTCCCATATGTGATGTTTCTAGTGATGCTTGTGCTCCCCATCCTTTTAAAATACCTACGAAGATTGTTCAACGTATTAGGGATAACTGCTATTTAGGAGATGGAACTGTCCATCCTGGTGATCATCTGCTCTTTATACATGAATTATGCGAGTTGTTCCAGTGTGCAGGTATTTCGATGAACCAAGTTAAGAAGAAGCTATTTTCTTTATCACTGAAAGGCAGAGCCGAGGAATGGTATCGGCTGCTTGAAGATGGTCCATCTATTGCATGGGAGGAAATTGTGCCTCTATTTTATTCTAAATTCTATCCTCCAAGTGAGATTCATAAAGATCGTAATCAGATATATAATTTTTGGCCTCATGAGGGAGAAAGCATTGCCCAAGCATGGGGAAGATTGAAGTTACTAATGCATAAATGTCCTATTCATGATCTTCCCCGTAATATTGTTATTAATAATTTTTATGCAAGGCTTTCAGGATATTATAAGGATTATCTAGATGCATGCTTTGATGGGTCTTTCACAAGCAAGGATGTCGACACCAAGTGGGGTCTGCTTGAGACAATTCAAAACAATATTGAAGGTTGGGATAGCGATAAAGGTAAAGGATCAGGTATGAATTACGAGTTTGATTGCATTAAGTCTTTCGCTGAAACTGCTAATTTTCAAGAGCTTAGTGCTAAATATGGTCTTGATCCTCAAATTATGGTTGATTGCTTTAAAGCCTTTGCTTCCCATATGAATGTTCCTAAAGGAAATGGGGACGTGTATCATGAACCTTTTAAGGACACTTGCATAGAAAGTGATATTGTTGTTGATGATTGCAATAAACATGCTCAAACTTCTAAAAGTACTATTTCTTATAAGCATGTTAATTTTTGTGGAGTACATAGACCTTGTGAACAGAGTTACAACAAGGAAGATTATTGCATCACCCACGCAAATGAAGAAACCAGTATATGGTACAAGGATATAGGTGAGATCGGTAAAAAGGTTTGTGAGCTTTATCCTTTTCTTTGTAAACATTGCGATGACATAGGTCATTTTAATTTCCAATGCTCAAGCCCTAATAGTTACTCTTCTAGTACCTTAAGTTTGTATTGTGATGACAAGATTACTGCCAATCAGCATGATGAGCTCACTTTGTTCTTGGCGTGTGACGAGATATCTAGAAAGATTGCTTTGATAGATATGAATGATGTTGATATTAATAGCACCCTTCGTGGTTGTCGTCTCTATTGTGCTAAAGATTGCCTTGCAAATACTTACATTCAAAATCTTATAAAACTTGATATTTTGCCAAGCTATGACAGGACTGATAGATGTTTTTATCTTATTAATAGAGAGGAGGAATCCTCCAAAGTTTCTTCTGTTGTTTCTGTCAGCAAACCAGATTATGTGGAGAAGATGCCTTTCCCACCTAAAGAATATGTGGAGAAGATGCCCTTCAAGTCTCTCCCTCCTAAAGGAGAGAGTAAGAAGAGTAAGAAGAAGAAGAAGAAGAAGAAGAAGAGGAGTAAGAGGCGAGAGGACATGGTATCTTCCCTTAAGCTTTATGATCCTGCTATAGATTATGATAATTCTGATTGGGATGATGTTCCTATGCCTATTACCTATGTTAGTGATCATGATTGGGAAAAGCACTCTACTTTTGATATTGAAAATCTTTTTGGTACCAATTCTAAGGTTAATAATTGTTGTACCATTAGTGCTATCCATGTTCCTTCTTATGATGATATGTTTGATGAGTATGCTTTGCGAAATAGTTGTTCTCTAGCTTGTGATGATTCTAAACCTCTAGTTTATGATGGTTATGATGATGAGTATAATATTTTCAGTTCACCTACTTTTGAGGAGAAAAATAGTTATGATTATAATATGCCTCCTGTTTTTGATGATTATGGTGATGAGAATAATTATTCTATTGAATCTACTCCTACTACTATTGTTCATGTGGGGAGTATTAATGCTTTTATGCATGTGGCTCATGATAGGGATGCTTTATGTGATAGTTATATTGTTAGTTCTATTCATGATGCTACTGAAAGTTATTATGAGAGAGGGAAACATGGTTTGATGGATCTCAACAATATTGAGTTTCCCCTCTTTATGTTGCAATTCTTGAAGTTGTACTTGTTTTGCCTTCCTATGCTTTTTGCTTTGCGCTTTTATGACTTGTCTCTTTACAAGACTATTTTTCATAGGAAGTGGTTTAGATTTAAATGTGTTCCATACTTGCTTTTTGATGCTCTCTTTTGCTTTAAGTTCCTATATGGCGCCTTTGCCTCAAGCTCTTATATGGCGCCCACATGAGCATCTTTGCAAATTACTGCGCCTAGCTCAAAGGCGTTAAAGAAAAGCACTCTTGGCAGATAACCCATTGTTTATTTTTAGTAATTTTTATTTTATTTGAGTCTTGGAAGTCATTACTACTGTAATGACCTCTCCTTATCCTTTTTATTTCGTTTTTGTGCCAAGAGAAGCCTCTAATTGAGCGAGGTAAAGATTTGGGGATGTTGCTGTCCTGAAACTGTTTTCGGTGCTGCACCGTAAACATTCGTGAAAATTCTCTGTTTATCTTTTGGACCTGCGATTTCTTGTGCATATGCCCCAGGTTATATCCAAACTTTCGTTAGTTGAACACTTTTTGATTTGAGCAACATAAAATCCCTCAAAAATTCGACCTTTGTCAGCTGTTCTATTTTGACAGATTTCTGCCAATATTTGTGTTTGCCGCTTTATCGCTTTCTTTTTGAGTTCTTTTGATTATGGAACTTTTGGGGAAGTTGCTACAGTAGTATATACTTAATATGTGGTGGTTTTGTGTTGAAATCTGAACTGAAAAGGGTTGATTCATTACTATGCTTACACTAATGTTGCTAATAGAATTGTGTTTAGTTTTGTATGAAGGAAGTTTTCAAGTGTAGGGATTGGAGAATGATGAGATGAGTTGAAGAATAGACAAAAGCTCAAGCTTGGGGATGCCCAGCACCCCAAGAAATATCCAATAAGTACAAGCGTCAAAGCTTGGGGATGCCCCCGAGGCACCCCTTCTTCATCGGCAAAAATCAGGTCACCTTTCAAAACACTATATTTTTATTGCTTCATGCACTATGTGTTTTTCTTGGAGCGTCAGTTGTTTTAGTTTTCTTAGTTAGTTTTGTTTTGTTTGCTGCAATAAATGGTTAGATCACATCATGTTTCTTTTGGAGGAGATGAACTCGTTTTTCATTTGCCAAGAACACTCCGTTTTTCACTCTTATCGTTTCAATGAGTGTTCTCTTTTTCTGCTACTGCTTTTGGTTTTCGTTTTCGCCTTGATTTGCGTTCAGATCTTCTTATATTTATTTATCAAGGTGTATTTTTGCCTCTGGACCATATTGGTTTTCCTCAAAAGAGTTGGATTAAAAAAGTTCGAATGGTGTTGGAAAAGAGAAAAAGCTTTATGCAAAAAAGTGGTACAAGAAGGAGCTTGTGTAGACTGCGGCTTAGGCTTTTTCATGTCATTCTTGATGTCTTTTTGATAGTATGCTTAGTGGTTTTGCTGTAGCATGACTTGTCTCAAATAACTGAGATTGCTTAATGAGCCTTTGAAAAAATCATGCGTTGTTTTTATTGTATGGAAGCATTATTTTGGTTTTCTCCTTGATGCTTTATTTGGGTCGACTTGGCGCATGCTCACACATGTTAGACTCTTACAAAGTCGCCAATAGCCTCTATGATCATTTAGTTTTTGACTTTTGATACCATATTATGCTTCTTTTAATGTCGCTTTGTCGCTCTGCATGATTATGGCCATTATTGCTCTCTTAGTTGGTCGCTCCCAGTCTTTTGCTAGCCCTCATTTTGTACTGAGTATGAGCTCTACTCGTGCATCCAACTCCCAAAAACCAAGTTTGCCATTGTGTCCACTATAAACTCCTATGCATGGTATTTGTAAGCCATTCCAAGTAAATTTTCATGTGCTACCTTTCAAAAAAACCTTCAAAACACTTCTCGTTTTGTGACACTGTTTTCAGCTCATGGGGACGTAGTGGTCGGATTTGCTATCTTCCATATTGCTTATTCCAAAAAGAAAAAAAAAGAAAGAAAAAAGGCACTCCTCCATGGAATGTGAATGTTGGTGGGCACCTGATGGAATCGGTTAGCCATGGTTTGAGAAAGGAAAAAAGGTGGGGAGGAGTGCCAAGTTTATAAAAAGAGCACAAAAGTGCCAATCTCTCTCTCAAAAACTTGCTTCATTTTTGTATGGAAGATAGTAAGAACCCCATTGCCAGTCGTTGACAAAGACAACCACCTCTCAAAACCAATTTTTATCTCTCTGTTTTACAAATGAAAAGCTCTAGCACATGTTTAATCACTGCTTCCCTCTGCGAAGGGCCTTTCTTTTACTTTTATGTTGAGTCACCACCTTCTATCTTTATGCACCATTAAGAGAGCATAGTTGTCATTCTGAGTATAATGTGCATTGTCCCAAAGTTTTCATTGATTGATTCATATTGTTGGTTTCACTTGTTCTCAAATTATTTGTATCTAGTCGCCCTCTTAAACTTGAAGGTGTCCTATGCATTTATGTTTTTCTCTCCATGAAGGACAAGCTGAAAACCATTTGTATGTTTTTCCTTATGATTTGAACACACGTTTGACTTTCATTGTTTCATTATCATGATCTTTTGTTTGTGTTCATTTTCATGTTACAACATGGTTGCTAAGTTCTTATTGTCAAGATTATATCTTTCATGCCCATGTTTTAAGTTCTTATGATCCCAGCTCACAATGCTTACATATATGATCAAGATTGTGATGGTGCATGTCATCTCAAAAATTATTTCTTTTGTTATCACTTACCTACTCGAGGACGAGCAGGAGTTAAGCTTGGGAATGCTGATACGTCCCAAATGTATCTATAATTTTTGATGCTCCATGCTTATTTTTACACTATTTTCCTTATGTTTCGTTACACTTCATGGCATTTTTATGCGATTTCCGGAACTAACCTATTGACAAGATGCCATAGTGTCAGTTCCCTATTTTCTGCTGTTTTTGTGTTTCAGAGTGATACACGGGAAATATTCTCGAAATTGGACGAAACAAGTTCCAGAAGTCTTATTTTTCCCGGGAGCATCCAGACATCCGAAAGAGAGCCGGAGAGGGGCCAGGGCCTGCCCTCACACTAGGGTGGCGCGGCCCAGGCCCTGGCCGCGCCACCCATGTGTGAGGAGCCCCTGGCTGCCCTCTCGCGACGCCCCTTCGCCTATATAAAGCCTCGGGACGGAAAACCCTAGGGGATTCGGCAATTTTCCTAGAAACAGTTCCGCAGCTCCGCCGCCGCCATCGACGAATTTCGGGGGACAGAAGTCTCTGTTCCGGCACCCTGCCGGGACGGGGAAGTGCCCCCGGAGCCATCTCCATCGGTCTCCATCGCCGTCTCCGCCGTCTCCATCGACCTCACCGCCATCTCCATCAACCTTGCTGTCTCCTATGATGAGGAGGGAGTAGTTCATCCCCGGGGCTGAGGGCTCTACCGGTAGCTATGTGGTTCACCTCTCTCTCCCATGATGTGATCTTTATGTGATCGTGAGCTTTGTATCATGTTGAACAAGTACATGTTATTATTCAGATATTTTGTGTACTCTAGCAATGTTATTAAAGTAATCTATTCCTCCTGCTATGGTGTAACGGTGACAGTGCGTGCATCATGGTGGTACTTGGTTTAGGCTATGATTGTGATCTCTTGTGGATTATGAGAATAATTATTGCTATGATAGTTTGAGTGATCTATTCCTCCTTTCATGGTGTAATGTTGACAGTGTGTGCACCGTGTTAGTACTTGGTTTTAGTTGCAATGATTTCTATCTTGAATTGTGATCTGATTTGGATATCTCTATGAGTGGTGTTTGTCAAGTACTTGATGAACTTTAAGGGGTGCTTCTGTAGGCACTACACAATGATTAGTGTTATTCAATAGGAGAGTAATTCAGAGTGCCTTAGCAAAGAGAAGTTATTTGTTCAGTCATGTTATATTGTTGGGAGTGTGTCCACTAGTGAAAGTATGATCCATAGGCCTTGTTTTCAAGCATTGCACACCGTTTACTTGCTATTTTGTTACTTGTTTGCTCACAGCGATATTTATTTCATACCACAGTTACTACTTATAATCATCACTACCGCTTGTATTTCACTATCTCTTCGCCGAACTAGTGCACCTATACATCTGACAAGTGTATTGGGTGTGTTGGGGACACAAGAGACTTTCTGCATCGTAATTGCAGAGTTGCTTGAGAGGGATAGCTTTGACCTCTAACCTCCCTGAGTTCGATAAACCTTGGGTGATCCACTTAAGGGAAACTTGCTGCTGTTCTACAAACCTCTGCACTTGGAGGCCCAACAAGTGTCTACAAGAATAGAAGTGCGTAGACATCAAGCTCTTTTTTGGCGCCGTTGCCGGGGAGGTAAGGTAAAAGGTACTCGCATCCTCCTGTGTGAGTACTCAGAGTTATTTCCTTTAGATTCTGCAATTACATCTTTTTGTTTCTTGTTTTTATTTTCACTAGTTAGGCTTAATGGAAAATAAAGAGTTCTTTAGTCTTTTTCCTGATTTTAGATTTGAAGAGAAAATTGAAAATCCTTTGGAGCTTATTTCGCATAGCAATGTTATTAGTACGAATGCTTTGAATACTGTTAATGCTAATGCTATAGAAAAGTCTAAGCTTGGGGAAGCTGGTTTTGTTGAGTATGATATTTTTAGTCCCCCAGCTTTAGTGGAGAAGGTTTGTTCTGATAATATTTTATCTCCCATATGTGATGTTTCTAGTGATGCTTGTGCTCCCCATCCTTTTAAAATACCTACAAAGATTGTTCAACGTATTAGGGATAACTGCTATTTAGGAGATGGAACTGTCCATCCTGGTGATCATCTGCTCTTTATACATGAATTATGCGAGTTGTTCCAGTGTGCAGGTATTTCGATGAACCAAGTTAAGAAGAAGCTATTTTCTTTATCACTGAAAGGCAGAGCCGAGGAATGGTATCGGCTGCTTGAAGATGGTCCATCTATTGCATGGGAGGAAATTGTGCCTCTATTTTATTCTAAATTCTATCCTCCAGGTGAGATTCATAAAGATCGTAATCAGATATATAATTTTTGGCCTCATGAGGGAGAAAGCATTGCCAAGCGTGGGGAAGATTGAAGTTACTAATGCATAAATGTCCTATTCATGATCTTCCCCATAATATTGTTATTAATAATTTTTATGCAAGGCTTTCAGGATATTATAAGGATTATCTAGATGCATGCTTTGATGGGTCTTTCACAAGCAAGGATGTCGACACCAAGTGGGGTCTGCTTGAGACAATTCAAAACAATATTGAAGGTTGGGATAGCGATAAAGGTAAAGGATCAGGTATGAATTACGAGTTTGATTGCATTAAGTCTTTCGCTGAAACTGCTAATTTTCAAGAGCTTAGTGCTAAATATGGTCTTGATCCTCAAATTATGGTTGATTGCTTTAAAGCCTTTGCTTCCCATATGAATGTTCCTAAAGGAAATGGGGACGTGTATCATGAACCTTTTAAGGACACTTGCATAGAAAGTGATATTGTTGTTGATGATTGCAATAAACATGCTCAAACTTCTAAAAGTACTATTTCTTATAAGCATGTTAATTTTTGTGGAGTACATAGACCTTGTGAACAGAGTTACAACATGGAAGATTATTGCATCACCCACGCAAATGAAGAAACCAGTATGTGGTACAAGGATATAGGTGAGATCGGTAAAAAGGTTTGTGAGCTTTATCCTTTTCTTTGTAAACATTGCGATGACATAGGTCATTTTAATTTCCAATGCTCAAGCCCTAATAGTTACTCTTCTAGTACCTTAAGTTTGTATTGTGATGACAAGATTACTCCCAATCAGCATGATGAGCTCACTTTGTTCTTGGCGTGTGACGAGATATCTAGAAAGATTGCTTTGATAGATATGAATGATGTTGATATTAATAGCACCCTTCGTGGTTGTCGTCTCTATTGTGCTAAAGATTGCCTTGCAAATACTTACATTCAAAATCTTATAAAACTTGATATTTTGCCAAGCTATGACAGGACTGATAGATGTTTTTATCTTATTAATAGAGAGGAGGAATCCTCCAAAGTTTCTTCTGTTGTTTCTGTCAGCAAACCAGATTATGTGGAGAAGATGCCTTTCCCACCTAAAGAATATGTGGAGAAGATGCCCTTCAAGTCTCTCCCTCCTAAAGGAGGGAGTAAGAAGAGTAAGAAGAAGAAGAAGAAGAAGAAGAAGAAGAGGAGTAAGAGGCGAGAGGACATGGTATCTTCCCTTAAGCTTTATGATCCTGCTATAGATTATGATAATTCTGATTGGGATGATGTTCCTATGCCTATTACCTATGTTAGTGATCATGATTGGGAAAAGCACTCTACTTTTGATATTGAAAATCTTTTTGGTACCAATTCTAAGGTTAATAATTGTTGTACCATTAGTGCTATCCATGTTCCTTCTTATGATGATATGTTTGATGAGTATGCTTTGCGAAATAGTTGTTCTCTAGCTTGTGATGATTCTAAACCTCTAGTTTATGATGGTTATGATGATGAGTATAATATTTTCAGTTCACCTACTTTTGAGGAGAAAAATAGTTATGATTATAATATGCCTCCTATTTTTGATGATTATGGTGATGAGAATAATTATTCTATTGAATCTACTCCTACTACTATTGTTCATGTGGGGAGTATTAATGCTTTTATGCATGTGTGTAACGACCCAAGATTTTATCAAATTTTGGGGGAAAATTTTGGTTTTTATTTTGCTTGTGTTGATTGAAAATTCACAGGGATTTAAAACTTTTTGAGTTTATTTGAAAGCTTTGTTTGAAAACTATTTAAAATCCTCTATTTATTTCTTGAAGAACTTCTTTGAGAAAAATCAAGTTTCAAAATACTACTTTGTGTTTATTCAAACCTATGCAAGCTATCTTGCAAAGGGATATTTACAAAATGGTTTATAAAGCTTTCTATGCCAAAGGAATGTTTTACAAATATATTTCAAAAACTATTTTTATAGAGTTTGTTCTCTGATTTTAAAAGAATTACTTTAAAATCCTATTTCTACTTTGGTTTATGCAAATAAACCCTTTGTCTGAATTATAGAGTTTTTATTTGGAAATTAGTTTTATTCATGAAAACATGTTTCTTACTGTCCCACTTTGATACCTTGAATCTTAGAAAAATTTACAAAGTTGTTTGAATCTGTTTGGAGCCAGAATGCAAAAGTTAATAAAGAAATATGAAAACAGAAAAGAGAAAAGAAGGAAACTAAATAAAAATGAAATTGGACCCCGGGGAGATGATTCGGCCCAGTACCCGAAATGGCCCGCGGCCCAGCTAGTCAATCCCGAACTGGTACCCATTTTTCTCCCTTACCTCGCTGACAGGTGGACCCACCTTGTCAGGTTCTTCTTCCCCGGTAATCACTCCCTCTCTCTCACTGGAAACGGCCGGAGTAACGCCCCCTCTTAATCCCGATTAATGCCTGCCATTTCAATCCCTCGCCTGTGCCTATAAATAGCCCTGGGCATCCTCTCTCTCTCCCCTTTTGTTTCTCCGCTCGAGCCACAGCAAGGACGGCGAAATCCCTCGCCGGAGCCCCGCATACCTGCAAGTATTTCCGGTTGAATTCGGCGCCGCCAGTAAGCCCCAGCCCTCCCTCTCTCTTCTAGATCCCTCACCTCGCCCAGGCGCCCCTCCCTGACTTGTTCCCCTCGTCCATTCTGCAGGAGATCGAGGAGAACATCAATGGCCGAAGCCCACCGCCGCCCATAGCCGCTCCAGCCACCTCCCCCTCCCTCTTCTGGAAGCAATCGAGTGCGCCGTCACCACCATCGAGATCCCTGTGCCCTCCTGTACCTCGTCCTACCGTCGCTGTCAATCTGGAAGCCGTCTGAACCCGCCGGAGTTTGAACCAGAGCCGCCTCGCCGGTGAACTTCGCCGGAACCCTAGCTTGAGCTGGTGAGCACCCCTCTCTTTTATTCATGGCCGTTCGATTGAGATCCAGTGGATTGGAAAGATCCACTTAAACCGAATCGGTACAGATCAATTTAGGCCCTTAGATCTTCTTTTGATCCTGTGGTTCACAGAGCCAATCCAGCTGAAGGGGTATCAACCAACCAGAATCAGCCACATGTCACCTTCCAGTTAAAACAAAAATCAAATAGGAGTATGAAACCTGATTTGATCCAAATCTTTGAAAAATCATAACTTTTGATCTGTAACTCGAAAAATAACAAATAATATCTCGTTAGAATCCTTGAGACTTCTAGAATCCAGCAGTACCATAAAATATTATATTTTATGGGTTCCATTTGAAACTAATTTCAAATTGGAATCAAACCTTCTGTTAACCTAATTAATTCATATCTTTTGTTCTAGATGTCCAAAAATTACAAATTTGTAGTCTCTGGAATGCTCTCAACTTGTAGAACATCATAGGATCAAGAAAATCCAAATTTGATACGTGCACACGCTTTGTGCATTCAAATTTGTCCAAATCACCATTTTGGTGATAATTCAAATTCTATAACTTATTTTAGAGTGAATCCAATTGCAGTGACTTTGTATTACTGCAAGCTATCCAGTAGCATCACTCCCATAATTTCTTGAACCATATCACAATTATTCAAATTCTAATATGAGAATTTGAGTATTCCTATATAGATTAATTCTATTTCCATTTCAATCAATGATCCCTTCTACTTTAGAAAACCCTATGATCATACCTAGCTATCAAATATCATCTTGAGATCACTTTGATCCAATATCATGTCCATCTAGGTACATCATATCTAGTTCACGCATATTCAAATTTCAATTGTGTCATTTGAGTAAAGTGTGATACATCTTAATCATAGAATTCTATTTTGCTATTGTGGTACTGATTCAATTCTACTACCATAGCTCATGATCATACCTATCCATCACCATCATACTAAATAACATCCAATCTTATTCGACCCCAAGCCTATGTGTAACATGTACTATTTTGAGTAAGTGTTATCACACTTTATTCAGTAGTGTTATGCTGCATTATTCAATACTTTTGTGAATCTATTCACATAAGTCATTCCTAAACCATATCCTTTACCTATAGCCATTTATTTATGTCTACTCAATCTTAGCCTTGCATTGAACTATTCAATTTGCATTTGAGTTAATTGAGTACTTCAATGTTATATGAATCCTAGCCTAAGCCTAAGTGTAATATATACTATTTAAGAATAATTGTTGTTACACTTATTCAATAGTATTGCTATTGCACTACTTTGCCTCGTATGTGATTTACCCACATGAGATATTCCAAGATTCAATATGCTTTGATAAAGCATAAAGATCTCACTCATCATATTTTGTCTGATTCATATATGTGCTCAAATTGCAATTGTGCTACTTGAGTAGAATATGAATTCATCTCAAACTTAGGTTCTATTAATGTGGAGTTGTTATAACCCGTACCATAGTATGTGTTATACACCATGTTGATCAATGAACCATTTGAGCTATGTCCTCCCATATCAATCTTTTTCCAATCACTTGACCATCCCAATCCAATGCCTACTTAATCTTGTCTCTATGTATTGAACTATTCAACTTGCAAATGTGCTACTTGAGTAGTTCAAGCATTATTAAAACCTAGCCTAGTTCCTAAGTGCAATAGATACTATTTAAGAGTAATTGTTGTCACCTTTACTCAATAGTATTGTAATTGCACGAACTGACTCTTGTGTAATTTATTACACATGAGCTATTCCTAAAACTCTTATATGCTTTGATAAAGCATAAAGACTTTATCACTTACATCTTGCCTAGCCCAATTCTCTCTCAAATCATATTGATCCTCCCCAACTAAGCTCTCAAATTCATATCTCACAATCATCATCCTTTACCATATCTTTCTTATCATAACATCTCAATAAATCTAAACTATTAAACAAACACCTTTCAATTGTTTGATTTGTTTGATTGTGTTTGTATGGATTGTTTATGGTATGCTATTTCTGTGCTATAGTTTGTGCGAAGAGCTACGAGCTTAGCTGAGAGAAGCGAAACGTCGTGATCTTCAAAAAGGCAAGTGACACACATATCCCTTACCTATTTTACTTATGCATTAGTATATTCACCTCTTGTAGTATGCATGATAGGTGTTTTACTCAACTGTTTTATCAAATGCTTAGATCCTAGTAGTGTGTAGCTATCCCTCAAACCCCACCTGTTAGGATGCTAAATACTTTGAAAATATTGATGCCATGCTAAGACCACTTGAAAAGTGTTTTGTGAACAAATTAAGAACTTCAACTAAAATGAAACACCTGGGTGGATTGGTTTGATTATGGAGGTGATGTTGAGTGGCGACCTGGGGCTACACTTTGTGTAGTTGCTGCCTGGGCGTACACTTGTGGTTGGCCACCCAGGAACAAAGAGATGGCTATGTATTCCATGCTTAGTGTACTTCCAGTGCAGCCTTATGACATTATGGGCTCTGTCTTGACTGATTAGAATGTGGGAGTGCAACTTGTCGGCAAGAAGTGGTGGTAGTCAAATTATAGGTTGGGAGCGGTGCTTACCAAGTTAGTTGTCCTCTCCTTCTAAAAGGTCTCGTTTCATTTTATGTATGGGCATAAAATGAATCGTAAGGTGAAAGTGCACAACCCTTGCAAGGTGTTTAAACTAATCGATTAGCCGTGTCCTCGGTTATGGACAGTTGAGTCTCTAGACATGGAATGTACGGAATAATCTCATCACCGATTCTGAATTATTAAAATTTGTCTAGAAACCCCTAGGTAGGAACTAAGGACCATACACTCCGAGGGGTGGTGGTGCCTGAGGTTCCAAACTTTGTTGAGTTGCGCCCAGAACTACATACCGGCCAGTATGTAGTGTATGGGGGTTGTCTTGACCCTTGAAAAATAAAATTTGTTGGAAGAAAGTATTAAAATGGATTATAGGACAAATTTGGCTTTGTGCAAATCAGCCTTTGAGATCCACCAGCCAGATATCATGTAGCATAGTCTTACCACAAAATGCCACCAAATATGTGTCATTTGCCAGTACATCATTGTACTGACCCCTTTGGGGCTGCATATTCAAACCTGCAGGTTTTATTTTGAGTAAGGAACCAGGAGTAGGATCTCGAGCTTACATTTCAACACGTCTGCCTGTGGCACTTGATGAAGATGGAAGCTCACTGCAACTATGCTTTATGTTGTGTACTCGTAAGGTTGAATACCTATGTAACTGGATTTACGTTGTAATATTGATGCTATTGCAATGATTTCTCATTTTGTACTATGGTGCTATCTACTGATCCAGGGAATGGCACAGATACATAGGAGTTCTGCCTTTAGCAAAAGGCGGGGCGTTACAAATGGTATCAGAGCATAGTGTTGCCTGTAGGATCGAGACCCTAGGTTTGGAATAGAAATAGGAAGACCCTAGGATAAAAATCTCTATCTCATCTTACTTCTATTTAAATTTTCAAAGAATGTTTTGCATCTTGAAACTTCTTGTAATTCTCCCCTACTTCATTTTTAAATGATTTCCCTAGATGACCCAACTCTGGAAACCATCAACAAAGGATAGAAGATCACAATGTACCAGAAGTGTGAGACTGATACTCCATATATTTTTCTTGACTCAACATGAAGAACTACATTGAAGGCCAAACGAAGAACCTAGAGAAAGACTCAAGTGGAGACTTCATAATACTCAGCAAGACCTCAAAGAAGAAAAGGAAGACACTACTACCTTGAAGGCGACCATAAGTCAACTTCAAAGTAACATGGAACAGTTAGCATCTGAACTTAGTGTTCAAAGAGACCTCATCAAAACCAAGGACGAGCAAATTACCAATCTACTGAAGCAGCTGGACCAGAACAATGGATCTGCTTAGAAGAGTACCAAGAAGCCTTAGTTGGACCTCCATATAGGAAATTTTAATAAGCAACGACATGCAATAGACGTTTATGATCATACCGACTTGTGGGTGATCGTACCTTCCCGTTTGTTTGAAAACTAGTTTGCTTGATGTGATGAATGTTTGTTAGATATTGCTTGTAAGATAATTTGCTTTGATCTGTTTTGTTTTGGGTAAGATTTTCCTTCTTTAGATCCCTTCAATCTAAATTCTCATCTATGCTAAGACCTAAACTTGTCCCAAAACCCAAACCAAAGTTTTCTCAATGACAGAACAACCTCAATTACCCTCAATTGGAGATAAGGATACAGAGTACAACAACAAGAGGTAGTGTTTCATGTACAAGAGACTGGAACATTACGCAAGAGACTACACAAAGGATGATACCCCAAGACTCCAGTAAGCTAGGATAGCTGAAGGATACCACGCAAACAATAAGAAGACACCCCAAGGTGTAACTAATGTGGAGGTAATAATATTCAACCATCTCATGCAAGAAAGGTGGAAAGAACAAACAAAGCAATGGAAAGAGCAATGGAAAAGAGCAAACAGAGCAATGGAAAGAGCAAACAGAGCAATGGAAAGAGCAAACAGAGCAATGGAAAGGATTTTATTTCCTCTTAAATGGCAAGACCAAAGGACCTACAACTTAAGGATTTTTTACCATGAGCTTTGTTGAAAACCTCTAGCTAGGAACGATAGATTTTGTTATAAAAAAAAAATCAAATAGGATTTGGAAACTTGGTTCCAAATTCAACAAAACTTTTGTTTAAAAACTAGTGAGGTTGATCAAGAGTTAGAATGCGAGATGCACCAAACCAAATACGAGGTAATGATTGAGTGCGACATGGATTCGCGCCCATGACGACTACTCATATTGTTCGCTCTTGTATGAGGAATGATGAATCTAGAGAGACATACATATATGAGAGACAACGTCGTTAAACCTTAACCCTAGGAGGATAATATGTTACATCCCTTATACTGAGCCAGTGGCCAAAACGTAGGAATACGGTGAGAATTTGGTTTTTGAACGGCTACACGAATCAGAAACATTTTTCTCAGTGGACTTGAATACGAAGACTGTTCAGTTTCGGCTGCTGCCTGTTCGATTTACCTCCCCGACTCTTCGATTCGACTCCCTACGTGGCTTGTTCGACTACCTCCCTGAGCCTATAA
Organism: Dactylis glomerata; assembly: GCA_007115705.1. NCBI lineage: Eukaryota > Viridiplantae > Streptophyta > Magnoliopsida > Poales > Poaceae > Dactylis > Dactylis glomerata. Next base: position 1,241,287 of record QXEO01000452.1, read on the forward strand.
AAGAGAAGTCACTCCTCTCTAGAGAGTCACAACAGAGACAACTCCCCAAACCCATGGAACCATGTTCCTGCCCACGAGAGCTTCGTCAGATCCCTTTTCCCTGAGAAGGAGTTCATCTTCGAGATATGATCAAATCGTTCAGCGCCTTTCAACAACTATGAAGACGGTTGCTAAAGGAATTCTTAAGGACCATCTGGTACCTGTGGCAAGTAGCATGACTTGCTCCGGTAACTTGAATGAGTTCAACAATGCTGGTTATAAGGCGACCTTCCGTCCCTTAAAGGTGCAAGTACCTCTTACAGAGTCCACCTTGTTTACCCCTATGAAATGCATGAGAAGACTGCAAAGAGATGCCATCCTAATTCATTGGGATGTGTGGTCTCATCATGTTCGTGGGGCAAACATGCAGTACTTGGCACTGAGTCAAATTTTGGGGATTCTGCAATAAAAATCAGCTAAAAAGCAACAAGGAGTATGGTAATAGCCTGTATGCTGTCTTGGCCTTGGTAAGGACCGACCAAGAAAAGGCTAGATACACATTCTTGGAAGATGTGCAACAACCAGGAAGGTTACCAGAACAGAATGGTATCGTGGAAAATTGAAGATCAGAATGGTATAAGCAAACAACCATAAGATGAAGAACCTCTAAGGATGATGATAAGGAAGTTGAGATGATGAGAGGATACCCTCCAGCTTGGTCTTCTGAATGACCCAAAGAGGAGACAACTCAGCTTGGTCCTCTGATTGAACCAAAGAGTGACTCCTCAGTGTCCAAAGTAGTTCAACAACTACCCCGTTGGATAAAAAAAAACTCTACAATAGAGTATGGTTACCTCAAGCAACCCCATAAGGAAGGTTGGTGCCTGAAATTGTGAGAAGACACCCACCTATTGTAAATGAAGATGTGGACTACCTTGTTGATGACAACGCGATGGATGATATCTGCTTATCACCAGAATTGGATGGAACCCTTGGTATGCCCACTTTTGAACATAGCTGTGAATTTCTGAGAAGGGCAATTCAAGGAAAATGGCACAACAGTGAATGCAAGCTGGGAACAAAATGCAAGTGCCTAAGGAAACATCAAGATACCACCAAGAGGAATTTTCTTTTAAGGGTGGTAGCCACCCAGATACCTAAACCCAGATAACCTAATACCTACTTTCTTTCAAGCCTCTCCAATCTCGAGGACGAGATTTCTTTTAAGGGTGGTAGTCTGTAACGACCCAAGATTTTATCAAATTTTGGGGGAAAATTTTGGTTTTTATTTTGCTTGTGTTGATTGAAAATTCACAGGGATTTAAAACTTTTTGAGTTTATTTGAAAGCTTTGTTTGAAAACTATTTAAAATCCTCTATTTATTTCTTGAAGAACTTCTTTGAGAAAAATCAAGTTTCAAAATACTACTTTGTGTTTATTCAAACCTATGCAAGCTATCTTGCAAAGGGATATTTACAAAATGGTTTATAAAGCTTTCTATGCCAAAGGAATGTTTTACAAATATATTTCAAAAACTATTTTTATAGAGTTTGTTCTCTGATTTTAAAAGAATTACTTTAAAATCCTATTTCTACTTTGGTTTATGCAAATAAACCCTTTGTCTGAATTATAGAGTTTTTATTTGGAAATTAGTTTTATTCTTGAAAACATGTTTCTTACTGTCCCACTTTGATACCTTGAATCTTAGAAAAATTTACAAAGTTGTTTGAATCTGTTTGGAGCCAGAATGCAAAAGTTAATAAAGAAATATGAAAACAGAAAAGAGAAAAGAAGGAAACTAAATAAAAATGAAATTGGACCCCGGGGAGATGATTCGGCCCAGTACCCGAAACGGCCCGCGGCCCAGCTAGTCAATCCCGAACCGGTACCCATTTTTCTCCCTTACCTCGCTGACAGGTGGACCCACCTTGTCAGGTTCTTCTTCCCCGGTAATCACTCCCTCTCTCTCACTGGAAACGGCCGGAGTAACGCCCCCTCTTAATCCCGATTAATGCCTGCCATTTCAATCCCTCGCCTGTGCCTATAAATAGCCCTGGGCATCCTCTCTCTCTCCCCTTTTGTTTCTCCGCTCGAGCCACAGCAAGGACGGCGAAATCCCTCGCCGGAGCCCCGCATACCTGCAAGTATTTCCGGTTGAATTCGGCGCCGCCAGTAAGCCCCAGCCCTCCCTCTCTCTTCTAGATCCTTCACCTCGCCCAGGCGCCCCTCCCTGACTTGTTCCCCTCGTCCATTCTGCAGGAGATCGAGGAGAACATCAATGGCCGAAGCCCACCGCCGCCCATAGCCGCTCCAGCCACCTCCCCCTCCCTCTTCTGGAAGCAATCGAGTGCGCCGTCACCACCATCGAGATCCCTGTGCCCTCCTGTACCTCGTCCTACCGTCGCTGTCAATCTGGAAGCCGTCTAAACCCGCCGGAGTTTGAACCAGAGCCGCCTCGCCGGTGAACTTCGCCGGAACCCTAGCTCGAGCTGGTGAGCACCCCTCTCTTTTATTCGTGGCCGTTCGATTGAGATCCAGTGGATTGGAAAGATCCACTTAAACCGAATCGGTACAGATCAATTTAGGCCCTTAGATCTTCTTTTGATCCTGTGGTTCACAGAGCCAATCCAGCTGAAGGGGTATCAACCAACCAGAATCAGCCACATGTCACCTTCCAGTTAAAACAAAAATCAAATAGGAGTTTGAAACCTGATTTGATCCAAATCTTTGAAAAATCATAACTTTTGATCTGTAACTCGAAAAATAACAAATAATATCTCGTTAGAATCCTTGAGACTTCTAGAATCCAGCAGTACCATAAAATATTATATTTTATGGATTCAATTTGAAACTAATTTCAAATTGGAATCAAACCTTCTGTTAACCTAATTAATTCATATCTTTTGTTCTAGATGTCCAAAAATTACAAATTTGTAGTCTCTGGAATCCTCTCAACTTGTAGAACATCATAGGATCAAGAAAATCCAAATTTGATACGTGCACACACTTTGTGCATTCAAATTTGTCCAAATCACCATTTTGGTGATAATTCAAATTCTATAACTTATTTTAGAGTGAATCCAATTGCAGTGACTTTGTATTACTGCAAGCTATCCAGTAGCATCACTCCCATAATTTCTTGAACCATATCACAATTATTCAAATTCTAATATGAGAATTTGAGTATTCCTATATAGATTAATTCTATTTCCATTTCAATCAATGATCCCTTCTACTTTAGAAAACCCTATGATCATACCTAGCTATCAAATATCATCTTGAGATCACTTTGATCCAATATCATGTCCATCTAGGTACATCATATCTAGTTCACGCATATTCAAATTTCAATTGTGTCATTTGAGTAAAGTGTGATACATCTTAATCATAGAATTCTATTTTGCTATTGTGGTACTGATTCAATTCTACTACCATAGCTCATGATCATACCTATCCATCACCATCATACTAAATAACATCCAATCTTATTCGACCCCAAGCCTATGTGTAACATGTACTATTTTGAGTAAGTGTTATCACACTTTATTCAGTAGTGTTATGCTGCATTATTCAATACTTTTGTGAATCTATTCACATAAGTCATTCCTAAACCATATCCTTTACCTATAGCCATTTATTTATGTCTACTCAATCTTAGCCTTGCATTGAACTATTCAATTTGCATTTGAGTTAATTGAGTACTTCAATGTTATATGAATCCTAGCCTAAGCCTAAGTGTAATATATACTATTTAAGAATAATTGTTGTTACACTTATTCAATAGTATTGCTATTGCACTACTTTGCCTCGTATGTGATTTACCCACATGAGATATTCCAAGATTCAATATGCTTTGATAAAGCATAAAGATCTCACTCATCATATTTTGTCTAATTCATATATGTGCTCAAATTGCAATTGTGCTACTTGAGTAGAATATGAATTCATCTCAAACTTAGGTTCTATTAATGTGGAGTTGTTATAACCCGTACCATAGTATGTGTTATACACCATGTTGATCAATAAACCATTTGAGCTATGTCCTCCCATATCAATCTTTTTCCAATCACTTGACCATCCCAATCCAATGCCTACTTAATCTTGTCTCTATGTATTGAACTATTCAACTTGCAAATGTGCTACTTGAGTAGTTCAAGCATTATTAAAACCTAGCCTAGTTCCTAAGTGCAATAGATACTATTTAAGAGTAATTGTTGTCACCTTTACTCAATAGTATTGTAATTGCACGAACTGACTCTTGTGTAATTTATTACACATGAGCTATTCCTAAAACTCTTATATGCTTTGATAAAGCATAAAGACTTTATCACTTACATCTTGCCTAGCCCAATTCTCTCTCAAATCATATTGATCCTCCCCAACTAAGCTCTCAAATTCATATCTCACAATCATGATCCTTTACCATATCTTTCTTATCATAACATCTCAATAAATCTAAACTATTAAACAAACACCTTTCAATTGTTTGATTTGTTTGATTGTGTTTGTATGGATTGTTTATGGTATGCTATTTCTGTGCTATAGTTTGTGCGAAGAGCTACGAGCTTAGCTGAGAGAAGCGAAACGTCGTGATCTTCAAAAAGGCAAGTGACACACATATCCCTTACCTATTTTACTTATGCATTAGTATATTCACCTCTTGTAGTATGCATGATAGGTGTTTTACTCAACTGTTTTATCAAATGCTTAGATCCTAGTAGTGTGTAGCTATCCCTCAAACCCCACCTGTTAGGATGCTAAATACTTTGAAAATATTGATGCCATGCTAAGACCACTTGAAAAGTGTTTTGTGAACAAATTAAGAACTTCAACTAAAATGAAACACCTGGGTGGATTGGTTTGATTATGGAGGTGATGTTGAGTGGCGACCTGGGGCTACACTTTGTGTAGTTGCTGCCTGGGCGTACACTTGTGGTTGGCCACCCAGGAACAAAGAGATGGCTATGTCTTCCATGCTTAGTGTACTTCCAGTGCAGCCTTATGACATTATGGGCTCTGTCTTGACTGATTAGAATGTGGGAGTGCAACTTGTCGGCAAGAAGTGGTGGTAGTCAAATTATAGGTTGGGAGCGGTGCTTGCCAAGTTAGTTGTCCTCTCCTTCTAAAAGGTCTCGTTTCATTTTATGTATGGGCATAAAATGAATCGTAAGGTGAAAGTGCACAACCCTTGCAAGGTGTTTAAACTAATCGATTAGCCGTGTCCTCGGTTATGGACAGTTGAGTCTCTAGACATGGAATGTACGGAATAATCTCATCACCGATTCTGAATTATTAAAATTTGTCTAGAAACCCCTAGGTAGGAACTAAGGACCATACACTCCGAGGGGTGGTGGTGCCTGAGGTTCCAAACTTTGTTGAGTTGCGCCCAGAACTACATACCGGCCAGTATGTAGTGTATGGGGGTTGTCTTGACCCTTGAAAAATAAAATTTGTTGGAAGAAAGTATTAAAATGGATTATAGGACAAATTTGGCTTTGTGCAAATCAGCCTTTGAGATCCACCAGCCAGATATCATGTAGCATAGTCTTACCACAAAATGCCACCAAATATGTGTCATTTGCCAGTACATCATTGTACTGACCCCTTTGGGGCTGCATATTCAAACGTGCAGGTTTTATTTCGAGTAAGGAACCAGGAGTAGGATCTCGAGCTTACATTCCAACACGTCTGCCTGTGGCACTTGATGAAGATGGAAGCTCACTGCAACTATGCTTTATGCTGTGTACTCGTAAGGTTGAATACCTATGTAACTGGATTTACGTTGTAATATTGATGCTATTGCAATGATTTCTCATTTTGTACTGTGGTGCTATCTACTGATCCAGGGAATGGCACAGATACACAGGAGTTCTGCCTTTAGCAAAAGGCGGGGCGTTACAATGTGGCTCATGATAGGGATGCTTTATGTGATAGTTATATTGTTAGTTCTATTCATGATGCTACTGAAAGTTATTATGAGAGAGGGAAACATGGTTTGATGGATCTCAACAATATTGAGTTTCCCCTCTTTATGTTGCAATTCTTGAAGTTGTACTTGTTTTGCCTTCCTATGCTTTTTGCGTTGCGCTTTTATGACTTGTCTCTTTACAATTCGTGGTTTGCCTCCCAGAGATGGGCCGCCACGGATCTCGCCGGCACTCACCGGTGCGCCGCTTCCCACCGGCAAGCCATCCGATTTTGCCTACTTCCTCGCGGTGACGCCATGGAATCCTCCCAGAGAGAGAATTTTTTTGGTTGAGGCGGCTGGGCATGGGACAGGGAGAGAGACGAGGGAGTGGTTGGAGGATGTACAAATATTTTGGCATCGTGAGATCTAGGTTTTCACTCCATCTCTCTTTTTAGTGTACCAGCCATTCTCTGCCATCAGTGTATGACAAGCAGGGATGCACGCAAAGTGGTCTCATTTGTCATTGAGTCATTCAGTGAAGCGAAAGTAAAGAAAAATTTACCGCATCTAACGGTGGTAAATGAAAGTGGGATGAAAACATGGGTTGTTCACCTTATCCAACGATCGAGAGATACCTGGCACGCGGTGATAGCCTGACGAGGCGGGTAGGCTAGGAGGATTTAAGGGTAGAATGTAAACCATTAAACTCTAGCATGTTTTGTAGGTACTTACCGATACTTTGGGGAAAAGAGACATATAACACGTAAAATATGATAATGTTGGTTTTTTCTTAGATATATGGTAGTGTGATATTGTTGTTTTGCATTAAATTACTAAAAACCCTCGCAATGCAAGAATTCCAAATAAATAAACAATAGTAAATTTTTGTGACCAAATATAATCTTAGTTTAGAGGTAATAATATGAAAATGCATGCCTTAATATATACGCAGAAGATAACAAACTTCTAGCACAAAAAATGTTTACGATAAAGTAAAAAAAAATCGATACAAATAGGTCTGGACATTCTAGCTACTGATTTGCATAAGAAACGCCCACAAGGGCTACGCTCAAGTCTCATGCGAGAGTTAAGAGAACTCATCTGGTTCTGCATGAGTTCCAGACTTTTCAAGGATACGTCATGGACAGACGTATCGGTTTTAGAGAAGAAGGGCCAAGAGGCCGAATTACATCGCGATCGACACAGACGTCGAGGGCGCAACTCCACGCTGCCTAACCTAGGGCAGCAACAGAACACACGCGACTACTCGCCAACCCTCCACCTATCTACGGAGGCTAGCATAGCCTTAAAGAGACCGGCAGCCCTCCACACCTCTGCCTCAACAAGAATCTTGCGAATAACATCCCCGGAGGATGGTGACGCACCCTCAAATACAATGTCATTGCGGTGCCTCCACAAGCACCAGCACACGAGAGCAATGCCTGTCCAGAAATCACGCAGATCATCCTTCCCCCCGTGCCAGGCACGCAGCCAGTCCACAAACACGGCCATCTGCGACGGGAGGCGGTCCTCTCTGCCCCACCAACGTAAGCAAGTGGTCCACACTGACCTCGCCAGCACACAACCAAGTAGAAGATGAGTGATGGACTCCTGGCTCTGATCGCAGAACGGGCAGGCTAGGGTCCTCGGCAAACCACGACGCTGTAGTCTGTCCGCAGTCCAACACCTATCACGTAAAACAAGCCAGAGAAAGAACCGACACTTGGCTGGAGCACGGGACTTCCAGACCTGGAGTGCTCCCACCATGGCCACATTCCCACGAAACATGCCAAGATAGCAGGACTTCGAGGAGTAGACCCCATCGGCACCCCAGTCCCACCGGAACTCATCAGCCACACCCTCAGTGATAGCAAGTCCCTCCACACGGTCTGCAACCGCCAACAGCTCCTGAATTGCAAGCGCATCAAGATCAGGGGGAATGTCATCCAGCCACCCACCATCCAGGGCGTCCCTCACCATCCTTACTCTAGAGAGCCTCCTCGGAATCAGTGAAAACAAGCGCGGTGCTAAGTCCTTTAGGCGCCCATCCGGTAACCAATTGTCCAACCAGAAGAAAGTACAGGTCCCATCTCCCACCACCGAGGAGGTTGCGGCTTCAAAGATCTCCGTTACCCTCTGGGGAATTTGGATATCGAACTCTTTCCACGACCGAAAGGCCTCCACTCGACTCAACCAGAGCCACCGCGCTCGAAGGGCAAGGTTCATCTTCCGAAGGTTTGGGATACCTAGGCCCCCAAGCTCCTTTGGCATGCAGACTTTGTACCACGCCACAAGGCAGTGGCCACCATGCGCATTCTTATGGCCTTTCCACAGGAAGCCACGGAGGATCTTCTCGATCGCGAGCAGGGTCTCAATCTGGACATCGAGAGACATCATGGCGAAGATAGACATAGCTGCTAGCGTTGACCTGACTAGCTCGAGCCGGCCAGCGCGGTTAAGCATGGAGGCCCGCCAACTAGGCAACCTGTCTGCGACCGCGTCCACCAAGTACTGTAGCTGAGCCGCCGTTGGCTTCCTAAGGCCAAGGGGCAGGCCGAGGTATCTGAGCGGGAAAGGTAGCACCGGGCATCCCAGCTCTCGATCCACCTGAGCTGCCACGTCCACCGGGCATCTGATCAGATGTGCTGAACACTTGCTGAGGTTAGTGCGTAGCCCTGAAGCAACCCCAAAATCATCGACAATCGCAGCAAATGTCCTGAGGTCATCCACTCGTGGCTTGAGAAAGGCAACAACATCGTCTGCATAAATAGACGTACGCTGGCGAAGGCCTGTGGCAGCAAGGGGGGCTAACTGGCCCTCCTGAGTTGCTTTCTCTAGCATGAAGTGAAGAACCTCCATGATCAGGATGAACAGCTGAGGGGAGGGGGGGTCCCCTTGCCGTAGTCCACGCCTATAGCCCACACGAGTTCCCGGGGACCCATTCAGGAGAACACGGGTAGAGGCCGTCGAGAGCAAGGCGCAGATGCATGCAAGGAGTCTGTCTCCGAAACCCATCTTCCTGAGAACCTCAAGCAGGAAGGACCAATCCACCGTATCGAAGGCCTTCGTGATATCCAGCTTAAGAAGGATCGCCGGCTGTCTAGAGCTATGCAACTTGCGGGCTGTCCCCTGAACCATCATGAAGTTATCATGAAGACAACGTCCACGTACAAAGGCACTCTGGTGAGGCCCCACCAACTGAGGGAGAAGGGGAGCAAGCCGGTTTGCGATCACTTTAGCTACCCACTTGGCAAAGCCATGAATCAGGCTGATCGGCCGAAAGTCCTTCACCTCTTCAGCCCCGGGCCTCTTAGGAAGGAGGGTGATGAGCGCACTGTTAACCGCTCCAAATCCACGACTGTCAAGGCGCGAGAGTGAGTCAAACGCCGCCATGACGTCCACTTTGATAATGTCCCAACAGACCAAGAAGAAGCGAGCAGAGAAACCATCCGGACCGGGGCACTTGTCCAGGGGCATGGTGAAATCCCCATCAATCCCACTCAGGTTGATGGAGGGAATCCCCAAGTAGTCAAGGTCTAAGGAGAAGGGGCGATCTGCCAAGGTGCCTAGCAAACCCTCAAAGAAGGAGTCCACGGCTTCCGCCTTATCCACATGATCTGTCACTCGTCGACCGTCTACCAAGAGATGCCCGATGAAGTTCTTGCGTCTCCTATGGCTGGCATGGGTGTGGAAGAACCGAGTACAAGCGTCGCCCACCCGGAGCCAAAGGAGACGCGACCTTTGCCGCGCCAAGGTCCGCTCAAGAGAAGCAAGCCCCAGCAACTTCTTCTTGAGAAGGCGCCGAAGGGCACGCTCCTCAGGGGACAACAGTCGGGAGTCCATAGCAACATCTAGACGAAGAATCACCTCGGTGGCTAGGAGAATTTGCATTTTAATGTTGCCAATGAATTTCGAGCTCCAACTAGATAGGCTTTTCGCAGTAGCCTTCAGCTTCTGGTCGAGCCTCTTGAAGGGGTTGGGCTCATCGGGCTGAGCCGTCCACGCTCCCTGGACCACATCCAGGAAGCCATCCACTTTAGTCCAAAAGGACTGAAACTGGAATCTCCGGCCCCGATGCAGGTCAGACGAGAGGTTCAGCACCAGGGGACAGTGATCTGAGGGGCCAGTAGACATGGCCGAAAGGAAGGCGTCAGGGTAGAGCGTCTCCCAATCCACGGTCGAAAAGACCCTATCCAACTTCCTGCAACGAGTAGCGGGTAGGGTAGGTAGGTAGGTCTCCCGCTCCCCCGCCGCCGCCGCGCCGATGGCGGCGCCCTCCAGCCCCGCGCCGACCGTCACCCCGACGCCGGCGCCCTCCATGCCCGCCTCTACCCCATCCGCTTCTTCTTCCCGGAGATGGGCGGACTTCTCCGACGACGAGGAGGACGTGTCGCCGTGTACCCTGTATGGTTTGCTGTGTGTCCCTCGCACATGGCATAGACTGGTTTTCCCATGTGCCTAGGGAGTAAACATGGGCGGAGCCAGTTAAGGACATGGGTGTATAAATGTACACCTGTTATTTTTGAGAGAAGATAAATTATGTATAAGTATAACATAAATTTTATTAAACCATAGCTAAAAAGTCTATGTTATTCTTAGTAAAATGTTAATCCCTTAACTCTGTACACCCAAACCAAAATTCTTGCCTCCGGCACTGGGAGTAAACCAACTGAGGACGAATCGATCGTTCAAATAAAATAGGCCAATAATGTGCCTCATTTCCGTCGTCGTCCAACTTGGCTGGCCAGTAGCTCCATCTGTGTGTACATACGTTTTGACTGAGCCCACGACCCCAGCTCGCCTCGCCAGTGTGTGCCACGGGCACAGCCGCTCAGGTAACCACGTGACGGCGACTTCCGTTCCGCTGGACGCTGCGGTGCGGACAGGCACTGCCGCTCGGCAGGAAAGAAAACGTTGAGGAAAACGGGCCTTCACCGGTGAACGCACCTTCACCAACAGGCAACAGCAGGAGAGGATAGCTGCTATCTGTCGGCCTGTAATTGCTAGCTACTCGTGCAGCGTACCCGGCCTATGGATCTACCTCTTTTTAGACTGGTCTTGTTTGGGAGCTTCCTCCGTGCGATCACATGTCGATTGCCCTGTGGCTCCATCTTGATGTCTTGTCCTCGCCGTGGGTACCGATCGATCCATCGACCAGCGCAAGTTCACCACGGCTTTTTGACAGTTCATGCTGAACTTGGCGAAGATACAACGACATGTCGTGCAAAGTTATGCTGGGAGCTTGGACTATCCCGTGACTTTTTGTGGAGTTTATAGTTGTACTAATTGGTGGCTAGGATTTGACTTGGGATAATTGGATGTGATGTCGCTGGGGATGGGGACTGTCTACTGGCCGGGGACACGCGCCACGGGACGGGGGGGCGCGTCCGTCAAACCTTGGATCTGAACTCGATTTTCCGACGGGCAGCCAGACCAGATCGATGCTCTGTCTGTCAAGTCCGCAATAAGTTTCGCACCAATTCATTTGATCGGCGTCGATCTCGTTCTGCCTTCAGTTGCGTCGCCATCGAGCAACAGAACCGGGGATATCACATCTCTTGAAGAAGATTCAACGAGGAGGTGAAACTAATATGGCTGGCAATAACTCGAGTTCAAACACGCAACGTGCGCTCTGCCGGCCGCCGATGAACTAACTGTTTGTGTCTTTTGTATTGGGCGATTGCGGCAGGCGTACCATCCATGCATCCAGTGGTGAGTGTTGACGAGCGAGAATAGCGACGTGGTGCTTTCACGGAAACTTCAACTGAATGTAAACTGGTGCGGAAGGCTTATATTGGTGCTCCAACAGGAACGTAAATCTAGACGCTATATATCTAGCTTAGAAAAAAGCACGTGATAAAAATACAACACGAACGTACATACCAACAACTATCTTTTTTTAGAGTCTTAAAATTTAAAGCTTTAATTGGAGATAAACATGGCCTTGCGCTCTAAAAATAAATACATGTTACAAACCGGTTATACAGCGTCAAATGTTAGTCACTGTTGAAGATACTCTTAATATGTTTTTTGCTCCAGCGGACGGTGAGTCGTCCATTGCGGCTACCTCGCCATACTTAAACCTATGCTAGACGCAGGACGACGGCGAGGCCCGATCGAACAAAATCTGTTTGCACTAAGAGCCGAATCGAGCTTTTTAATTAGCGGTTAGGCTCACACTTCACGGCGCACGACAATAGCAGTTCCTGTCGTCCCATCCCGATGCCGATGGATACGAAGCTCGCGCGACGCACACCCATGGCGTGCACGAGCCGTCGATCGGCTAAGCTCGCGGCCACCCTCCACGTGTTCCCCAACTGTCCTAGGATCCTGCAGTTCACTGTGCGGATCGGGCCACTCCGGGCCTCCACCATCAGGGTCAGGGCACCCCCACAGTAGCTGCCGTGCGGACGCCTAGCCGACCAACCCAGCTCCGATCCACCCAACACCGAACCAGGGTCTCCTCTCATTCACTTTCCAGCTGCCGCATACGTACGAGATGTCTTGAAATTGGATGCTTTTTTTTTTTTGAACGGGGAAGAGGCCCGAAGGCCCCCGAAGCTGCATTACGTGGCGGAAAATGTTACAAAGAGGCCCCTTTTACATGAAGTATTCCCGAAGGGGTCCTCCACATTTACGGAAAGGACACTAGAAAGGTAGGCTAGTAAACCAGAAGGTCCTTCTTCACCGCCTGTGCTCTTGGGTGAGCTCAAGCCGCGGCCACCACCGACGACACCGGGGACTACGCCACTTGGGTCGCCGACGGTGCGGGAAGCCGCCTTGAACTCGAAGATCCTCTGCCTCTGGAGGAATTGGAAACCGTGGTGCCAGCTGCACATCACGGCGCGGGGCGGTCTCTGATGACCAAAGATCACCGCAGCAAGCTTGGCCTTGGTGGAAAGCTCCCGCGAAAGAGCAAGATCTGCCTGGGAAGTGACCAGCACTTCCTCTTCCCACGTCCAAACAGGGAGTAGCTGCCTTCCAGCCAAAAGATTCAGCACCAGAACGGGTGCCAGCCGTCGAGCTGATGCCGAGAAACTCCCCTGGAGCTGCTGCCAGACTGCAGCGGATGTCGATGGCGCTCTTGCCATCGAGTTGTTGCTCCCAGCTGCTTCACCATGGAGGCTGACCTGCCGAGCAGCATCAACACTCCCCTGACTCCTGCCAATCTGAGCTGCAGAAGCATCCACCGCGTCAACCTCACCCCCGCCACCACGGCCGGCCGAGAGGAGAAACGAGGGAGCCGTGCAAGCACACACCGGTAGGCTGCGCTTATTTGAGAAGGGCTTCACCACCGACAGAGACTCTGGCCGCCTCCTCCACGGAAGCAAGGCAGAGAACCCCAGAGTAAACCGGGAGGCGTTGCGCTCGAACACCTCAACCGTAGACCCCCGAACACCAGCTGTGTCGCCTCTATCCACCCCCTGCCCCTCGCCGCCAAGGCCGGCCAGCAGAGGAGGGAGAAGAAGGACAACAGCTGCACAGAGCCAAGGCAGCAACACAGCAGAGCAGCTCCACCCCCGGCCCCCATGGCCAGCAGGAGAAGTAGATCGGCCGGCCTCCCCACGCCTCCGCCGCAGATCAAGTCTCCAGAGGGCCGGAGCAGCCGGAGCCCTTCCCATCCCGCCACCGCGACGGAATCGAGCAGGGTCCAGACTCCCCAGATCTCGGAGCCCCAATCCACCACCACCGGGATTATTGACGAAGCCGCGGCCAGACCCCCCCCCCCCCCAGGTCGTCGCCCTCCATGGACGCCGGCTCGAGAAAGGGCTCCACCACTGGCCGGCACCGCCCGAAGATGCCGGCGAGAAGCTTCTCGGCAGGACGCCGAAAACACCAAAACAAACTCCTAGACTACTTGCTATACAGGGGGGACGGCCGCCCCTCTCCCGGGCACTCCAGCCGGCGAGGCCGCCGGAGGCGAGGGAGAGGGGCGCCGCCGGGTCAACGGGGCCTCTCAAGGGGAAACACGGGGAGGGGGAGAGGGGAAAGAGAGAGGGCTGAGATGAGTGTGAAATTGGATGCTCATTCACGCCATCTTCAGGGGTTCGATGTATTTTGGATCTAAATCATGTCTGATTTTGCGTTGGATTATGGATATGCATTGGGCATTGTCCTCCCCTTCTATCCGTTTGGGTCAGGGTATTTTCAGCGGACCGATGCGTAATTTTTTATAATTTAAGTAATTTAGAAACATATTACATAATATGAGAAAAAACACAATATAAACCCTAAAACTAGGGTCTTGTGTACCGGCGGTGGCCGCCTACTCGTCATCATCGTCGTCCTCGGTGAGGTCGATGTGCGGCGGCGGATCCTAGTGGAAAGGCCAAGAAACCATTGGCACCACCCCACGCGTCGGCGCATGAGCATGCGGCGGTGGCTGCGGTGGCGTCTGTGGTTGAAACTCCTCGAAGCCGGGAAATTCGCCCCACACATGCAGCTGGACCAGAGGGGCGCGCGGCGGCGACTCCCAGACAGCGTAGCCCTAGAGCTGGGGTGTGGGTTGTGCCGGTGGCGGCAGCGGTGGTGGCAGTGGAGGAGGGGGTGGTGGGGCGGCGCGATCGCCGGACATCGAGGCGTGGAGTTCCCACCATCCCACTAGCCGAGCTCGAGGAGCTCGCTCTGGTCCATGGCCATTCAGATGACCTCCTCCTTTGACAAGCCCAGTGGCATGTACTCCTCCACCGGGATTGGCTCCTCCTCGGCATCCTCTTCCTGCGGCGGTACCCACACCGTGTTCTGCAGCGCGCCAACGGCCGCATCGTAGTCATAGTCGTCACCGTTAGTGCGAAGGCCGGTCCCCACTTCAAATATTTGGAGGATGGTAGCTAGATTTTGGTTGTCTTGCTTGATTGGGGCCATAAACACGGCCGCGTCATCCGCATAAAGGGAAGTGCGTAAGGTAGGTCCATGGCCCTGGAGCTTATGGAGAATCCCATGCCTTCTTTCATCGAGAATTTGCGTGTGTTGGTCGATGCGATGACAAAAGGTGGTGGAGATAGCGAATAGCCTTGCCTTAGCCCATGACCATGGGCAATGGGAGTTCCGGCAATGCCATTGAGGAGCTCCCGAGAGGTAAGCGGTAACCCAATTTTGAAAACATGGCGGAAACCCCGCCTTTGTAGGAGCTCTAGGATATACTCCCAACTAACCAAGTCAAATGCCTTTTTAATATCAAGCTTAAAAAGAAGCGATGGAGTCTTTGCTTTGTTGAATCTCGTGACGAGGTTCCTCACATAAATGATCTTGTCATGAATACTTCTCTTTTTATGAAGACAATTTGGGCATTTGAGACTAAGTCATCCATGAAAGGAGCAAGTCGAAGGGCAGGCATTTTGGAGATGATTTTCGCGATGGATTAGGATAATGTGCCTAAAATCAGAGACTTCCTCCGCCCCCTCTTTTTTTGGGAAAAAGTGCAATATTGGCGGGATTTAACCAATGGAAGTTCTTGGCGTGAAGATCTCCAAAAAAGGTGGATGACCCGCATAACGTCCCCTTTGATAGTATTCCAACACATTTTTGAAAAAAGCTCCCATGAATCTGTCGGGATCGGACGCTTTATCACTTGGCATTTGGTTGATGGCTGACAAGGGTATAGTTAATAGAGCCCGTTAGTTGAGTACCCCTGAGGCCCGATAAGCTAGGCCCAATTGTAATGATAGTCGAATACGAGTTAATACCGTATGTCGATATTTGTAATCTGTATCGAACCCTACCCGATCCTCGAGACCTGGCCACCTATATATAGGGGCCTGGAGGGGACGACGTAGGGCAGATTGAAAGCAAGCCAGGTAGAACACCCAAGTTTACTTTCGATACACACCTATTTCGACTAACTTTACCTTCGAGTTCATCCGACGCCCTATCTCCCCGATCCTAAGTCCTTCATCTAGGACATTTGTCGAGTTAACCCTCGTCAATTGGCGCCGACCGTGGGGACTTTGGGCGTTGGAACCATGAATTCGACGGCTTTTTCGCTTTTAGCCAACAGCAGTCGAAAAGTCGACAGAAGTCAAGAGTTAGAACTGACAATTGGAAGTATGAGCATCCTCATCGGGCCATCGGGTTCATCCCGCCTCTTGGAGTCGACAAAGCCAGATCCGTCGGCAAGCAATCCCGAAACAAAGGAAGCATTGGAATCATCAGAAGGCTCTTCCAGCGAGGTAAACTCGCCGGTCAGCTTAGAAAAAGCATTAATCGCAGAAAGCGACGAAATTCAGGAAAAATTCGACTCAGAAGAAAAAGCGTGTCAGATGCACAACAACGCAGAGGACTTCGCCGTAGGAAGCAGCGGCGTCTCCAAAGTACATCAGCTATGCGTTATTATCACTGAAGCAGAGGAAGGAAACAACAGCGAAGAGAGTAAAAGGGTCGACAGGCAAGTCGACAAAGTGAAAAACCACAACAAAAAGGAAAAAGAGAAAGTCCATGTCTCGGCTGGTGAATGGAGGATGATTACATCAGCCATTAATCATGGTACAGAAGTACCCGAGGGATCTGGGCGTTGGAATCATGAATTCGACGGCTTTTTCGCTTTTAGCCAACAGCAGTCAAGAAATCGACGGAAGTCAAGAGGTGGAGCTAACCATCGGAAGTTTGAGCATCCTCATCGGGCCGTCGGGTTCGTCCCGCCTTTCGGATCCGACGAAGGAAGATCCATCGGCAAACGAGCCTGAAACAACAGCAATAATGGAGTATTCCGACGGCTCATCCAGCGAGGTAAACTCGCCGGTCAGCTCAGAGGAAGTGCAAAACAAGGAAATTTCAGAAGACAACAAAGAAAAGGGCAACCTCAGTACAGAAATCCAACTCGACGATCTCACGATCTGCCTCGACAATATCTCAGACAACTCAACAGGTACATGGAAGACAGGGTTAGAGCTTTCTGAAGACAGCGACTCGATCTTTTCAAGCTTTAATAGCAACATCGGCAAGCAGTGCCAGGTACTCGCCATTGTGGGCGACAACTCAGAAGAATTCGACGAAAATAACAACCCAGTGATAAACCCAGCAAATATCGACAGAGGAGCAAATCACCTAGCAGAAGGACAAACAGTGGAATCCCTCAGAGCCAGGGAGAAAATTTGACTATCAGTCGACGAGTGGAAAATAATAAGAGAAGCCGTAGAACACGGCACACCAATACCATCCAGCTCCAGCAAAGACATGCTTTTTGGGTATCATTACGCCCTCAGGCAGCAAGCAAAGCAGTTAGCAAAGGAAAAGTCAGAGATACAAAGAAGGAAAAATTCAGCCATAGCAGCTAGCGAAGCTGCTCGCAAAGCACGAAGCGACGCATCATACAGCAACGCGAGGAAAAATCGTCGACATGGCTCAAGGTATGACAATCTCGAGTACTCCGACAGGCAAAGTATCTCGAAAAACCTAGACTCGTCCTTCCTATCGGTCGACGAGCAGGGGAACATCCTACCAAAAACACCTGAAGCAGCATTAGTAGCAGCGCAGGCATATCTGCTCACAACTCGACCAAGTCCAGGAGATCCTAGGGAGCACATGCACAGAGCAGCATTGAACGGACTCAATATGGTAGGCCACAAGCTATCAGCAAAAGGAGAAGAAGCACATCATCACAAGGAAGCACACAAAGCAAGGTCACCTCGCCGTCACAATAGTCCTCGGCATAGAAGCAGCAAACACCGATCTCGATCGCCATCACCAAAACAGCACGGTGGAACTCGAAGATCGCGATCCCCAAATGAAAGGCGCGACTATGAAGACGACGAAAAAGAGATGGGGGCATCGTGCTTTACCCATAGGGTTCGCACCACTCCAGTTCCTAAGGGATTCAAGCTACCTCATGATCAGCAAAAATACGACGGATCACAGGAACCACAATCATGGCTCGCAGACTACTTACAAGCAGTTCAAATACTAGGAGGAACCAAAGAAACAGCAATGCAAAGTTTGCAATTACACCTCACCAGCGCAGCAAGGTCATGGTTGAGCAAACTAGAGAAAGAATCCATTGGAAGCTGGGAAGACCTCACAAAACAATTTACAAGCAACTTCAGGTCGACGTACAAACGGCCAGCATCAATAGAAGAAGTCAAAGCATGCATACAGCAACGCGACGAAACACTACGGGCATACATCCAAAGATGGAGCCTCATCAAGAATTCAGCAGTCGAAGTTTCAGACGAAAGAGCAATAGACGCGTTCATCATTGGATTAAGGCGAAGAGACCTAGTCGAAGAGATGGGTAGAATCAAGCCAAAAACAGTGTCAGATCTCATGGACACAGCAAACAGATTTGCAGACGAAGAAGATGCGTGTAACAACAAACGGACACGATCTCCAGAGGACGACAGAAGAAACAGATATGGAAGCCAAAGGAGACGATCCCGAAACTACGACAACTACGGCTCTCATAGCCAAGTCGCCGCAGGATATAAAGACAACAGTTATCAAGGAAACGATCGCAGAAGCTCGGGATATCGCAGCTACGGAAGAGAGGACTACAAGAAGTTCCCACCAAGAGAATCCAGAGAGTACAACCCATCACCAGAAGATATGCTCAACGGGCCTTGTCATATACACTCAGCGTTTGTCGACGGAAAGCGAGTATCAAGGCACGCAATGAAAGACTGCACAACATTCTTAAAGCTACAAGAAGCAGCAATCAACAAACAAACCGAAGCAAGGCGACAAGGATTCGAAGGAAGTAACAATCCCTCGACAAGCAAGCAAGGAAACAACGGAGCCCCCCAAGGGCAAGACCAGCAAAACAAGGAACACGACGACGATGACGAAGGGTACGTCCCATCAAAAGGACACATTACAGCAATGATACAACCTGTGCCCAAGTCGAACAAAGAAGAAAAGAGTATAACTCGACAAGTCAATCTAGCAGTCATGTCACCTCCAGCTACAACAGAATATCTGCATTGGTCAGAACAACCAATCGAGTTCAACAGAGAGGACCACCCCATAACAGTACCTCGGCCAGGAAACGCACCTCTGGTACTCAAAGCTCAAATCGGCGCGTATAATGTCGACAGAATATTCATGGACGCAGGAAGTGGAATTAACCTGATATACGCGAAAACACTCAGGGCAATGCACATATCATTGGAATTCCTAAAACCAACAGATTGCTCCTTCCATGGAATCGTACCAGGAAGTGCTAATTACCCGTTGGGTCGAATAGCACTCAACGTTTGCTTCGGAAACCGACAGAACTACAGAAGGGAAAAACTAGACTTCGAAGTCATGGACTGGCCATCGCAATATCACGCGATCCTCGGACGACCCGCAGTTTTCGCGATTCATGGCAGTGCCTCACTACACATATTTGGTACTTAAAATGCCAGGACCAAAAGGAATAATCACAGTGAAAGGAAGCTTTGAAGTTTCAGATCTCTGCGACAGGGAATTCCACAAGATGGCGCAAAATTTTGGCGTAATAGCCAATCATGCAGAAAAGGCAAAGAGCGCGACTACAGAAGGCGTCAAGCTACTCGAAGGATGCACCGCGGAACCCGAAACAAAGAAGCCACGAACAGGAACATTAGGAGAAGACGCAGGCGCAGAAGAGAAAGGGAAAGCTACGGCGACATAAGCATCATAAAGACAATAGAGTAGAACAATAAAGGCTGTAAAAGCCACGAGTTATTCCAGGGGCAATGCCCTCTAGATCCAGAACACGGGTCACAGGCCGGATCTCTTGGGTCACCCTATGTATCTTACATTAAAAGTATAAATAAAGACAAAGCGTTCCTCATATTCGAGTTTACGAGTCTTTCAAAGAGAATATGCGGCAAACGCACGAACCATACAAATTCGCCTTGAGAATAAATTTCAGACATATAGTCGCGAAATAAATAATCTCTCGCGTTCCACACATACTTTACAACATCGGGTTGTCAGAATCATCTACGCCTAAAGGATCTAAATAATGATACTCGCGGAAAAACGCGGCATCCGCCTCTAGAAGCCTAGCTACAAGTCTTCGAGCAGGTTGAAGCGTGTTCTCCATATGAACCCGAACGCTAGCTCCACCTGGAGCTAAACTTAAGGACATCGTGCTATAATTCAATCTGGGGTGCCACTTGCGTATCCACCCGAGAGCAAAATTGGCACCAGCCACTAAGTTCAGTTCTATTAACCTATGAATACGATGGCTGGATCGGAAAGTATCAAGAAGAAGTGGGAAAGTTGCAGGCAAAGGATTACGGGGAAGCATGATGGAGTGCATAGTTGTAAGAGCTCGCCGGCAACCATCAACTGACTCGCCAATGTGCTGGGCACGATCTTGAAGTAATACAATGGCGCTACGGCGTCGAGGATCAGACCACAGAGTCTCATAGCCAGTCGACATCTTCTCCAAAGCAGCATTTCATTCAGCAACACGACGTTCTTCAGCAGCAAAATCCAAGCAAGTACCTACAATGACAAATATATCACAAAAGAAGTGCACAAACAGCCAAAAGAAGAAGTTGAAAGAAAACTCACATCGCAACAGCTCGCCAGCAGACTCGACAATTCCAAGAATGAAAGATTCGCACTCTTCATTGTGAACAACCTTCGCCGTCAAGCTGGAGACCTTTTCTTCAAGTGAAGAGATTTTCTTCATATAGCCACTGGCCTGGCTAGCCTTTTTAATAGCCATCTGTGCTTGGCGTTTAGCCAAGGATAGGCGAGTCTCAAGGTCGGAAATCCTGGAAGAATATTCTTCGCAGTGACTACATCGACTAGGAGTCGACGAAATCTGAGGATTGAATCCACGAGCAGAGGAAGGAGCAGGAGCATGAGAAGAAGGATCACTGTCACGCATCGACTACAAAAAGAAAGAAAGGAGAAACAATTTCAGAAAGATAGCATAATACTCCATGCAAAGAAGATATATTTACATAAGAGCACAACCCTCTGGCTAAGATTCTCGGGTTGCACTTAATTGGAGTCTTTACATTCAAAAGGAGAAAACTAAGTACTACAAAGAAGCTGAATCTACGCCACCTCAGCATTGTGCTCCGTGGAAGAAGGGGGCGCGGCCAGTTCCTCGCTAGAAGTCGATGGTGGCACCGGAGCCTTCGGCGCTGGAGATGGTGCAGCAGGCACAGCAGAGGCTGCCGAAGGAGAAATTGTGTTCAGCAATGCAGGCGCCAATTTCTTCGCCTTCTCGAAAAACACCTTCATCTCGTCGCGGGTGTGGCCATGGGGGGAGTTAACTTTCTCCCAATCAAAGTTTGTGCCATGCGCAAGAGAAAGGGCAATGGCACCTTCGGCGCCACGCTTAATGGACAGCCCCTTCAGATGAAGAGTAGGGTCTTCATCGCTGTCAAAAGTCTTGGCGAGTTCAGTCAGGTTGCCCTTCGGGATTGCCATCTTCTTCTTCGGCCACAACCCGGCAAATAGCCGTGACAGCACGCGGCCAACCAACTCAAAAGTTTCCTGGATAGATATCCAATTTTCTTCGAGTAAGTTAACCGCATTCATAAGAGGATCATCGTCCGTTTGCAGGGACGACGGAGATACCCCTGTGAATTCTAAAGCAATAGAAAAGAAAGTAAGAGGCAAGTGTCAACAAATACACCAGTGCAACAGGGGACGAAAACAGAAGATAAGTCGACGAACTTACTTTCGGCAGCAGTAGACATGGTGTGAAGACGCTCCGCCACGGCTTGCTCGCGTTGAGCATGCTCTTTGTTAGCATCTGCTAGCGCCCTCTCAGCCTTCTTCGCTTTGGCAAGCGCAGATTTCTGCGACTTCTCAGCAATTGCCTTAGCAGAGGTCGCAGCATCATAAGCTTTTTGCGAAGCTTTGAGCTCCGCTTCCAGCGACGCAATGCGAGCATTAGCTGTCGCTAAAGCAGCTGCAAAAGCAGACGAAAGAAAGTCAGATAAACAGCAAGAGACAAAGCGCAGAAGAAAAGTAATGATTGAATATCAAAATTGTACCTTAGGAAGATTTTGCAACCTTTAGGTACCCCGCGCACTCCGTGCCCAGGGCGATAAATCTCTTCACCAAAGCCTGATAAAAGAAGAGTATAAGAGAAGAAGTGCATGAAATGAAAGAAGGGAAAAAAGAATCGCTTACATCATCAGAAGAAACTGTTGAAGCATGGGCCTCCAGAGAAACCTCGGCTTCTTTGGCCTTCTTCGCGCGTTTGAGGTTTCGGGCTTGAGTTTGAGAAACCTTTTTTATAGAGGCCCTGGTAGTCCTCAGAGCAATATATGGTTCGACAGGCTCATCAGTCGCCACAGGAGAAGGTGGTTGAACAGCCATCGCACATGTTGGTGGTTCTTCATCGTCACTACATGAAGAGTATAAGTTATAAGCAAGAGGCAAGAACAAAGCAATTGAAAAGTTCGACTACAATACTTACGATGCAAGCATGTCAAAGTACTCCATATCTTCTGCGAGAACGGGGGTTTTTCCAGCCGCTGCAGAACTCGATGAAGCAATCTCGTCGACACGTTTCCGTTTTTTGTCGACACCAACATCTTCAGTAAGAGTAGGAGGAGGAGATGTCGACGAGCTAGTCTCATCTTCTGATTCTTCGACATCATCTCCGTCCTGACTTTCGTCAGCCTCGGGGGCTTCAGATGCAGGAGATGCTAGATCAGCAGGAAGGGGCCCTTCCTCCGGAAGAGGGGGACGAGAAACAATGAATTGGTGACCCTGCATATTAATAAATCAGTAGAGTGCAGAGGCAAAGAGCAATGCAAGTCGAAATTAAGAGAAGTTTGACAAAAGTGGATGCAGCGATGTATACCTCAGGAATAGGGTGCACGGAGTCGAAGAAATCTGCCTTCAGGTCAGCAACTGAGTGCTCCTTGGTGAGCTTGGTGAGATTCCTGACTCGCTTGTCGACATCTTCTTTCAACATCAGATCCTCAGATATGCGAGTAGGGTCTTCTAAGCCAAAATAAGTCCAAAGCTTGGTGAGGCGGTGCTGTAGGGGTTGAACTCGACGTTGTATGAAAAACGCCATGAGTTGGGTACCCGACAAAGCACCTCCTAGGCCTGTTTTCAGATTTTGAATGCGGGATAGAAGAGGAAGAATTTGTGCAACTTCCGCATCTGAGGGAAGCGAGTCCCATGACTTCAATTTCTTCACTTCTTGAGAAGCGTCAAAGGGAGGAAGGCCGAATCTATCTTCAGGAGAGGATTTGCGGTCCTTGATATAGAACCACTTTGTCCTCCACCCTTGGACAGACGCGGCCATAGAAAATTCAAGATATTGCGCCTCAGGGCGCACAGAAACGACGGCTCCGCCCAGTTCGGGTTTCCTTGCCAGAGAAACATTGGGGCGGAGTCGAAAGATCGATCTCCAGAGAGTGAAGTGGGGCTCAATGCCCAAAAATGACTCGCAGAGAGTCACGAAGCAAGCAATATGGAGAAGGGAATTTGGTGTGAGCTGATGGAGCTGAACACCATAAACAAATAGCAGCCCACGGAGAAACTCGTGGGTAGGAAGTGACAGACCGCGGAAGAGGAGAGCAAGGAACATTACCCGGTAACCGCTCGGGGGCTTCGGGATCCGTTCAGTGCTAGCGAAACTTGATGGAATCTTCGGCAGCAATGAGGCCGTCCGCCGTAGCTTTCTCCACTTCCTTCTCGGTGATGGTGGAGCGGACCCAATTGGTGGCAGAAGACTTGGCCATAGCGCTCCTGGTGGCCAGATGCTTCACGCGCATACAGCACAAAAGCGCACTCGGGGGCTCCGCAAGAGAGGAAGAGGCAGAGGAGATCAGCAATGGAGGCGGCGGAGGTAACGAGCTGGTGAACAGTACGATTCCCCACTATGCCAGTTATATATCTTCTGGGAGAAAGATCGTGGACTGAGTCGTGGCGCAAAGATCGGAAACGTTAGCCCACCAACGGTCAAAAATCGTGCAGCCCACTAAACGGTCAAAAAATCGAGAAAATTACAGTGCTACCCATAAAACGGTTCGCATTGATGAAGAGTTACGTCTTTATTGACGTCATCAAGTATACATATAAAGGTAAAAGGATGGCGCCAACGAATGCTGAAACTTATCAAAGGAATCAGATATGAAGGATCTTTTATAAGCCTTGGGGGCTGTTAATTGCATAAATATTGAGTGGAACTCTTCATTGAAGTAGTGGACCTGAACTAGAAGACAAGATGTTCTTGAAAGTATCTCGAGTTGAAGAATTTTGCAGGTAAGGTGTTTCGAGTTGAAGTGTGACGAGCTATATTATTTCTTGAGCCTATACTCCAAAAAAATATTTTTTCGACTATAGCCTCGGGGGCTACTCCCATCGGGAGCGCTGAGCGCGCACCCGACGATATTCATTGGCAAAGCATTGAAGATTGGAGAAGTGTTACTCCCATCGGGAGCGAGTTTTACGGTTGTAGAAACCCGAATATTTTCAGTCAAACTTTGACTGCGACATATGATCCTCGAGTTGCGTTATCGCAACAAAACTCGAATGCCGTGACTTGTCGCGAAGGTAAGACCCCAGGATCCGTCCTGTGTGGCCTGGTATACGCACATGGATGCGCTCTGCTGGTATGTATCCGTGTCTACGACGCGAAGAAAATCCTGGTGGACGCACTGGGTACCCCGAGAACCACTGGGACTCATTTTTTATAAGTCCTAAATGAGGCAAAAGAGTGAGTTTGACCGGTATCCCGAATTCAAGTCCAAGGGGATTGAATTTGAAGTAGGTGACAAGTATCTGTTCCGGCGGTTAACTGACCTCTTGATCCGTCAGAGTTGTCAGGCTTGTTCATCGAGACCCCTTGCGAGCAAATTATCATCAATATAAGTCGAAAGACCAAGTCGAAGATTTGAAGATAAAGTCGAAAGACCAAGTCGAAGATTTGAAGATAAAGTCGAAGAATTGATCAAGTCGAAGATTTGAAGATTAGAGATTCAACCCGAATCTGCAATTCTGGTAGAATCTCAGGGGCTACTGACAAGGGTATAGTTAATAGAGCCCGTTAGTTGAGTACCCCTGAGGCCCGATAAGCTAGGCCCAATTGTAATGATAGTCGAATACGAGTTAATACCGTATGTCGATATTTGTAATCTGTATCGAACCCTACCCGATCCTTGAGACCTGGCCACCTATATATAGGGGCCAGGAGGGGACGGCGTAGGGCAGATTGAAAGCAAGCCAGGTTGAACACCCAAGTTTACTTTCGATACACACCTATTTCGACTAACTTTACCTTCGAGTTCATCCGACGCCCTATCTCCCCGATCCTAAGTCCTTCATCTAGGACATTTGTCGAGTTAACCCTCGTCAATGGCACTCCTAACTTCCTCCTTAGAGAAAGGCTCATCAATGCTAGCCAAATTCGGCTCCTCAAAGTGGAGCTCATCCCAATTAAAGTCATGGGTGCGAGAATCTCCCCTCGCCATGACCGCTTGGAAGTGGTCATTTGAATGATTGGCTCCTAAGCCCAATGCTGAGTGACCCAACCTTGGTTGTGCTTGAGGCATTGAATATGATTTTTCCTTTTTCTTGCATTAACTCTCATATGGAAAAAATTGTTAGCATCACCTTTTTTGATATTGGCAATTTGCGCACATTGCTTTGTCCTCGCCCTTTCCACACGGAAAGCGCAATGAATTTCCTTTTTAGCCTCACCTAAAGGTCAAGCTCATTGTTGTTTAGACACCTATTCTCTTGTGCCATGTCAAAATGTAGGAGGACAAGCAAGGCGGTGTGCATCATCACTGTTAGATGTATATTTGTATATGTGTATTTTCCCCACCTGTTAGGGGGTTTCCTGCATATTCTCACCTGTACATGTAACTATATGTTGTGGCCTTTGGCCCCGGGGGAATACAACTTGTCTATTCCTAACATGGTATCAGAGCCGGTTTTAGGGTTCCCGTGCCCACCGGTCCTCTGCTTGTGACCGCCGCCAGCTCGCCCCGGCTACCGCCGGTTCCTGTTCTGGCCGCGTTCGTGGTGTTCCTCGTTCTGCTCGTCACCCTTCCGTTCGCTGCTCAGCCCCAGATCGATCCGCCCCTGCCCCCATTCAGTTCCCGATCCAGATCGATCGGCCGCCTCCTGCCCTCGCCAGGAGCTCCCCGATCCCCGTGCTGCTCCCGTCCAAGATCAGCCGCCCCCGTCCCTGGGCGATCGGCCGCCTCGATCGGCCGCCTCCTGCCCACGTGTTGCTGCTGCTCCCGTCCAAGAGCAGCCGCGCCTCGCCACGATCGACTACGCCCCGTCCACGATCGACTACGCCCCAGGAGCCCCCGTCCACGATCGACTACGCCCGCCAGGAGCTCCACGATCGGTCGTCCCCGTCCAAGATCGGCCGCGCCTCGCGCCTCGCCTCATCTCCCGCGATCGGCCGCGCCTCCTGTCGAGATCGATATCGCTGCTCCCGCTCGTGGCCTTCTGCTCGTCGCTGTTTGTGGCGACCCAGCATACCACTGCATGTGTAGTATGCAAGTCGTTGACATAACACCAATGAAACACCGTCTCACTGGTATTACATCCATCAGAGTGGTACAACAGAAACATTGCAGGTCCACGGTATGTCTATAGGATTACAATTTTCAGCATACATAAGATCTTCAGAACCTCCTCAACAGGTAGAGGTTTAGTCCTGGCGACTACAAACGAGAAAGAAACAAGGAAGACTAAGCTAAACTACAACTGATGCAGTTGGCTTACTACTCAACTACAGAATACTCTAACTACTAGGTTCTAGGATTAGGAAACTGGTTCTTTTCTAACCCTATTCTAGTTTTTCTCCAAGCTTCACACAATTGTAGCCTCCGCTGATAATCATGATGTTGGTAGAATGCTTCATCTTCAACTTTAAAGTCTTGAGGTTGCCTCCTTGAGTTGCCTTCCATCTAACTCTTCATAGTCTAGCAAGGGTTTAAGAGATTGGGGTGAGTAACGAGCGTTACCCAGCAAGTTTCTTTAGAAAGAAGTTGTGTGATATGCACTAACTAAAGCCATGGACCCAAAAGAGTCTTAGGCCAATGCAAGGTTTTATCAAAGTTTCTTGAAAGATTGCTTTTACTTATGAAAACTATGCCCAACAGCCAACACAGGTAGTAGTGCCTTGAGAGCACCTTTCCTGTGGCGTTCGTAGCTCCTTCCCGGAACAAGGGGTAACATGTCACATCCTTTTACACTCTGCAGAGGTGTGTCCTTCCAAAAGAGATCAAAGCCTTGTTGCACAACCGGGCGATCTTTCCCGTCCACACTTCCTTGGTGTGGGGCCCAGTCATTGATCCAAGCCAATCACTGCCTTCTCCGCACAACGCATGCCCACCCAATTCACGCATAGCAGGTTATGCCCCTGATATTCACCCCCAACGATGAAGTACCTAGGCGCCCCTTGCAGACCATCATAGACACCAGTGGCCGTGGGCACTAAGGGGTCCCACCCATGTGCACGTATTCTTTCGAGATATACGGCGAACGGTAGCTGAGTGCCCGTTGACATGCGAACGAGAGAAGATACAGCTGACTTTCCCGTCCCATTCCAAGTCTCTTGGATGACACGGTTTTTACGGTGCTAGAATAACTGTAGCATTGGTAGTTAATCCTAGGTTTACTTTCCCGTGCAAGTGGAACCTCCACCACCACAACCTTACCGTGGTTCCACCTGCCAGCCTTCCTAGGTTATCACCACTGGTCGATAACCACTAGTCATATTACTTATGAAAATAGATTTTCCTTCTTTTTTTGAAATGTTAGAGTTTGAAGTCAACACTTTGCAAGTAGTTTCAAAACCAGTGCAATCAAGAGATATGAGCAAGATAAACTTGCCTTTTTGACTGCAAGATTATGCAAGTCAAGGTCTTCGATACGTAGGAAATCCAAATATTGAAATAACACCATCATCTGGTAAAGATGATGTTAAAAGATCTGCAGCATGTCAAATTATATGCTATGCATCGTTCTAAGCGTATCCTAACCCCCAATGGTTTAGTATAAAGAGTTGTGATGACTTCTTTACACTGAGTTGCACTTTTAGAGTCACTCCACAACAAGGTTGTTAAGGATTTTAGTTTGACTGACAAACTTTTGAAGTAATAGAATAAAACTTTATACAAGAGTTATTGTAAAAGACTATTATAGCAATAAGTGAAAACTTGAAAGTAACGCTTTTAAGTGATATCCTATTATTAGCAAACACTAGCAAGGTGGCCCTCGCATTTCAAATGTGAGGGCATCATCTTTACTCTGTGATTATTTTATACTTGATTTTGTCCTCTTTAATAATTTATAATTATATGAATGTAACATTTTTAATCATCTTTAATATTTATAAAATTATATATATATAGTTAGTTATTTAAAATTATCACACTAATGATCACGTTGTTTGTATGTCATACTCTGTTTCGACGTAAAGTTAAGGTTAGAAAAAGCTAGCTATCCCTTTATATTTATATATGTTATGTAGTGAGCCACCTAAGATGGGAAGTAGATTTTTGTTTCATTTCAGGTGTATTCTATATAATGAATTCTAAGATTATAATATTTTTGATCAAACGGTCTAACTTATAGGTGAAATTTTCTGTCAATAAAATAATCACATTTTTGTGATATTGATTTGTAATATTATTATGATTATTCTCTGATGTGCATAATTATCTACCATGGAGACTCCTCTTTTTTTCACCTTGGAAATATCTCGGTCATTTGACAACAATTTTGCTAATAGGTTACATTTTTTTTTCTTACATCGGTGCGACATTTTAAAGTTTTATTATCTGTACACGTGCATACTTGAATGAAATAGTTAACTATTTGTTGAAAACTTCTGTATTTCTTTTTTACATTTTGCACTCTAGTTAGGAATTTTGATGTATTTGAGTATTTTCATATACTCCTTCACATATGTGTACACCAAAGTTTATAGTCTATCATGCATGTCTCCGGATTTAGTCCTAGTTTTTTATCCATACCACATCGTCCTAATTTAAGATGTTAGTGTTCGTTTCATAGTGGGTGTAATATATAAAACAAATCTAAGATTCTAATCATATTGACCAGACGGCTTGACTTATAGGGTACGTCTTCTATGAACAAACATGTTTTCATTGATCTTAATTTTTTATATAACTATATCATCGTTCTTTTTGTTGGCATGCACACGATTTAGTTATCTACAACCGGTTCTCCTCCTTCCTTCACTGATCAACATATCTCTTTTATTTGACAATGTGCTAATATGTTATGGATCTCAACTCAATTTTTGAAAACACTCATCAAATTCACCTTTTCACAACAACCGTAAATTAATTAAGAGAAATAGTGTATCTCAGAATATTTTGTATTACATGTTGGGTATAATCTAGTTATAAAGATTTACCAGTTGTGGTATACTAATAAATAGACAGGGTCCACATGATTAGTGCTCCAATGTTATGCTTATTTAAGAATTTCAGCGGATAAATATTTTTCTCTTTCATTATGAATTCATATATGTGATACATAATTAGGAGGACCTATCTATTACGGCATGTACAATGATAGAGGACATGTCTTGTAGTCCTACACGTCATCTAGAGAAGACCATAATCTAAGTTCTACAGTTGATTTGTCTTATTATCATCCATAGCAACTAATGAGAATTTATTTATTTTTATATAGAAAATTATATTGCCAAGGGAAGACACCTCGTACAATGGAGAGTAGCCTTCTAATCCATGCAAGACAGCAAGTTGATCAACATTGAAATTTGGAGTGAAAAAGCTTATATCAGTAATATCATCTTTCAAAAAGAAAGTTATCTATAAACGTGCACACTTGAATGAAAAGCTTCATGTATTGTGAAATCTACTTTTAAAATTTTAACTTCAATTAGAAATTTATTTGAATTATTTTTACACTTATTCATGTACGTTACATGGCAGTCTATATCCTAACATGCACATATTTACACCATGGTTACACTGGTGGAAAAAAGGCCTTCAATCCCGGTTTGTAAAGCCCATTAATCCCGGTTTCCGCAACCGGGACTAACAAAGCGCGACTAAAGGCTCCAGCCTTTAGTCCCGGTTGCTTACGAACCGGGATCAATGGTCCTCCATGTGGCCCGGGGCATGTGCTGCGGCTGGAGGACGTTTGGTCCCGGTTCGTAACACGGACCGGGACTATAGGTCCATTCGGAATAAAATTGTATTTTCTGTTTCGGAAATTTTGTATTTTCTTTATTTTTCTATTTTTCTCTATTATCTAATCATCTCTATTCTCATATCAAATTAGATACTTATGGCTCTCACTCCATATCTCATATCAAATTACAAGTACTTGTGGTCCTCACTTCCCGGTCGGTCACCCATCCTCACACTGCTCCACCCTTAGCACGCTTAACTTCTCCATTCCTTCCCTACTAGCTTCCAAGACTACGCTCGCGACTTCTTGATAATGGTATGGTACCAATTCTATTAACCTATACACTTCGGTAATATATAATATTACTTTTTTAAATTCCAAATTAATTCACAAAATAAGAAACAATGATTAAGAATAATAAGCACCAATGAATTTCAAATAATCTTATGTATAATTTAATTATTAATTTTTAATATTCAAAAAAGCCAAAATACTTGAAAAATCACAAATTCGAAAATTAATAGACTTTGTTAACCGAAACAAAGGGAGTATATTTTTCCAAACATACTCATCCAAACATGGCTCAAATGAAGTACATTTTCCAAGCAAGCTCATTCAACATTTTTCCATACATAATCATCCACCTAATTATTAAGCTTAAGACGATCAACATGGCTATTGTAGCCCTTTAGCTTCCAGAATCTCCTAGCTATCTCAAAGTCTAGGCGAGCGTCTAAAGCGGCATATAATAGTTGGTTGAAGCTCAATGGAACTTTTTCCCAACCAAAAATTAGTTCATCTTCTTCATCATCATCATCATCTTCTTCTTCTTCTTCTCCCTTCTTCTTGTACTTCTTCTCCTTCTTCTTCTTGTCCTTCTTCTTCTTGTTGTCCCTCTTCTTCTTCTCGAGATGTGTCCCAATAGTAGCATTGGCCAAATCATAGAGACTCAGCGTTAGCTTGCTAGTGGGGTTTGGGACAACTTGTTGAAGATCATACGCGGATGGAATAACAATTCCGTATGGCCTTAGCATGCGCAGATCGTTGTTGATAGCCGCGCCACAAAACTTGATGGTGGTGTCCTTCAAGAAGTCCTTGAGTAGTTGCGGCACGGCATTGGCCTTACAAATTTGAAAGACCAATATCTCGGACACCACCGAGAGTTGAAGGACGGCGGCACGCTGCGGGTGCACGTGAGTGGTGAACTCACAATCCAAGCCCACGCACTTGACCGGTGCGTCGTCGAGGAACCGGCGCTTGACCAAGCGGATCCACTTCTCCACCCTCGAAGCATGGAGAGTCTCTGTGATGGTGAAGTTCATCTCTTCGATGACCACGTAGTAGATCCGAGACCGGGGCCAAAGTTGCTCCTCCATTGTCGTCGAGGGAGAGAGAGCTCGCGGGCGCCGGCGGTATGGTGATGTGTGGGAGAGGTTTTGGGGAAGAAGAGGCTAGGGAGATGTTTTGGGGAAGAAGATGATCAAATATGAGTGCTTTATATAGTGAAAGAGGGAAGATTAGGAGCACGCCGGCGTTGATGTGAATGCAGGCGAGTTTCAAGGTCGCCGGCGCCGGTTCCCGATCAGCGCGCGCGACTACGAAGCGTCGTCGTAATGTCGATCGATATCCGAAGCGTCGTCGATCGATAACTGGCGCGAAGTTGGCGGTTCAGTTTGAACGGGTCATTGGTCCCGGCTCGTGGAACGAACCGGGACTAAAGGGTGACTTTGGTCCCGGTTTGTGCCACGAGCCGGGACTAAAGGGCCATGGGGCATTAGTCCCGGCTGTTAGATGAAACCGGGACTGAAGGTCCCTTTTGAACCGGGACTAATGCCCCCTGACCCACATTTTCAAATGAACCGGGACTGATGGACCCTTTAGCCGCGGATCGAATTTGGTTCGGGACAAATGGGACGAATAAAAGCCCTTTTTTCCACTAGTGTTATGTCCTAATACAAAATGATAGTACGCCTGATTTCCCTAGGTCTTGAAAAGTTAGTCCAAATAATTGAGATTGACGGGATGGTCCAAATCAAATAAGACGCTATCGCATGTGATGTTTTTTCAAGGCGTGCTAGACATGGACTTTGCCATGGATCGCTACATCTAAACGTGTCTTTAATTCTGTTTTTTTTCTATATTAGCAATTCTTGTCAAAAAAATTATTTTACACATCCACGCCCCCTAAAAGATATTTCCTTTGACCCGGCTCATTATTCCTACGCAGAGATATTATTCCTTTCTATTTTGAACGGAACATGTTGATTTTTTTTGGCACAAGCGCTGGCAAAACCCAAAGTATTGTTTGCGTGCACGGTTCGTGTCAGGCACAAATTTTACAATAAGTTACGTTATCTCTCGCTAAATCCTAGCCGTAAATTATAGATCTAACAGTTAAAATAATTAGGATGATGTGGACTAACCTTTGTTTTGAACAATGCCTTCACTGTTTTCAGCACACCATTATGCTGAACATGGCTATTACAGACTCACACTGTTTTCCTTGTAAGCTGTAGTAACAACTTCCAGAACAGCCTTCACTTGACCACGTCAAAAGGTCAGCTTTGCCTACCAAACCGATTTTATTTAGAAGATCCGTATAGCTAATTGATCGAAGAGCCCAAGACTTTTCGTGTGATTATTACCGTTTCTATCTTAGAACTGGATTCTGTTTGAGCATGCTCTCGATTGATGGTGTTCCTGATCACTCACTGACGGACTGCAACTGCTAGTATGATATCTCTTGACAGAGGCAACCACGGATGAAAGAGGCAACCGCTGGCGAATCTTAAGTTTAGAATTCAACTGAGAATTCTGAAATATCTGCCCAGCACTATTGCTTGAATTTGTTTATCAAAAAATGGTTTTATTTTCCTTTTTAGGAACTAATTTCTTTTTGCTGGCTGCGGTTGCTATCAAGCACTCCGCTTGATTTAGCAACCCCCTATTAATTTATTTATGTGTTGTTTGGTACACTAGCCATGGTGGCCCTCGTAAATATGAGGGCATCATCTTCAATGTGGCTGAAATGACTAAGACATAACTCAATAGTTTCTTGAGTGTAATATTATTTTATGGACTTCGACGACATGCTACTAAATACATTATCACATAAGCAGGAAATATATTTAATCATTTTTTATTTTATGGTCCAACAATAGTAGTGTCATTTCCAAAAAGACCATACTTTTCACTTCCATATATATCATGGGTATGTCTTGGTGCACCCAAAACAACATTTGTATTTATTTGCGCGAGACACTTGCTTGCATATATATCATGTTAGAATATATCCAACATTTATCTTGCCTATGTCACATGTGTCATATACTCAATCCTTATAAATTCAGTTTTTTCGTTAATCAACCACTTCTCGACCTCTTTCAGCCATCATGAATTTTGCAAGTCTCACAATAGATTTGTGCATGCATTTTATTTTTCTCTATTGTACTCTCTTAAACTTCTTTCACACTATCTATATTATCCCTTTTTATACACCTAAGAAAATCATACACGTTGATTCATCTAAGCCATATTCATACACATCAATCGCATTATTGGATATTACGTGTTACTCTCTAGCACAGTCATCATGCATTTGAAGGTCTTTGGTTTTAAAGGATTGTTAACTTATGGATTCAATATATTAGCTGTAAGATGCTAGTGTTGTTACTCTGTCATAGCATTTCCACTGAAAATTATAGAGTTTTTTATTAACATACGATATTCAAAAAGTCATCTAGGATCATTGTCCACATAATTTATTTTCTGCCATGTCAGCTATTATTTGATTTATCTCATCAATATATTAGTATTGATATACAATTATGAATCTACAATTGATAAGACATTGTGCATCTAGAATTTTCTTTTCGAGATAATATGATCTGAGCCTTGAAGTACTCATGTAATGCAGTGTATTTGATTGACAGTATGGATCTTGTGTGAGTTTTAAAAACTAATTGTCTTTGTGTTTATGGCCTATCATACAAAACTGTAGACTTTGATTGATAATTATGGTCTATGTTTAACTCTTTTATTCTACTCTACATTCCCCATATTTATTCTTCTATCAACAATTATTATTTTTCTCACATAAAAATTTGAACACACTAATTGCTTGTACTTGAATCTCGATATGTTTACTTTTTTTACCACATCTGCATGGTCGAACTATATTTTTTCTTTTCTACTGAGGTGAATCTAAAAACTCCAAATGCTTTAAAACGTGCCCATCTTACTTTAGTTTCATGGT
Source organism: Dactylis glomerata (assembly GCA_007115705.1). Classification (NCBI taxonomy): domain Eukaryota; kingdom Viridiplantae; phylum Streptophyta; class Magnoliopsida; order Poales; family Poaceae; genus Dactylis; species Dactylis glomerata. The sequence goes on from QXEO01000452.1 coordinate 1,275,477, forward strand.
GTCAGTTATACATTAAAAATATCTTATTCACATTACTTTGTAAATTATAAAAAATGATCGTTCCCATTTCCTCGCTTAGTGCCGCGTCTAAGAATGCGTGCATGCATACTCATTTTATATTAACTATATTTATCATTTGGTGTACCACCTTAAAATTATTTAAATTACAAGGTCAATCGGCAGTCAGTAGAAATGGAGTCAATCATTACCTTTGTTTTTAAATATAAAATATACGATATAATACTTTTTATAAACTATGTTAGCCTGGACATTGTATATTTAGAGGTAGTATACTTACACAAGATCCATCAAAATCTACAGTAGAGTCCTATAGGCATTATACTTTTGTGCCACTTTTAGACGTATTGCTTGCGCATGGACGTGTTGTGCCTGGCACTTTTACCTCTTTGACGTGCAAGATTTGTTAGCTTATACTATTTTTAAACATACACGGCAAGGTAGCTAGAGAGTCCTAGCATGTCACGGTTCATTTTTTTTTAGCAAGTCACGGTTCATTTTTTTTTGTTAGCACTTTACGCTCAGGTGTATCCAACGTGTAATGGACTACAAATTTGTATGTAGCGTAACTCTTGGATGTATTAAATCTTAGCCCTTAGCAGTAAAATCAACGGTATAGTTATTTCTAGCCTATGTGGATTAACGTAGTGCCTCTATTTTAGACCCCCCGTATTATGCTTTTAGTATATAGTAGAAGTAGTTGGGTATTGACAAGTAAAGCTGAAGTAATTCTTATTTGATAAGAATACCCAGTTAGTATACGGGTTGACAACAATCTTAATACCCAATGGGGTTATATAAGTTCAAACTTAATGGAATAGTTTGTTACTTACTTTCAATGTCTTTTAAAAGAATAACATTTGAAGAACATGTTTATTATTGATTAGAAGCACTACTCCTAGGGTTTAGTGCTCTAGGGTTTAGCATGATTCTATCATAATTAGAGAATAGTTAGTAGATGAGCATACCAAGGTAACAAGCTAGGTTTCATTCACTGTTAAGAGGGTTCTAGTGAAGCATGGAAATGTTATTCATCTAGGATGGTGAAACATAACAATGTAGTAGCACACAACTGCTTAACATGGGCACACTCAGGAATAATTACTTACTTTTAAAGCTTACAAGAGGCATTGTAATGTTTACTTGTTATATAACCTAAAAGAATAACTTTTAAAGAACAATTTCCTTAATGACTAGAAGTACTACAAATAAGAGTTAGTGTTCTAGGATTGATTATACTTATCTATTACTCACTAAGTAGTTACTAGACGGAACATAACAAGTTATCTATTTAAGATTCATTTGTTACTTATGTGGTATTAGTTGGGCATGATTATACAAAGCAATTTTCTTTGCCATTACTATATATGGTTCTTTCTATAATTGGTATCATTCTTATAACAAACATCGGCACTCAAATAATTAGTCATGAGCCAGTAGTACTGAGGTAAATGGTTTAAGGTTGATTCTAGAGTTGGTAAAACTCTTAACATGCAAAGGTCATTACTTGTGACTAGACAAGAATGGGTGTGATGCTTATAGGGCGTCTTCTTTAAAAGAATTACTTTTGAAGAACACAAGCCTTAGTGGATATATTCTTATTACTTAAAGGAATGGTTATTAGGTGATGTCAGGAAGTAACAGTTTTTAAGTTGCAACAAATATGTTGCATTTAGTTGGTGGACTAAGGTATACCATTTTGAAATAGAGTACCAAACTAACCACACATGGTGGAATTTGAATGCATAACAAGGCTAGCTTATCAGGGTAGTTATTTGTTTTAGTACTAAAAAGTAGTAGTAGAACTTAAGTTATATGTACTTCAAAAGAATTACTTTCGAAGAACATTTCACTTAAGGTGTTATTGCATTGGAAGTTCATTGAAAGGTTCTATCAGTATCCAAAAATAATTTAGAAAGCCTAGTATTTCTGTTCCTAGATTTTTAGGGTTGAAATCCAAATTTTAAGTGATCAAAGATTTTTAACTAACCTCTTAGTAAAACAATGGATGAAAATAATTTAGAATTAAGAAGTTATTCTAATACACAAGTTTTTTTATATTCAAGATTTTTCCTTAAGTTTAGTACTTAAAAATTATTTAAGAAAATAGATTTAAGATCTTAAGTTACTAATAGAAAAGTTTTAAATTAATACTTGAAATGATGAAATGTTGTTTCAGTAAATTAATTTGAGTTTATAATCATTTATTTTTCATTTAGAAAAGTTTATTTGATTCCTAAATTTGTTTCAAATCCATGATTAATAATAGTACTTAAACATGTTTCAAAATTTCGCTCAAAATTATTGTACACCAGTATGAAATATTATAAGTTAAACCGATAGATTTTGTTTTTCTGAACATTTTGGTATATCATTTGAATTTTTCTGAGTTAAAATGAATAAGATATGAATTTCCTAAGTTTCAGCTATTTTCTGGAATTTCTGAAATAACAGACAGAACTTTTGTTACCGAGGCTCCTTCTACCCCAAGGTACTGCCGAGTGGGGTCATCGACCAGGTCAGTAGCCACGCAGGCATTTGACTCTGTCAACTAGGTGACATGGCAAATCATGACGTCATCTTCTCAGGAGCGCACAGATGAACTTCAAATTTGACGATTCGTTGCGAATTAGAATCCGTGGTGGTGTGGAATCGAACCAGGAGATCAAAGTGAAGCTATGGGTACCAGCGCCACTGGTTTTTGGTCATCGAAACTTCGCCGGCGGTGTGTCCGAGCGGCGGCGCATGCAGGTGACCGGTGCGGGAATGCTACAGACAGAAATGGAAGCAATAGAGGACGCAGGGAGAACCAGAAGCTCACCACGAAGCTGTTGAGGTGGTTGGCGGGGCCGGAGATGGTCAGGAGGAGGAGATCGACGGCGGCCGGGCTTCGGCATCCCGAGCTCGACGGCATCGACTGGGAGCTTCCCGCCTCGATTGGCTTGACGTGGAGAAGGAGAACACCATGGCGGAGCTTCAGAGCATCACATGGGAGCTCGGGGTGTCCTCTAGCGACGGCGGCAGAGCTCGACCAGAGCTAGGGTTTACAGTGACCGCGAGAATAACTAGAGAGAGAGAAAGAATAGTGGCCTAGGGTTTCAACTCGGCGGCGGCGAACGTTTTTATAGGCTCCAGGGTCGGCGGCCTTCATCCTAGATGTCGGAGTGACGGCGGTTGATCGGGTGCCTGGGAGAGCTCCACCGAGCTGCTTCCCAGCTCGAGGTTGAAGACGACCGAAGGGGTAAGTTGGGCTGGACTGCGGGACTGGGTGTTGGGCCGGCTTGGACTTCGGCCAGATGGGCTGCGGCCAGGTAAGTGGTTTACCTCTTTTTTCTGCTCCATTTCTTTTCTTTTATTTCCTGTTTTCTGTTTTGCTATTTCTAATACAAATTTGCTAATTTGTTTTGCAGGTTTTGAACTAGTTACTTAGTTTGCAGGATTTTGAGTTTGGGATATCTTATCAAATATGAATATGACACATCTAATTCCACACATAGAATTAGATGAATTTTATATGTGCATTTGCACATAGAATATAACACATACCCTTAGGATTTTATTATGCATCATGGTTGGATAATTCCAATTGGCTTTTGTGGAGTATTTGAAATACTTTACTAGGTTTGAATCATCAGATAGTAGGATGTAGCAATATTATCATGCATCTTATGTATAAGGGCAATATTTAGATATGGTTTATCAATTATTAACCCTCCTATTTAGAACTAAGTGGAAAGCACAATTCTTTGTTTAAAATATTTAACTAGGACTTGAATAGTTGGCTAGGTGATTACATAGCATCTGTTCTTTGTATTTGAATGAAAATAAATTTACTACAGATGGTTATTCCTACCATTAGATTTCCTATCTTAATGTTATGAACATGATTTCATGTTTTCTACAATATTCTTACTAGCATGAAATTGCCCTATGGCCATGCCAAGGCTTTAATGGATTCTAAACAATTTACCTATATTATATGAGGATAGGTCATAAAGTCTCACAGGAAAGACTTTAATGTCTTAAGACCATGATCAAAGTACACCTTTGTATGGATTTGATCCCAAGGTTAAAAGACTTGGTTGTTTATCTTATAGGAATTGTGGTTGAAACACAATTCTTAAATTCAAGGTTAAAGCATGGGGATATATAGATCTTATGATCATATGTGATGCATAAGTTGGAGTGATACTTGGGTATGGTTTTTCCAGTATATGAATAAGGGTTATGGAACTGGATAGAATGCTATCACACTCCACCAGGAACTAGTGTTCCCTTTGAAATATGATTAATGCAACAAAGGTTCTATAATCTACTAAGTTCTAGGTCAGGGCTAATGATCTGCTCCACCTATATCCAGATGATTCTTATCAAAGAAACTTGTACACAGATCAAGGTATCTCCAATAACTTTAACAAGATGGTCATCTCCTAATTGAGATGTGCTTAAGTTGGACTTCTACTCCACACTTGGTTTTAGGATGATATCTGCTTATCATGCTGGGTTTCATATCTAACCTAATTACCTTCATCAACAAGCATAATCATATACCTGGCATGATCATACTATTTCCTTCATCAACTCCCTATCAAGGATTTATTCTTGATTGCACCTACCTTCTAAGATTAAAGATATAATCTTCCTTTGTGTGATTCATATAGGATCTACTCTACTTCATAACTTCATAAGTCTGGGTATTGGTTATACTTCCTAATGATGGTTCTAGTCTAGAATATAATTAGGGTTTATGATGTAATCACCCCTATATCAAATAACTTGTCCTAATTAGACTTAGAGTAATGTCTAAAGTCTCCTAGTTGGCCTTTATAGGAATGGCTCTAATATTCTTAAGTTATCTCTCCTAGAGTTAAGGCAATTCTTATAGTCAAACTGGCATTGAGTTAACCTCTCCACTTCTCATATTTAGTCTCACTAGATTAGGACATAAGACTATATAACAGATCATGATTTAAGAACAAGACTTATGTTGACCTCTTTAGCATGAAAGAAGTAGGGTTTAAAGAACACCATGATGATCTTGGTGTGAGTAAATATTTGGTTCTAAAATGGTGTGTCAAGCATTTTAGTTTTACCTCACTTAACTCTCTTTTAGTGGTTGTGACTATCACTACCCAAAACAAGGATTTTAACAAAGGTCATATTAAAGTTTATCGCACTCCAGTTGATGAGCTATTTCAATTCCATCAACTAAAGTGAAACTCCAATCACTTTGATCTGTTTTATTTAAATGCGCGAAAATTACCCAGATTTTCTATGCATGAAATGCAATGCACACATCTATTGCCTCTATTTTATGACCTCTAATCCTGGGATATTACAGTCTCCCCTCCTTAAACTAAACTTCGTCCCGAAGTTTTCGCTCTCATACGTTGCTGAACAATCTTGTTGTTGGTAGCATATGTCTTGTAGTTCCTTCACCAACTAATTGGGATATAGATGGTATCCTTTGTCCAAAGTGTTCCTCGAATTTTCTGTTATCTAACTCCGAACAAAAGTCATTTGAATTCCATCCATCTTGGTCTCTTCTTGGTCATTCTCTTGAATTATCCATGTTTGCAACACTTTCTATGGCTTATAAGGTTCTACTAATTGTTCCTATATATCTTCCTAATTGGCTCTTGGTTTAACCACCTAAGAATGGATTAAACACAATTAGCGTGTTCATTCCAAGGTTTCTGACCCAATTCTATAGGTTTTAATAGGTCTTCTAGGTTCAAGATTATGGTTAACTCTAATCTCAAACTTCTCCAGCTGTGGTTCAAGATACCAGCTGTGGCTCATAAACCAGCTGTGGTTCAAGATACCAGCTGTGGTTCATACTTGGTGTGATTATGGTCAAAATCATCTCACTCCTTTGCCGAACTCCATAAGGTTACGACGAATCTTGGAAAGAATCTACTTCCGACATGCTTCATCCAACCTTCAACACGTTTGATGTTCCGGAACTCTTCCCCTTAGACTTTTCTAATGGTCCTCAAACTCATCGTTCTCTAACCATTTGGACTCCATGATTAATTATAAGTTTTGGGTCGGTCTTACTACTATGTCTATTTAATGGTTTTCCAAAGAAACCTGCGGTGTACCCACACAATTGTGGAGAACCGGTACGAATTCTTCGATTAATCATTTAGGTAGGGTGTTATGTTCCACTTTTGGATGCATGAACTTACCCAAAAGTTCTCAAGGTTGATGAGAATTGGGTTTTCCCATCGATATCTATCCTAATTTGGATGGTAGGTTAGATACAAAGCCACGGGAGAAATCCGGCAGAGTTTCTCTTGTATCGGAGGACATCCACGACAGACATTTATATAAGTTGATCAAAAATATGAAGTAACAGGGCCATAAACGAACCAGTGGTCTCAACAGATCATTGTTGACACGAATCCTCACAAGTCTTGGTCCGTAGACAAAGACTACAACTCTAAGATAAGGAAAAGTATTGCTGAAGTCTTAACCACCAATCAACAATTCAAGGTTTCGGGACTAGAGATCAAAGTTATACAGAAATGTTATGTGTCATAGTCACGCTATCAATGAGGGTTACTGGGGTTACCACTCCCCAGGCTGAATAAAGCAGCAGGCAATACCGGAATGGATCATCGGTATCACAACACCTCAATCAACCCGTGATGTACTAAGCATAACCAAGGCTACATAAGAACGAGCTCAAATACCTTAAACTCAATTGTGGCTACCTAATTAGTGGTTCTATTCAATAATCTAGAGTTACCTCTAGTGTTTTAAGACCTAGAGTACTACTAATAAATTCCAATACTTCATCTTACTACCACTTCATGATGCTTCCATGAAGATCACTTGCTAGCTTTCTTCTTTTGGCTTCCATTATCTGATGATTCTTCATCTTCTGACTTGATTGCCTTAGGAACTCATCTATCCCTCACACGAATCCCTGAACCATCTAGAACTATAACATCAAGTAAGAACTTGATGATGCAACATGCACTTGCATATCAAAGTCCAACTTCATGCATAGATCTAGTCACACAATAAAATCTAAGAAAATCCAAAGTTGTGCTGGCAACATACATCATCATAAGCCCATGAGTAAAACATCTCTAAAGTTTAGTCTTAGATGTGTACCTTATAGCACCAAATAATATAGGTTTATATTGCACTATATTGCACGTAGTGGTGGACTACTACTCTTAATCTCAATATTTACTCCAATTGCCCATTTGCAATCAAATAAATTTGAGCAAAGTTTTTGGGAATCATTCTAACGGATCCAAATTCCTTTAAGACTACTAGTTCTAGCTAACCTTCCGTCCTATTGAGGACGAATCTCACATGATCTCTCGATACTACTAACATTTCTATACATTGCACATACTTCCCTAAGCATGGTTCACACAACTCCCTGACTTATATCGGTCTTCTATGACTAAAGTCTGTGGTTTTGGGTACACTTGACCTAATTACCATTGTTGAGAATACTTCATTCACCAATCTTCTTGAGCATCTACCTCCTCAGCTTGAGATTGCTGGTCTACTACAAAATTCTACTCCTTCATGTGAAGATTCTCAAGTGAATCCAACATGTTTAAGGTTTTTATACTGCCAATACATCTTACTTGTATATGGCATTCTCGAGTATCCATATACAGGACTAAAACCTGAGGTCCTACTACCTCATACAGACTCACTTCACCACTTAACATCACCCTACTACAGTTTCGAATGACTTAAGTTTAACAAATTGCCTTTGGTATACTTCTTCTAATAGGATAGTTTCCATTCCGGTTGTATCCTCTCTTTGGACTACCATGTATTGTATACCAAATATAATCCACTTCCATCCTTCATGTAAGGCTCTAATGATATCATATCTACTAGGTATGGAATAAGATATCTAACTTCACTTAAGAATACAGGTAAGAACATTTGACTCGAGTGTGTCAGGATTATTCTTTTGTTGAATACCCATCCCAAGTCATAAGAAGAATTGGTTTAGATAAGAAGGCTTCCTATGATCACTACCAATCCTATAGGTCTCCTATTAAAGGGTTTTAATCCTAGGGTCAAAGCGTTTGCTCTGATACCAGCTGTGGCGACCCAGCATACCACTGCATGTGTAGTATGCAAGTCGTTGACATAACACCAATGAAACACCGTCTCACTGGTATTACATCCATCAGAGTGGTACAACAGAAACATTGCAGGTCCACGGTATGTCTATAGGATTACAATTTTCAGCATACAGAAGATCTTCAGAACCTCCTCAACAGGTAGAGGTTTAATCCTGGCGACTACAAACGAGAAAGAAACAAGGAAGACTAAGCTAAACTACAACTGATGCAGTTGGCTTACTACTCAACTACAGAATACTCTAACTACTAGGTTCTAGGATTAGGAAACTGGTTCTTTTCTAACCCTATTCTAGTTTTTCTCCAAGCTTCACACAATTGTAGCCTCCGCTGATAATCATGATGTTGGTAGAATGCTTCATCTTCAACTTTAAAGTCTTGAGGTTGCCTCCTTGAGTTGCCTTCCATCTAACTCTTCATAGTCTAGCAAGGGTTTAAGAGATTGGGGTGAGTAACGAGCGTTACCCATCAAGTTTCTTTAGAAAGAAGTTGTGTGATATGCACTAACTAAAGCCATGGACCCAAAAGAGTCTTAGGCCAATGCAAGGTTTTATCAAAGTTTCTTGAAAGATTGCTTTTACTTATGAAAACTATGCCCAACAGCCAACGCAGGTAGTAGTGCCTTGAGAGCACCTTTCCTGCGGTGTTCGCAGCTCCTTCCCGGAACAAGGGGTAACATGTCACATCCTTTTACACTCTGCAGAGGTGTGTCCTTCCAAAAGAGATCAAAGCCTTGTTGCACAACCGGGCGATCTTTCCCGTCCACACTTCCTTGGTGTGGGGCCCAGTCATTGATCCAAGCCAATCACTGCCTTCTCCGCACAACGCATGCCCACCCAATTCACGCATAGCAGGTTATGCCCCTGATATTCACCCCCAACGATGAAGTACCTAGGCGCCCCTTGCGGACCATCATAGACACCAGTGGCCATGGGCACTAAGGGGTCCCACCCATGTGCACGTATTCTTTCGAGATATACGGCGAACGGTAGCTGAGTGCCCGTTGACATGCGAACGAGAGAAGATACAGCTGACTTTCCCGTCCCATTCCAAGTCTCTTGGCTGACACGGTTTTTACGGCGCTAGAATAACTGTGGCATTGGTAGTTAATCCTAGGTTTACTTTCCCGTGCAAGTGGAACCTCCACCACCACAACCTTACCGTGGTTCCACCTGCCAGCCTTCCTAGGTTATCACCACAGGTCGATAACCACTAGTCATATTACTTATGAAAATAGATTTTCCATCTTTTTTGGAAATGTTAGAGTTTGAAGTCAACACTTTGCAAGTAGTTTCAAAACCAGTGCAATCAAGAGATATGAGCAAGATAAACATGCCTTTTTGACTGCAAGATTATGCAAGTCAAGGTCTTCGATACGTAGGAAATCCAAATATTGAAATAACACCATCATCTGGTAAAGATGATGTTAAAAGATCTGCAGCATGTTATGCAAATTATATGCTATGCATCGTTCTAAGCGTATCCTAACCCCCAATGGTTTAGTATAAAGAGTTGTGATGACTTCTTTACACTGAGTTGCACTTTTAGAGTCACTCCACAACAAGGTTGTTAAGGATTTTAGTTTGACTGACAAACTTTTGAAGTAATAGAATAAAACTTTATACAAGAGTTATTGTAAAAGACTATTATAGCAATAAGTGAAAACTTGAAAGTAACACTTTTAAGTGATATCCTATTATTAGCAAACAAGTAGTTGGGTATTGACAAGTAAAGCTGAAGTAATTCTTATTTGATAAGAATACCCAGTTAGTATACGGGTTGACAACAATCTTAATACCCAATGGGGTTATATAAGTTCAAACTTAATGGAATAGTTTGTTACTTACTTTCAATGTCTTTTAAAAGAATAACATTTGAAGAACATGTTTATTATTGATTAGAAGCACTACCCCTAGGGTTTAGTGCTCTAGGGTTTAGCATGATTCTATCATAATTAGAGAATAGTTAGTAGATGAGCATACCAAGGTAACAAGCTTGGTTTCATTCACTGTTAAGAGGGTTCTAGTGAAGCATGGAAATGTTATTCATCTAGGATGGTGAAACATAACAATGTAGTAGCACATAACTGCTTAACATGGGCACACTCAGGAATAATTACTTACTTTTAAAGCTTACAAGAGGCATTGTAATGTTTACTTGTTATATAACCTAAAAGAATAACTTTTAAAGAACAAGTTTCTTAATGACTAGAAGTACTACAAATAAGAGTTAGTATTCTAGGATTGATTATACTTATCTATTACTCACTAAGTAGTTACTAGATGGAACATAACAAGTTATCTATTTAAGATTCATTTGTTACTTATGTGGTATTAGTTGGGCACGATTATACAAAGCAATTTTCTTTGCCATTACTATATATGGTTCTTTCTATAATTGGTATCATTCTTATAACAAACATCGGCACTCAAATAATTAGTCATGAGCCAGTAGTACTCAGGTAAATGGTTTAAGGTTGATTCTAGAGTTGGTAAAACTCTTAACATGCAAAGGTCATTACTTGTGACTAGACAAGAATGGGTGTGATGCTTATAGGGCGTGTTCTTTAAAAGAATTACTTTTGAAGAACACAAGCCTTAGTGGATATATTCTTATTACTTAAAGGAATGGTTATTAGGTGATGTCAGGAAGTAATAGTTTTTAAGTTGCAACAAATATGTTGCATTTAGTTGGTGGACTAAGGTATACCATTTTGAAATAGCGTACCAAACTAACCACACATGGTGGAATTTGAATGCATAACAAGGCTAGCTTATCAGGGTAGTTATTTGTTTTAGTACTAAAAAGTAGTAGTAGAACTTAAGTTATATGTACTTCAAAAGAATTACTTTCGAAGAACATTTCACTTAAGGTGTTATTGCATTGGAAGTTCATTGAAAGGTTCTATCAGTATCCAAAAATAATTTAGAAAGCCTAGTATTTCTGTTCCTAGATTTTTAGGGTTGGAATCCAAATTTTAAGTGATCAAAGATTTTTAACTAACCTCTTAGTAAAACAATGGATGAAAATAATTTAGAATTAAGAAGTTATTCTAATACACAAGTTTTTTTATATTCAAGATTTTTCCTTAAGTTTAGTACTTAAAAATTATTTAAGAAAATAGATTTAAGATCTTAAGTTACTAATAGAAAAGTTTTAAATTAATACTTGGAATGATGTAATGTTGTTTCAGTAAATTAATTTGAGTTTATAATCATTTATTTTTCATTTAGAAAAGTTTATTTGATTCCTAAATTTGTTTCAAATCCATGATTAATAATAGTACTTAAACATGTTTCAAAATTTCACTCAAAATTATTGTACACCAGTATGAAATATTATAAGTTAAACAGATAGATTTTGTTTTTCTGAACATTTTGGTATATCATTTGAATTTTTCTAAGTTAAAATGAATAAGATATGAATTTCCTAAGTTTCAGCTATTTTCTGGAATTTCTGAAATAACAGACAGAACTTTTGTTACCGAGGCTCCTTCTACCCCAAGGTACTGCCGAGTGGGGTCATCGACCAGGTCAGCAGCCACGCAGGCATTTGACTCTGTCAACTAGGTGACGTGGCAAATCATGACGTCATCTTCTCAGGAGCTCACAGATGAACTTCAAATTCGATGATTCGTTGCGAATTAGAATCCGTGGTGGTGTGGAATCGAACCAGGAGATCAAAGTGAAGCTACGGGTACCAGCGCCGCTGGTTTTTGGTCATCGGAACTTCGCCGGCGGCGTGTCCGAGCGGCGGCGCATGCAGGTGACCGGTGTGGGAATGCTACAGACAGAAATGGAAGCAATAGAGGACGCAGGGAGAACCGGAAGCTCACCACGAAGCTGTTGAGGTGGTCGGCGGGGCCGGAGATGGTCAGGAGGAGGAGATCGACGGCGGCCGGGCTTCGGCATCCCGAGCTCGACGGCGTCGACTGGGAGCTTCCCGCCTCGATTGGCTTGACGTGGAGAAGGAGAACACCATGGCGTAGCTTCAGAGCATCACATGGGAGCTCGGGGTGTCCTCTAGCGACGGCGGCAGAGCTCGACCGGAGCTAGGGTTTACAGTGACCGCGAGAATAACTAGAGAGAGAGAAAGAATAGTGGCCTAGGGTTTCAACTCGGCGGCGGCGAACGTTTTTATAGGCTCCAGGGTCGGCGGCCTTCATCCTAGACGTCGGAGTGACGGCGGTTGATCGGGTGCCTAGGAGAGCTCCACCGAGCTGCTTCCCAGCTCGAGGTTGAAGACGACCGAAGGGGTAAGTTGGGCTGGACTGCGGGACTGGGTGTTGGGCCGGCTTGGACTTCGGCCAGATGGGCTGCGGCCAGGTAAGTGGTTTACCTCTTTTTTTCTGCTCCATTTCTTTTATTTTATTTCTTGTTTTCTATTTTGCTATTTCTAATACAAATTTGCTAATTTGTTTTGCAGGTTTTGAACTAGTTACTTAGTTTGCAGGATTTTGAGTTTGGGATATCTTATCAAATATGAATATGACACATCTAATTCCACACATAGAATTAGATGAATTTTATATGTGCATTTGCACATAGAACATAACACATACCCTTAGGATTTTACTATGCATCATGGTTGGATAATTCCAATTGGCTTTTGTGGAGTATTTGAAATACTTTACTAGGTTTGAATCATCAGATAGTAGGATGTAGCAATATTATCATGCATCTTATGTATAAGGGCAATATTTAGATATGGTTTATCAATTATTAACCCTCCTATTTAGAACTAAGTGGAAAGCACAATTCTTTGTTTAAAATATTTAACTAGGACTTGAATAGTTGGCTAGGTGATTACATAGCATCTGTTCTTTGTATTTGAATGAAAATAAATTTACTACAGATGGTTATTCCTACCATTAGATTTCCTATCTTAATGTTATGAACATGATTTCATGTTTTCTACAATATTCTTACTAGCATGAAATTGCCTTATGGCCATGCCAAGGCTTTAATGGATTCTAAACAATTTACCTATATTATATGAGGATAGGTCATAAAGTCTCACAGGAAAGACTTTAATGTCTTAAGACCATGATCAAAGTACACCTTTGTATGGATTTGATCCCAAGGTTAAAAGACTTGGTTGTTTATCTTATAGGAATTGTGGTTGAAACACAATTCTTAAATTCAAGGTTAAAGCATGGGGATATATAGATCTTATGATCATATGTGATGCATAAGTTGGAGTGATACTTGGGTATGGTTTTTCCAGTATATGAATAAGGGTTATGGAACTGGATAGAATGCTATCACACTCCACCAGGAACTAGTGTTCCCTTTGAAATATGATTAATGCAACAAAGGTTCTATAATCTACTAAGTTCTAGGTCAGGGCTAATGATCTGCTCCACCTATATCCAGATGATTCTTATCAAAGAAACTTGTACACATATCAAGGTATCTCCAATAACTTTAACAAGATGGTCATCTCCTAATTGAGATGTGCTTAAGTTGGACTTCTACTCCACACTTGGTTTTAGGATGATATCTGCTTATCATGCTGGGTTTCATATCTAACCTAATTACCTTCATCAACAAGCATAATCATATACCTGGCATGATCATACTATTTCCTTCATCAACTCCCTATCAAGGATTTATTCTTGATTGCACCTACCTTCTAAGATTAAAGATATAATCTTCCTTTGTGTGATTCATATAGGATCTACTCTACTTCATAACTTCATAAGTCTGGGTATTGGTTATACTTCCTAATGATGGTTCTAGTCTAGAATATAATTAGGGTTTATGATGTAATCACCCCTATATCAAATGACTTGTCCTAATTAGACTTAGAGTAATGTCTAAAGTCTCCTAGTTGGCCTTTATAGGAATGGCTCTAATATTCTTAAGTTATCTCTCCTAGAGTTAAGGCAATTCTTATAGTCAAACTGGCATTGAGTTAACCTCTCCACTTCTCATATTTAGTCTCACTAGATTAGGACATAAGACTATATAACAGATCATGATTTAAGAACAAGACTTATGTTGACCTCTTTAGCATGAAAGAAGTAGGGTTTAAAGAACACCATGATGATCTTGGTGTGAGTAAATATTTGGTTCTAAAATGGTGTGTCAAGCATTTTAGTTTTACCTCACTTAACTCTCTTTTAGTGGTTGTGACTATCACTACCCAAAACAAGGATTTTAACAAAGGTCATATTAAAGTTTATCGCACTCCAGTTGATGAGCTATTTCAATTCCATCAACTAAAGTGAAACTCCAATCACTTTGATCTGTTTTATTTAAATGTGCGAAAATTACCCGGATTTTCTATGCATGAAATGCAATGCACACATCTATTGCCTCTATTTTATGACCTCTAATCCTGGGATATTACACTGTTGGATCGGGCCTGTTCGGTGAGTTGACCACGAATTTCGTTTAGTGCAAAAAAAACAGAGAGAGAGATGTCTTCCTCATCGGGCTATGTTGCGATTCCTCGCTGCCCGGTGACTTTTGATGGCGCGAATTATCCTGATTTCGCTGTCTTTATGCGCGTTCACATGCGCGGTCTCCGTCTGTGGGGTGTGCTTTTCGGCGAGGTCCCCTGTTCGCCGCGCCCCACTGCTCCTACGGCGCCTATTCCACCGACGCCCGTTGCCCTTGCCCCCGATGCTACAAAGGAGGCCAAGGATGCAGCCAAGAGTGCTGATGCTACTGCTCTGGCTGAGTATGACTGGCAGGTCTAGGAGTATTCTGACGCTCTGGCGACCTACCGGCTGGATCTGACTGACTACACTCAGTGGATAGATGAGGATGCTCGTGCTGCTGCTGTTCTTACTTCTAGTGTTCTGCCTCAGTATGCTGCTGAGTTCATGGGTCTTCCTACTATTGCTGCTCAGTGGGCCTTTCTTTGTCAGCGTTATCAGCCGTCTGGGGATGCGCTTTATCTGTCTGTGGTTCGCCAGGAGCATGCTCTTCAGCAGGGTGATTCTACTATTGATGAGTTCTACACTCAGAGTGCTGCTATCTGGCGCCAGCTTGATTCTCTTCGTACAGCTGTGTGTGCCACTTGTCCCTGCTGTCTGACTGTGCGCGCTGATCTAGAGTTTCAGCGTGTATATGAGTTCTTGTCTCGGCTCCGCAAGGAGTTCGAGCCTCGTTGCGCCCAGCTACTTGCTCGTGGTCGTGTCCCGCTCTCTGAGGTGCTGTCTAAGCTTCGTGCTGAGGAGACTCGTCTTCGTGGTGCTGGTCTTCTTGAGGTTCCCTCTGTACTTGCTGCTCGTGGTCCTCCTGTGCCGTTGGCTCCGTTACGGTCTCCAGTGTCGCCGATACTCTCTACTCCTCCAGACCAGGGCCAGAGTCAGCCTCAGCAGCCTCGCGGTCAGAACCGCCATCCTCGTCCTCCCTGCTCCTACTGTGGCAAGCCTGGCCACGATTTCTCTAGCTGCTGGAGGAGGGATCCCAGTTTACGTCAGCAGTTCCACGCTCGTCAGCAGGCTGGTTCTTCAGGATCTTCTGTAGTTGCACTCTCTGAGCAGGATATTCTTCGGGGTATTCGTAGTCTGCTCACTACTACAGGCTCTTCCTCGTCAGGCACTGCTGGTCTTGTGTCTACCTCTTCTGGCACCGCGCGACCATCACCTTCTGCACAGTCAGGTATGTCCCCGTGGTATGTGGATTCTGGAGCTTCCTTTCATATGACTTCTGCGTCTTCTATTCTTTCTGCTCTTCGTTCTCTCGTTTCTCCTGTCCGTGTTATCACGGCTGATGGTACATCTCTTCCTGTTTCCAGTCGAGGCACCCTCTCTACTTCCTCTTTCTCTGTTCCTGATGTTTCTCATGTTCCTAGCCTTAAGATGAATCTTTTTTCTGCTAGTCAGCTTACTGATTCTGGTTGTCGCGTCATTCTTGACGCTAATTCTTGTGCTATTCAGGACCGCCGCACACAGGCGCTGGTTGGAGCTGGCCCTCGCAGCCATGAGTCTCCAGGGCTCTGGCAGTTAGACTGGCTTCGTGTTCCATCCGCTGCCTCTTCATCGGCCAGTTCTCCTGCGGTCGCTGCTTCCGTCACTGGCTCTTTCCAGCAGTGGCATCATCGGCTGGGTCACCTTTGTGGCTCCCGTTTATCGTCTTTAGTCCGTCGTGGTCTTCTAGGGTCTGTCTCAGGAGATGTGTCTTTGAACTGTCAGGGTTGTAGGTTAGGCAAACAGATTCAGCTTCCCTATCCTACCAGTGTGTCTGTATCTCAGCGACCTTTTGATTTAGTTCATTCAGATGTTTGGGGTCCGGCTCCCTTTGGTTCAAAAGGGGGCCATCGCTACTATATTTTATTCATTGATGATTTTTCACGGTATACCTTCTTGTTTTTTATGCGCTCTCGCAGTGAGGTGCTCTCTATTTATCAGCGCTTTGCGGCCATGGTCCGCACTCAGTATTCCTCGCCCATTCGTGTGTTCCGTGCTGATTCTGCTGGTGAGTATATCTCTCAGCACCTGCGTGGTGTTCTTGCTGAGCATGGCACCCTTGCTCAGTTTTCTTGTCCTGGTGCGCATGCTCAAAATGGTGTCGCCGAGCGTAAGCATCGTCATATTCTTGAGACCACTCGTGCTATGATGATTGCTTCTTCTCTTCCGCCGCATTTCTGGGCTGAGGTTGTCGCTACGTCGACTTACCTCATTAACATCCAGCCTTCTGCTGCCCTCCAAGGTGGTATCCCTCTCGTGCGTCTCTCTGGTGGTTCTCCAGACTACTCGACTCTTCGTTTGTTTGGTTGCGTTTGCTATGTTCTTCTCCCTCCTCGTGAACGCACCAAACTGACCACTCAGTCTGTTGAGTGTGTTTTTCTCGGCTACAGTGATGAGCATAAGGGCTATCGCTGTTGGGACCCTGTTGGTCGTCGGATGCGCATCTCTCGTGATGTCACATTTGATGAGACGCGTCCCTTCTATCCTCGCCCCACCTCTGGTACCTACCCGGTGGATGATATCTCTTTTCTTCTATTTCCTAATGCACCCCCCTCTGTCCCTATTGTCCCTCCTCCTGGACCTTGTTCTGATGCGCCCTCTTCGACCCCGGCGCCATCCTCTACTCCATCTAGTTCCCCTAGTTCTCCTCATTCTTCGGTTTCAGAGTCTTCCTCTGCTATTCCTTCTTCCTCTTCTTCCGATGAGTCGTCTTCTTCTGACGAGCTTCCCTCTCCTCTTCGGCGACTCGTCCGCGTCGTGCTCCAGACCGTTACTCTCCTAGTCAGTACGGTCTTTCTGTTGCCTCCGAGCCGACTTCTTATCGGGATGCTGAGCGTCATCCTGAATGGCAGCTTGCTATGGCTGAGGAGATTGCTGCGCTTTAGCGCACTGGCACCTGGGATCTTGTCTCTCCTCCTCCCGGTGTTCGTCCTATCATGTGTAAGTGGTCTATAAAATTAAGACCCGCTCTGATGGATCTCTTGAGCGCTATAAAGCGCGTCTTGTGGCTCGTGGCTTTCAGCAGAAGCACGGCCGTGACTATGATGAGACTTTTGCCCCTGTGGCTCATATGACCACTGTGCGTACTCTTCTTGCTGTCGCTTCTGTTCGACACTGGTCTGTGTCTCAGCTTGATGTTCAGAACGCTTTTCTTAATGGCGAGTTGAGTGAGGAGGTTTACATGCAGCCTCCTCCCGGGTATTCTGTTTCTGATGGGATGGTCTGTCGTCTTCGGCGTTCTCTTTATGGCCTGAAACAGGCCCCTCGTGCCTGGTTTGAGCGTTTTGCCTCTGTGGTGACTGCTGCTGGTTTCTCTCCCAGCGCTCATGATCCAGCGTTGTTCGTTCACACTTCTCCTCGTGGACGCACTCTTCTCCTTCTCTATGTTGATGATATGATCATTACTGGTGATGATCCTGAGTATATTGCCTTTGTTAAGGCTCGTCTTCGTGATCAGTTTCTTACGACTGATCTTGGTCCTCTCCGCTACTTTCTTGGGATCGAGGTCTCCTCCACTTCTGATGGCTTTTCTATCTCTCAGGAAAAGTATATTCAGGATCTTCTTGCTCGTGCTGCTCTTGGGGATGAGCGCACTGTTGAGACTCCTATGGAGCTTAATATCAAGCTTCGTCCTACTGATGGTGATCCTCTTCCTGATCCAACGCGTTATCGCCATCTTGTTGGGAGTCTTGTTTATCTTGCTGTCACTCATCCTGATATATCTTATCCTGTTCATATTCTGAGTCAGTTTATCTTAGCTCCTACCACTGTTTACTATAGTCATCTCCTCCGTGTTCTTCGTTATCTTCGTGGCACGATCACTCGTTGCCTTTTCTTTCCTCGTTCCAGCTCTCTCCAGCTCCAGTGCTACTCGGATGCTACGTGGGCGAGCGATCCTACGGATCGTCGTTCACTTTCTGCTTACTGTGTGTTTCTTGGTGGTTCGCTTGTTGCTTAGAAGACAAAGAAACATGTTGCAGTTTCCCGTTCAAGTGTAGAGGCTGAGTTGCGAGCTATGGCCTTGTTGATTGCTGAGGTGACATGGTTACGATGGTTGCTTGTAGATTTTGGGGTCTCTGTTACGACACCCACTCCACTTTTGTCTGACAGTACAGGTGCTATCAGTATTGCACGTGATCCGGTCAAGCATGAGCTTACCAAGCATATTGGTGTTGATGCTTTTTATACACGTGCTCAGGTGCAGGCTCAGGTTGTTGCGCTTCAGTATGTGCCTTCAGATTTGCAGTTGGCGGATTTCTTTACAAAGGCACAAACTAGAGCGCAGCATGACTTCTTACTCTCCAAACTCAGTGTTGTAGATCCACCATGAGTTTGAGGGGGGGGGGTGTTAGATGTATATTTGTATATGTGTATTTTCCCCACCTGTTAGGGGGTTTCCTGCATATTCTCACCTGTACATGTAACTATATGTTGTGGCCTTTGGCCCCCAGGGAATACAACTTGTCTATTCCTAACAATCACTTTTGTGTTGGAGCAAATCCCGCGACTCCACTTAGCCAAACTCTTCGCCGTGTGGCGCAACTTTTATGGAACGGGATTTGGCAAGGCTCCACATGCATCGTAGGCGTGCTCCAAGCCGCGTTGACCACCTCCATAATACCAGGCACGTGAAGCAAAAAATTCTCGAATTCAAAGGTGCAAGGTCTTCGAGGCCCTCTATCATCGAAAAGCAAAAGCGGGCAATTGTCCGACAAGGAGGAAGATAAGCCATTTAGGACATGGGAGTCGAAGCAATAATCTCATTCTGCATTGCAATAGAAAGCATCAAGCAAGGGTTGGGTTTTCTCTTTCATTGCTTCAAGTAAAGCCAAGATGGTAGAGTATCTCCGTGGCGTGCGGTGGTGGCCAAGATTGCTATGGTTTTCATGCTGCTTCCGCTAGGGGCTTCCTCTGTGTGTACACATGTCAATATGCCATTAACGGTGCTACCTATTTTTGTCAATCCTCAATACTCTACCTCTATCTAGCGAATTGTGGGTAGGGTTTTGTGGGGATTGGGTGAAGGTAGGGGTTTCACCCAATACTCTAGGGGATTATCCCCACTAATCCCCACCAAAACTCTAGTACCAAACAAGGCCTAAGAGATTATTCCCACTAATCCCTACAAAAACTCTAGTACCAAACAGCCTTATTTTGATCTTTTGTGTACTTCCTCTATCTCAGTTTGTGTTCCACCGTATCGATCCGCACAAGTTTATCACTGGGTTTTGTGTATATTGACCTTTTATGTCGACTTGTTGCTGTTAAACGTAGCGATAATACAAAGACATGTGGTGCAAATCAATGCGCGAGTTTTGTAATGTCCCCGAGACTTGACCCGGGATGAGATGTCGCTGGTGACGGGGACTGTCTACTGCGACGGGGACACCAGACGTACGTGGATCCCGTCAAACCTTGGATCCGGATTCAATCTCCGATCAGCAAAACATTTGCGTAATTAAGCTCATCGATGCTCATTCAAGGCCGTATTGAGTGTTGCACCATGTAGCAATCGATCGGGCAGCGATCTCGGCTGCTGATACCCATTGCAGCGTCGCCATCCGTAAACAGCAGCTATGATTGGACATCAGCGAAACTTGTTGGGCAATAACTCAAGTTCCAGCACGCAACGTTGCGATCTGTGTTTGAGTGGACGAGTTGTCAATTTGTGCGCGCGTTCCACTACACTCAACATAAGGTGTCAAGTGAGATCCCTATTAAGTCCCACTTGACAGCCTAACTCAACGAAACCTACGTAGACAAGCGTGTCCCAGCCGCGATCGGAGCTAGCGGCGGCCGACGCTGGAACAGAAACCGTTGCGCCACGACCAGAGAAGCGCTATGGAGGCCGGCACACAGAGCCATGCCATGGCAGCAGAAGACACCACCGTGCACGGCACGCGTCCACTTCACGGCCGGTCCGTCCGTCCACGCCGTGCCAGTGCGTCGCGCACCGTGGTCGGATAAGCTCGATAGGGCCGGATATCGGAGCCACCTCACCTCACCGCCCGTCCAAATCCCTGCGTACTGCGTACAAAGTACAAACGCACTCGCAGCCGCAGCCGCAGGATCTGCCGTCTCATCGCCTCGTCGATCGGGAACGAACCTTATCCCCGCGTCGCCGCACCACACACTACGGTCCCTCGCAAGGTCGATGCCGAGCAACACCTTGCAGCCCCAGCCAAAAGGCGCCCACGGCGGCGATGAGCGGTACGACGGCACGATACGAGACAGATGGGCGGACGGATACGGGGTAACATGCCGTGCGTTGTGCTGCCAATTGTTCCTGCCTCACGAGGGGAGGAGGGGTCCCCTCGATCGACTGCCAATTATTATACCTCTACAGAGTGATTTCTATGGAATCGCACTTACGGGATACCGTAGAGAGAAACTGTAGGCACCACGCCCCTGATTTCACGGATGGGGGCGGGATTTGAACCAACCAATTGATACCACCTCATTCTGTAGGTCTTTTCCGTACCAAAACATCCGTAAGTGTAGCATTATTGATCTTACAATCTCAGGAATGATCACGAGCTATAACTAAATTACATGCACATCGTCAATCCTGTAAATGATCTCACAATCTCAGGAATGATAAAAATCTATACCTAATAATAAAGGACGTAAGGTTTCCGTGGTTGGTTCGTCCCGCGTTCGATTTAGGGGCCTTGGCCCAACACTGGATAAACAAACAGAGACGGGAACTATACGCAAGCTGGTGGGTAAGATTGATCAGGAAAACAGCGTGTTCCGAAAGACCATCGTGGAGCACCTGGGACTGCGGATGCATGCGCACAGGGAGCTGAGACCGGGCTAGCTAGGCGGCGACGCGTGCGTTCATAGACGCACAACAATAACGAGACCATAGCGCACGGACAACGTCGGAGAAGGGAGACGGCGACGGAAAGAAACGGAGAAGGGAGGAGGCGACTTGGCTGTTCACCCTATGTGCTGCGGCGAAGGGACTCGGCTTGGGGACGATCAGAATGCCGGGGAGAAGAAGAAAACCTCGGCGGTGACCACGTCCTGGCGTGGGCTGGTGTCGTCCTTGTCGGTGAAACTCCGGTGCTTTGGTTCCAGTAACTTGGCGGAGGGAAATCGAGGACTCCCATGTGCCTCTCCTGACGCAAGGAGAAGGGCATGATGGACGAGCAAGGAACCGGAAGGTACGACATGAAGACACCGCATCACAGATCGAAAGGCACGTCGATAACGCTTAGTTACATCGGCAACTCTCGATGGCACTATAGGTGGGAGGGCACTAGCGGATGAGAGGCTATAGCAAATCAAAGGCATAGTCGATAACGAGCGGCTGCATCGGCAACTCAGCTGCTCTACAGGGCGGGCTTAGCGGATCAGAGGCTACAGCGAAAGGCACGTCGATAACGATCGGCAACTCGACAGTACTACAAGGGATCAGAGGCACGCCAATAGCTTACAATCTTCAGGTAACAACTTCAATCTGAAAACAAGGAATTAGCAAGCCTATTGTGGTCATGGATCACGTCATCCTTACGTCCGGTAATAATCGCAGTAGGCAAGCTGCTCTACCTCTAGACATTTACATGATCTCTTCAACTTGGCATCCGCACGCTCGAAGGCGCTTCACAGTATGGTGGTCCCAGGCTCCAGCGGCACGACCGCACAAATCCACCCTGCTTACGGTTCTCGCCTGGCGGCAGGTCTCGATGCCAAGATCATGAACGTCCTGCTTGACTGCCTTCGATCCCTTTGACGACAACAACCAGAAGCTCACGTATGTGTATTAGAGGCTGAGTCGCCACGGCGGTGCAACAAGCAAAGAAGCTAGCGGACGTGTACGAGAGGCTGAATCGCTATGCCTGTCTCGACGGCTCAATAGAAGGCCAAGGTACCTGAAGAATGTGCAGTTCAAGGATTTCGTCGTTGGTGTCTCCCTGCCTTTGCCGCCGTGTTGTTTTTGGTAGGAGGGTAGGAGTGCCTAGGTGTGTATGCAGTCGTTGCGATGATGTGCTTCTTTGCTTTCTAAGATGAGTTTCCTTTTGCGGTTGCAGACGAGTAAAATTGTTGCTATGAAGAAGGCTCTTCAGGTAAGCGCTACAAGTACCGTGAGCTGCGGACCATGTGGCATGCGCCATCTTGACCACCCAAATATTGTAGCACTGAATTATTGTTTATTTTTCTATACCGAGAAGGATGAATGTATCTAAACTTGGTGAAGTATATCTTGAGACTCTGCATCATATTGTCAAACATTACAACAAGAAGAACCAACACATGTGCCTTATCTATGTGAAACTGTGCCTTATCTATGTGAGGTTGTAATTAACTAGGGTGAACTAGAAGAGTATTCACAGTGATATAAATTACATTTGAACATTATTTTACAGTGTTTATGAGAAAATATTTTTCTTTGGGATCCAGTCATTTTCTCAAAGTAGTTTCTTGAAGATGATGTCACGCGTAGAGTAGTCTTTTCTTGATGATATGTCAAGATGAAAATAAAAGATCACCATTATTATCGCTCAAACAATAAATACCAAAAAGATTTGTCATTCTCCATTGTTTTGGGTGGTTCATTTTTAATTGAAAACAACATTGTCCAATATGTAGTCGATAAAGTGATACGTCTTAAACGTATCTATAATTTTTGATGCTCCATGCTTGTTTATACACCATTTGTTTTGTGTTTTGTTACACTTCGTAGTATTTTTATGCATTTTCCAGAACTAACCTATTAACGAGATGCCACCGTGCCAGTTCCCTGTTTTCTGCTGTTTTTGTGTTTCAGAAAAGTTACACGAGAAATATTCTCGGAATTGGACGAAACAAAAGCTGAAGTCCCTAATTACCTAACACGAAGACAAAGTCCGAAGATGCGACGGCGGGGAGCCAGGGGCTCGCCACACCCTAGGGTGGCGTGGCCCAGGCCTTGGACGCACCACCAGGGGGTGAGCCTCCCTGGCCCACCTCCTGACGCTGCCCCTTCGCCTATATAATCCCCTCGACGGGAAAAACCTAAGGGACGGATCTCCTTTCCACGAAACATACTGCAAGCAATAATGCTACATCTACAGAGTGATTTCTATGGAATCGCACTTACGGGATACCGTAGAGAGAAACTGTAGGCACCACGCCCCTGATTTCACGGATGGGGGCGGGATTTGAACCAACCAATTGATACCACCTCATTCTGTAGGTCTTTTCCGTACCAAAACATCCGTAAGTGTAGCATTATTGATCTTACAATCTCAGGAATGATCACGAGCTATAACTAAATTACATGCACATCGTCAATCCTGTAAATGATCTCACAATCTCAGGAATGATAAAAATCTATACCTAATAATAAAGGATGTAAGGTTTCCGTGGTTGGTTCGTCCCGCGTTCGATTTAGGGGCCTTGGCCCAACACTGGATAAACAAACAGAGACGGGAACTATACGCAAGCTGGTGGGTAAGATTGATCAGGAAAACAGCGTGTTCCGAAAGACCATCGTGGAGCACCTGGGACTGCGGATGCATGCGCACAGGGAGCTGAGACCGGGCTAGCTAGGCGGCGACGCGTGCGTTCATAGACGCACAACAATAACGAGACCATAGCGCACGGACAACGTCGGAGAAGGGAGACGGCGATGGAAAGAAACGGAGAAGGGAGGAGGCGACTTGGCTGTTCACCCTATGTGCTGCGGCGAAGGGACTCGGCTTGGGGACGATCAGAATGCCGGGGAGAAGAAGAAAACCTTGGCGGTGACAACGTCCTGGCGTGGGTTGGTGTCGTCCTTGTCGGTGAAACTCCGGCGCTTTGGTTCCAGTAACTTGGCGGAGGGAAATCGAGGACTCCCATGTGCCTCTCCTGACGCAAGGAGAAGGGCATGATGGACGAGCAAGGAACCGGAAGGTACGACATGAAGACACCGCATCACAGATCGAAAGGCACGTCGATAACGCTTATTTACATCGGCAACTCTCGATGGCACTATAGGTGGGAGGGCACTAGCGGATGAGAGGCTATAGCAAATCAAAGGCATAGTCGATAACGAGCGGCTGCATCGGCAACTCAGCTGCTCTACAGGGCGGGCTTAGCGGATCAGAGGCTACAGCGAAAGGCACGTCGATAACGATCGGCAACTCGGCAGTACTACAAGGGATCAGAGGCACGCCAATAGCTTACAATCTTCAGGTAACAACTTCAATCTGAAAACAAGGAATTAGCAAGCCTATTGTGGTCATGGATCACGTCATCCTTACATCCGGTAATAATCGCAGTCGGCAAGCTGCTCTACCTCTAGACATTTACATGATCTCTTCAACTTGGCATCCGCACGCTCGAAGGCGCTTCACAGTATGGTGGTCCCAGGCTCCAGCGGCACGACCGCACAAATCCACCCTGCTTAAGGTTCTCGCCTGGCGGCAGGTCTCGATGCCAAGATCATGAACGTCCTGCTTGACTGCCTTCGATCCCATTGACGACAACAACCAGAAGCTCACGTATGTGTATTAGAGGCTGAGTCGCCATGGCGGTGCAACAAGCAAAGAAGCTAGCGGACGTGTACGAGAGGCTGAATCGCTATGCCTGTCTCGACGGCTCAATAGAAGGCCAAGGTACCTGAAGAATGTGCAGTTCAAGGATTTCGTCGTTGGTGTCTCCCTGCCTTTGCCGCCGTGTTGTTTTTGGTAGGAGGGTAGGAGTGCCTAGGTGTGTATGCAGTCGTTGCGATGATGTGCTTCTTTGCTTTCTAAGATGAGTTTCCTTTTGCGGTTGCAGACGAGTAAAATTGTTGCTATGAAGAAGGCTCTTCAGGTAAGCGCTACAAGTACCGTGAGCTGCGGACAATGTGGCATGCGCCATCTTGACCACCCAAATATTGTAGCACTGAATTATTGTTTATTTTTCTATACCGAGAAGGATGAATGTATCTAAACTTGGTGAAGTATATCTTGAGACTCTGCATCATATTGTCAAACATTACAACAAGAAGAACCAACACATGTGCCTTATCTATGTGAAATTGTGCCTTATCTATGTGAAGTTGTAATTAACTAGGGTGAACTAGAAGAGTATTCACAGTGATATAAATTACATTTGAACATTATTTTACAGTGTTTATGAGAAAATATTTTTCTTTGGGATCCAGTCATTTTCTCAAAGTAGTTTCTTGAAGATGATGTCACGCGTAGAGTAGTCTTTTCTTGATGATATGTCAAGATGAAAATAAAAGATCACCATTATTATCGCTCAAACAATAAATACCAAAAAGATTTGTCATTCTCCATTGTTTTGGGTGGTTCATTTTTAATTGAAAACAACATTGTCCAATATGTAGTCGATAAAGTGATACGTCTTAAACGTATCTATAATTTTTGATGCTCCATGCTTGTTTATACACCATTTGTTTTGTGTTTTCTTACACTTCGTAGTATTTTTATGCATTTTCCAGAACTAACCTATTAACGAGATGCCACAGTGCCAGTTCCCTGTTTTCTGCTGTTTTTGTGTTTCAGAAAAGTTACACGAGAAATATTCTCGAAATTGGACGAAACAAAAGCTGAAGTCCCTAATTACCTAACACGAAGACAAAGTCCGAAGATGCGACGGCGGGGAGCCAGGCCTTGGCCGCACCACCAGGGGGTGAGCCTCCCTGGCCCACCTCCTGACGCTGCCCCTTCGTCTATATAATCCCCTCGACGGGAAAAACCTAAGGGACGGATCTCCTTTCTACGAAACATACTGCAAGCCACCGCCGTCGCCGTCGCGAGATCGGGAGGATCCAGGAGCTCTTCCCGGCACCCTGCCGGAGAGGGGAATCCCTGCCTGAGGCCTTCTACACCACCATGGTCGCCTCCGGAGTGATGTGTGATTCGTCTACCTTGGACTATGGGTCCATAGCAGTAGCTAGATGGTTATCTTCTCCACCATGTGCTTCATGTTTAGATCTTATGAGCTGCCCTACATGATCAAGATCATCTTTATGTAATCATACATGTTGTGTTTGTTGGGATCCGATGAGTATTGGTACTATGTTAAGTTGATGTGCTGAATTATATATTTTTATGTTATATCTATGTTGTTTATGATCTTGCATGCTTTCCATTGCTAGTAGCTATCTTGGCCGAGTAGATGCTAGTGACTCCAAGAGGGAGTATTTATACTCGATAGTTGGGTTCATGCCTCTAGTAATCTGGGGGAGTGACAGAAACCTCTAAGGTTGTAGATGTGTTATTGCCACTAGGGAGAAAATAACATTCTTGTGTCCAAGGACATTTGCTTTGTTTAAATTACGCACTTTGCTTAATGCAATTATCTGTTATTCGCAACTTAATACTCAAGGGGTTCTCGGATGACTCCCCGCGAGTGAATTTTTAGTCATAGATGCAGTTGAATGACGGTCTATGTATTTTGTCGTAATGCCCAGAGTGAATCTCATAGTGATCCTCATGACATATGTACGTTATCTTTACTCTATCGATTGCCCAACTATAATTTGTTTACCCAGCATGTTGTTATTTATTTTATAGAGAGACACCGCTAGTGAACTGTGGACCTCGGTCCAATTTCCTTTACATTGCTATACTATTTTACTTTTATTCGCACTGTTTACTTTCTTGCATACTATTACCTTTTACCACTCGAAACGCTCAATCCTTTGTTTACAGCAAACCGGTGAGATTGACAACCTCATCGTAAGTTGGGAGCAAAGTTTCTGGTTGTGTTGTGCAGGTTTTACGTTGCTGCTAGGTGAAGAAGCTCCTACGTCAACTATGCACCAGCATTTTCTGGCGCCGCTGTCCGGAGTGTCACGAAGCTAGCAAGCATCACCTTCTGAAGTTTGGCTTTCTCCTACTGATTCGATAAACCTTGGTTTCACAACTGAGGGAAGACTTGCTGCTCTGCTCATCATACCTTCCTCTTGGGGTTCCCAACGGGCTGTTACTTACAAGCCATCATAAAGGAGGTGAATATGCTGGCGATCTTGGTCACCGGAGAGGATACTCTTGGTGGGGTGATGTATACCCATCCGGAGTACGAGCTCGTTGTCATGGCGACGGTCATGCAGGTTACCAGTTCCGTGTGCCTAACGCTCGTCCTTCAATGGTGATGCAACCGTGATTGGGAAGTTGTGGTCAAATACGTCATTCATTGAAAAATTAAGTTTTTTAGTCCCGATGCAACGCACGGGCATATGTGCTAGTATATACCAAATTAGAAGCATATCAGACGTGTGTCAATCAGTAGCAACGCCTTAGGCAAATGAGAGTGGGAGTTCACAAGTTTTTGGGATGATGCTCAACATCACCTTTAAAGATTTGTTTTCCTGAATAACATGAGGTGTGTCTTCAGCAGAAAATTTCTGTTAGGGTAGCAGCTGTATTAAAATGAAATTTGACGTTTAGAAAGTGGCTAGATGAAAATCTGCAGGATCAACAAAATATACTAAGAGATATCCTTTTAACTTATCCTCCAGGTGAGGAAGAAGATAAGCCTTTATGGAACTTTCTAAACATGCAGCAGTTTGAAAATATTCACTGTTAAAAGTATGTACAAGAAACATTACTCGAAACAGGCTTTCGCCCCGCTATATTAATATAGCAACCACACGATACAACGAACTACTGGGGCCTCAGCACAATCAAGCCCAAAAGAAAAAGAGAGAAAAAAAAGAAAAGAAATAATGCCGAAACCGGCGGATCAACGAAAATGAAGATGACCCGCAGCCGCTGCGTCCACCGGAGAATTCCCACCACGCTCCTAGCACTTTGAAACGCCACGTACCAAGCAACACCTCAAAGAAGGAAAGCGACGACGACGACGCCTGCTGCTCGGGCTTATCCTAGGGTTTCCCCCGGTACGCTACGAGGAATAGGGAAGAGGTACACCCGACGCCCTTCAGGAAGGAAAGGCGACACCCGCAAGCGTCACCGTGTCGGTGTCGAGACGACATGGATTTCTCCCGACCCCCAAAAAACCACACCTCGAACAATCCAAAGTGCTCCACCAAGCTTGCCACCCACCAACGCGCCACCACGGCCTTGCAATCACCATCGTCGTCTCACCGTGAACCATGTTGCGAGGCCAGCAAGACAGAAAAGAGGGAACTCCGGCTAGGGAAGCAGTACAGTAGCAAGCGGGAGGGAACGACCTCCACCACCGTCGGCGGTAGCCGACCGGATGCAGCGGCAGGGACAACCAGGCCCATACTGGCCCGGTCGGGCCTCAAACGGGCCCGTAAAGCGCCGCCACCGCATTGCAGCAAGCAAGCCCCCGTCACTGCCACCCAGCCCTGAGGACCCGCTCCTCCGACCGCCGGGGGCGCCGCCACCGCGCCTGAGGTGGCCCAGCCAGACCCAGATGGGCCCAAAGGGCCCAGATCTGGGCCGGTAGGGTGCCGTCGGCCGCGCTCAGGCGACCAGCCGACAAAGCTCCGGCTACCACGGCCGCCCTGCCACCAAGAGGCCGCTCCATCGCCACCAGGAACACCCGAGCCGCGCCCGAACCGGAGACGGCCGAAACACACCGCCGCGGGCCGCCGTGCGCCGCGCCGCCACTCCATGCGCGCGGGGAAGGACCGGCCGCCGCCGCCAGCACCGCACAGGCAACGCCCGGCGGCCTACGCCGGCGGCGGCGGAGAGGAGGAAGGGAGAGGGGGGCTGGAAGGTGGTGGCTAGGGTTTGCCCCTGCTCACCCGCGCGGGGGCAAGACAGGAGCGAGCAGTTTTCTGTAATCAGTCATGTACAAGAAATATGCAGCAGTTTGGGTAAATAGGATTCTTAAACATCCCTGGAAGGCAAAAGTGTCACCAAAAATTAAAATTTTGTTATGGTTGATTTGACACAATTCTATTGCAACTAAGAATAACATGACAAAAAATGATGGACTAGAGACACTAAATGTAGATTCTGTGAGGAGGAGAAATACATTCATCATTTATTCTTCCTTTGTCCTGCAGCTAAGTATATGTGGAATGTGGTTAGCATTAATTTAGGAGCTAATGATTGTCCAGGTAATTTCACATAATATATTCACTAAGTTTCTAGATATGTTGGGAATCTTCCAAATATTGCTTTCTGTTGGGCTCTATGAAAATTGAGGAATATTGCTTGTTTTGAGACAAAGTTTTGTAAAATCACCAGCTAAGGTTATTTGTTAGGCATGTTCATTTTTAAAATACTGGGCTGGATTACATAAAGAAAATAAAAAATTAATTCTAGAAGGTGCTAATAAGTTCGCTGGCCTTTTTTTTCTTCTTCTTATTCTTATTTTCAATCTTTGCAGACTTGTGTTTTGCACCTAGACTGTTGTTCCGTAATCTTGTTTGATAGTGAACCCGGATATCCTTCTGGAGTTCTGTATGAAAAAGAATCTTTCCATCCAGCATCAGGTGCCTCTTTTTCCACAGGCGACCCAACCACCAAAAGGGCAGAACACAAAGCATCAGCCAGCCAAATCTGAAGATCCATTCGCCACCGAGATTGCATGATCCACGGCACGCCGCAAAGCTGCAAAAAACACAGGGATAACAAACCACTCCTAGGCCTGTCGTGCAGCATTATCGCCGATCATTTCCTACAAAAGCAATGCCTGCATCTTTGATCTACTGTAGTAGAGAGTACTGGTCCGAGTTTTGAACTGGAGTGCGAGCAAAGCAACCACCTACTCCGCGTGACAAACCCCGGGTCAAACAAATCAAGGACTCAGAGCAACTCTAGCATACCCCCATTTTTAAAACCACATCAACGACTTCAGTCCGGCCTGTATCCGCTGTTTGTGCGCCAAAATCGCGCGGCGCAGAACAGACTGCGCAGCCGCGGCCTGCATTCTGGAATATGCTGTTTTACGGGCCACGGCTTCGGGATCTGTTCCGCGCCGCGCGCAAATAGAGAACCACAAAGATGAAAATGACGAAAGACAAATAAACCTCAACACAAATATGCAACAGTTTTTGCATGCAACATGCAATAGTTTTGCATCAAAACAAGCATTCATCAGGCGATCATCAACTCCTCGTCGCATGTACTACTTCGCAACACAAAAAGAGACCGTCACCTCCAGTTTTTCATGCGAAGATCAAGCATCACCGCCGGCTCCACCACCACCACCGGCTCCATGATCTTCGCCGGTAGTCACCGCCGTAGAAACACCACGAGTCA
The DNA here is from genome assembly GCA_007115705.1 of Dactylis glomerata. NCBI lineage: Eukaryota > Viridiplantae > Streptophyta > Magnoliopsida > Poales > Poaceae > Dactylis > Dactylis glomerata. Next base: position 1,306,178 of record QXEO01000452.1, read on the forward strand.
ACGCCGCCGCTTCCCGCCTTCGTTGCAAGATCTCCATGCGTGATAAGTTTCACCATTCCTTTGTGAATTCATCCATCTTTGATGAATCCATCATCATTATCTTGTTCTCCTCGGCGATGAGCTCTGCCATGGCACGCTTTTCTTCGGCTCATGCTCTCCTCTCATCGTTGGCGGCTTTAATCTTCTCATCTTCTCAGAGTACCTCCCAACGCATTTACTTCTCTTGACTCTTCTTCTCCATCAACATCACTTTGGTGTCCAAAGTTTTGTTGACCAAGTGCTCTCGTGACTTCAACATATCGTCCATCTTGTCTCTAATGCTTGACGGCTCCGCTTGCTTCTTGACCTTATCTTTCTCCTTCTTGACACCATCCGGTCTCTTCTTGTTCTTCTTGGCATCGAGCTCATCCTCCGCCTCTTCATCATCCAATTCAACCAATGCCCCTCTTGCCAGCGGTGCTTCCCGGTCTCTTACCTTCCACTTCTCGCTATGCTCAAGTAGCTTGTAGCAATGTTGAAATACAAACATTTTGCCCTTGGATCCCGCCATGTCCTTGTATCTATCCATTGCAATTCATTTCTACATGTTGCAAACGCATGATGAAGCAAACTTACCTACAACAAATGCAACAAATAATGATGTGAAGCAAACTTACATAGTCATCTATGGTGGTTCCACTCGGAGGTGCAGCCCGCACTTGGTCAATGCAAGCGGTCCACCGGCTACATGGAGACTTGATTGCATCACATCGACCTTGTAGTGACCGGTACGTCCTTGGTGGCATATTTGCTAGCCGAGGTATGAAATGGCAAAACTTGTCCTCAGTTCATTGCCAATACCGCTTAGTAGTTTGATCGGTCCTGGTCACACCATCAAGGGTGATGCTATCCCATGCCCGGATCAAAGCTTCATCTTCTACCTCGGTGTAGTTTAATGTCCTTCTTGTTAGGTGTTTTTCTTTTTTGCTTGCGGCATCTTCATATGTACTGGCGTCCACCTCTTCCAACTCATCGTTATCTCCCTCCGCCTCCTCCACATCCTCGGCATCATCGACCCCAATGTGACCATTCTCATAGTAACCAAGCGGCTTTTCGTCAATGTCGATGGATGCTTCGTTGAGCATGCCCACGAAGAAGTCTGTCCCATCCAAATCAACCAAAAACTCCATCATTTCTTCAATCTAGACCATGGGAAGTCTTCTTCGAGGTATCTCTCTCAACTTCCCTTTGTTTCCACCAATTTTTTTTTGTGAATTTAGATCTCATTTCCTCAAAATATTTTTGAATCCTATATTTGATTTAGTTTGGGAGTTGTTAACAAGCTCTATACATCCCACTCATCGTTGTCGTTGATAGGTATCATCTGATTATAAGACCTAGAGCCACCGGCATCATATCTTCCTTCAAAAGACACACCATCACCTATGTTAGTCCACCCAAGCGTCACTTTGACCTTAGCAGCAATCTCACTGGCACTAGGACTCCATGGAAAGAACAAAACTTCATAAGTCATGTCCTCAAACTCAACACCACAGCTCGAGGACACAAAGTGCCCACCATGATGCACATGAAGAACTTTTGAATAAGCCACTTATATTCTTAACCATAAGATTAACCGGTAGACATTAGCGAATGCATCTATAAGAAACTCGGGTAAAATACCTTGCAATATCACTACTCAAACTAAAATCTATCATAGCAAAACAAATTTAACTAGCAAACTAGCAATTGCACATCAAAATCATAATACCAATGCTATCACACAAACTAAAAAGAAGATTATCATATTACTAGCAAACATCCAACTATACTAAAGTACCAAACTAACTAGCTAGCAAACAATAGCAACTAGCAGTATCACTCATCAAACAAATTGAATCAACCAACTATAATACCAATGCTAACAACTAACTAACTAAAATAACAACTAACACTAGCAACTACCAATTTAACTAGCAACAAAAAGGCAAATCACCCATTATTTTAGCAAAACATTTAAGGGGAGGGAAAGAGATGGGATATACCTCTCCCGCTAGCTCAAGGACGGGGACGGGTCGGTGGTCGAAGATAGATAAGCTCGGCGTAGGGACGATGGCCGACCACGAGGGAGAGAGACCTGTTCCTGCAAAGTGTAGCGGCTACGGGGACAGGGCTGGGGGGAGGAGGGGCTCAAGTGGGGAGAGGCGGTGGAGGGCGAAGAGGGGCAGGCTCAAGAGGCGAGAAGCGGCGACACCTCAGGTAGCCGCAGCGGATGGCTTCCCGGCATGGATGCCAGGGGAGACGGCGGCTGCCTACGGTGGGGGTAGGGAGCGCATCGTACGGGTGGTGTGGGAAGCTGTGTATGCAAGATCTGCAGCATACCAATTCGCGTGTGCCCTAGTAAACCTAATTCTCGGCGCCAAACGTCAGAACATGCTCGACATAACCCTATTCTATACTACGTCGGCGCTAGGAAGGACAGCGCCGGAACTAGCCACGTCAGATTTGTGGGGGGTGGGGGGGAGGCCAACTATGTCGGCAGCAATATCTTATGGCGCCGAGCTGCACAAGTTCGGCGCCAACAACGGTGACACCGACCCGAGGTGTCAGATATCAAGAAATCAGTTGTGGGCTAAGTTAAAGAAAAAACCAGATTTCTAAAAATAAAAAACGCACTGCCGCTAGCTAGCGCTCGGCACCAAAGAAAACGTTGGGGAAAACGGGCGGAGTTCACCACCAGATGCACGGTGGCAGCAGCAGAAGAGGATAGCTATCTGTCGGCCTGTAATTGCTAGCTAGCCGTGCTGCGCACCTGACCTGGATCTACCTTCTTTTACAATTTACACTGCTCCCGTTAATTTGGGAGCTTCCTCTGCGCGAGCACATGTCGATTACAGTGTGGCTCGATCTTGATGTCCTGTCCTCGCCAATGTACCGATTGATCCATCGACTAGTAGTTTGCCACGGCTTTTTTTTGACAGTTGCTGCTAAACTTGGCGAAAATACAACGACATGTCGTGCATAATGATGCTGGGAACTTGGACTATCCCGCGACATTTTGTGGAGTTTATTGTAGAAATCGATTTGACTTGGGACGTGATGTCGCTGGGGATGGGGACTGTCTACTGTCTGGGGCCGCGTCCGTCAAACCTTGGATCCAACTCGATCTTCCGATGCAGCGAGACCAGATCGATGCTCTGTCAAGACCGCAATAAGTGTAAGTGTCGCGCCATGGATCGATCGATCATTTGATCGGCGTCGATCTCGATCTGCCTTCAGTTGCTTCGCCATCGAGCAACAGCACTTGAAGAAGATTCAACCCTAGAGAAGCTACATGGCGCCCGGAATAACTCTGGTTCGAACACGCAACGTGCGCTCCGCCGGCCGCCGGTGAACTGTTTGTGTCTTTCATCCTGGGCGATTGCGGCAGGCGTACCATCCATGCATCTAGTGGTGGTATAGCAAATTCGATGTGGAACGGACGGGTAGGTTGGCATTCCCTTTGCTCCAGCCGTTCGAGTTTTGACAAGTCGTCCATTGCGGCTAGTACCTCGTCATACTGCTAGCCTCAGCGTGTGCCGCGCGCAAGCCGCAATCGAGCTTTTTAAAAACGGTTTTGCTATTTCTATGTAGATTGAGAAATAGCTTATGGCTCAGTAGAATTTTAGACCATTAAATTTGCATCGTGATTCGTGCAATTGAGTTGCAATTGAGATTTTTTCAGTTGCAAGTGATGTTGCAACTAGGCATCATACATCCGGATCGTTAGATTGCTTCATGATTCGTGCTAATAGTGAGTTGTAACATAAGTTACAACTGAGATATGATGACGTTATTCTACTGAGTCATAAGCTATTGCTCAGTAGACTGAGCCCTACACATACCCAGTATTGCTAGGATGACGTTCGACACATAATCTGTCGCACCAATAGCCGAATCGATCGTTCAAATTGGCGTCATACAGTCACACTTCAATGCTCACAACCCATCCCCATGCCATGCCGAGAAGAAGCTCGAACAACACACGCGCATGGCGTACACGAGCTGTCCACGTGTCCCCACTCTGTCCTAGGTTTCTGTAGTCGTCACCGGACCCCTCCCAAAGCTACCCACAGTGGCTACCGACGGACGTACAGCCGACCAGCGCGCATACATACGCATGTCTCAGATCCGAGCATCCTCACGTGTAAATATGCCACTAACAGCGTAGCCCGCTTGATCTAGACAGCTTGCGAAGCTGTGTCGCTCACCGTATCGACCCGCACAAGTTCATCACTGGATTTTGGGCATTCACAACTATTTTTTCGGGTCGGTTGCTGTTAAACCTAGCGATAACACAGCGACATGGCGTGCAAAACAATGCTTGGGTCTTTTGGACCATTCCGTGTCGCCAACTCTTGCAAAAAAAATCTAATGGGCCCAAGACTTGACTCAGGATGGGGTGTCGCTGGGACGGCGACTGTCTACTGCGACGGGGACACCAGCCGTACGTGGATCCCGTCAAAACCTTTGGATCCGGATTCATTTCTGCGCAGCATTCGCCTAATTAAGCTCACCGATGCTCATTTAAAGCCGCACATTTGCGCAATTAAGCACGTCGATGCTCATTCAAGGACGTATTTAAAGTGTTATGCCATGTAAGTAGCGATCGCGCAACGATCTTGATTGCTTGGCACTTGGAGGGTCGCCATCCGTAAACAGCAGCTGCCTGGAATTGAAGGTTCAACGAAAACTACTCCGGCAATGACTCTTGCTCGAACACGCAACGTGCGCTCTGCTCTGCCGGCGGCCACTCAACCGTGTGAGTTCTTGTCCGAGGCGATCGCGGCAGGCGTAGCATCCATCGTCTATCGAGTGGTGAGCATGGAGTGTTGACGAGTAGCTCGACGGCGGCTGGGTTAGGGATAAGAATATTGAGCACGTGGTGATGTGACGTTGTGTTTTTTTTCCCCAAAATTCGATCCACTTGAGCGTGAGAACAACAAATCTTAGGGCATCTTCTCCAGCGGGCCAACTTAAATAGACAGGCCGCGTCTAATCACGTCCGCGTGGATATGAATTTTGTTATATTCTGATCCAAATTCTATAAAGTAGAGGCCAACTTCTGACGAGCGGAGCGAGGCCCATGCCCAACAGGGACGCCTGTGGGGGGGCGCGGGGGCGACAGCCCCCCCGCGGTATGGATCGTTGTCATCGTCTATATATACTCCTTGTAAGCCGCTGGCTAGGGTTTATCGCATCATAAGATAGCCCACGGCGTTTGTAAACATACATCCGATATAGTGAAGTTTTGCTGGCTGGCGCCCGTGGTTTTACCTCTCTTTGTTGGAGAGGGTTTTCCACGTTAAAATCTCGTGTCTCCGTGCTGTGATTTCTTTTCGTTCTTCGTTATTGCCTATCGCTTTTATAACAAATGGTATCAGAGCCCCAGGTTTCTAATCTAGGGTTTGCGAGGATGGCGTCTTTGAAGTTCGATCTGCCGCAGCTGGATTACACCACAAGGTTCTCCCTGTGGCAAGTGAAGATGAGGGCGATCCTCGCCCAAACTTCAGATCTCGATGATGCGCTCGATGGTTTCGGAAAGAAACCGGTTGCGTCATGGACAGAGGAAGAAAAGCGGAAAGACCGTAAGGCTTTGTCTTTGATTCAACTTAATCTATCCAATAATATTTTGCAGGAAGTGTTGCAAGAGAAATCTGCAGCGGCCCTGTGGCTGAAACTGGAATCGATCTGCATGTCAAAGGATCTAACCAGTAGATTGCAAGTGAAGATGAAGTTGTTCCAGCACAAGTTGCAGGAAGGTCAGTCGGTGATGAATCACCTATCGATCTTCAGGGAGATCGTTTACCGACTTACTGTCCATGGAGGTAAAATATGAGGATGAAGATCTAGCACTTCTACTGTTAGTCTCATTGCCAAGTTCTTTTACGAATTTTCGTGACACCACATGTATTAAGTCGTGATACACTAACCCTCACCGAAGTTTATGAGGCTCTCCATCAAAGGGAGAAGATGAAATCTATGGTGCAGGCTGAAAGTTCATCCTCCAAGGCGGAGGCATTAGAGGTCCGAGGCAGGCCTGAGCAGCGAGATAACTACCCCACACAACAACAGAGATAGAGTAAGACCGATAGAGGTCGCTCAAAGTCCAAGGGACGTGACAAGTTCTGCAGGTATTGTAAGAAACCTAGCCACAATATTGATGATTGTTGGAAGTTGCAGAACAAGGAGAAAAGAACGGAACTACCAACCGAAAAACAATGATGGTAATGGTAAGGTTGCCGTAGCCTCGGGTAAAGGTGAGGCTGCTGTTGTTGCTGGTAGCGATAGTTCTGATGGTGATTGCTTAGCTGTTTTTGCTTGCATGTGTTTCACGTGATGATGAATGAATTCTAGATACCGCATGTTCCTTTCATATTTGCTTGTAACAAGGATTGGTTCAGTTCTTATGAGTCTATGCAGACTGGAGATTTTGTGCGTGTGGGAAATGACAACCAGTGCGACATTGT